>CM042692.1:514010066-514632352 GCA_023614405.1 Avena insularis | reverse complement strand
GAGGTGCCTCCCCACTCTATCTCCATAGGTGTAGCTCCTGATGCGGAGAGTGTCGGGATATAAATTGAGTCTGATTCAGGTGATGGCATGATAGATGGTTTTCTCAGGTGCTCCAAAGCAACATTTGGCGGGATTGGCTGCTGGGATGAGCCTAACTTGGACAACATATCTGTTGCCTCGTTTTCAATCCGAGGTATGTGATGGAACTCACACCCTTCGAAAAACCCACTTATCTTTTGAACATGGAATCTGTATAGGGACATGATATGTTGCTAACGTATCCATAATTTTTGATGTTCCATGCTTGGTTTTATCTACTTTCTTGTGTTTTCTCCACACTTTGGAGTACTTTCTATACACTTTCTTGGACTAACCTATTAGAAAGAGCCACATTGCTAGCTGCCTGTTTCTGCTGTTTCTGGTTCCAGGAAAGTCAGAAAATGAATATTCTCGAATTGACGGACAAAAGCTAAAGTCAGTTTTTCACCGAGGGACACCCGGAGCCAGAATACGAGATGGAGAGGGGCCAGGGGGACGCCACACCACCTGGTCGCATGGCCCAGCTGGCCGCCAGGGGTGCTCTGCCACCCTAGGCACCCACTGGCCTCCTTTCGCCTATAAGATGCCTCCGACGTAAACCCTAAGTACCTGATCAAAATTTCACGAAAGAGTCTAGAGCCATCATCTCCATCCCTAGATCGGGAGGGATCTAAAGCTCTTCCCGGCACTCTGCCGGAGAGGGGAATTCACCCTGGAGGCCTTCTTCATCACCATGCAAGCCTCCTGTGTGATGCATGAGTAGTTCATCTCTAGACTACGGGTCCATGTAGTAGCTAGATGGCTGGTTCTCCTCCTTTGTGCTATCATGTTTAGATCTTGTGAGCTCCATTCATGATCAAGATCATCTATTTGTAATTCCTACATGTTGTGTTTGTGGGGATCCGATGGATATTGAGATGCTATTTCAGATTGATTATTGATTCTATCATGTCTTTGTTATTTGTGATCTTGCATGCTTTCTGTTGATAGTAGCTATCTTGGGCAAGTAGATGCTATCAACTCCAAGAGTTAGTATTTATGCTCGATTGTGGGTTCATGCCTCTAGTAATCTGGGGAAGTGACAGAAATCTCTAAGGTACTAGATGTGTTGCTACTAGGAGAAAACAACAATCCTTTGTTCATAGAACAATCATATTGTTTACTTTACACGTAATGCGTAATGCAATTATCTCTTGCTTGCAACTTAATAATCGGAGGGGTTCGGATGATAACCTTAAGGTGGAATTAGTCATAGATGCGCTTGGATTACGGTCTATGTATAATGTTGTAATGCCCAATCAAGTCTTAAAGGAGTCAAGATGAGTAGTATATGCATGATTGCTTTCTCGATGTTTGTCAATTACCTCGCTGTAATTTGTTCACCCAACATGTCATCTATCTTAAGGAGAGCCACCACTAGTGAACTATGGACCCCGGTCCTTTCTTTTACTATTAATCTACAATCAACTGTTTGTTGCTTTCTGTTTACTTTCTGAAAACTATTACTTTCTTCCACACAATACGTTTAATCCTTTGTTTTCAGCAAAACCGGTGAGATTAACAACCTCATCGCAAGTTGGGGGCAAAGTTCTGTGGTTGTGTTGTGCAGGTCTCCATGTTGCTCAGCACCGGTAGTGCGTCGCTAAAAGTTCAACTAGCAACACCTTGGAGGTGTTTCCTTGCTCCTACTGGATTGATAACCTTGGTTTCATAACTGAGGGAAAACTTGCTGTTGTGCTCATCATTCCTTCCTCTTGGGGTTCCCCAAGGAGCTCAAGATATCTGCCATGTTAGCATCCAAGTTATCCCAATTTCCAGACATTTGTTGCACCACCAAATCCGAATCTCCAAAGCATTGTATCCGACGTATCCCCACTTCTTTCGCTACCTTGAGACCATGTACCAATGCTTCGTACTCCGCAACATTATTTGAGGCACTAAAGTGGATTTGAAGGACATATTTCAGTTGATCCTTCTTGGGCGAGGTAAGCACTACTCTGGCGCCCAACCCATCTTTTAGTTTCGATCCATCGAAGTGCATTCACCAATAATTGGAGTCCGGTAGAGGTGGCTCATATTGCATTTCAGCCCAGTCCACGAAGAAATCTGCCACGGCTTGCGACTTTATAGCATCTCTTCTATCAAATTGTGGCACATATGGGGCTAACTCAATTGCCCACTTCGCTATCCGGCTACTTGCATCTTTGTTACTCATAATCTCTGATATGGGTGCCTCACATATCACTTTGATGGGATGTTCCTCAAAATAGTGTTTGAGTTTGTTGGCCGACATATATACACCATACACCATCTTTTGATAGTGAGGGTAATTCTGGTTTGAAGCAGACAATACCTCGCTCAGATAATACACCGGCCTTTGCACTGACTTTCCTTCTTCCTCGCGCTCCACTACGATTACTGCACTTACGACTCGGTTGGTCGCGGCTACATAGAGCAACATTGGCTCCTTGGGTAGTGGTGCTGCTAGGATCGGTGCAGTAGATAACATATTTTTCAACTCTCGAAATGCAAGGTCTGCCTGTGGCGTCCATGTAAATTTGTCTGCCTTTTTCATTAACTGGTAGAGGGGCAAGGCCTTCTCTCACAACCGACATTCGAACCTGCTTAATGATGCCAGGCAACCAGTGAACTTCTGCACATTGTTAAGGCGTTTTGGCAGCTCCATTCTTTCTATGTCCTGGATCTTCGTCGGGTTTGCTTCGATACCTCGGCTAGACACTAAAAAACCGAGAAACTTTCCAGCAGGCACGCCAAAGGTGCACTTCTCTGGGTTCAACTTTATTCGGAACCTTCTTAAGTTCGTGAATGTTTTGCCGGATATCATCAAGGAGCGTATTTCTTTCCTTGGTCTTTATCACCACATAATCCACATAAACTTGCGTTCCGACCTATTTGGTCATGTAAGCATTTTTGCATTGCGTTGCTCTGCATTATTCGTAGTCCAAACGGCATAGTGCGATAGCAATAAGCCTCGTACGGGGTAATAAACATAGTCTTTATTTGATCATCTAGATTCAGGGGTATCTGGTGGAAACCAGAATACACGTCAATGAATGACAGTAGTTCACATCCGGCTGTTGAGTCTATGACTTGATCTATTCTAGGGAGTGGGAATGGATCTTTGGGACACGCCTTATTCAGGTTCGTGTAATCAATGCACATGCGCCACACCATAGCCACGTTCGGATCATCCTTCTTCTTTTCCACAAGCACCGGATTAGAGAGCAAATCCGGATAGAGTACTTCCATGATAAATCCGGCCGCTAGGAGCCTAGCTATTTCATCCCCAATGACTTTCCTTCGTCCTCGGCAAACGCCGAGAGGCGCTACGCTTAGCCCCGGGCCTTACGTTTAATGAGTGCTCAGCCAACTCCCTCGGTACACCTTGTAGATCCTGAGTGGACCAAGCGAAGATATCCCGATTCTCACGGAGGAAGTTGATGAGCTCGCTTTCCTATTTGCTGCTTAACCCGGCACCAATGGTTACGGTGCGCCTGGGAACTGATCATTGGCACTTTCTTTGTATCCTTGGTTGCCTAGAATGACACGCTTCCGTGCGGGTTGGTCAGAGCTGGCATATGCTGCTGCGCGGATTGGGCCAATGCCGCCACTTCTAGTATCTTCCCTTTTTCCTGAGCTATCACGAGCGACTCGGCTAAGTTAGATCCGGCTGAGGCACACTCGATCGAATGCCGGAAATCCCCTGATACAGTTATCACGCCCCTTGGTCCGGGCAGTTTCATCTTAAGGTAGCTGATGTGAGTAGTTGCCATGAACTTGTTTAGTGCTGGCCTGCCGAGTAGCGCGTGATAAGCGCTCTCCAGATTGACCACTTCGAACTCCAAATTTTCAGTCCGGCAATTATCTCTCGTGTCGAATAACACATCAACCCGGACCTTCCCAATTGGCTCACAGGAAATATCTGGTACAATGCCATGAAAAGTGGTCCGCGTTGCTTGCAACATGTCCTCTGTTATTCCCAACTTGTGCATGGTATCATTGTACATAATGTTAATACTACTGCCATTGTCAATCAGTACCTTGGAAAACCTCACATTGAGATTCAGCCCGATGAATGTTAGATCCAGGACCAATGCATAGGTCCTAGGGCTAGGTATGATCTTTGGGTGATCCTTGATACTCCACATGATTTCTTGATCTGCCTAGGGCATGTATCTCACTACTGCCGCATTCTGCGTTACCTCCATCTGCCAGTGCTGCAAGCTTTTCCGGTCATTTTCTTCCGTGGTAAACACACAGTAACTTTGATGATGCTCTCTATACTTGTTTCGTCCCTCATTCTCGTGGTAACCTTGACCTTGTTGCTGGTTATTACCTACTTGATGTATGGCATCCCTTCTTTCCTGATTCTCGTACCTCGGTAGAGGTGGTGGCAACATTAGTTGCTGTCCATTCCCCCTGTTAGTAACGTTGCCGTGGTGCCTCATTCCTAGGTGCCTTGTTCAGAGGTGCATGAGCATTCCCCGAACTGCCCTGCTCTAACTTTCTCATCCACTCACACTGTCGGGTTGTATGGTTTGCCGGACTATTTGGACTTGGTGTATGGAACTTGCAAGGTTGATCCTCCATTGCTTTTTCCGATCCGGGGTCCAAGGCTTTTCCTTCGTTTTTGCTTTTGTCCTCCGCTTTTCGCATTGGGCTGGTCGATCGTCTTGAGTTATATCTGTAATCCGGCGTCCGTCCTTCTTTTCCTCAAAATCGTTCCTCCTTGTTGGGATATACTTTGGGTATCCTCACGGTTCCTCATTGACGGGTGGCCCACTTGGGTTAGAGCTTTGCTTCACGATGCAGCAGGAGAAGAAACGAGTCCAATCCGTCACGGAAGGCCCAAAGACTTACACATAGGCCCATAGTGTTACTTGTAGTTCAAGATGTACTCAGAATCGACTCTTAGTCGGGATAGGTCTCTCCTGTAAACCCTAGGCGGATATCTATATGCCGTCCTAAGGAGAGCCTTTAGGGCCCCCTTACTATCACACGAACCCTTGTAACCCATATTCTGGCTCTGCCATATTACTGGATTGCTAGCAGGAGTAGGATCTGTTCAAAGCCGGCAGATTCGAATTGGGTAAACTTGTGTGCTCACCGTCCCGGAACACCGTATGTCTGACACCCCTCTCTTCTGCACGCCTCGAGGACCCCCTCATGGCGTACTTGTCATCAATCCGACGACAGTTGGCGCCCTCCGTGGGGCAAGTGAGCTTTAGATCTATGTTCCGATCAGAATCTGCAAGAATCGGAATCGGCAAGACTATCGCCGTCGATCGCATCCTCTCGCCATGACGCCGCTCTAATCGTTCTCGACGAGACTTGGATTCTGGCTAGGAGGTTGTGACCGCCACACCATCATGTCTTTTGGTGATATCAATGTTTACATCGGCTCAGAAGTTCGGATCTCAGAAAATCCTAATCCCACCCAGCCCACGGGAGACAAGGAGAAATCCGAAGCGAGCACTGGCGGTTCAAGTTGAATCTGGAGTGGCTCTCCCTAGAGAGATTGAATCCCAGATCGACCCTCCCGCTAAAGTCGAAATCCAGGAGGAGCACAACAACAATGATGGTTCCTCACGATGATGCCGGAATATACATGCCCTTCCCGAGATACACTAATGCGCATGATGATGCAAAACTCAGGCGAGATGAAATCCTCGAGACCATCAAAGGTTTCGACAAAGCCTACTATGAAGACCGCATTATCTCGTGGAGGCGCGCACTTTATCGGATATGGGATCCAGATCTGGCTCTATCGATGCTGGAGACAACACCGACTCTGTGCTAGAGGCGATCAGAACAAACGCCAACGTACCCACATCCTCGGATGAGTCGATGACGTCAGCAGATTATCGAAAGTTTTCCACGGATATGAAGAGGAGTATAACTCCAAAGCTGCAGAGGAAGAAGAAGCCATGGATGAAGGATCCGGGGAGAACTCTCCCAAAACGCATGATGGCATGGAAATCGGAGATAAACCCAGGTCAAAGTACCAATCAAAGCTTGACTCCAGGAAATGGACCCAAAGCCGTCCTTACTACAGGCGCTGCCAAGAAGGCAAAGAACAAGAACAAGAAGAACAAGACCCTGGCGAAAGACCCTCCGGCAGAGGAGGTGATTGCCGAGGAATACGAGGAAGACTCGGATGGAGCACTTATCCCAGACGAGCCCAAAGAAGAGCCGGTGGATGGACACGTGATCACTGAAGGTGCGCGTAAACTCATCGATGCTGCATTAACCACACCTATTCCTACAGCTGCAGAACTTACTACTGAAGAGCTGGACGAGAGGGCACAAGACCTAGAAGTTGCCGCCAAGTACTCTCGATGAAGCCAAAACATTGAGGAGGAAAAGAAGTGTTAGTTCCGCGATGAAAACAATAAATTTTACTCACGCCCTGAATCAAGGCTGCCAGACCTATCTATTAGTAATACGATGAGGAGGGATTTTGAACTTACCCTTGAAGACCGAAAAGTGTGGTAGGAGGCGTGGTTGATGTGAAGCCGACCTCAAGGTCATGATGAAGTCCTTGCTCCTTGGCTCCAACGACTTGAGTGCCTCTAGTACACCTGCGGGATTTACACACGCCCGGTGCCCGACTATGACTCCGCTTCCCGATCCAAAGTTGCAAGTAGAGCTCCCGGATCCGAATCCTGTGGCGGCCATGGCCTCCACGGTGAAGATGTCTCGCCTGCAGCCCAGACTTGGGACCACGAGAGAGAGAGAGGAGAGAAAATATCAATTAGAGGTCCTCCCAAAAGTGGGGAGACCTTTATTGATTATTGTGTATTTATCCGCCAAATACCAAGACTATATATAGGGGAGAGGGGGTACACCTCCTCAAAGTCCTGGGACTAAACATGGGAGACGGGTGGGTGGCACGCCGCCCCCACCATGGTCCCCACGTGGGAAGGCCCACTAGGTCAGCCGCCACCCCTAGGCCCTTCCTAGGGGTGGGATCCCCTCTTGGGCCTTTTCCCCTCCAGGATTTGGCCCATTAAGCCTTTTTGACCTTTAATTGGTTTTCTCTTTATTTAAATAATTATGAATAAATGACTAAATCAACATTTAACATTCATTCACATTATTCAATCTCCATGGCTATGGAAATCCTGGACATCCTCCTGGACCTACCAAAACCCTTCCGGTTTTCTCCCTACAACTCTTCGGTGATTCCACCAATCCTATAAGAACTCTTTAAGCATCATCAAGCCCTTAAGCGTGATACCCACGGTCGGGGAACACTCCAGACATGGTCGGGACACTCCCGCACCAATGATCGACAGAGGGACCTGGATGGCCATGTGACCCCTGTGCGTTCCACGAAGATCTTTCGTTGTTTGAACCGGGACAATTGTGTCTTATTCCCTTTGTCACTCGATACTTGCATTGCCCGAGATCTGATCAATGACATCACCATGTCGAACAACGCCATTTGACTCGTTCCGATAACCTGATATCCTCGTGATCAAATCACACGCTTGCAACTATTGGATATAACCTCCAGTGTGCCCTTGAGTATCTTCCGTCACATGGACGGACAAATCCTGCTCTTGACATATATTGCCTCTACGGTTTCCTCCGTACTGAACACACCTTTATAACCACCGTATTACCGGATGGCGTTTGATGCTATCTAAGAACTCTCAGAGGCGTGATTGATATAGCCTCACGTAAGGAATAGTCTATGAGGACCCATTTCTAATCATCGACTTGAACTTTGTGACATGATCGGGTCACAATGTTTATGAAGGAATATGCCCGAGGCAATAATAAAGTGGTTATTATCTTATTCCATGTTTATGATAAATGTTTATTTTGCATGCTATAATTGTATTAATTGGAAACGTTAATACATGTGTGTTTAATAAAGAAAATACAAAGTTCCTAGTAATGCCTCTCATATAAACTAGCTTGTTGATTAACAAGATGATCAAGGTTTCCTGATCATGGACATTGGATGTTGTTAATAACGAGGTCACAACATTGGTGGAATGATGTGATGAATATTCATCCGAAGTATAGCATTCTGATGAAAGTCATTATGTTTATATTGCTATACCATCATACGAAGTAATCTTAGTCCTTAGACCATGAGATCAAGTTAATTGCTAACACCGGAAGAGTATCTTGATAACATCAAACGTCACACGAACAGGTGACTATAAAGGTGGGTTCAGTGCTACAAAGGTGTTATGTTGAGGCTCATGGATCAAGAGTGGGATTTGTCCATCCCGATGACAGATAGATATACTCTGGGCCCTCTCGGTGATATCACATTGGTTAGCTTGCAAGCAAGTGATGTGATCACTAGAATGTTATATCACGGGAACGAGAAAAGAGTGCATGTCGGTAACAAGATCAAACTAGGTATGGAGATATCGATGATCGAATCTCGGACATGTAATATATCATGAGACAAAGGGATTTAGTTACTAGCGTTAAAGGTTCTCATGATCACAAAAGTCATCGTTGAATGTGTAGGAGTCAGTAAGGATCTCCAGGTCCCGCTTCTGATTATTGATCTGAGAGGGGTCTCGATCATGTCTGCATTATTCGCGAACTGTAGGGTGACACACTTAAAGGATACCGACACCATTTGGAGCAAATATGTTTCAGATAAAGATTTAAGAAAGCGCTGGAATTATTTCAATAGACACCAAAACTGTTTCGGGTGAAATTGGTTCTGCATGTACTATTGAAATGTTGCAGGGGGTTTTATGTGAATGTTTGTTAATTAAAGTAATTAACAAAATTCTGAATAAAATTAATAAAAGAGTTTTATTAAATGAGAGAGCATTAAATTTGGAGAAACTTAATGCATTTAAAGTGGAGACTTTAAAAGAGAATGTGAAGGGGCATTTTAATGTGGAGGGGTTACCACCACATCAATGGGGGAGGTGAGGAGTCACCCCCCATTGGGCGCCGGCCATGGGGAGGGGTACCCCCTCCTCCTATAAAAGGCCCCCTACTCCCTTCTTCTCACACCTCCTCGTGAAGGATCTCTCTCCTCTAGAATTATTTCCCATGGTCTCGGATTAATAGATACATGTTCCCGGTGGCATTTATCTCGAAGGAGTTGTCGCTTCACTGGATCGCTGGAGCAAGGAGGTTGGCTTGAATGTGTGTGCAGTATGGATGCTTGCTGAATTGCGACGCTTGGACTTCCTCACGATCTTGAGATCGGCAAGTGTACGACTACATCAACCACGAGTTCCTACTCGTTAATAAAACTCGTTTTTTCGAGGGTAAGTTCTCGATGGATGTATGTCCACCGCTGTTGCTTGTATCTAGTAGATAGATCTTGGCGTAGTTCTCATCAGTAGGAATTTTTTGTTTTCTATGCGACCCAACAAAGGGTATCGAGCCTGATCTATGCGTAGGTGCTTTGCACGGTAGTATACATATGTTTATATGTGGCGATGATGATCATGTTATTGCTTCTTCATGTATTTTGGATATTGGTGGCATAGTGGGATGAAGACCAACCTTACATGTCATCATACATGAGACCGGTTCCACGATATGCAATTAGTTTTGCATGGTGTGTCTCTCCTACTATAGTCAATATCTGATTTACAACGAGTTGCTAATAACTTGGTTATCCTCGGTTCCATGTTCAGGTAAGAACGGTTCTATCTCAAAGCCCTAAGCCATGTAAAACTTGCAATTGATAAATTAGAGGCGCCTAGTTTAGATCGGCTAGTGTCTTGATATGGTATGTTGTAAGTAGATGTATGATAGATACTCTTACAACACACTCAACGTGTAAGTTCCATAGATCTTGGCCTTACACACAAAGGAATGATAGAGATCATACCACGATGCAAATGATAGAGATTAAAATGCATGGACCATATCATCTCACTTTACACATATGATGTTTGCATCTTATATTGCTAGTTTGGCGTTTTAGTAGCATTTTAAGATGATCCTCATTTAGATATCAAGATAAAATGTTTTCTTCCTTAAGTATGCACCGTTTATGGATCGTGTTTCGAGACATCACGTGATGATCGGGTGTACTCGACTCTACGCTTTCATACAAACGGTGTAAGACAGTTTTACACAGTAGTACTAAGGTTCTTACTTGGCGAGCCTAGCATGTACGACATGGCCTCGAACACGGACCAAAGGTTAAGCATGAGTCATATAGTTGATATGATGCCCATATTGATGCTTTCGCCTTTGAAGCTACACGACTCACGTGATGATCGGACTTGGTGTAGTGGATTTGGTTCATGTAATCACCAAAAGGCAAGGGATGTCAGTGGGAGTTCATTTCTAATTTGGATTAGTCGAACTCAATTTGTCATAAACTAAATCAAAGTGAATTTGCATAATTTGTTGTAGTCATTGGCCTGCTCACTACCTTATGCTTAGTTTTAATTGAGATAATAGAACTATATAATTTTGGATATTTACTTTACTTAACTGGTATCGTATTGTTTTGAATGTCAATTTAAAGTTTAAAAGTCCTATTGCAAACTTTCAGCAAACTCTATTTACTCCATGAAGTTTAATAAGTAGTATTAAATCAAGAGTAAGAATTCCAATGTTAGTATCTAAAGTATCATGTTTGCCTCCATGATTATTGATATTCAAAAGTTGTTTTAATATCAAGATTATCTAGGAGATGAAATTGTTAAACCATCATGTGTGAAAGATATTGATATCAAACAATGTTTTTGGTTGCATTATGATAGAGTATAATTTAGCAAAATACATGTTCTCATATTGTATGAGAATTTGTGAAGGATGGAGATGCTACATCCGGATCTCCCAAAAGGTTTTGGGAACTAACATTATACTCGTGATTCTTCCTTATAGGCCATAGTAGCTTGATCATGAAAGTTGTCATGATAAGGATGAATAGAAGATGTAAGTAAAATGTTTACTACACTAATAGATTACTAAAAGAATGGTTTTGAAGAATACCAAACATTGATGATATTGATCCACTTCAAAGTGCAGAATCCAAAAGGTATTAGTATTTGACTATATCGCTTTGGTACTATAGTAATCAATGTGAATGACACCACTATTGATGTTCATAGATTCTTTTAAAATGAAAAGGAATTAGCGAAGAATCTATAAAATATTTGGCAGAAAAGAAAAAGTTGGAAATGTTGAATTAGGTATGAAAGATATACATGTTATGGTTGTATTCATATTTAAACATTTTCTTAGGTATTGGATACCAATTGGTTAGTCACGAAGACAACATGATTCATGAGCGCATGGCCTGAAAGTAACTAGAAGAAGATAAGTATTGATGTTCATCGAAAACAAATAAAGTGTTATTGTGTTTTTAGATTTGTCATCAAACCTAACCTTCAAGGTTTGTTTAAATAATTATTTTGTTCTGGTATTATGAGGTAATGGTTGTTAAATAATTACCATTCCATAAGGATGGATGAACTTTTACAAGTCTAGTGGAATCATCCATAAACATTATTGCTAAAATGTCGCAAGACAAATGATTAAAAGATCACTTATGAAGTGACATCACTGTTTAAATTATATTGGAAATAAAACATGAAGAAACTCCATGTTGATGGATTTTGGAGTCTTTGATTTTGATCAATTGACGATGTGAGACTTTCCTCGAGATAATTGAAACTCCATCCATAGGCCGAGAGGAACGATGACTAGCTTATTGGAAATTGTGCATGCTGATGTGCATAGTCCATTATGTGTAGCCATATGCGATGGATCTTTTTGCTTCATATGCTTTCTCCAAAAATTTGAGTGAATATATCTGTATATTTACTTAATAAGGAAGAAGTATGAAATATTTGAAAATTGTTCAAAGACTTTCAAGATGAAGTGGAAAATCATTGTAACAAGAAAATAAAGAGTTCATGATTCAATCATAAAGGAAGATATTTGAGTTACATGTTTAGCAAAACACTAAGATTTGAGGAATTGTTCCATGATTTGTGTTTCCAACAAAACCATAGGAGTATGGCATATTCGAGAGATGAAATCAAACCATGTTTGACATGGTAAGATCAAAGGTGTCATTTATAAAACTGCCATTATGTTTTAAGGATTAAGCTTTAGAGACTACCGCTTTTACATAAAAAGAGCACCATCGTGATCCGCTTGAAATGACACCATATAAGTTATGGTTTGGGATAAAACCAATTGTCTTTTCTTAAATTTTGGTATGCTATGCATAAGTAAAATGTTTACAACCAAAGTCGGATAAGCACGCCTTTGTAGGTTATCCCAAAGAATTTGTTGGGAATTTCTCCATAACACCAAGGCCAAAAAGAGTTTGTTACTTGGAACATCAAGTTTCTTGAGAAGGAATTTTCAGAAAAGTTAAGTGGGAGGACAATAGAACTTGATAAGGTTGTTGAACCTTAGCTATATGGCAAGAAGCGCCGAAAGTGTCCCGGTGGCGGCCACAATGCTCATGGCTCCCGTGATTACAAAGGTGTGATCTGAGATTAGAGTTCCTATTGAACCGTGGGTCGGTAAGAATCAAATAGTGTGATTTGATAAACAAGTCGTTATTGTTTTGACAATGATGAATTGACTACATCAAAGAAGCGACGATGGGCCCCGACTCCATAAAATGACTAGAAGTCATAGAATCCGTGATAGTATCCATACACGAGAAATCAAGTTTTTGAACTTGGAAGACCGAAAGGCGTGAAGCCTATCGGTCATGTTTGGATCTATAAAGAAATAGACATGGATGTTTAACATCTATGAAATAGTACATGTTGGAAAGAAGTTTACAATGTTCAAGGAGTCGACTATGACAAGATTTGATCTTTCATAGCGATATTTAGTCTTGACGGATTAATGTAGAAACCATATAATTTGATGTATGGTAGTTAAACAAACAAAACAAGGTTCTTCTAATAGAATGGTTACCTAGGACGTGTATATGACACGGTCTGAAGGGTTTTGTTAATTCAAAGGGTGCTAAAAGGGCATGCAAACTTCAATAGTTGAAGTAAGCATAGCGGAGTTGGAATCTTCACCATGGTGAAACTGTTAAAAGAGTTTAAATTCATCGGAGATGATGAAGATGCTTGAATTTGCAAGAAATTAAGTGGGAGCGCTGAGACATATTTCTAATACATTATGTAGAGGACATATTGTTGATTGGAAATGATGTATTTTGTATTGACACAAGTTGAGAATTTCATTAAAATAAGATTTCGATGAAAGACTTGGGCAAAACTGGAATATTAGGCATCAATATCTGTATGGATAAATTGAGGCGCTAATATGGTTGTGCCAACCATACATATATGAGATATTAAAAGGGTTCAATATGGAAACAACAAGAAAGGTTCTTGCTGCATGCAAAGGATTGTATCAAGATTCAAGTGTTTCAAACACTTGGTGAGTAAAATCACATGAAGATTTTGATCGATTATACCATGATATGTATATATCCAGAATGTCCTATGCTCTAAATGTTATGAGCACATACCAGAATGATTCATAAGATGATCATTGGACAATAGTAAAGATATTCTTACGAGCTTTGGAAGAACTAAGAATATATCATGTGTAAGTGACAAATAGTTAAAGGTAGTTCATTGTAAAGTGTTACATTGATACTAGTTTTGTCACAAGATACAAATTAAAATTTATCTCAATTTAGACTATGGGTGGCACAATGTAATGGAAAGGATGTTCCATGATGGATTTGGATGAGTTCCAAAGTTGAGACATTGTGACGGATACTACAATGAAAGGCTAAGTATATGACTACTATAGTAGCAGCAAAGGAGGGCATTTGTGTTAAGTAGTTTGTTATCAAACTAGGTGTGGTCCAAAGTGGGCTAATACTATGAAGATATATTGTATGACAATAATATCAACATATTTTAACCTGAACGAACTAAAAGGTCTCACCAAAGGACCAAATTTATACAATGCCATCTCATTTGAGAATGAGTGATGCGTAGAGACGCAAAGACATGCAAATACACATGGACCTGAAATTGTCAGATCCGGAGATTATGTTAACCACTAGCAATCACGTATATGCAACACCAGAAAGCCATAGGTGTTCAATACGCAAAGTTTTTCAAACTAGATTATTGACTCTAGTGCAAGTGGGAGACTGAAGGGAATATGCCCGAGAAGCAATAATAAAGTGGTTATTATCTTATTCCATGTTTATGATAAATGTTTATTTTGCATGCTATAATTGTATTAATTTGAAATGTTAATACATGTGTGTTTAATAAACAAAATACAAAGTTCCTAGTAATGCCTCTCATATAAACTAGCTCGTTGATTAACAAGATGATCAAGGTTTCCTGATCATGGACATTGGATGTTGTTAATAACGAGGTCACAACATTGGTGGAATGATGTGATGAACATTCATCTAAAGTATAGCATTACGATCAAAGTCATTATGTTTATATTGCTATAACATCATACGAAGTAATCTTAGTCCTTAGACCATGAGATCATGTTAATTGCTAACACCGGAAGAGTATCTTGATAACATCAATCGCAACAGTGGTGACTATAAAGGTGGGTTCTACAAAGGTGTTATGTTGAGGCTCATGGATCAAGAGGATTTCTCCATCCGATGACGGATAGATATACTGGGCCTCTCGGTGATATCACATTGGTTAGCTACAAGCAAGTGATGTGATCACTAGAATGTTATCACGAACGAGAAAAGAGTGCACAGATCAAAAGGTATGGAGATATCGATGATCGAATCTCGTACATGTAATATATCGTGAGACAAAGGGAAAGTTAAAGGTTCTCACGATCACGTAAGTCATCGTTGAGTGTGTAGGATTCAGTATGGATCTCCATGTCCCGCTTCTGATTATTGATCTGAGAGGGGTCTCGATCATGTTTGCATTATTCGCGAATTGTAGGGTGACATACTCAAGGGATACCGACACCATTTGGATCAAATATGTTTCAGATAAAGATTTAAGAAAGCGCTAGAATTATTTCAATAGACACCGAAACTGTTTCGGGTGAAATTGCTAAAATTGGTTCCGCATGTAATATTGAAATGTTGGGGGGTTTTATGTGAATGTTTTTAATTAAAGTAATTAAAAATTCTGAATAAAAATAAAAGAGTTTTATTAAATGAGAGAGCATTAAATTTGGAGAAACTTAATGCATTTAAAGTGGAGACTTTAAAAGAGAATGTGAAGGGGCATTTTAATGTGGAGGGGTTACCACCACATGAATGGGGGAGGTGAGGAGTCACCCTTCCATGGGGCACCGGCCATGGGGAGGGGTACCCCCCTCCTCCTATAAAAGGCCCCCCTCACTCCCCTTCTTCCTCACACCTCCTCGTGAAGGATCTCTCTCCCCCTCTAGAATTATTTCCCCATGGTCTCGGATTAGCGAGATACATGTTCCCGGTGGCATTTCGTCTAGAAGGAGTTCTCGCTTCATTTGGATCGGGCGAGGAGGTGGAGGTTGTCTGATGGCTTGAACGTGTGCTAATGCTGCTGAGTTGTGGCGCTTGGACTTCCTCACGATCTTGAGATCGGCAAGTGTACGACTACATCAACCACGAGTTCCTACTCGTTAACAAAACACGTTGTCTTCGAGGGTAAGTTCTCGATGGATGTATGTCCACCCGTTGCTCTGTACCTAGTAGATAGATCTTGGCGTGTAGTTCTCTTCGTAGGAAATTTTTTGTTTTCTATGCCGCGGACCCAACAATTTAGGTTGGGTATTGGTTCATCATATTTCCAACTGGCATAAATGCCACATGATCAGGAAACTTGATCATCTGTTGACCAATGAACTAGTGACTAGAGTTTCACTGGGAAGCCCTGGTTGTTTATATATCACACGTGTATTGATGTTTCCACTCAATACAGTTATAGCATGATATAAAACTTAATCATAAACTATATGAAATATGATAATAGTCCTTACTACTATTTGTCTCTAGGGCATATTTCCAACAGTCTCCCACTTGCACTAGAGTACAAATACACTAGCATTTGTTCTCAATCATTGGCACCATATACTACCACGAACATGCTTGCTCATGGAAGAGGTTGAGTCTTGGTGCATGCTTTACAGTCCCAAATCCTTTGCAACTTACTAATGTCACCTGGATTGACATTAATACTATATCATCACATGATAACATCGTGTGTATGCATCATCGCCATGGCGTGAGCGAGGCTGATTCCGAGGAGCCTACATGACGTTAGATCAACCTCGAGGGCTTTCTCATGGGCACTGCCCCAGGACACATCATTCTATGTTAAGCGAACTAGCCCCACCATAACAATGTACAACACTTTAGATGGTACCCTTATCTATTATTATAAATGTATTCATCGAAACACTAGAGCACTAACTTCGATGTTTTTTCACCTCGCTCTACTTGACTTTAATTGGTATCTACAGGATTTTCCAACATATTCCTTATAACATAACCCTTTATGCTTTAAGATATGTCATCCTTTATGGATATGGAAAACATGTCTTTCTACTAGACACTGTGTCGTGGTGGTGTCACGGTAGATGCCATGGATAGGCTAAAGATGGGAATCCAGGAGGATAGTAGAGTGATTCTCAGACGGAAGTTTTGTATTGATGTTCGATCTCCAAGATTACGAGGAGGAAGAAGTAACTCTCGAACCCTAGATCTACTAGAATTCTCCTTGCTATGTATCTAAAGGAGGTGGTTTGGTCTAGGAGCATATTCTAAGAATATGCCCTTCCCAAAGTAGTGGTGCTTTCGTCACGCTTGCTTTAGCGCGTAGCCTCTATGACGTGAGCGTCGTCACACCCACGATCGGTGGTCACCTGCCTTTATTGCTCATCCAAGACGCTGGACCTTCTTTTTTGACCAGAGAGATTCCTTCCTTCTCCTAGAAGCCTAGCAAGGATCCGGATCACATTGGTCCGCCACGCTGTTCTGCATTTAAGCTAGACAAGTATCTCCGACTTACTCCTTGAGTCGGACGAGACAATGTTAGCGACCCCTGGTCCGGGTTACTCCGTGATCTGGCTGCCTTGAGGTAACTCGGCCACATCCATGTGACCTTGCCTGACCTCGGCTAACTCGGTCCTTATACCCCGGAGTGACCCTACCCGAGGTTATCCCCCCAACACACTGCGGACAAACTCTGCTCAAACGTTCTATGATTCAAACTCAATCACCTTTAAACGTTCCTTATTTGGATTGCATATTATGATAAGTTATCATCATATTTTCTAAGATAGAACCTATGTCTCAACATAGTGGATGACGATCATCCTTTTCTTTCAACCATTGATGTTAAACTTAATACTATTCCTAATTTGAGTTATTAAGGACCAGGTTCCTTAATTAACCTCAAACCCTTTCAGAATCCTTTAAGGAATACTACATAATATCATAATACACCTATTATCAACTTCTACATCTTATAAATCATTATTTATAAGTATTTGCGCTTTTTATTCTTAACACCCTTAAGAATTACTCCTATAAACTCCCACCCAAAATATGTTCCTACATATTTGAATTTGAGACTTATATTGCTCCCACTCAAAAATATGTCAATCACATATTGTTTCAGGAAGACTTTCATAGCTCCCACTTAATTTTATGCAAATTGCATATCCACTCACTATTGTGAACAACTTCAAAAACCTTTGATCATATCAAACTTGAGATTTACTATGAGATACTAGTACTTTACTAGTTTTAAATCCACTAGACATTTAGCACACATGAATCAAATTCATTTGAATTTGTCCAATACCTGACAAATTGTGCTTTTGTCATTCACCCCTTTTTCCACTATGGCTTTACAGTCATTTGGGAAAATTCCAAGTAACCCCTTTTACTTGTGAGATTCAGCAATGAATTGCTTTCTAATCTCAAGTGAATTTTGCTTCTAGGATTTCTCATAATTCTAGTTTACCATTATTTCCTTTAGTAGTTCGTAGGTATGCCATATTCCAGTAATCATGACAAATGATTCACAAATGTCTCCATACTAGATATGGATTACATTTTGAATCCTACTTCGTGTAGTGAAAACACTAGCGGGGAAAACACAATGATCAATATCATTGATTCTTTCCTTCTATGAAGAGAATCGTTCAGGAACGTTTTCCATTGCGCTTCTCAACACTCTGATGCAGGGTTTTGAATCCTCATCATGTTTTACACTATGTTCCATATGCTCCATAATCGAGAAATATCACCAGAAGTGAGCTTTCTCAAGAATGCACCAAAATCCAAGCAATGTGAATCTTGCTTTCCTTTTGGTTTCATATGGATTTTGTATTCAAAGTTTCCAATGAATACTCTACAGGACTTATTCGCTATTGTTTTGGTTATATCGAATAACCCCAAAACTTTCACAATTCAAATGGTTCACTATATTCTAATTGAGTGCTAACTATTTCTAAGCTAATGGTCTCTACATCTACACTACAATGATTTATTTGGTGCCTTCTATTCAACCCTTTGATATCTAATATCATATTGTGATGCTTTGCATTTGACGCTTCAAAACGCTTTGCATTCCACAATTTCTTTTATGCCATTCTTATAAATTTGAATTTCATCACTATTGATCAAATCATAGTAATTGGATTCTCTTATATTTATACCCATTGTTGATGAAACACTTTGATCAAATCAAATAGTTTCATATTCATGTTTTGGTAAACTTCTTTACACATTTAAACAATCATTTAATGATAATTACCATATTCGTTAAAAACACAATACATCGAATATGTATTTACTTTTAACAATTGTAAACACTTTGTATTCAAGTAATACACGGTGTTCAAGTTATTTTGCCGAACTTAGGCATGATTTATATGTGATAAGAAATCAATGACTTTCACATATTATCACATAACTTTGAATTTAAACAATGGTTTTCATTCATCAATGAATATATCATTAAGTTTTATTTTAAACAAGGCACTTTAATGTTTTACAAATGTTCATGCATTATCAATTAGGTTCAAACAACAAGGATAATTCACATAATCAAACAAGACATGAACACGAATAGAAATCATTCATAAAAGGGAACAACTGTTGTTACAAACTCATATGAATAACCGTCTCACCAAGTGTGAGACACACTAAAGAAGTTCACAATCTCTTGATTATAATAATCATCCTAAAACATAAACTAAATGATAAATGTTGAGGAGAGTGTCATCGTCATCATCATGCTCGCCATCAACACGCAACGTCACCTCCTCTCTAGCAAGCACCTCTCATGCGAAGGACCTGTTTTCAAAGAAACAACAAGTATCAGATATACTTAACACTACAAATGTGTTTGCAAGATTATAACATTTATAAAACTGTATATGAAATATATACCTTTGTCATTGATGACCTGGGTGACATCTGGTTCAACCAACACATTCTGAGATGTCACGAACCGGTGGAACTCCATTGATTCCGCGTCGCCCTCATTACGCAAGTCTGACTTGTGCTTGGTAGCTTGGTGGCGCAACACAACACTGCTTAAAGAGCCCGTCATCCAGTTATCCGAAGTATGCAGCCTCATGTACACATCATGCATGTGCTCCAAGTGGTCGCCCAAAGTGATGAGTTCTCCTCCATCTTAATGGATAGGAAGTCTCCCATCAGCTCATGCTCCCATATGCGTACTTGTTCCATGAAATGTGTCCTAAGCTGTAGCATCACCAAACGAGGGTCGACATCACCCATGAAAGGCCACATCTCATCTACCATTCCGAAACGCATGGTAACTGAAATGAAGTAGGCCATTTCACGATGGAGATAGCGGTCTTTCCGCTCCTCTAGGGTCTCTAGGTCGGTTGATCCAAATCCATCCCGTCCGAGTATGTAGTCACCACGTCGTTCTCGCTAAGGAGAACGTGGAGATGTGCAACCCATATTGATAAGTTTGATCCGTCTAATCTGAGCTTCTCTCCTTCTAACCAATCAACCGTCAACACGAAAGGAGCCATCTACATTTATAATTGCAAAAGGAATTTAGACTAAGTTTATAATTAAATGAGTTAATAATAACTCCACTCAGAAACACCTATCCCCAAAAGGGTTCCTAGTGATAACACGACCCCTATCAGCCACATCTCCCCCGATTGATCACGGGCATCGATGTGGGTTCAAAGGTGGACGCTAAACGTCGGTCACATCATTCATGCGACTCGTGCTTGATCTTTCGACCATCCGTGTTCCGAGGCCACGCTTCTGTGGCATGCTAGGCTCGCCAACTCAACCTTAGTGTATTTGCTGTGAAACATGGCATACACCCAATGTATGCGAACGTAGATATGTCTGACACCTAGGCCTGTAACCCTGGATATCGCCTCATACTTAAGAACTTTCTTGGTGGTGCACACTAAGGGGGAAACACAATCGCTCATAATTTTAGAGGATCATCTTATTAGGCTACCGAAGTATCTAATACTAGCACACAATAAGACATACAAACAATAACATTGAATGTAAATGCTATGTGATATGGTCCTTCACATCGTGATCTTCATCCGCGGTTCCGGCACGGTTCGCAGACCAGAGACACCAGGTACCGTGTCTTCCGCGTAGTAGTTCGTCACCTTCATGACTATCTACTACTACGTAACAAAAGGTAATCACTTTACCTTTGCCACAACCATATCAAAAGCAACGCCGCAAAACAAAGTTAGACGCCTCTACTTTATCTGAATGGGCTTTACAAGAACCGTACGAACTTTCAGCACAACGCGTTGATCAAGTAGTTGTCTTTACTACACTTTCGGGGCCCTTCGTTTCAAATGGTATACCAACTAATGCGAGAGATAGACACCCCTAAGCCACTTTATACAAGCCGTATGTCAAGCGTGGACAATGAACGGTCGGTGCTTCATCAAGCATTACTGCGGTATACACAAGTACACAAGTACACGTGGGAGGGTAACAACTAAAGATCAACGCCTAGCATTACTACGCATAAACGGCTCGATACCACTATTGGGGTTCCGCGATGAAAACAATAAATTTTACTTCACGTCAACCCCTGCTGCCAGGACCTATCTATTAGTAATACAAGATGGGAGGGCTTTTCGTGAACTTACCTTGAAGACCGAAAAGCGTTGTCAATGCTCGTGAGAGCGTGGTTGATGTAGACGAGCCAAAGCCGACCTCAAGGTCGTGATGAAGTCCTGCGCTCCTTGGCTCCAACGACTTGAGTGCCTCAAGTGCGACACCTCACGGGAGTTACACACGTCCTTCCCGATCCGAGCGATTATGCGGTAGAGCCCCCGGATCTGAATCCCATAGCGCGACGGCGCTCCGCGGTGAAGATGTCTGTCGCTCGCGCAGTCCAGACTTGGAACCACGATTACGAGAGAGAGAGAGGGGAGAGAGAAAATATCAATTAGAGGTCCTCCCAAAAGTAGGGAGACCTTTATTGATTATTGGGGTATTTATCTAGCCAAATACCCACACTATATATAGGGGAGAGGGTACACCTCCCTCAAAGTCCCGGTGGGACTAAACATGGGAGAGGGTGGTGTGAAGGAAATATGCCCCGAGAGGCAATAATAAAGTTGTTATTATGTATTCATATATGATAGATGTTTATGTCAGTATAATTGTATTGATAGGAAACATCAATACATGTGTGTTTAATAAACAAAATTCCTAGTTATGCTCTCTTAGACTCAGCTTGTTGATTAACAAGATGATCAAGGTTTCTGATCATGGACATTCATGTTGTTAATAACAAGGTCAAACATTTGTGAAATGATGTGATGAAATATTCATCCAAAGTATAGATTCACCTTTAAGTCATTATGTTTATATTGCTATAACATCATACTTAAGTAATCTTTATCCAGACCATGAGATCATAAGTTAATTAACCAAGAGTATCTTGATAACATCAAACGCCACACCGTAATGTGGGTGACTCATAAAGATGGGTTCAGATCACAAGGTGTTATGTTGAGGCTCAGTGGATCAAGAGGGAATTTGTCAATCCAATGTGATATCAATAGTACATGCTCGGGGCCCTCTCGGTGATATCACATTAGATAGCTTTGCGCGCGATGATCACTAGAATGTTATATCAATGAACGAGAAAAAGAGTGTATGTCTGTGAACGAGATCAAATCTAGGTATGGAGATACCGATGATCAATCTTGACATGTAATATATCGAGAGACAAAGGGATTTAGTTACAAGCGTTAAAGGTTCTCACGATCACGTGAGTCATCGTTGAATGTGTAGGAGTCAAGATGATCTCCGTGTCCCGCCGCTAATTATTGATCGGAGAAGGGTCTCGATCATGTCTACATTATTCGCGAACCGTAGGGTGGCGACTAAGAGTTAATGACACCATTTTGGAGCACATATGTTTTAGACGAAAGAATTGGGTAAAGCGCAGGAATTGTTTCAATAGAAACCGGAAATTGTTTCGTGAAATTGCGTAGGTGGTTCTGCATGTGATATTGAAATATTGCAGGCTATATATGAATGTTTGTTAATTAAAGTAATTAACAAAATTCTGAATAAATTTAATAAAAAGAGTTTTATTAATGAGAGAGCATTAAATTTGGAGAAATTTAATGCATTTAAAGTGGAGACTTTAAAAGGAATGTGAAGAGGCATTTAATGTGGAGGGTTACCACCACATGAATGGGGGAGGTAAGGTCACCCCCATGCGCCGCCATGGAGAGAGGGGCACCTCCTCCTATGAAAGGCCACCCATTCCCTCCTTCATCCTCACACCTCCTTGTGAAGGATCTCTCCCCTCTAGAATTATTCCCCATGGTCTTGGATTAGCGAGATACATGTTCCCCGTGGCATTTCGCGGAAGGAGTTGTTGCTTCCTGGATCATGGAGCGAGGAGGTGGAGGTTGTCCGTGGCTTGAACGTGTGAAAAGTGCGATGCGGCCGCTGAGTTCGGCGCCGGACTTCCTCACGATCTTGAGATCGGCAAGTGTTTACTACATCAACCACGAGTTCCTACTGCTAACAAAGCTCGTTGTCTTCGAGGGTAAGTTCTCCATGGATGTATGTCCACCCGCTGCTCGTATCTAGTAGATAGATCTTGGCGATAGTTCTCATCGAGGAAATTTTTGTTTTCTATGTCATGACCCAACTGGTATCGAGCTGATCTATGCGTGGGTGCTTTTGCGGGTAGTACATATGTTTATATGTGGGCGATGATGATCATGTTATTGCATCTTCTATGTACTTTGGATATTGGTGGAATAGTGGGATGAAGCGGCTGGACCAACCTTACATGTCATCGCATGAGACCGGTTCCACGACCGACATGCAACTAGTTTTGAATAAGTGGCTAGCGGGTGACTGTCTCTCCTACTATAGTCAATATCTGATTTACAACGAGTTGCTAATAACTTGGTTATCCTCGTTGTGGTTCATGTTCGTAGGTAAGAACGGTTCTATCTCCGAAAGCCCTAAGCCACGTAAAACTTGCAATTGATAAATTAGAGGCGTCTAGTTTAGATCGTTGCTGGGCTAGTGTATTGATATGGTATTGTTGTAAGTAGATGTATGATAGATACTCTTACAACTCACTTAACGTGTAAGTTCCATAGACCTTGGCCTTACACACAAAGAAATGATAGAGATCATACCACGATGCAAATGATAGAGATAAAATGCATGGACCATATCACCTCACTTCACACATTAGCATCTTATATTGCTAGTTTGGCGCTTTTGGTAGTATTATAAGATGATCCCTCATTTAGATATCAAGATAAAATGTGTTCTTCCTTAAGTATGCACCGTTTTGTGGATCGTGTTTTGAGGTATCACGTGATGATCGGGTGTTCTCGACTCTACGCTTTCATACAACGGGTGTAAGACAGTTTTACACACGCAAATACTAAGGTTCTTACTTGACGAGCCTAGCATGTATGCATGGCCTCGAACACGGACCGATAGGTTAAGCATGAGTCATATAGTTGATATGATGCCCATATAGATGCTCGCCTTTGAAGCTACACCGACTCACGTGATGATCGGACTTGGTGTAGTGGATTTGGTTCATGTAATCACCAAAAGGACACGAGGGATGTCGTTATTGAGTGGGAGTTCATTAGTAATTTGGATTAGTTGAACCCAATCTATCATAAACTTAGTCTAAATATATTTTACAAATTCTGTTGTAGATGGCACCACCTGCTTTTAATTTCAATGTGTTCATGGAGAAAGAGAAGCTTGTTGCGAATGGTAGCAACTTCACCAATCGGGCTATGAATTTGAGGATTCTCCTCCGCCGCACAAAAGCAATATGTGCTAGAGGCGTAGGCCCCCACCAGCTCCCGATGCCCATGACGAGGAAAGAACGCCTATATAACTCGTCAAGGACCACAACTTAGTTCATTGCGCATACCGTATGGGCTAGAGCGAACTTAAAAACGTTTGAAAATGGCAATGCCTTTGATACCATGGGAGAATTTAAAATGATTTTCGATACCCATGCCGCGAGAGAGTTATAATGCTTGAAAAGTTCTTTAGCTGCATGATGGAAGAGAACAACTCATTAGTGAGCACGTACTCAAAATGTCCGGCGCCGATAAGCTTGTGTCCTTGGGAATAACGATTCCCATTGACTTAGGCATACATCGTGTTCTCCAATCTACGCCACCTAGCTACAAGAGCTTCGTGATGAACTATAATATAGGGCATGAAGAAGTCTCTTCCGAGCTTCACAATGCTTAAGACTGCAGAAGTGGAGATTAGGAAGGAACATCAAGTGTTGATGATCAATAAGACCACCGGTTTCAAGAAGGATAAGAAAGGCAAGCAGAAGGGAAAGAAGGGCGGCAAATCTGTTGCCGCGCTTGAAAAGAAACCCCGAGCTGGCCCTAAGTCGATTAATCGAGTGTTACTATTGCAAGGGACTCGCCATTGGTGCAATCGCCCAAGTATTTGACGGACAAGAAGGCGGCAAGGCAAACAAAGGTATATGTGATATACATGTTATTGATGTGTACTTGACTAGTACTGCAGTAGCACTGGGTATTTGATACAGGATCGGTTGCTAATATATGTAACTCGGTTCGGGGCTGCGAACAAGCGACAACTAGCAAGGGATGAGGTCACGATCTTGGTCGGTAATGGATCAGGAGTTGATGTGATCGCCGTCGGAACGCCGCCTCTCCATATGCCGTCGGGATTAGTTATAAACCTGAATAATTGTTATTTGGTGCCTGCACTGAGCATGAACATTGTATCCGGATCGTGTTTGATGCAAAGTGGTTATTCGTTTAAGTCTGAAAACAATGGTTGTTCGATTTATATGAATAATATCTTTTATGGTCATGCACTGTGTTGAATGGTTTATTTCGTTGGATCTCGATAGTAGTATTACGCATATTCATAATGTTGATGCTAAAAGGATTAAACTTGATAATGATATATCTACATATATGTGGCAATGCCGTCTAGGTCATATTGGCGTTAAGCATGAAGAAACTCCATTCGATGGACTTTTGGAATCACTTGATTTTGAATCATTTGATACATGTGAGTCATGCCTTATGGGCAAGATGACTAGAACCCTGCTTTCGGTTCAATGGTACGGCGATGATTTATTGGAAATCATACATACGATGTGTGTGGACCAATGAGTGTGTCAAATATGAGGTGGATATCGTTATTTTGTTACTTTCACGGATGATTTGAGTAGATACGGGTATATCTATTTGATGAAACATAAGTCTGAAACCTTTGAAATGTTCAAAGAATTTCAGAATGAAGTGGAAAATCATCGTAACAGAAAGATCAAATTTCTGCGGTCCGACCATGGAGGAGAGTATCTTAGTTACGAGTTTAGCACACATATGAAAGACTATGGAATAGTTTCACAACTCACGCTGGGAACACCACAACGTAATGGTGTGTCGAACGTCGAATCGCACTTTATTGGATATGGTTCAATCTATGATGTCTCCGATGACTTGCCCTTTGTCATTTTGGGGTTATGCACTGGAAACAACTGCATTCACTTTAAATCGGGCACCATCTAAATCTGTTGAAAAGACACCGTATGAATTATGGTTTGGAAACAAACCTAAGCTATCATTTCTTAAAGTTTGGGGATGCGATGTTTATATGAAGAAAGTTCAACCGGATAAACTCGAACCCAAAGCGGAAAAATGCGTCTTCATAGGATACCCTAAGGAAACGATTGGGTATACCTTCTATCATAGATCCGAGGGCAAGGTCTTTGTTGCCAAGAATGGATCCTTTCTTGAGAAGGAGTTTCATGAAAGGTGTGAGTAGTCGGAAGGTAGAACTCAAGAGGTTATTGAACCTTCTCTTCATGAAATGGCGAGTAAGCGCAGCTCGGAAGTTGTTTGAGTTGACTTCACCTAATGAAGAGAGAGCTAATGATATTGATCATGAAACTCCGAAGAGGACACTACCAAACCTCGCAGTCAAGCAGGACACGCAGCTCTGACCTGCGGCAATCTGTTATGAATTTCATGATTGATGAAATAGATGACCCTGCGACGTATGAAGAAGCGATGATGAGCCCTGATTCCAACAAATGGCTAGAAGCCATGAAATCCGAGATGGAATCCATGTACGAAAACCAGGTTTGGACCTTGGTGGACTTACCTCACGATCGAAAGGCCGTTGAGAATAAATGTATTTTCAAAAGAAAAACTGATGTTGATGGTAATGTAACCATCCATAAGGCTCGACTTGTCGCAAAGGGGTTTCGACAAATTCAAGGAGTTGACTACGATGAGACATTCTCTCCCGTAGCGATGCTTAAGTCGGTTAGGATTATGTTAGCAATTGCTGCATATTTCGATTATGAAATATGGCAGATGGATGTCAAAACTGCGTTCCTCAATGGTAATATTGAAGAAGAGTTGTATATGATACAACCTAAGGGTTTTGTCGATCCTAAGGATGCTGATAAGGTGTGCAAACTTCAGCGATCCATCTATGGACTAAAGCAAGGAGTTGGAATCTCCGCTTTGATGAGGTGATCAAAGAGTTTGGATTTGTCCAAACTTATGGAGAGGCTTGTATTTACAAGAAAGTGAGTGGGAGCAATGTGGCATTTCTGATATTATATGTGGATGACATATTATTGATTGGAAATGATATAGATCTTTTAAACAGTGTTAAAAGTTATCTAAACAGCAAATTTTCGATGAAAGACCTTGGTGAAGCATCATATATATTAGGCATTAAAATCTATAGAGATAGATCAAGGCTCCTAATTGGGCTATCACAAAGTACATACCTTGATAAGATATTAAAGAAGTTTAATATGGACGAAAGTAAGAAGGGGTTCTTACCTATGTTGCAAGGCAAGACATTGAGTAAGACTCAAAGTCCGGCTACGGCGGAAGAAAGAGAGATAATGGTTAAGATCCCCTATGCCTCAGCCATAGGCTCTATAATGTATGCCATGCTATGTTAAAGACCGGATGTGGCACATGCTATTAGTTTGACTAGTAGGTACCAATCTGATCCAGGTTCGGAACACTGGATAGCGGTCAAGAATATCCTTAAGTACTTGAGAAGAACTAAGGATATGTTTCTCATATATGGAGGTGAAGAAGAGCTAGTCGCTAAGTGTTATGTCGATGCTAGCTTTGACACCGATCCAGATGACTCTAAGTCTCAATCCGGATACGTATTTCTCTTGAGCGGACGGCGATTAGTTGGAGGAGTTCCAAACAACCTGTGGTGGCTGGATCAACAACGGAGGCGGAATATGTTGCTGCTTCAGAAGCGGCGCCGGAGGCATTTTGGATGAAAAAGTTCATTACGGAACTGGGTGTGGTTCCTAGTGCGTTGGACCCGATGGTAATCTATTGTGACAACAATGGAGCCATAGCCAACGCAAAGGAACCAAGGTCTCACAAGAATTCCAAGCATATTAAGCGCCGGTTTCACTCCATCCGCGAGCATGTCAAGGATGGAGATATAAAGATTTGTAAAGTGCACACGGACCTGAATGTAGCAGATCCGTTGACTAAAGTACTCCCTAGGGCAAAACATGATCAACACCAGAACTCCATGGGTGTTAGATTTATCACTATATAAACTAGATTATTGTCTCTAGTGCAAGTGGGAGACTGAAGGAAATATGCCCTAAGAAGCAATAATAAAGTTGTTATTATATATTCCTTATACATGATAGATGTTTATTTTACATGCTAGAAATGTATTGATTTGGAAACATCAATACATGTGTGTTTAATAAACAAAAAGGGTTCCTAGTTATGCCTCTCTTATAGACTAGCTTGTTGATTAACAAGATGATCAAGGTTTCCTGATCATGGACATTGGATGTTGTTAATAACAAGGTCACAACATTTGTGAAATGATGTGATGAACATTCATCCGAAGTATAGCATTACGATCAAGTCATTATGTTTATATTGCTATAACATCATACGAAGTAATCTTTATCCTTAGACCATGAGATCATGTTAATTTCTAACACCGGAAGAGTATCTTGATAACATCAAACGTCACACCGTAACAGGGTGACTATAAAGATGGGTTCAGTACTACGAAGGTGTTATGTTGAGGCTCATGGATCAAGAGTGGAATTTGTCAATCCAGATGACGGATAGATATGCTTTGGGCCCTCTCGGTGATATCACATTAGGATAGCTTGCAAGCAAGTGATGTGATCACTAGAATGTTATATCACGGGAACGAGAAAAGAGTGCATGTCGGTAACGAGATCAAACTAGGTATGGAGATACCGATGATCGAATCTCGGACATGTAATATATCGAGAGACAAAGGGATTTAGTTACAAGCGTTAAAGGTTCTCACGATCACAGGAGTCATCGTTGAATGTGTAGGAGTCAGTACGGATCTCCAGGTCCCGCTGCTGATTATTGATCGGAGAAGGGTCTCGATCATGTCTGCATTATTCGCGAACCGTAGGGTGGCACACCTAAGAGTTACCGGACACCATTTTGGAGCACATATGTTTCAGACGAAAGAATTGCAAAGTGCAGGAATTGTTTCAATAGAAACCGGAAATTGTTTCGGGTGAAATTGCAGAAGGTGGTTCTGCATGTGATATTGAAATATTGCAAGGGGCTATATGTGAATGTTTGTTAATTAAAGTAATTAACAAAATTCTGAATAAATTTAATAAAAAAGAGTTTTATTAAATGAGAGAGCATTAAATTTGGAGAAATTTAATGCATTTAAAGTGGAGACTTTAAAAGGGAATGTGAAGAGGCATTTTAATGTGGAGGGGTTACCACCACATGAACGGGGAAGGTGAGGGGTCACCCCCATGTGCCGGCCATGGAGAGAGGGGGCACCCCCTCCTCCTATAAAAGGCCACCCATTCCCTCCTTCATCCTCACACCTCCTTGTGAAGGATATATCTCCCCCTCTAGAATTATTCCCCCATGGTCTCGGATTAGCGAGATACATGTTCCCGGTGGCATTTCGTCTGGAAGGAGTTGCTGCTTCTGCTGGATTGCTGGAGCGAGGAGGGGGAGGTTGTCCGGTGGCTTGAACGTGTGTGCGAGTGCGGATGCGCTGCTGAGTTGCGGCGCTCGGACTTCCTCACGATCTTGAGATCGGCAAGTGTACGACTACATCAACCACGAGTTCCTACTCATTAACAAAGCTCGTTGTCTTCGAGGGTAAGTTCTCCATGGATGTATGTCCACCCGTTGCTCTGTATCTAGTAGATAGATCTTGGCGTATAGTTCTCATCGTTGGAAAATTTTTGTTTTCTATGCTGCGGACCCAACACGAGTCCCTCCATTCATATATTCAACATTGTTCCATCATCTAGAACTCTACAGAGGATATCTGTGAAGAGCTGGCAATCGACACGTTCAGTGGTGGCATCCGTCGGTGCGAACTCAAGTAATATCTGGGCCGCACGAAGCCAAGAACCATCGGTTGCCTGATGAACATTTCCAACAGATGGGCGGATGGTGAGGACTCTCTCCACTACAACTACGCATGTTCGGATGACGAGGATGACTAAGGTCGTAGACGCGACCGCCTAGGAAAGCGCGGAATGCATGGATCTGAGGACGGCCATCGGAGTTGACATGGTCGCGGCTGGCTATGCTGACAAACGCGGTGATGGCAATCGCAGCAGTGACTACCGCGATAGAGGTTACTATGATGACAGGCACGCCGACAAAACCACATAGGTGTGGCAATGTCGCATCCGCGAGGATGGGCCATCCCCAATGTAGTGGCCATCAGGACCATGCAACATCCACTACTACATCAACAACAAAGATGGCAAGCACAAGTGTAGTCATCTCCTCAAGGAATATTGGGAGTTCCAGAAACTCCAAGATGCCTATGCCTAGTTACAGTGCAAGGCAACAAGTCAAGGCTACGAGACAGCCGCGGGCCCCGTAGCATACGGAGCATCTCCACCACCACCCCTCCCAGCCAACGCACCACCACTACCCATGGTTGCGGCGACTCATAACAATAGGGGTGACCAGTACCCTCGACTGCTCGGAAACATGAGCATGATCTAGAAGGGGCACCCCTCCAACAGAGCCTAGAAGACAATCACCTGCCAAGTGAGCATGGTTGTACCATCACCACCTGCAATACACGAGTACCTCAGTGGATCAGAGTCCTGCATCACCTACGATCGATCTGACCACCTGTGTCAGGTCCCGCGACCAGGCCACGTCACCCTCGTGCTCGAGGCCCAAATCAGCGATTTCGAGATGAGCAAGGTGTTCATGGCTGGTGGCAGCGGTATCAACCTCATCTTCTCCAGCACCCTACGGGCCATGAACATCAACTTCACAAGCCTCAAGCCATTTGATACGACCTTCCACGGCATAGTGCCTGAGAAGCCCATATACCCTTTGGGAAAATCTTCCTCGATGTAATCTTCGGCAAGCCCGACAACTTCAAGCACGGAAGGTTTGACTTCGAGGTTGTTGACTAGCCATCCCAGTACCACGTCATATTGGGATGGGTCACATTCAATAGGTTCATGGCGGTACCGCACTATGCCTATCTCCAACTGAAGATGTCAGGACCCCGCGGTGTCATCACCATCCGTGGAAGTTTCACATGATCTGACAACTATGATAGGGAGTTCATTAGAATCTCCCAATCCTTTAGAATGCAAGAAGAACTAGTGAAGCTTAAGGAGTCGACGGACCACAGTCTTCCTCTTGTGAGCCAACGCAACTCACCTGAGCAATCATTTGACTCCATAGTCGACACAAAAGAGGTTCAGGTCCACCTAACGGACCCCACAAAGACCACCCTCATCGCAAGAAACTTGAGTTCTACATAGGAACTCGTGCTCGTCAAATTCCTCCATGAGCACTAGGAAATCTTCGCCTGGTGTCATGTGGACATGCAGAGTTCCTAGGGAATTCTCCGAGCACGCCCTCAACATGTATCCGGATGTCAGGCCAGTCAAGAAATCTATGCACCGCCTCTTTGAAGAAAAGGCCATAGTTGTGGTGGAAGTCAATAGACTCCTCGACACCAACTTCATCCGCGAGATCAAGGAAAGCACTTGGGTAGCCAACCTCATGCTAGTCCCCAAGAAGGACACGTACACACTGTGCATGTGCGTGGACTACACGTACTTGAACAAGCACTGCCCGAAGGATCACTTCCCCTGCCACGGATCGACCAAATTGTCGACTCCACTGTAGGCTGTGAACGACTCTCATTCCTTGATGCCAACTTAGGCTATAATTAGATTCAGCTGAAGGTAGAAGACCGGCAGAAAACTTCCTTCATCACACCCTTCGGAGTATACTGCTACAACACCATGCCCTTCAGGCTGAAGAACGCAGGTGCCACCTACCAATGGTGCATGCAAGCCTGCCTCAAGGACCAAATTGGTAGTCTACATGGATGTTGTGGTTGTTAAGACTAGGGAAATCACCTCGCTCATTGACGATCTCCGCGAGACCTTCGACAACCTCGATCGGTACAAATCAAGCTGAACCCACTCTAATGCGCATTTGGCGTCCCATCTGGAAAACTACTCGGGTACCTGATGGCGACAACTCTATGTGTAACAACTCGTTCAGGCTCCAAGTGTAGAGTGTTGTAGCAAGCGTATTTTCCCCACAAGGGTGACTCGCGGGTTTATATCGAACTCTCGAGGAATTGGCAAAGAGTATATTTTTCTTCTCTTCTCAAGCAACCTGTGTTGGGGAGGTAACCCCGGATAGGGTAAAGACGGGGAAAGACGAAAGGGTGTTCCCCGTCTAGTTTCCGAGTTACAGTTTGAGTCGGCCGAATCCTGTAGAGGTCGGCCGAGATAGGAAAGGGCAGGACCCTTACAGTAAGGGCAAGGCATTACCCGGCCGAGATACTGCGTAAGTCGGCCGGGTTAGCTCAAGTAATCTTGATGCAGGTGAAGGACAAGCCGAGTTACGCGAGGCAGGGCCGAATGATACGAAGCTTGCAGGAGAAGGAGAAGCCTAAAGTCAAACTCTAGTAGCAGGTTAGGGAGAATCTGAGCGAAGCCAAGCACTAGGGACAAAGGCGCAGAGCGACAGAAAGACAGAAGGAGGTCACGGAGGTGACAGTCCTGAAGCCCGAGGCACCTGAGGGCCCCTCTGGGAACCTTGCCGTCATTAGGGGCGGCAGGGAAAGGGGCGCCGAACTACTATATTGGGACAAGCATATTCCTCGAATATGCTTGCACATCAACCTAAAAGGAACCCAAGGCTCTCCTTTATAAGGGCAGGCTTGGACCCTAAGGAGGGGATCGACTCATTCTTGGTACCGTTAGGCTGGTAGAGTTCTCTCTTTCTCCTTGTATACAGCTCAGGGAGCACTTGTAACTCAAGGAAGGAGAAATACAGATCTTTGCGTTAGCTTTCTGTGTGTAGAATCCACTACATCTTCCCTCCCCAGATCCCACTAGCATCCATTGACCCCTAACTTTAGCCTACCCATGGCATCTGCCGTGCCACCACCACGACAGTTGGCGCCCACCGTGGGGCCAGCAGCGGTGCTAGCTGGAGTTATGATCCGGACGGAAACTTCATCAAGACGGCCGTGGCGCGTTGTTTCGGCTTAGTCCAGATTTGGTCTCTGTGATTATGTCGTGACAATGCGAGGAGCTTCGGGGAAAACTCCCCCGCGTAATGGTGTCTTCATCAACCTGGGCGGGCACCAGGTTTACGTCGGCGTCGACATCTCCGGCGTTTATCCTCACCAAGTTGTTGTTGCAGGAGATCCACCTCTTAACGCTGCAGGCCGTCCACCAGGAGCGCATCCTGCAGGTAGCGTCGAGGTAATGGTCGTGGCCAGGGTGCAAACTGGAGTAGCAGCTGCCGGATCAGGCAGAGAACCCGCCACCGGTGTACAGGCGCTACAGGCAGAGACCAATGTCCTCCGAGGTAATCCCACCAGCAACCAACCCGACCGAGGTGCAAACACCACCCCAAAGCACCAAGAGTAAGAGGGCCACCTCTGGAAAGGCGAAGAATATTCTTGGTGACCATAGAAAGCTTGACTACACTGGCGCCGATACTTAATCCGGCAAATGCTCGAGCGAGTTAGAGGAAACCAGGCAAAAGGTCGATAGAGGCAAAAAGGTGTCGGCCTTGCGGGAGTCCTAAACAGGACCTTGCGAGAATATGCCAAAGCAAATAAGCAGCGTCGTGCCCGAGCGGGTGGACGAACTAAGATTGAGAGGAAGAACCTCATGGATGACATCAACAAAGAGCATGAAGCTCATAAAGCGTAATCGGAGGATTTGGGCTTGCCGGTACAATACCGGCAAGAAACCTAAGAGCGGCAAATGCCGCAGCATTAGAGTTAGAGGGTTGACGGTGAGGCCAGCGAAACAACAAGAAAGAGTAAGCGAGCTGGTGCGCATCACGAACCAGCAAAAGCGAAATGCTCGAGCAAACCCGGTGAGGCCGGGGGCCTCGTGAATGGTTCATTCGGCAGGAGCACCAGCCTTGTCTATGGCAGCAGCATCTTCACCCGGAAATAATGCTCGAAGAGACAAAGCAGTAACCTCGGGAAAGAGGAACAAGCAGATTGTCCCATATGATCCGGCAATGGCCGGAAAGGCAAATGAAAATAGAGGCAATACAAGCCGAGGTAACAGTGGGGAGAGGAACCACGACCGTGTGGAGAAAGACGGTGGAAGCCGAGGCAACGGAGATCTCGGTAGAAGAGAGCCCGCGAGAGGCAATCATGAGAACAATACCCCGGTCAAAGTAAGGAGAGAACTGCCACTCAACCCACAACCGAGGCATGAACCCCGGCAGGAAAGAGAAACAAGGCCAGCTCGCCACAATCAAATTAATGAGAGATACAATGATGGTTATTCCGAAATGGAATATGCAATCCATGGCGGAAACAACCATTATGGAATACAGGACAGAGTTTTGTATAGAGATTTGCCATCAAATGATGCAAGAGTGAAGCTGGACCGGCTATACAGGTCCGAGTTGTTGGAAGAACAGGGTCCACCGGGGCCGACATGCTTTGGACCACGGATCATGGGCGAACCTCCTGTGCCGAACTTTCAGCTGGCAAGGGGCGCGAAAACATATAATGGAAGTACCAAACCACAAGACTGGTTAATTAACTATGCCACTGCTGTAAAAATAGCGGGTGGGAACCTACGATGGGCAAGATGCAGTGCGTACCACAAATCTTTGGAAGGACCAGCTAGAGTGTGGCTGAATAATCTACCGGCAAGCGGTATCAATTGTTGGCTGGATTTTGAGGAAATGTTTGTCACAACTTTACCGGTACATACAAGAGGCCAAACAGGCCTAGCAGTTAGCCATGTGCAAGCGAGGCGAATAAACAGATAGAATTTTTAACTCGGTGGTGCAACTTTGAGAACCTCATGTGAAGGAGTCATAGAATCGCATAAGCAATAGCTTGGTTCGTGCAAGTATGCCGTTATGGCAGCATATTATGGCAAGCGTTTGCGAGAGAGATATGCCGACCACCTTTGGCGAAACTATCGAATAGCGGACTCCTACGCATTAGGAGACCCAACGCAACCAAATTAATGTCGGCGGATCATCACGAGCAACAGGACCATTATGCAAGAGATTTGGCGGGTCATCCAGCGGTGATTTCAGAGGAAGAAGAAGAGGAAAGGCGGATTATAGATATAATTCGGCCCAAAGTGGCGGTAGCACAGGACCCACCGGGTCATGGAGCAACTCAACGGTGAAGAATGGTCCTCAACATGGACACCAAGAAATGAAGGAAAAAGCGGTGGACCCTAGAACAAAAAGCGATGGCGGGGAGGCGAAGTACACGTTCAATCCATGTTAGATCAGCCGTGCAAATTTCACGTCAAACCCATCCAGCCAGCCAACCATACCACCCGCCAATGTGCATGGATGAAAAATGCAATGGGGAACCCGCGTTCAGGCACCATCAAGTACATCGGCATCACCCACGGTTGGTGGAGCAAATGCATAGCAACTGATGTTACCGCCTCCTCCCCCGAGGTACGATAACTCGGATCGGAGAGACGTGGTGCATCAAGTGATGAACCAAGTCCAGGATGGAAGAACAAATCCGGCGACTACGGACGCAATGATTCTGAAGAACATCATCGGTCCTATTGCGTGTTCTAGCGGAACAACAAGACAAGCAAAGTGTGCGGTTGAGCATATGGAAGTAAACGATAATGCGGCGATGCGAGATATGTGCCTTGGTCGGATCAGGAGATAACTTGGAGCATAAAGGATCATCCCAAGATAATGCCAAATCCGGATCATATGCACTTGTGCTGGATCCGACATTTGTTGGACCGAGCATCAATGTCAAATTTTCAAAAGTACTCATAGACAATGGAAGTAGTATCAATATCATGTACAAAGATACCATGCATAAACTCGAAATATCGCAGAACATGTTGCAATCCACGAGGACCACTTTCCATGGGATAGTGCCAGGGCTTTCATGTGAACCCGGTGGTAAGGTCCAGTGGATGTGTTATTGGCACAAGAGATAAGCTGCGAGTGGAGAACTTAGAGTTTGAAGTGGTGGATCTAGAGAGCTGTTATCATGCTCTACTCGGACGACCAGCGTTGGCCAAATTCATGGGCATTTGTCATATAAGTTATTTGAAAATGAAGCTACGGACCACAAGGAGTGATAACTATAACGAGGATTACAAGAAATCAATGGAGTGTGCATCAGCGGGTCAAATTTGGCGAATCATTGATTATAGCAAGAGAAAAAAGAAGGATTCAGGAGGTAGCGACCCTCGCTCGGTCGGCACTGAACATGCGGCACTACCCAACCCGCATGGTGTCTCTTTTCAGCCGACTAAAAGCGAAGAAGTTTCGGATAGATGAGCAATACCGGAGCGTCTTGTTACTATTGGCGCAGGCACTGGGCGCTAAATAGGAAGCGAGCTCATCAACTTCCTCCGTGAGAATCGGGACATATTTGCATGGTCAACTCGGGATCGCAAGGTGTTCCGAGGAGTTAGTGAGCACTCTTTGAATGTAAGGCCAGCAAGGCGGTGAAGCAACCTCTCGCCCGCTTCGCCAAGACAGGAGAAAAATAATAGGGGATGAAATGGCTCGGCTCCTCATGGCCGGGTTCATCATGGAGTCTTGTACCGGATTGGTTGTCGAATCCGGTCTGGTAGAAAAGAAGAAAGATGATCCCAATGTAGCCGTTGTATGGCGAATGTGTATCGATTACGAACCTGAACAAGGCGTGTCCAAAAGATCCTTTTCCATTGCCTAGAATAGACCAAGTCATTGATTCGACCGCTGGTTGTGAGTTATTATCATTTGTGAGCGCGTACTCTGGTTTCCACGGATACCGTTAAATCGACCCGATCAAATAAAGACTGCATTTATTACCCGTCAGACGGGCTTATTGCTATCGCACAATGCCATTCGACTGCGGAATGCAGGAGCAACATATCGAGAGATGCATGCAAAAATGTCTACCACGATCAAATAGGAAAAAATGTACAAGTATATGTAGATGGCGTAGTCATTAAAACCAAGGAAAGCAAAAGCGTTCTTTGGAGGATATCTGGCGGACCTTCGCGAACTTGAGAAGGTTCCGAATGAAGCTTAATCCGGACAAGTGCACGTTTGGCGTGCCGGCAGGAAAATTACTCGGTTTTCTTGTATCAAGCCGAGGTATAGAGGCCAACCCAACAAAGATTAAGGCAGTAGAAAGAATGGAATTGCCAAGATGCTTAAATGATGTGCAAAAATTCACGGGTTGTCTAGCTTCGCTCAGCCGATTTGTATGTCGGCTGGGAGAGAAGGCGCTACCATTATATCAGCTGATGAAGAAATCAGATAAATTCGTTTGGACTCCACAAGCGGACAGCGCGTTTCATGAGTTGAAAAAAATGTTGGTCACAGCACCTATTTTGGCTTCTCCATTATCAAAAGAGCCTATGTTACTCTATATAGCGGCTACCAATAGAGTAGTAAGTCTTTGTGAGTAGTAGAAACGACTTGAAGATAATAAGTTGGTACAGAGGCCGGTATATTATTTAAGTGAGGTGTTGTCCACTTCAAAACAGAATTACCCACATTATCAGAAGATGGCTTATGGGGTGTATATGTCGGCAAAAAAGCTTAAACATTACTTCGAAGAGCATCCCATCAGAGTAATCTGTGAAGCGCCCATATCCGACATATTGAGCAACAAAGATGCAAGTGGCCGAATAGCTAAATGGGCGATCGAATTGTCACCATACGCTCCACAATTTGACAGGAGAGATGCAATCAAATCTCAAGCAGTCACCGACTTCTTCGTAGATTGGGCCGAAGTGCAATACGAGCCACCATTACCAGATCCAAATTGTTGGACGATGCATTTCGATGGTTCCAAACTAAGAAATGGTTTGGGAAGGAATAGTGTTAACCTCGCCTAAAGAGATCAGCTAAAATACGTCTACAAATACATTTTGCGCATCCAACAATGTAGCCGAATATGAAGCCTTTGGTTCATGGATTGAAAGTAGCAAAAGAGATTGGCATACCGAATCTTATGCTATGGGGACTCGGACCTAGTAGTCTGACAAGTCTCAGGAAATTGGGATGCATTAGATGCTAATATGGCTTTATACAGATTTCATGTGCAAAAGATCAGTGGATACTTTGAAGGATGTGAATTTAGCCACATACCTCGGGCAGAAAATGATGCAGCAGACACGTTGTCAAAGCTCGGATCAACCCGTGATCAATTCCACCGGTATTGCCTGGAACACCTCGAAACCATCAATAATCCCTTCACCGTAATCCGAATCTATCTTTATCTCGGCTAATTCGGCGAGACAATGTGCCGATGGAGGTAGACCAACAATATAACTCGAATCCCCAAGAGGAGGACAGCGAAGTAAGCACAATTATGGAGAAGGCCGAGGTAGATATGTCGTGAAAACATGGAAATAGACAGTGAGACCACACCGAAAAAGTCACACCGCTATGGGCGCAACCCATATTCTCTTACCTTAAAGGCGGTATTACCAAGCAATGAAGTATTAGCAAGACATACCGTAAGGAGAGCGAAAGCTTATACGATCATAAACAATGAGCTATATAAAAGAAGTGTCACAAGCGACAGAAATGTGTGAGTTCGCGAAGGTCGAGATCCTCCTAGATATACATCAAGGAGAGTGTGGACATCATGCCTCATCTCGTGCATTGGTAGCCAAAGCATTCAGGCATGGATTTATTTGCCAACGGCGTTGAAAGAAGCCAAAGAGTTGGTGGAAAAATGCAATGGTTGCCAGAGATACGCAACCAAAATACATATGCCATCGGCGAGTTAGTTAAAACAATACCCATCACTTGGCCATTTGTTTGTGTGGGGCTTAGATATGGTGGGACCATTTAAGCGGCCCGAGGGAATGACCCACATATTGGTTATGGTGGACAAGTTCACAAAATGGATTGAAGTGAAACCAATAAAAAAATGCGATGGGCCCATAGCAGTGGAATTTCTCAAAGATATTATTTTAAGATATGTGTACCCACACGATTATTACAGATAATGGCACAAATTTTGCGTATGAGCCTTGCACTTGATTTTGTAGAGAAAATACATAAGGTTAGATATTGCCTCTGTGGCTCACCCAACGCCTAATGGGCAAGTGGAAAGGTCTAATGGACTAGTATTGTCGAATAAAACCACGACTTGTTGAACCCTTTGCAAAGGTCGGCAGGATGTTGGATTGAGGAACTCCCAGTATTATGGAGCCTCGAACTACTCCAAATAGGTCAACGTGGTACACACCATTCTTTCTAGTGTACGGGCAGGCCGTGCTTCCGGTGACATAATACATGACTCGCCAAGAGTTACTCAAGATACAACCTAAGTAAGCGAAATAGCTCGGCAAGATCTTGTAGACCTGCTAGAAGAAGCCGAAGAACTGGCACTATCACGATCAGCTATTTATCAGCAGAACCCACGGCGATATCACAGAAAAAGGTGAATCCAAGGGTATTCAAAGAAGGAGATTTAGTCCTCGGTGGTGCAACGCACGGCCGCATGCACAAGCTGTCACCTCCATGGGAGGGACCATTCATCGTGAGCAAGGCATTGCATAACGATGCCTATTATCTAATCGATGCTCAATCCCCCGGAAGGGGCAAGGCAGAAAAAGCTAGCGAAGAAACGAAGCGGCCATGGAACGTAGCCCTGCTTCGTCCATTTCACTCATAGCATAGTATTTCAAGGTCAAGGACCAATGATGTATTAAACCTCGGCATCCAGAGCAGTGACTCGGGGACTGCCATATGTTATTTTTATTTCATGTTATGTATTAAACCTTGGCATCGGAAGCGGTGACTGGGACTGCCATATGTTATTTCAATTTCAGGTTATGTATTAAAACCTCGGCATCAAGAGCAGTGACTCGGGGACTGCCATATGTTATTTTAATTTCATGTTATGTATTAAACCTCGGCATCCAGAGCCGTGACTCGGGGACTGCCATATGTTCTTTCAATTTCAGGTTATGAATTAAAACCTCGGCATCAAGAGCAGTGACTCGGGGACTGCTATAGGTATTTGAAGTTTCGTTTTATGTACTAAACCTCGGCAGTCAAAGCAGCAACTAGAAAACTACCATATACCGCCCCAGAGCTATGTTGAGCACCAAAACTTGACGCCCTGAGCAGCGCCTCGGCGGTCGTCTTATATTGTTCCTGAAACTTAGTTTGCACACTAGACTTCAGCAAAACAGGCAATCACTCGGGATCGCCATGTATTGTTCCAAAGTGGCCAATCTTTGATCTGAAAAGGGTATCACACTTGCACTTTTCAGAATAAGAACAGATCAACCCCGTATGATGTTCGAAGCTCACACATAGATTACTCGACTAAAACACGAGAAAACAAAGACAAAGATACATCCTAACATCAAAATATTGCAGGATACCAAAGCAAGAATTCGGATGGGAACCCACTTAAGCAAAGTTATAATAACTGCAAACTTATATGTCGCAGCAATGTACGACAAAAGGAGATTCAGGTCATACAGGAAATCAACAAGTATTCCACGGACATCGTACGCCCGGCATACCAGGGATAGGAAATGACTTAAACGTTTTTAACTGGAGAGGCGGCAACCTGGTCAGGGACTGGGGACTCCGAGGTAGGAGGAACTTCGGCCGATGTTACCTCGCCCTCCGCAGACCTAGGTGCAACCTCGGCCGAAGCCTGAGGCTGCTGAGGAGCATCAATTTGCGCAGTGGAATGCCCGGTACCCTTGGAGGAGGATCGCGCGTCGTCGTTGTCATCCGAGCTCGAACTGGAGTCACCAGAAGTGGCCGAGTCATCTTCATCTCCCCCTTGCTCAGCTGAATCATCTGATGCATCTTCGACTACGACCTCCTTGTCCGGGTTTGGAAGGAAACTCGGCCCTTCATTCCAGGTGTGCACATCGGCATACTCGATGAGTTGAAAGGCGCGAGCTTGCCGAAGAGCAACAAAGGTGGGATCCTCAACCCAACGGGAACCTGTGCGAAAATTCCTCAAGATATCAAGAGAAATGTCTTCGTACCATGACATGATAACGGTGAGGGCCATATCAGCACCAGCTCGCCCAGCAGATTCCCTCCAAAGACTTAGTTGTTTTCAGAGGCATTCAATCTAGTCACCAGCAATTCGATCTCGCTGATGTTAGGAGTCCCAGAGGTATTCGGCCAGAGAGCACGGTGGGCTCGAATAGCTGCCAACACCAAGTCCCTGCCCATGATTTTCATCGGACCAAGGGCAGCGCCGACAGAAACCAAGAAATATTCTATTGAATATTCAAAATTCACGTCAACAGGGAGACCTCGGCGCGCGCGAGCAGCAAGGACCGCTTTAAAGCACACGGGCTTAGCTTTAGGAAAATGACCTGCGCAAAAAAGGGAGGCGTCAGAGGGCAGCAGAAGGAAGAAAGATAATCCGGCTGTGTTAAGAGGCTTACGATGAATGTAACTCATCATCAGCTGAAGGTCCTTCGCCCAGGCAATCTTGTTCTTCTCAAAGCGAGCAATTTCCTCGCTCATTCCTCGAGTTTTCAGCTCGGCAGCCTCAAAGAGCTCTTTATTCTTTTGCAATTCCAAAGCCAGCCGGTTCTTCTCCTCGGAGAACTCCTGATCGACCTTTTTCAGCTCGGATTTCTGAGAAAGCTTAAGGGCCTCCACCTCGGCGCTTAGGCGAGCTATCTCGTCATCCTTTTCTTTTAGCTGCGCCGAGCGAGTGGCGCCTTGTTCTAAAAAATGCAGCATTACATCAGGCATGGGCATACAATCTTGGTGAGATGATGCAAAGGTTCGTATCTCGGCTTTACCAAAGCCAAACAAAGTAAAAGAAACTTAGTGCACGTCTTAGAAAGGGAAAAGTACGAGGTAGATGGAAAACTAACCTTCCAAGCTCTTGACTTTCTTCTCAAGACGAATGTTGAGATTATTGATGTTACCTGTTAACCCACAAAGTAAGCCGGCATCCCGCAGACAAAACAATGGCAATATTAGAGATGACAAGGAAAATGATCGGCATACCTGCTTTTTTCACCACAGGAATAACTTTTTCATATTTTTCTTCCAACTTCTTGTGCGAGAAAAGCAGTCTTTGAAATTCAGCAGTTCGCCGGTCATGTGCAACCTGAGCAATAGAACAAACAATGAATGGATATTCAAAGCCAAAACAGATCCGAGTTAAGCGAAAACTTAACCCGGATCTAGGTGGCTGGATATTCGAAGCTAAAGCAGATCCGAGTTAAGCGAAAACTTAACCCAGATCTAGGTGGCTGGATATTCAAAGCCAAAACAGATCCGAGTTAAGCGAAAACTTAACCCAGATCTAGGTGGCTGGATATTCAAAGCCAAACCAGATCCGAGTTAAGCGAAAACTTAACCCAGATCTAGGTGGCTGGATATTCGAAGCTAAACCAGATCCGAGTTAAGCGAAAACTTAACCCAGATCTAGGTGGCTGAAATTTCAAAGCCAAACTAGATCCGAGTTAAGCGAAAACTTAACCCAGATCTAGGTGGCTGGATATTCAAAGCCAAACCAGATCCGAGTTAAGCGAAAACTTAACTCAGATCTAGGTGGCTGGATATTCAAAGCCAAAACAGATCCGAGTTAAGCGAAAACTTAACCCAGATCTAGGTGGCTGGATATTCAAAGCCAAAAGTAGATCCGAGTCAGGCGAAAGCTTAACCCAAACCTATGTGGCTAGACATTCAAAGAACAACTAGATAAAATTTAAGCAAAAGTTTAAGATAGATCTACTCGGATATAGGCTCGAACCCTAAATTAAGTAGAGCTAAGTATAGCACTATAAAAACTTCCAAGCGAATAACAAGTTACTCGTTTGCAAGTTTCGGGGACTAATGTATATATAATAGCATATGGAGAATCAGTCTAAACCCCGAGAAGTAGCAATTACCTCGTTCATCTTGTTGCTATCCAGAATGATCTTGGCAGCTTGATCCAAACGGCTGCTGATGTCGGAAAGTTGAAACGGCTGACTGTTTCGATTGCCCTCAAGCTGATCAGCAAAGATTCGATTATGAGCATATTCCACCGTGAGCCGAGGCTATTCCCACTAGCCATCCGGTTAAGACTTTACCTCGGACATGTTGTGCAAACCATCGCAGGGCTTGTATGAAGAGCAAGTTGAGTCTTTGGCGGCCGAGGTATGAGAGGCTTTGGTAGGCGCAGCCTTTGGCGCAAAGACGTCGGCAATACTCGGCTGAGAAGAGCGGCAAGACCTTTTTGGGAAGTGGAAGTTTTAGTGGCAACAGTTTTTCTTACTGTGGAGGCACCAGCAGAAGCTGATACCTCGGCAATGGGAACAGTGCCCTTAGAAGCAGGAGGGATCATAGGCGCTGAGGGCGCCGGGGTATTAACGACCACGGCTGCGGCTGGGGTTACAGTAGGAGCTACCGAGGTAGAAAGAGGCTCGGTGGATATGCTCGGATTCAGTGGAGGGGCAACGAGTTCAGTAGAAATCTCGGAGACGCGAATATCAGACGCATCGTGACGAGGGGGTGACATATGTGGAGCTGGAGGAGGCGAGTACGAGCAGGACTAGGAATCCTAGTATCTTCAGCAGGCGGAGGAGACGGCCTTTAATCGGGCGGCTAGTCATGCTAGGACCGCCAGCTTAACGGAGAGCGGAGCACCGCGAAAATAAGAAAGAAAAAAGGGTGTGGATGAAAATGAAGCAGGAAACAAGAAATACGAGCAAAACTTACCTGCGACCCCAGGCATGGTCTTGCGCCTGGGAGGGTTCGGAGCAGACTTCTTCATTCGTTTCTTGGGGGCCGCCTCTGAAGCACTAGCAGGAGCCCCGCGTTTCCCCGAGGTAACTGGGGGCCGGGATGCAATAGGCTCGGCGTCGTGAACCTGACCGGCCGGATTAGCTGGGAAAGTAGAAGCCGGAAATGCATAAGAAATAGGCATTGCGGCAACTACCTCAAGAGCTTGGACCTCGTCCGAATCACCTTCCTCCTCATGGACCGAAGTTTTGCCACGAGCGCGAGCCGCAGCAGGATCCGACTTAGGGATGAATTCTTCGGAGTCCGGCTCCCCAACGTCCGGGGTATTCTGATCCGCAGTCCACGGAAGCGACAAAACCTCGGCGTCCTCGTCCTTTTGCTCTGTGAACCTCTGTGAGGCGAAAAAGAAGGAAGGTTAGGGAAAACAGCTATGAAAACAATAGAAAATCAAAGCATTGAGGGGTAAACGGTTTCAATCCCCAGGTCCAATCTTCAGGCATCTCCGTCTTAAATATAGCTCGGACGCGCTTGAAGACAAGGTAATTGTCCAGCTCGACGGTCGAGACTCGGTTGGGATCAAGTGGACCACTCATGTAGCAAAGTTTGTGCGTCCTTTTCGAATGGGCAAATTCGCCATCGATGAAGGTAGCCATCAAGTCCTCGCCGCGTAACCTAGCCCGGATCAGTTCTTTGAGCCGAGTCTCGAAAAGCTCGGCCAAGACGTGGCTCCTCCTCGGATTGTAAGTCCAATTTACCTTGGAAGGCGGACCAATGGAGAAGGCAGGGAGCCGAATCTTGTCTTCCGTTCCTCTGTTCTTGACGTAAAAGAAGGATTTGTGCCACTTCTTGCAAGACTCTAACCCGGTGACACGAGGAAATACGGACTTCCTCCGAGGTGTAATGGACGCCGCCGACCGAGTAGCGTTTCTCGGAAGGGTGCAGAGACTTGTCGAGGACTACATTAGAACGAATCTGGAAGAACTTTGCCCAGACGCAGTACGGACGGCCATCGTCAAGTATCCTTCCGAGGCGGAGATGAATGCGAAAGAGAAGCGATGGCGTTCGAGAAGATGATGCGTCAAGGTCAAGTAGTCGAGAAACTCTCTTGCAAAATCGCTAAGAGGGAGACCGTCGCGAGAAATGTGACATAAAGACTACATACTCCTCCCTAATTTCCGGAGATAACTTCGCTTCGGGTAAACAACAAGAGACCTCGGCGGGAATCCTCCGGTTCGGATGAGCCACTCGATCTCCCGCTGGTAATCGAGGAGCCCGCCACGAGCCCGCCAGGCCCAGAGCCAGCATCATCATCTCTACCAGGGCACCGCTAAAGTAACTAGACATGATTTCCGGAAAGATCGCGGAGGAACAACTCATGGCGGAGGAAAACTTAGAGCTACGAGGCCCGTCGCACTCACGAAAAAGCGGCGTGACGACGGCGTAACCGCAGCACGCGGACAAAAGGAAACGAAAAGATCTAGAGGAAAGCCTAGGCGCCAAGACCGAAAAGAACTCACGGCGACAACGCGGAACAAATGTGACAAAGCGCAAAGAGACAAAGCGGCAAGCGGCGGAGTCCTCTCGTCGCAGAACCAGTTAAGCGCTTGTGGCGGAACCACGAACGAGCACAGAAGCGCGAGGAAGAAGAAGGGTGCGGGCGAGCGAGAAGGGGAAAAAGAAACTCCCAGGCGCCGCGCCCCTCTTTATAACCTAGCCGCAAGCAAGGTAGTGGGATCGTGGGTGTGGCAATTGGCGGCGCGGATCGTGTGCGCAGCATGACCACACGTCGCTGAGCGGAACCGCACCGAAGGCCACACGATTGACCAAGGAGCTCACGACGATCTAAAAGCGGCGACGCAGGCGTCAAGAACGGCGCGACAGCGACGGTATCGACTTGTCGAGAACTGTAGAGAGGAACAGAAAACTAGAGAAACAATGATGAGGAAGACACGTAGGACGAGGCGTGCACTACTAAATAGGTGTTATCACCACGACAATATAACTCGGAAAGAATACGTAACTAGCGTCGTGAAACTGATACGACCCGGCCGAGGTAATCGGCGGGACCATACCAGCTTCGGGGACTATTGTTGGGGAGGTAACCCCGGATAGGGTAAAGACGGGGAAAGACGAAAGGGTGTTCCCCTTGATAACATCAAACGTCACACCGGAAGAGTATCTTGATAACATCAAACGTCACACCGTAACAGGGTGACTATAAAGATGGGTTCAGTACTATGAAGGTGTTATGTTGAGGCTCATGGATCAAGAGTGGAATTTGTCAATCCAGATGACGGATAGATATGCTCTGGGCCCTCTCGGTGATATCACATTAGGATAGCTTGCAAGCAAGTGATGTGATCACTAGAATGTTATATCACGGGAACGAGAAAAGAGTGCATGTCGGTAACGAGATCAAACTAGGTATGGAGATACCGATGATCGAATCTTGGACATGTAATATATCGAGACAAAGGGATTTAGTTACAAGTGTTAAAGGTTCTCACGATCACAGAGTCATCGTTGAATGTGTAGGAGTCGATGCGGATCTCCGTGTCCCGCTGATTATTGATCGGAGAAGGGTCTCGATCATGTCTACGCATTATTCGCGAACCGTAGGGTGGCACACCTAAGAGTTACTGGACACCATTTTGGAGCACATATGTTTCGCATTTAAAGAATTGCAAAGTGCAGGAATTGTTTCAATAGAAACCGGAAATTGTTTCGGTGAAATTGCGAAGGTGGTTCTGCATGTGATATTGAAATATTGCAGGGCTATATGTGAATGTTTGTTAATTAAAGTAATTAACAAAATTGTGAATAAATTTAAAAAAAAGAGTTTTATTAAATGAGCATTAAATTTGGAGAAATTTAATGCATTTAAAGTGGAGACTTTAAAAGGGAATGTGAAGAGGCATTTTAATGTGGAGGGGTTACCACCACATGAACGGGGGAGGTGAGGGGTCACCCCCCATGTGTCGGCCATGGAGAGAGGGGGCACCCCCCTCCTCCTATAAAAGGCCACCCATTCCCTCCTTCATCCTCACACCTCCTTGTGAAGGATATATCTCCCCCTCTAGAATTATTCCCCCATGGTCTCGGATTAGCGAGATACATGTTCCTGGTGGCATTTCGTCTGGAAGGAGTTGCTGCTTCCGCTGGATCGCTGGAGCGAGGAGGTGGAGGTTGTCCGGTGGCTTGAACGTGTGTGCGAGTGCGGATGCGCTGCTGAGTTGCGGCGCTCGGACTTCCTCACGATCTTGAGATCGGCAAGTGTACGACTACATCAACCACGAGTTCCTACTCGTTAACAAAGTTCGTTGTCTTCGAGGGTAAGTTCTCCATGGATGTATGTTCACCCGTTGCTCTGTATCTAGTAGATAGATCTTGGGGTATAGTTCTCATCGTTGGAAAATTTTTGTTTTCTATGCTGCGGACCCAACACGAGTCCCTCCATTCATATATTCAACATTGTTCCATCATCTAGAACTCTACAGAGGATATCTGTGAAGAGCGTGCAATCGACACGTTCAGTGGTGGCATCCGTTGGTGCGAACTCAAGTAATATCTGGGCCGCACGAAGCCAAGAACCATCGGTTGCCTGATGAACATTTCCAACAGATGGGCGGATGGTGAGGACTCTCTCCACTACAACTACGCATGTTCGGATGACGAGGATGACTAAGGTCGTAGACGCGACCGCCTAGGAAAGCGCGGAATGCATGGATACGAGGACGACGACTGAGTTGACATGGTCGCGGCTGGCTATGCTGACAAACGCGGTGATGGCAATCGCAGCAGTGACTACCGCGGTAGAGGTTACTATGATGACAGGCACACCGACAAAACCACATAGGTGTGGCAATGTCGCATCCGCGAGGATGGGCCATCCCCAATGTAGTGGCCATCAGGACCATGCAACATCCACTACTACATCAACAACAAAGATGGCAAGCACAAGTGTAGTCATCTCCTCAAGGAATATTGGGAGTTCCAGAAACTCCAAGATGCCTATGCCTAGTTACAGTGCAAGGCAACAAGTCAAGGCTACGAGACAGCCGCGGGCCCCGTAGCATACGGAGCATCTCCACCACCACCCCTCCCAGCCAACGCACCACCACTACCCATGGTTGCGGCGACTCATAACAATAGGGGTGACCAGTACCCTCGACTGCTCGGAAACATGAGCATGATCTAGAAGGGGCACCCCTCCAACAGAGCCTAGAAGACAATCACCTGCCAAGTGAGCATGGTTGTACCATCACCACCTGCAATACACGAGTACCTCAGTGGATCAGAGTCCTGCATCACCTACGATCGATCTGACCACCTGTGTCAGGTCCCGCGACCAGGCCACGTCACCCTCGTGCTCGAGGCCCAAATCAGCGATTTCGAGATGAGCAAGGTGTTCATGGCTGGTGGCAGCGGTATCAACCTCATCTTCTCCAGCACCCTACGGGCCATGAACATCAACTTCACAAGCCTCAAGCCATTTGAGACGACCTTCCACGGCATAGTGCCTGAGAAGCCCATATACCCTTTGGGAAAATCTTCCTCGATGTAATCTTCGGCAAGCCCGACAACTTCAAGCACGGAAGGTTTGACTTCGAGGTTGTTGACTAGCCATCCCAGTACCACGTCATATTGGGATGGGTCACATTCAATAGGTTCATGGCGGTACCGCACTATGCCTATCTCCAACTGAAGATGTCAGGACCCCGCGGTGTCATCACCATCCGTGGAAGTTTCACATGATCTGACAACTATGATAGGGAGTTCATTAGAATCTCCCAATCCTTTAGAATGCAAGAAGAACTAGTGAAGCTTAAGGAGTCGACGGACCACAGTCTTCCTCTTGTGAGCCAACGCAACTCACCTGAGCAATCATTTGACTCCATAGTCGACACAAAAGAGGTTCAGGTCCACCTAACGGACCCCACAAAGACCACCCTCATCGCAAGAAACTTGAGTTCTACATAGGAACTCGTGCTCGTCAAATTCCTCCATGAGCGCTAGGAAATCTTCGCCTGGTGTCATGTGGACATGCAGAGTTCCTAGGGAATTCTCCGAGCACGCCCTCAACATGTATCTGGATGTCAGGCCAGTCAAGAAATCTATGCACCGCCTCTTTGAAGAAAAGGCCATAGTTGTCGGAGTGGAAGTCAATAGACTCCTCGACACCAACTTCATCCGCGAGATCAAGGAAAGCACTTGGGTAGCCAACCTCATGCTAGTCCCCAAGAAGGACACGTACACACTGTGCATGTGCGTGGACTACACGTACTTGAACAAGCACTGCCCGAAGGATCACTTCCCCTGCCACGGATCGACCAAATTGTCGACTCCACTGTAGGCTGTGAACGACTCTCATTCCTTGATGCCAACTTAGGCTATAATTAGATTCAGCTGAAGGTAGAAGACCGGCAGAAAACTTCCTTCATCACACCCTTCGGAGTATACTGCTACAACACCATGCCCTTCAGGCTGAAGAACGCAGGTGCCACCTACCAATGGTGCATGCAAGCCTGCCTCAAGGACCAAATTGGTAGTCTACATGGATGTTGTGGTTGTTAAGACTAGGGAAATCACCTCGCTCATTGATGATCTCCGCGAGACCTTCGACAACCTCGATCGGTACAAATCAAGCTGAACCCACTCTAATGCGCATTTGGCGTCCCATCTGGAAAACTACTCGGGTACCTGATGGCGACAACTCTATGTGTAACAACTCGTTCAGGCTCCAAGTGTAGAGTGTTGTAGCAAGCGTATTTTCCCCACAAGGGTGACTCGCGGGTTTATATCGAACTCTCGAGGAATTGGCAAAGAGTATATTTTTCTTCTCTTCTCAAGCAACCTGTGTTGGGGAGGTAACCCCGGATAGGGTAAAGACGGGGAAAGACGAAAGGGTGTTCCCCGTCTAGTTTCCGAGTTACAGTCTGAGTCGGCCGAATCCTGTAGAGGTCGGCCGAGATAGGAAAGGGCAAGACCCTTACAGTAAGGGCAAGGCATTACCCGGCCGAGATACTGCGTAAGTCGGCCGGGTTAGCTCAAGTAATCTTGATGCAGGTGAAGGACAAGCCGAGTTACGCGAGGGCGAATAATCTGAAGCTTGCAGGAGAAGGAGAAGCCTAAAGTCAAACTCTAGTAGCAGGTTAGGGAGAATCTGAGCGAAGCCAAGCACTAGGGACAAAGGCGCAGAGCGATAGAAAGACAGAAGGAGGTCATGGAGGTGACAGTCCTGAAGCCCGAGGCACACAGGAGGGCCCCTCTAGAACCTTGCCGTCATTAGGGGAGCGACAGGGAAAGGGGGGCGCCGAACTACTATATTGGGACAAGCATATTCCTCGAATATGCTTGCCACATCAGCCCTAAAGGAACCCAAGGCTCTCCTTTATAAGGGCAGGCTTGGACCCTAAGGAGGGGATCGACTCATTCTTGGTACCGTTAGGCTGGTAGAGTTCTCTCTTTCTCCTTGTATACAGCTCAGGGAGCACTTGTAACTCAAGGAAGGAGAAATACAGATCTTTGCGTTAGCTTTCTGTGTGTAGAATCCACTACATCTTCCCTCCCCAGATCCCACTAGCATCCATTGGCCCCTAACTTTAGCCTACCCATGGCATCTGCCGTGCCACCACCATGACAACCTGCAAAACAAAGTTTTTGCCTTGTGTCAAGCACAAGGTTTCGTATTAGTAATATGGAAAATAAAAAAAATCAACTAAAATAAAATTAGTTATAAAGTATGCAAATAAAGTAAATGCAATGATGGAAAGATATTTTTGTGTTTGCAAGTAAGGAAAGTATTTTTGTGTTTTTTGAGATATTAAATTGTAGCAGAGGTAAGTGATAGTAATAGTGTTGGAAGGTTGTTTCTTATAATAGAATTTGGACCGGGGTTCATGAGTTCACTTGTCTACTCCATTTTAAGTTGCAGTGGACTTAAAACAATTCATCATCAATATAATATTGGTGAAACTTCACTATGTGTTTGTTAAGTATTCATATGGGCATCACGTCCTAACATAGAGATTGCAACACATCTCTCTTATACTCCTCTAGAAAGGGAAAACTCCAAGCAATCTAGAATTAAGAATTAACAGAGCATAACCTTAAGTACTTTGACATGATGTCTGAATAACAAATATACTACCTTGACCAAACAAGATTATCAAGCTATCACAAGATAATTATAGCACATGAAGTCACTTAATGTGAGGTAACAAAAGAAAGGTAAAAACCATAGTATATCTTGAATTTGTTATCACTATTCAATCACCACCACCATGTTACTCCATCTAATACAAACTTTCCCCACACATGCTCTTGCATAAGTTGGATCAAAATAAGCAATTAAGAATGGGGTACACCATATGCATATATCAATACATCTTACACATAGATAGGTTCCAATCACATATATCAAATCATATAATAAAGATCCACAACATAGGAATTATATATGACCATAATCATGTTGAGCATCTCATATGGTACTAGATCTATGAAGAACAAGAGAGAGAGAGAGATCAAGCTACTGCCACAAACCCATAGTCCAGAGGTGGACTACTCCCTCTTCATCATGGTGATGAAGTTGGAGAAGGTAGAGATCCCTCCAGCAGTGGCTCCGGCGGATTTCCCCCTTCAATCTTTGCTAGTTCTAACTCCTTTTGGTGTTTCTATGTTTTTGTGGAACTCTCCTCGAGGATGCAATGGGGGGCCCTTTTTATAGTAGTTTTTAGGTCAAACCAAGTCGGTGGGCAAAATATTGAAGCAAATCAGACAATCGAGGACCAAAAGAGGGTGGGTGGTGCATGCAGTAGGACAGGGCGCGCCACCACACCTCTTTGGGTCCTACAGGTCTCCCTCGTGAGGTCCAAGCACTCCAGGTCATTGTCTTCCTGAAATATTGGCTTTCCCAGAATCTTAGCTCCACTGGACTTTGTTTAGGTCCCTGAAAGATCAAAATATACAAAACAGGGTTTTCTTGTCCTATAAAGTTATAACCAAAATAAAGGGGATCATTGGTAAATCCCTAAAAATCAATATAAAACATGGTTATTACATTATAAATTTTGTAGATATGTGGGATATGTGTCAATAAACTACCAAGTTCATGTATGCATTTTTCATGCATCCGTACCTCATCTCCGAAAGAGGAATCGAGCAAAATCCGAAGAAAATAAAGGCCATACTAGAAATGGACAAACCGAAGAACATTAAGGGAGTCCAACAGCTAGCTAGACGCATAACAACACTCATCTGGTTCATTAGTCGTATGGGCGAAAAAACATTGCCTTTCTACCAGCTCCTACACAAAACGGACATGTTCGAGTGGACCACCGAAGCTCAGGTGGCATTCGAAGATCACAAGCGCCTACTATCAAGCTCGCTAGTGTTGGTGAACCCCAAGGAGAAGGAACCAATGTTACCCTACATAGCCACCACCAACCAGGTGGTCAGTACCATGCTCGTCGTTGAGCACGCGGAAGATAGAAAGATCCATGGGGTCCAACATCCCGTGTACTACCTCAGTGAGGTCCTCATGCCAACCAAATAGTAGTACCCACATGACCATAAGCTAGCATACAGAATCTTCGCGTCAGTTGCACCACTACTTTATGGAGTACTCGATCATTGTGGTCAATGACGCACCGCTATTACACGTCCTCAACAACCCTGAAGCAACAGGAAGAGTTGCCCTTTGGGACATAGAATTGTCCCCACGGGACATCAGCTATGAAAGGTGAATGACAATCAAGTCTCAGGTGCTCCCGGACTTCCTAGTCCACTAGATGGAGCTCTAGATACCAGAGGTACCAGACATGTCAGGTGTCTAGTCCATTATGGCATTCCGCTAAAACCACTACTAGAAAATCGCGTTGTTTTTGTGCATTGCATCATCATGACCGCATGCTCATGTCATCATGCCACATTGCATTTGAGCATCGTCATGTCATCTTGCATTTGTCTGCATAAAACTATTTTCAAAAAGTCTGTTTTCGTTTTCTAAACGCCCCGTCTTTATTTCAAACTAAAAACCCAGGTCTCCGGATTATTTTGTTTCGTCTATCGATGGTTTTCAAAAGCCCGTTTTAAACAATAGAACTTTTAAATTATTTTTGGGAGGCAGCCAGCTAGGCCCGAAAGCCTAGCCGGCCACCTCCAAATTAAAACCCTATCTGTCTAACACCCAATCTTTTTCTACCAAATAATCTACCCAGCCTACCCTACCCAGCCCCTCCACCTCACCCCGGCCAACCCCGTCTCGCCACCTCACCAACCCACATCCCTGGACCAATCCCCACACGCCACACACACACACGCACACGCATGCGCCCCTTTTCCACGTCCACCTACCCAGCCGCCTTTTTTCCTCCGCGCGCTCGGCGCCCAAAATTTTCTCCCGCCCACCACGGACCGACAGCCTCCCCACCTGGGAGCGCTTCCCACCGTGCCTGGCCTTTTTCCGCCCACCTAGTTGGCGCCCAGCCCCCCCCACCTGTGGACACGCTACCCAGCCACCACGACCCCACGTCGCCACCTCCTCTCTCCTCTCCACCCCTCTCGCGCTCGCGCGATCGTCCCCGCTCGGCCTCGGTTCCCCCGCCCAGGCGCGCCTCCCTCCTCTCTCTCCGTCGGCCTCCCGAGCGACTTCTCGGCCGGTCGCACCTCTCGGTCCTCCTCTTCGCCTCGCCGGCCGCCCTCCTCGCCTCTTCCTCCCCGCGTCAGGTCTCTCTCCGCGCGCCTCTCATCGAGCCCGAGCCGGCCGCCGCTCCGCCGTCTCCTCGCCGGTGCCGCCCCCTTCCTCTGCACCGTCGCCTCTTCTCTCTGATGCGCCGCCGTCGTGGCCTCGCAGGCCCCGCCTCGCCGAGCCGCGTCCGCCGCCGGCCTCGCCGAGATCTTCCCCACCGCCACCGAGCTCGCCGCCTCTTATCTCCGGCCGCCACCGCTAGCCGCCCTCACCTCTGGCATCCCTCGTCTCGTCTCTGCAGCCGGGCCTTGATCTCGGCCGCCCCTGCCACGCGCCATCCGGGACCTGCATCCCTGCTGTTGTGTCCCGCGCCTATGGTGAGTTCCACCGGACCAAGCCCCGTCGCCAGGTGCCGCGCGCGGCTGTCCTCCTCGCCCTCGGGCCCTTCACCCCTCCGTCGCTCGTCCCCCGCCAGGCCTCTGCTTCTGTGCGTCTCGATGGCCGTACTCCCGAGCAGAGCCACCGTCGCCACATATCCGACCGCTGCCGATGACCCTCTGTTCAAGAGCTCACCCGCGGGGGTCCCTTTTTGTCTGCAGTCAAGTGGTACATGGTAGCAATTATGTGGGCTGGTGTGTAACTAATGAGGTGTTGTTCAGGAATTTCTGTTGTTGTTTGGCTACTGGTTAAGCGGTGATGAAGTGGTGGCGTTTTGGTGGTGGATGTGAGTTGGTGTAGATGAGAGATGGTGTGGTGTCGAGGTCGTCTGAGAACAACCGAAGAGCATGCTTCCCGAAGACCGAACCCGGCGCTCTTCTCCCTCTCGGATCTGAAGACCGATCCCAGCTCACCCGAACCTCTCGGCACGACTTTGATCTTCCTCTTGGACGCCGAGACCCTGAGTGCACCGACATCGATCCGATGATCGAACCCTGAAGACCCTGATCCCGGCGAGACCAATCCTAAACTACATCGACCCAAGATCGCCGAGTTCCAATGTGTGACCCCTTTTCTGAAACCCCCTATTTATAAATGACATCTATACTGTCGCATATTAAATTAATTCATGCATACATACCTGTCTGTGGGTTTGGGGGGCATTATAGTCGTTTCACCTAAATTAACCATGGAGTCTATATGCGGGCTATTCTAGTCATATTCTGGACTCCATTTAAATTTGTGTAGCGAACCGATGCCCTGTTTCGCCTGGTTAATCCAACATTTAATTTGCGGGGTAGTTAAACAACATGAACCTATTAACTAATTGTCGGGACCCCGGTTCCGCTTAACACTGCCTAATTGCACCGCATCTGCATCATATCATAAGCATGCCGGATCTTCTGTCGTAGTATTAAATATTGCATCCGGTGTTTCTTTTAGCGCTTTGCTTCTTCATGGATTAGGCCGATGATTTGATGCGAGTATCGACAAGTTCTCCGGATATGATCCTTCGGCAGTGTTTCCCAGGCGAGCATCTCTTTCCCTTCTACCTATTTTGCATTTATGGTCTTTATTTCCTCCTGTTGAGCTATTGCTATCCATGTCGCAATACTTTAGTTTCCGTGCACCAGTTGTATCCCGTGTAGCCTCTATATTGCCTTGGACACCTCCTATTACCTGTGTTTGGTAGATAGCTGGCCTTGCGAGTCGTAGTTGCTTGCTCAGGTGTGATCTTGTGTTGTCGAGTACCACAGTTGTTGGAATGCTGGCAGATGTTTATTGGTGGAGATGCTTAATGGTGGAGATGATCATGACTTTAAATACAACTATTAAAATGCTAGATATAACTAATGCAGAGGCATCGGTGGGCAATAGATGTTATTTGGTTCTTCCACGCTCACTTGTGTCCCGTAGGACCCCGAGTACTTGATACCTGTTCCTTGACTATTCGCACTATCCACATCCGGGAGGCCTTATGGACCCTCCTGAGCCAGAGCTTGATTCATTCCGATTTCTTGGGGCCACAAAGTAGTTTGGGGCTTTATTACTATCCTGTACTTATGCCATGCTTTACTGCTTTATTTAAGATTGTGCGTGGAGCACCTGTACTGTTTTGGATCGTGACATGTTTTCGCTGTATTGACAAGCCTAGTCACACTTTCAGGTTCCCAGTCGTTTACAGCCGTCCACACAAACCCTGGGTCCGTTCGAGCTGCCAACTTCGCTATGGTAGCTTAGTGGGGTGGCCCCCTGAAATATTTCTGAATCCTGTGATTGCTTTGTCGTGAAAGCCTCGTTGGGTTTTGAGTTGGTTTTTCCGAGGTTGATCAAGTGTGTGTTGCTATTTGTGCACCCCTGCAGGGTAAAACTTTCTGAAAGCTGTGTCCGCGGTTATGGACGACTTGGAGCACAGTATCTCGATCATAGACAAGCATAACTAAAGTAGTGCTATAAACTTGACTTAATATATGACTAGTAAGCAGATGCAACTGTAATGGAATGGATAATAAACATGCCAACAACTGGTGGGTCTGTGGTGATCTGTGACATACTATACCTGCCTAGTAAGTATTACAACTCCAATGGAATGTGATAAAAGTGCCAACCACTGCTGGGTTTTGGGATTCCTTAGGACAATTACACCTGACTAGTAAATGTTCCAACTACAACGGAATGGTAATTAAAACTGTCCACTACTTATGCTTCAGGATGACTCATGATATCTATATCTGATTAGTAAGTGCTGCAACTATAACGGAATGAATAAAACTGCCCACTGTGTGAGTTCCTTGGTCTGACTTCCTCGTTTGGTCTCGAGGGGGAAATACCAGGATGGGTTTGTTTGGTGTTAGCTTCAGGTTGGATCCGAATAGGTCTTTCTTATCCCTCTCTGATAACCGCCAGTTGTATCGAGTCTCTATAGGTTGTTTAGTGTATTGCTGCCGGCTGTATTTGCCGCTTTAGCCCACCATACCTATGTAGGCAAGAGCCGCCGAATTCTAGCCTCTTCTCTTGGCCTCGATCGACGCTCCTCTTTTCCTTTGCCCTTTGTCGGCACCTTTTGTTTAGCAGGTTTGAGATCGCCGTCGTTAGCGGGGTTACCTCGCCGCTTGGCTCGGTGGTTATGGACGCCATTGGTTATTCTTCAGGGCTCTTAGCCCCATTTGCATCTTGTCCTTAGTCGGACGCTCTATCGTTTTCAAGGTGATTTGGATCTTTGGATATTATATCTGTATTCTTGACTCGTTGAGTCACAGTTGTATATATATATATATCTGTTCTGTGGGTCCCATCGAGGACTGTTGTGTAATGTTATTACTTCGTTTTCCACCCGCACGAAAGTGCCTGGTGGGCGTCCTTGAATCGTTTCTATGCGGGTTTGGCGGAAAGGGCTAAAACTTGCATAGGGCCGATTTGAGGGTGTTACATCCATGCACTTCAACGGATCAAAACAAGCTGAAGGAGTAGGAATTAGTGTCATCTTAACATCCCCGCAAGGCGACAAGATGCGCTACATCCTACGTATGAAATTCCACGCGTCGAACAATGAAACATAGTATGAGGCCCTGAGCCACGACATGCGCATGGACAAAGCCTATGGCACCAATGACTGATGATCTACGGCGATTCCAATCTCATCGTTCAGCAAACAATGAACCGATGTGATGCCATCAATGACAGCATGATCGCCTACCATGACCTCTACAACTCCCTAGAAGGAAAGTTTGATGGGTGCGAGCTACAACACATCAGTCGCGAAAGCAATGAAGAGGCCAACAAACTGGCCAACATTGGGTCGACTTGCATGCCCATACCACCAGGTGTCTTCCTGGAGAAAATCATGGAACGATCCATCAAGATCTGGGCACCCGACACTTCATTGACCACAACAACACACCCTGGGGCTACACCACCTGAAGATTCCAAAGTGTCTACAATAGTGGAGGCAGATTTAGTGCCAGAAGGAGCAATGGAGGTCATGCTGATAGAGCCAACCTAGACGCACCCGTATGTCACTTACCTGCTGTGAAAGGATCTTCCATACAATCCAACCGACGCACGGCACATTGCCCGTCGGTCCAAGGCTTTCACCATAATAAACGGTGAACTCTACAATAGAAGCATCACCAGAGTCCTGCAAAGGTGTGTTGCACGCGAAGACGGCAGCAGCATACTTGTTGACATACATGAAGGAACCTACGGGCACCATGCAGGTGGCCTCACACTCGTTGCAAAAGCCTTAAAAGCAGGTTTCTACTGGCCAACCGCAATGTAGGACGCCAAATACCTTGTCGAACAATTCAACGTCTGCCAGAGATTTGCGGACAAGCCGCACGCGCCAGGCTCTGATCTACGGCCAATACCATTGGCCTAGTCCTTCACACAATGGGCACTTGACATGGTCGGCAAGCTGCGGAAATCATTACATGGAGGCCATATGTGCCTCCTTGTCGTAGTCAACAAGTTCACCAAGTGGATCGAAGCAACGCCCATCACCAACCCGCTGTCAAATTCTTCGAGTCCATCATCTACAGATTCGAGGTGCCACACAGCATCATCATCGACAATGGCTTGAACTTCACTTCGAAGGAATTCCAAGGTTTCTGTGAGAAGATGGGGATCAACATTAGCTACGCCTCCATCGCACACCCGAAAACCAATGGCCAAGTGGAAAAGTCCAACAACCTTGTCTACAACGACATCAAGAAAAGGCTCCTCCAGCCTCTCGAAAGAGCGGCATGAGCATGTCCTGAGGAATTACCCTCGGTACTATGGAGCCTCCAGACAACACCAAACAATGCAATGGGCTATACACCCTTCTTCCTGGTGCACATTGCTGAAGTGGTATGATGGCTGTGAAAATAGCCATCTTTATCTGCGTTTAAACTTCATTTTTAGTCAAGTAATTGACCAAGAATCTCTCTACCTTTATACTAATGATTCATTATTGCAAAGATGTGAAAAAACTTGCTTTGAATTGTGTTGTGCAGGAATCATGCTTTAAGGTGAAATTAGGAGCTATTAATGGAGATTTTGAGGAAGTCTACACGGCCAAGCAATCTTAAAGTAAAAAATAGTCGATAGAGGCTTTAGTGACCACTGGTACGGGAAAGGCCCGCTCGTACCATGTGGATTTGGCTTCGTATCATCAAACCCTATGACTTTAGTGAAGGCACCTATATATTTTGAGGTCCCAGCTGCCGCACAGAGGGCCGCCATTCTCAGATTGCATCACAAAACCACCAAAGGAGATCCACCGCCATAGTTAATCCTCTCCATAGCCATAGCCATTATCTTGTACTTGAGATCTCCTTGTGATTCAGCGACTATTGTGAGAATATTTGATTTCAATCTAAGTATTTTGCACAATGTTTTATATCCTTGATCTTATTGTTATGAGAGAGTAGTCCTCACGGGCTGCGGGTTGGTGTGAAACCTCGCAGCGATTATGTGCATCTAATCCATGGGAGTATTGTGTATTGATTGAATAGAGATTTGTATCTTTGTTTCTTTGTCTCTTGTCTCGATCTATGGACTTGAAGGTACCCAAGATCCCATAGATTGATAAAGGCTTTAGGTTAGATACTTGGTGAGCGGTGATCTTGTAGGAAACCTTGCGCCAGATAGGGGAGTATGGTCTTCGTTTAGCGATCCATTTGGGAGTAATAGCAACATCACTTCTTAAGGCTTTGATCTGTGTTTTCAATTAATAATTGTTGTAGCCCGGTACTTCGCGGTTGCAATGGTTGGATCAAAAGACTATTGCTATGCCTGTGACTTGTAGGGGCTCTAGTATATCGGTCTGTGTTACCCATAAATTTTATTTTTGTTAAATCATTACACATGAATATGCGTATTACTATCTTATCTTTATCCCATGTGATGTGCAGTTGCAGGTGAATCTTCAACCTTGGCTTATCTCCATTCATTGAAACAACCCACATTCTAAGTAAACTAGAAAGGTCTTGTAAACAAAGGTAAAACAAACAAACAAGTTTGTGGATGCGCCTTATTAATTTACTTTTTTGCATTATTTCCCAAGGTTCGATTAAACCTAGGTCAGGGAAAAAGCTACTATAATGCATTCATGAATACAGATCGAAGGTATCAACCCTTTTTTGGTGTCGTTGTTAGGGAAGCAATTCGCTATCCTGGTGAAGTCACTAGAGACCTTGTTTTTAGTTTTATTTTTGTAGTTTATTTCTTGTTATTAGTTTATTTTTTGTTATCTATTGAATGCGCCAAAAATTAGTTACTTATTTATTTGTTTCTCTCATATTAAAAACACCCAAAAAAGAGCCATGGCTCAAAAGAAACTTGGGGAGTATGCTACTCCCATAGATGATTTTATTCGTGAACCTATTACTCAGCCTATTGTTGATGGAGAAAGTTATGAAATTAAGCCTAACCTTTTGAGTTTGGTTCAACAGAACCAATTTGGAGGCACATCTATTGAGGACTCGGGTTTGCACCTAAATACTTTTACTAAGATTTGTGACATGATGTGTGATACCTTCGATCTGGATTCACGAATGTAGTATAATAGTATTTTTCCCTAGTAGACCTAGGTTTAATCGAACCTTGGGAAACAACGCTAAAAGGAAATAAAAAGGACACGTCTATAAGACTTTGTTTCTTTGTTTTACCTTTGTTTACTGGACCAATATAGTTTACTTTTATCGTGGGTTGATTCAATGGATGGAGATAGGCCAGGGTTGAAGATCCACCTGCAGCTGCACATCATATGGGATACAAGATAATAATAAGCATAGTCATGTGTAATGTTTTAATAGAGATAATCTCTTGTGGGCAACACATCCTAATGTACTAGAACCCCTGAGAGGTAAAAGGCATATCAATAGTATTTTGATCCAAACGAGTGCACCACGAAGCACCGGGCTACAAACGATTATTAAGTGTAAAACACAGATCAAAGCTTTAAGAGGTGATGTTGCTGTGATCCCGAATGGGTCGCTAAGCGAATACCGTACAACCCTTTCTATCACTGGGTTTCCTATGAGATCGCCACTAGCCAAGTATCTCACCTCAAGCCTTTATCAATCTCGGGGGGCTTGGGTACCTACAAGTCCAAAAATCGAGGCAAGAGAAAAATAAACAAAAGATACAAATCTTTCTTTCAAACAATACACAATTCTCCCATAGATTAGATGCACATAATTGCTACGAGGTTTCTCCCCAATCCGTAGCCCGTGAGGACTACTCACTCATAACAATAATACCAAGGATAGAAAACATTGTGCAAAATACTTCGATTGAAATCAAATATTTTTACAATGGTCGCCAAATCATAGGGATATCTCAAGTACAAAGTAATGGCTATGACTAATGGAGGGGATGGAAGATGGAAGGGATGAACTATGGTGTGGATCTACTTTGGTGTTGTTGTGATGCAATCTGAGAATCACGGCCTTCTGCGCGGCGGCTAAGGCCTCAAAATATATTGGCGTCTTCATGAAAGTTGTAGGGTTTGATGAGATGAATCCGCTACCACATGGTACGGGCAGACCCTGCCCGTACCAGTGGTCATTACGGCTGCATACGCCTAGCAATGGCTCCAGAATTACTTGGTCATGTGGACTTCCTCAAAACCTTCATTATGACTCCTGATTTCGCATTAAAAAGCGTGAATTCCTTCACAACACAAATCAAAGCAATGGTTTGCATATCTTTGCAATTATTAGTCATTAGTGGCAAGGCTAGAGAGTTTCTTGTCAATTGCTTGACTAAAAACAATGTTTAAACGCGGTGGAAGATGGCTATTTTTGGAGCCATTAACCTCCCCAAAGCTCAAACCTTGATCGCCCTCGAGAAAGAAGAAACAAATGAACTATAAGGAATTCAGCGTTTGAACTTGAAACAACGAGAATATGAATTCACTTATGGTTGGTAGTCATATGCGTCAAACACTTCATCCATTGGAAAGGCTTATCAAAGTTAGAGAGATGACAAGAATACTATACAAGCTTCGGTAAGTCAAGACAATCAAAGTAGAGTTTAATATAAGTATAAATAACTAGAAGTGTAATAATCAATCCAATTCTTCTAGTTAACTCTCAGCTTGCCAAGTAACACTAGAATATTTTAATAGAAAAATTGAGTAAGAGAGTTCATGTCCTAAGTAGCATAATAGTGAAGTGTCTTATTGGCGCACACATCAGTAAATCAAGGCTAACAAAACACTTCTAATCCAATAATTGTCTTTCAAGAAAATTCATAAAGTAGTAATGAGACCATGCCAAGGACTTGTTATGTGAATCTTTATTTTTTTCTTCCTTCTTCAAGGATCATTGAGTGTTTCTTTTATATTTCTTGCACAACCTTTGTGAGTACCAATACTTTTGCCCATTACATTGACACGTATGCCACTCATGTCGTCAACTAATAGCCGAAATCTGAGGTTATACCATAGATCGTTCGTAGGCTACCAGAGTTGCTGGCATCAAAAGGTGCATATGAGAAACATAGAACTTTCTTAACTAGTACCATTGTTTGATCCACAAGGTTACCTTTGGCATGCATCACAATTACCGCTAGAATTCATTTCAATCAAACAACGCCTTTCAAGAGTATCGTCAAGTCTATCAAAACATCTATGGGGTTAAGTATCTTCAAGGGTAAACTCTCAAGACAGTCATTCAGCAAACAAGTCATAAATTTCATAGTTTTTCTTATTGTACTTATTTGGCAATATTATTTCCAAGGCAAGACTCGGTTAGCTAAAAGAACTAGAACAAAAGCTTCCATAACTAATCATCTGTACCAATAAAAATCTTTACTCTAACTATTTTGAATTACTCTCCCTAGCATGGCATCTTAGCAAATCAACTAACTAAAATAAACAACTCAAACTTCAAAAGTGGGAGACATAGGACATATCTCTCATGAGTGACTTCATAATCCTCTTCCTTATAGGGATGTGTTCCTTCAAAACTCAAGTAAAATCATTCCCATAATAAAATTAAAGCAAAGAGGCAAAGTGCGAATCCACGTTCACGAAAAAATGAAAAACAGAAAAATATTTTTGTATTTTTGAGGATAGGGATTAAATAATAAAAAATAACTTGCGACCAAGCAAGGAACTAAGAAAAGAAAAACAAATTAAAAACAAAATCAAAGTGTTGGAACAAACCAACATGAGTGTTTCAAAGATCTCAAGGAGATGGAGTACAACCTCATTATTACACAAATAAAATTGTTGGGGGAACACATCCCCATGCTCAGGCTTTTGCAATCCATTTTGTTGCCCATTGTGGTGGTGGTGGATAATCTCCCACGTTCCATTGGCTGCTCCAATCATGGAACTGGGTGGTGAGGTTGGCAGAAGCATCTCGAAGGTTGATGTAGAGGTTGTTCATGTTTTGGATATTTCTTTCGAGAGCGTAGATATCTTCATAAGTGGTGTAGTAGTTTGGTGGTTGCACATCTTGTTCGGGTCCTTCTTGTTCTACTTCTTCATCTTCTCCTTCCTCTCCCATGGGTACTTCTTGTTGGGGCAAACTTGCCTCAACATGCGCGCCATAACGCAAACGTCCATCCTCGATAGAGAATAGACCATTAGGCAAAGGAGCTAGGATCAAGTGATCCGCTCCACGTATATCAAGGAAGTATCTACCATTAGTTCTAAAAATCATACCACAAGCTCTTAGAGTAGAAAAACTAAGACAGTGACTTCCTGTCAACGGTTGAATGTTACCTAGGTTGATATGAAGTGCACGTACAAGAACGGTTATGAATCCTCCTCCGCATATGGGACCTCGAGGCTGCAGAGCTTGATGCTCAAGGTAAAACAAAAGAATGGCGCTCAAAAATGGTGTTAAGTTATAGTTAATAATAGAAGCTTTACCAAGGATCATCATGTCCTCCTTATTGACTCTAGCAAACTCACCACGTGCCTGCAAGGTGTTAGCAATAAGATAAAACAAATAACGAATAGCAGGATGATCAATTTGGTTTCCCTTGGGTGTGTTTCCACGAATTCTCATTCTATTAAACTACTCCCAAGGTGCAGGATTTAAAACAAAAGTGGTGGAGCATATGTCAGTGGTGTTGTTGGCAAACCCAAAGTAGTAAGCCCATTGGTCGAGTGTCAAGGAGTACTCACAGTTCATAAGACATAAGTTGATATGATCAACTCCAGGAATTTGCTCCTCAGAACAATAGTGAGAGAACACCATATGCGTCAGGGTGCTGAGAAACTCAAGCGTCAAGCGGCGATATGTAGCGACATCCTGAAAGACAAAGTCATATAAACCAACATTGTTGCAGACTAAATTGAAATCAGCATGAATGCCAAGTTGGTTCAGGATATAGGGACACACCCACTTGGTGAACTTGATTTCTCGGAGTTTGAGGCGGTCTAAGCGGTTCAGATGAAACTCCTCGGTGAACTCGATACCAAGTGACTCGGGGGTCAATGTATCAACGGATGGTGTGGCTTGTTCCGTAGCAATCACACGTGTACGGCTCCTCGTGTTCATCTAAAACAAAATAAATAAAATTGCTAATCATTTTTTTAGTCCAATAGAAACTTAGCATAATCGATCATCTACACTTGTTACAAAAGAAACTCCTCTAAAAATAATACTAAACATGCTCAATATCAAGATTAGCTCAATAACAAGACCAAAGTCTAGATTGATAATGGTGAAAGATTGAGCAGAGATTTGTTGCAAATAAGTTGGGGATCAGGGGAGAAACATACCTTAGATTGATTGGGTGCAAGGAATCAAAGAAATATTGAATAAATTTAAAGATCCAACGGAGGTGGTTTGGAGTTTGGAGGTAGAAGAAAGAGAAATTTTTGTGTTTTGGAATTTTAGGGTTACCTCCTCCTGGGTGATATGGCGGCCGCGTAGGTGGTACGAGCGGGCAGTACGGCCGGAGCCCGCCCATACCGAGTGACTAACCTTGGGGTTGTGTACATGTGTAGTGGTTGTGGAACAAGCCATACCACCCATTGATACTCATAACCCCCAATTCATTTGGCATCGAGTTCGTCGAGGAGTTTCAGCTCACTTGTTTCAATTGTCTTAAGCACCGAGAAATCAAGTCCACCAAGTGGGTGTGTCCTTATATCGTCAACCAAATGGGCATTCTTTGCGATTTTGATTTACTTTGCAAAAATGTTAGTTTGTATCACTTTGTTTTTCAGGACGTTGCCACATATCTTCGCTTGACACTTGAGTTCCTTAGTACTTTAACACATACGTTGTGTTCACACAACTGCTCCGAGGAGTATATGCCGAGAGTTGACCGCATAAATTTCCGCCTTATGAATCATGAGTATACCTTAACACTCGACCAATGGGCTCATCATTTTGGGTTTTCCAACAACACCACCGACATACGCTCCACCACCTTTGTTCTTGATCCCTCGCCCTTGGACTACTTTAATAGAATGAGAATCCGTGTTCCTAAGGGAAATCAAATTGATCACCCTGTTGTTCATTATTTGTTCGATGTTATTGCTAACACTTTGCAGGCACGTGGTGAGTTCACTAGAGTTAACGACAAGGATATGATGATCCTTGCAAGAGATGCTATTCCAAACTGTAATTTGACGCCAAATTTGGGTGCCCTTCTATTGTTTTATCTTAATTATCAAGATCTTCAATCTCGTGGTCCCATATGTGGAGGAGGAGTTGTCACCGTTCTTACATGTGTGCTTCAAGTCAACATAGGTAACATCCAACCATTGGTAGGAGATCGCCGTCTCGGTTTCTCTACTATAAGAGCTTGTGGTATGATTTCTAAATCCAATGGTAGATACTTTCTTGATATACCTGGAGCGGATCACTTGATCCTGGCTCTTTTCCTAATGGTTTGTTCTCTATCGAGGATAGACATTTGTGTTTTTACACGCAGGTTGAAGCAAGTCTACCCCAACAAGAAGAACCCATGGATGAAGAAGGAGAAGATGAAGAAGTAGAACAAGAAGAACCCGAACAAGAGGAGCAGCCACCAAACTACTACACCACCAATGATGATATTTATGCTCTCTAAGGAAGCATTCAGAATATGAGCAACCTCTCCATCAACATTCGAGATGCTACCTCCAACCTCTCAACCCAGTTCACTAATTGGAGCATCCAATGAAACTTGGGAGATTATCCATCACCACCACTCAAAAGGTCTTGCAAAAGCCTGAGCTTGGGGATGTGTCCCCTGACATTTACATTTGTGTAATGATGAGGTTGTACTTCATATCCTTGCAAGCTTTGAACACTCATGTTGGTTTGTTCCAACATTTCGTTTTTTCTTTCGTTTTTTGTTTGTTTTTGTTTTTTCTATTTTTCCTTTCTTAGTTTATTACTTGGTCGCAAGTTTTTCTATTCTTTAATCCCCATCCTCAAAAATATAAAAATATTTCCCCTTTTTCCTTTTTTGTGGAAGTGGATTTGCCTATTGCCTCTTTTCTTCAATATTATTATGAGAGTGATTTTGACTTGAGTTTTTTAAGGAACACATCCCTATAAGGAAGAGAAATATGAAGTCACTCGTGAGAGGTATGTCCTATGTCTCCCATTTTAGAAGTTTGAATTTTTTTATCTTAGTTAGTTGATTTAGTAAGATGTTATGCTAGTAGGAGTTATTCAAAATAAGTTAGAGTAAAGCTTTTTATTTGCATGAGTAATTAGTTGTGGAAGCTTTTGCTCTAATTCTTGTAGTTAACCGAGTCTTACCTTGGAAATAATATTGCCAAACAAGTACAACAATAAAAAGTCTCAAATTTATGACTTGTTTGATGAGTGATTGTCTTGAGAGTTTAGCTTTGAAGATACTTAAACCCATAGATGTTTTGATAGACTTGACGACACTCTTGAAAGGATTTGTTTGATCAAAATGAAGTCTAGTGGTAATTGTGATTCATGCCAAAGCTAACCTTGTGGATAAAAATGTGATGCTATTTAAAAAGTCTATATGTTTTTATGCACACCTTTGGATGCCAACAACTCCTCAAGCCTACGAACGATCAATGGTACAACCCCTGATTACGACTATGAGTTAACGACATGGGTGGAACTTGTCACCGTAATGGGAAAAAGTATTGGTACAATCTTGAAGGCTGTGCAAATCATTATTAAAAGAATCACTCAATGATCCTTGTTGAGAATTACCCATGAAAAATAAAGATCCACACTAACTAGTCTTTGGCATTTTCTCGTTACTACTCTATGAATTTTCTTGAAAGACAATGATTGGAAAAGTAGTGTTCTGATAGTCTTGATTTACTGATGTGGGTGTCAATAAGACACTTCACTGTTATGCTACTTAGGACATGATCTCTCTTACTTAATTCTGCTATTATAAAATATTCTAGTGTTCCTTGGAAGGTGAGAGTTAACTAGAGGAATTGGATTAATTGTTACACTTCTAGTTATTTATACTTATATTAGACTGTACTTTGATTGTTTTGAGTTAACAAAGCTCGTATATTATTCTTAGCATCTCTCTAACTTTGATGAGTGATGACCCACAAGTATAGGGGGTGTATCGTAGTATTTTCGAGGGAAGTGAAACCCAATTTATTGATTCGACACAAGGGGAGCCAAAGAATATTTATAAGCCTTAACAACTGAGTTGTCAATTCAGCTGCACCTAGAAACAATCTTGCTCACAGCAGTTTATCAGTAGCAACAGTTTTGTAGTAGGAATAGTAAAGTAACAGCAGTAGTAAAGTAAAGACAGCAGTAACAATAGCCGTAAATAGTGGGATTCGAGTGCGGTAGGCATAGGGATGGATGGACGGGAGTTGCATGGACAAGGCAATTCACATAGCAATAAGAACATAGGGCAATTGCAGATAAATAAGATAAAGCATCCAAGCACTAGATAATCCTAGGCATGTGTTCCATATATAGTCATACGTGCTCGCAATGAGAACTTGCACAACATCTTTTGTCCTGCCAGCCCGTTTGCAGCGGGGCCTCAAGGGAACTACTGGCAATTAAGGTGCTCCTTTTAATAGAGCACCGGAGCAAAGCATTAACACTCTGTGAACACATATGATCCTCACATCAAAGCCATTCCCTTCGGTTATCCCGATTTCTGTCACTTCGGGGCCATTGGTTCCGGACAACAACGTGTGTATACAACTTGTAGATAAGACCATAAACAATACTATCATAATGAATCAATAACATGTTCAAATCTGAAATCATGGCACTCGGGCCCTAGTGTCAAGCATTAAGCATAACAAGTCGCAACAAAGTCATAAAAGATACTAGGCACCATGCCCTAACAATCTGATGCCATTACATGAACGATCTCATCCAATCTCTACCATCCCCATAGCCTACAGTGGGGGATTACTCACTCATAGATGGGGGAAACATGGATGGTCGATGGAGACGCGATGGTGATGATGATGGCGACGATCTCCTCCAATTCCCCATCCCGGCAGGGTGCCAAAATGGAGTTTCTGGTGCTGTTTCGTGGAATCTGGTGGTGGCGGCGGAGCGGAACTCCTTCTGGAAAAACGTCGAACCCCCCTGAGTTTTTAGGTCAGAAGGCAACTTATAACAAAGAGGGAGACCGAGGGGCCGCCTAGGGCGGCCAGACCACCCCCTGGCGCTGCCTGGGCTTGCCCGCGCGGCCAGGTGGTGTGGCATGGGCCCAGCCCCCCTCCGTCTCGTATTCTGGCTCCGGTAGTCTTCTAGTGAAATAGGATTTTTGGCATATTTTCCGGGATTTTTCTTAAAAGTTGATTTTCTACACAAAAAGTAGACACCAAGGAAATTCTGCTGAAAATAGCGTCAGTCTGTGTTAGTTGCATCCAAATCACACAAGTTTAGAGGAGAAACAATAGCAAAAGTGTTCGGGAAAGTATATACGATTTGGACGTATCAACTCCCCCCAAGCTTAGCTTATTGCTTGTCCTCAAGCAATTCAGTTGAAAACTGAGTGCGATAAAAGAACTTTGACGAACACATTTGCTTCATATGATGTATATATTCTCAGCATGTGATCAACTACTTAGGAAATTCATAATAAAGAGTATGCTACTGAGTCTACTTAAGAGTCATTGCAAGCTATGAAGAGATTCCAACTCAAAAATAATAAGTGGCATGAAGCATAAACATAAGCAACATTACAATGCTCATAACAAGGTATGATAGAGTGGTATCTCGCCTACCTTTGATTATGAATGCCAAGGCACCTCTGAAGTCCAAGTGAAGACTAGAAGTAAAGATGTCAAAGATACAAGCATCAAAGTCATAACACAAATAATCAAGTAATGAGACAAGCACAAAGAATGACAACTATGCTCTCAAGAAGGTGCTAAAAGAATATATGGAGACTCAACAAGTAAAAGAAAAGGGTTTTGAATAGTTTGAAAAGCTTCCAAATGCTGAAAGTATGGTACTCATTAGCTTTGATCTCTCATTGCCCCTATCATAAGCATCTTTAATGTGATTAAGGTGAAAGTGAGGTCCAATCTGAGTTATATGCTTGACAAACTATAAACTGAAAATCCCATGTCCCTTGAGTATGAGGGCCGCTCCTCATGCTACTCAACTTTAGTTACCGGTAACTTCTTGTCATCGTAAATACGCGTGTATCATAGAGAACCGCTAACGGGGTACCCCTTGCCCGATGATACGGAAGAATCCCCATATCAAAATGACAAGGCAAGCAGACAACGAGTATCTCAGCAATCTTCTTATTTACCATGGGAAAATGGTGCTTTTTTCTCTCTTTCCTCTTTTCATAAATATTTTTTTCTTTTTCTCAATAGCTATCTCTTTTTTTATAAGAAGAATGCTTCATAGATATCATTACGGTTACGCTGCAGGTTTCCACCATGTCAGCATGGATTAGACCAGCGGCCCAGGCGTTTCTCTAACACACATACATAACTCCATGGACTTACAAGCTCCCCTTTTATTTCACACTAACGACATCCATAAACAAAAGAGCATGATATCAACTGGGTATATATTTACAGGTGTTGAAAGCGTTCCCCGTGACAGCACGGTTCTGCTAATCCCCAGCCTATAATTTGCAAGCATATAACTTTCATGGACAGTCACAATAGTTCAGGTTTATTAAGTGCAAGAAATAAAGTGTGCCATCAAGTTCGTGAGAGCTTTACTAACTAACTTTCTCATAACAAGCAAACATTTTATTCGGAAGAAAACAAGGCATAATGAATATGCACGGGAGTAGAAAATGATGCTAATAGGTAGGTATGGTGGACACTTTGGCAATATTTGGTTTAAGGGAGTTGGAAACATGAGTAAAATACTCAGTGGAAGTGAAGGCTAGCAATAGTAAGGGAGCGAAAAACGAGAGAGCAATAGCTGTCATAATCATGCTTGCAACAAAACAGGACTAATCATGGCATGAAAGTGATTCAAGATCCTCAAGGCAAAATAATTCATCGAGGCTTAACTGATTATTATAGTCATGTGCATGCGTGAGCATGTGCCAAGTTAATTCAAATGAAACATTCAGAGGAGGATACCACAATGTCATACCAAGTTATGAATAGAGTAATGCAAGCAAACATTCATAAAACATGCTACAAACTATTAGCAAGCTGGAACTAATCATACAAAAGCAAGAACTACTAAGCATCTAAAGATAACATACACCCTACACGAACAGGCTAAGCATGCCCACAATGATGAGTATATGTACAAAAATGAAAACAAATGGATTTTGTTACTAGCCTCTTACCACGAGTTGTCATTAATCCTCATTATTGCTCTTCACTTGTGTGGCTTGAATAATAACATGAAACCAATATCCACTGAGGACTGCTGAACCCTATCGCAAACTCACAAAACCAAAGAAGAACGACAAATATTTTTGTTGCTTTCGATTTTTAAAATAAGAACCAAAAGGAAGAACAAGCAAAGCAAAATCTTTTTGGGTTTTTCGAATAGTTCAAACAAAGCAAAAAGGGAAAAACAAACCAAGGCAAAAAGAAGAAGCAAATCAAAGAGAAACAACAGAAATATTTTTGGTCTTTTTGTGTTTTAGAAAGCAAAAGCAAAGAAAGAACGAAAACTAAAAAGAGAATGAAACATGAATATACAAAGTACCGACGCAACATGATAAGGAGATGAGTGCGGTGTCGGCATACCTCCCCCCAAGCTTAGGCTTTTGGCCTAAGTGGGTATCAATCCCAAGCCGGCCAGGATAATGTGTCACCGTAGTATGACGAGGAGGTCCCCTCATCCTGGTGCGAGCAAGAGTACGTCCCTCCATAGTGAGCGGAGTGATCGTAGGAGGGTGCATCCTCCTGGTGCTATTCGTGGAAACCCAGTAAGCGAAGCTGCTCGTCCACCTCCTCCTTTGAGCGCGACCACGGTCTCCTGTGAACACTAAACAAAGAAGACTGCAGCAAAGGGATCTCCCTCTCATCCCTGTCAGTAAACAACATCCTATATACTAGATTGTCCAAATCAGAAGTAGCAGTGACAAAGTGATGAGTTTTCATAGCAACAAGGTCAAGCCTCTGTGGTGCCAGTACAGTGTCATTGGGGTCCACTAAAAGACCTAATGCATTGACCATACGCGAGGCAATGATGCCCCCATAGATAGGTCCCCTAGCAGCTAGGCGGTGAGCAATAAGCGAGCCAAGGTTGTACCAAGTATCATTGTTAAGCGCAGCAGCAAGGAAGGCTAAATGATAGTTGGAGATATTACTTGTGTTCTCCCTACCAAGTATGCGAGTAGCAAGATAATATGCAAAGTATCTGAGAGCAGGGAGTTGGATGTTTCTTATCTTTCCGCGTTGCGCCACGCGGTCATCATCATTGGTCACCCCTCGGTAAAGCTCCAGCAAATCAGCAGGTCGTCCTTGAATTTTCTTCATGGTCCTAGTCATGCTTACACCTACAATACTGCAAAATCTTTCCAATGGCATGGTAAAGGGCAGATTATAAATCTTGAAAGAGACAGTTGACAGATAGGACGTGTTAGTAAACGTGAAGCTCTCAACAAAAGTTTTAGTGAGCATAGCGTATTGCTCACTCTCATCTTGCATATATGAGGTCAAACCAACCCTCTCAATCAGTAGCAAGAAATCATCAAGAATCCCTGCAGCTTGTAAGAAAGTAAAACAAGGAAAAGTGGATGGGTGAGCATCCCCATCATCCCTTTCATTACCAATATGAGTTGCAATGAGGTCTTCGTTGTATGATGGCCTAATCTGAGAGGCTGATCTTGACGGCCTCGACCTCCTAGGTGCATCACTCTCAAATATCTCTCCAAAGGTATGGTTGTTCATACTTGGTATTCTGAAATTTAAACACCTATTAAACAAGTGATTGCAAAGTAAATATAATGAAGGATTCTACTCATAGGGACTTGTAAGAGGCCTAAACCTGCATCAAACTATATCTCTAAGCATCAAACAAGCTTACAAGCTCTCATAACCTGTCACCTACAGCAGCAAAATACTCAATATATAATCCACTAAACACAAATCTACTTGGACAAGGGGAGGAGTCACTTACCAAGGAACAAATGCTCCAAATTTCAGCAAGAAAGATGGGCTGAGCAAGGAGATCGAAAAAATCGAGAGCAAGCACAGCAAGAACGCGATTTTGAGCAATGAACTGGAGCTAACTCGGGAGAGAGAAGAAAGTGGCAGGTGAGAGAGTTAGTGGAGGGCCAGGGGTGGCCCACACCATGGCATGGCGCCACCTAGGGCAGGCCACGCCACCAGGTGGTGAGCCTGCCTGGTGGGTCCCCCTGGCACCTCCTAGGTACTCCTCTGCCCCTTTTTTCATGTAAAAATTTAATATGAATTTTCTGGAATTTTTCGAGACACTTTATTTTTGGGCATTTTTCAGGAATAGAAGAATGATTTTCTGATAGACGATTTTTTTTGAAATGATGCAATGACAAAAAAAGGCTAGAACTACAGAAGTTCTAAGACACTCTAACATGCAAGCAACTAACAACAAAGAAAACTAAACGAAAACAAAAACTAAAATGGATAGCATTAGTAGTAAACGAAGATAATCATAGTGAAAACATTATTTTGTTCAGCAAAATCCTTTTGTTAACAAGGTTGATCAGGTCTTGTTACCAAAACAATTTCATATGAGACAAAACTTTGTATTCCACTAATGATTATGTTACCTCAACCTTGATAGCAATGGTCCCAATCATAATTGTTTCAAATTTTTCTCTTGGTATGGGACAATATATTTGTCCAACTTGAATGCCCTCAACATGTTCAATTGAATTCAAACCATAAGTCCTTTCAATCTTCTTGGAGAAATAGACAGTATGTTCCTTGTCATTAACATTGAAAGTCACCTTTCCTTGATTACAATTAATAACAGCTCCTGCAGTATTAAGAAAAGGTCTCCCAAGAATAATGGACATATTATCATCTTCAGGCATTTCAAGCACAACAAAATCAGTTAATATCAAGCAATTATGAGCCACTTGAACAGGTACATCCTCACATATACCAAAAGGAATAGTGGTAGATTTATCAGCCATTTGCAAAGATATATCAGTTGGTATTAAGTTTTCTAGTTGAAGCCTCTTATAGAGAGAGAAAGGCATAACACTAACTCCAGCTCCCAAATCACACAAAGCAGTTCTAACATAACTATTTTTAATAGAGCAAGGGATAGTTGGAATCCCTGGGTCTCCAAGTTTCTTAGGAACCTTATCATTAAAGGAATAATTAGCAAGCAAAGTCGAGATTTCTTCCTTAGGGATCTTCCTTTTATTCGAGACAATATCCTTCATATACTTTGAGTAAGGAGGCAATTTAATAGCATCAGTCAAAGGAATTTGCAAGAATAAAGGTTTCATCCACTCACAAAACTTATTATAGTGTTCATCTTCCTTTGACTTGTGTTTCTTATCAGGTAAAGGCATATGTTTTTGGACCCAAGGCTCTCTTTCACTACCATGTTTCTTAGCAATAAAATCTTCTTTAGTGTATTTAGTATTCGTAGTGTGGTTCTCAGGTTCTTCTTCAACTTTTTCTTCATTAGGAACTTCATTTTCTTCATTACCACTTTCAGTTTCAGCATTAGAGATAGATATACTATTAGGATCTATAGCAGGTTCGGAGGGTTCTACAGCAGTTTTATGTTTCTTTTTTCCTTTTCTTACGAGTAGAGCCACTATTTTCAGCTTGTTGAGAATCCTTCTCAATTCTTTTGGGATGCCCCTCGGGATATAGAGGATCCTGGGTAGCAGCTCTACTTCTAGTTCTAATTTCATAAGCATGTTTTTCTTTAGCAGCATTAACTAGCAAGTCTTTTTGCACTTTAATGAGTTGATCTATTTGAGTTTGAACCATTTGAAAGTGTTTAACAATCATTTTAACATCATTAGAGGTTCTTTCCACAATATCTTTCAACTCAACAATAGCTCTAGTGTTTTCCATTAGATGATTTTGCACCCTTTTATTAAAATTATCTTGCTTAACAATAAAGGTATCGAATTCTTCTAAGCATTGATCAGGAGGTTTAGAGTAAGGGATATCACCTTCATCAAAGTGTTGGAGAGAGTGTACCTCGATAGTGGATGAGTAGGGAATAGGCTTACATAATTCTTCTATAGGAGGTAAATTCTTGACATCTGCAGCTTTAATTCCCTTCTCCTTAAGACATTTCTTAGCTTCCTTCATCACTTCATCATTTAATTTAATAACTCCCCTCTTCTTTGATGTTGGAATAGGCACCGGAATAGTAGGTTCAGGTACAATAGCATGTCTAGCACTGGGAGGAAAATATTTCTGCAGGAAAGTACTAATCAAGCAATTAGGGCTATCAATAGATCCAGGAGGTAAATTACTAAACCAAGTTTTAGCTTCTCCTTTCAGTGAAAAGGGGAAAATCTTAGCAACAAAGTAAGTACGCATCTTAATATCATCAGAAAACAAGCCACTCATGGTAGAAAGTTCATTCATATGTGCTACCGCACTTTCATTCTTAGTCCCACAAAAAGGTTCTTTCTCAACAATAGCTATGTAAGATAGATCAAGAGAGAAATCATAATCTTTATCTTTAATGTTTATGGGAGAAGCAGCAAACTTAGCAATAGGAGACAATTTGGGTCTAATAGTATGTCTCTCAAGGAGACTCTTAGCAGCGCTCCTATCATGGGTGTTTTTACATTCTTTAATAAATTCATCGGTCATCTCAACATAACCATCTTCAATATCATAACTTTCACTAGACTCAGGTGAACTAACAGGTGTAGTAGTGTCTTCATTAGGAGTTTCAGTATTTCCAGCTATAGTTCTAGCAATCGTAGCATCTAGGAAAGGACCTAATGAACCACTCTTATCAAGCACAGTAGAAGCAGCATCATAAGCATCAGAAGTTTCAGATTCAGTAGTAGTAGCAGTGTGTGTAACATGTTTATGTGGTGGTGTAACGAGCTTACTCATAATAGACGGTGAATCAAGAGCAATAGAGGTGTTCAGAACCGTACCTCTTCTTGTAGTGGATGGTAAAATAGGAACCTTGCCATCACGAGACTTACCCATAATGGATGGATAGCAGCGAACAATAGAGAATCCAAGTGAACTTGATAAATAAAGCTATGCTCCCCGGCAACGGTGCCAGAAAATAGTCTTGATAATCCACAAGTATAGGGGGTGTATCGCAGTATTTTTGAGGGAAGTGAAACCCAATTTATTGATTCGATAAAAGGGGAGCCAAAGAATATTTATAAGCCTTAACAACTGAGTTGTCAATTCAGCTGCACCTGGAAACAATCTTTCTCACAATAGTTTATCACTAGCAACAGTTTTGTAGTAGGAATAGTAAAGTAATAGAAGTAGTAAAGTAAAGGCAGCAGTAACAATAACAGTACACTGTGGGATTCGAGTGTGGTAGGCATAGGGATGGATGGACGGGTGTTGCATGGACAAGACAATTCACATAGCAATCAGAACATAGGGCAATTGCAGATAAATAATATAAAGCATCCAAGCACTAGATAATCCTAGGCATGTGTTCCATATATAGTCATACGTGCTCGCAATGAGAACTTGCACAACATCTTTTGTCCTGCCAGCCCGTTTGCAGCGGGGCCTCAAGGGAACTACTGGCAATTAAGGTGCTCCTTTTAATAGAGCACCGGAGCAAAGCATTAACACTCCGTGAACACATGTGATCCTCACATCAAAGCCATTCCCTCCAGTTATCCCGATTTCTGTCACTTCGGGGCCATTGGTTCCGGACAACAACGTGTGTATACAACTTGTAGATAAGACCATAAACAATACTATCATAATGAATTAATGACATGTTCAGATCTGAAATCATGGCACTCGGGCCCTAGTGACAAGCATTAAGCATAACAAGTCGCAACAAAGTCATAAAGCACTAATAAAAGATACTAGGCACCATGCCCTAACAATATGATGCCATTACATGAACGATCTAATCCAATCCCTACCATCCCCATAACCTACAGCGGGGGATTACTCACTCATAGATGGGGGAAACATGGATGGTCGATGGAGATGTGATGGTGATGATGATGGCGATGATCTCCTCCAATTCCCCGTCCCAGCAGGGTGCCAGAACGGAGTTTCTGGTGTTGTTTCGTGGAATCTGGTGGTGGCAGCGGAGCAGAACTCCTTCTAGAAAAACTTCGAACCCCCTGAGTTTTTAGGTCAGAAGGCAACTTATAGGCGAAGAGGGAGGCCGAGGGGCAGCCTGGGGAGGCCAGACCACCCCCTGGCGCGGCCTGGGCTTGCCTGCACGGCCAGGTGGTGTGGCCTAGGCCCAGCCCCCCTCAGTCTCGTATTCTGGCTCTAGGAGTCTTCTGGTGAAATAGGATATTTGGCATATTTTCCGGGATTTTTCCTGAAAGTTGATTTTCTGCACAAAAAGTAGACACCAAGGCAATTCTACTGAAAACAGCATCAGTCTGCATTAGTTATATCCAAATCACACAAGTTTAGAGGAGAAACAATAGCAAAAGTGTTCGGGAAAGTAGATACGTTTTGGACGTATCAATGAGCTTTTCAAATGAAAGAATTGCTGGATGCATTTGACTACCGACCATAAGTGAATTCATACTCTCGTTTGTTTCAGTTTAAACACTGAGTTCTTTATGGTTTTGTTGTTTTCTTGCTCGAGGACGATCAAGGTTTGAGCTTTGGGGAAGTTGATGGCTGTCAAAATAGCCATCTTTCTCCATGTTTAAACTTCATTTTTAGTCAAGTAATTAACCGAGAATTTCTCTAGCCTTGCTACTAATGATTAATTATTGCAAAGATGTGCAATCCCTTGCTTTGAATTGTGTTGTGCAGGAAATCATGCTTTTAAGGAAAAATCAGGAGCTATTAATGAAGATTTTGAGGAAGTCTACATGACCAAGCAATCCTGGAGTAAAACCAGTCGAGGGAGGCTTTACCGACCACTAGTACACGGTCTGCCCCTACCATGTGGCATTGGCTTCTTCTCGTCAGACTTTATGACTTTCATGAAGGCGCCTATATATTTCGAGGTCCCAGCCACCGCGCAGAGGGTTGTCATTCTCAGATTGCATCACAACACCACCAAAGGAGATCCACCACCATAGTTCATCCTATCCATCATACATCCTCTCCATAGCCATAAGCATTAGCTTGTACTTGAGATCTCCTTGTGATTCAGTGACCATTGTAACAATATTTGATTTCAATCTAAGTACTTTGCACAATGTTTTCTATCCTTGATCTTTTTTATGAGTGAGTAGTCCTCACGGGCTACGAGTTGGGTGAAACCTCACAGCGATTATGTGCATCTAATCCATGGGAGTATTGTGTATTGATTGAATAGAGATTTGTATCTTTGTTTCTTTGTCTCTTGTCTCGATCTATGGACTTGTAGGTACCCAAGATCTCAGAGATTGATAAAGTCTTGAGGTGAGATACTTGGTGAGTGGCGATCTCGTAGGAAATCCAGTGACAGAAAAGGGAGTACGATCTTTGTTTAGCGATCCATTTGGGAACAACAACATCATCACTTCTCAAGGATTTGGTATGTGTTTTCACTTAATAATCTTTGTACCCTGATACTTCGTGGTTGCAATGGTTGGATCAAAACATTATTGCTATGCATGTGACTCGCAGGGGCTCTAGTATATCGGGATGTGTTGCCCACAAATTTTATCTTTGTTAAATCATTACACATGAATATGCATATTACTATCTTATCTTTATCCCATGTGATGTGCAGCTGCAGGTGAATCTTCAACCCTGGCCTATCTCCATCCATTTAAATAACCCTTGTTCTAAAGTAAACTAGAATCTGTTAAACGAAGGTAAAACGAACAAACAAGCCTTGTATGCGTGCCTTATTAATTTCCTTTTATCATTGTTTCCCAAGGTTCGATTAAACCTAGGTCTACTAGGGAGAAAGTACTATACTGCATCCGTGAATACGGATGGAAGGTATCAAAGTACTACCTGCCGAAGTGCACTACATCGCTCCTCGGGTGGTGGCCTACAATGAAGTTGAATCCATAGCCGCACTCAAAGACAACGTCGACCTTCTCGACGAGTGATGACCCACAAGTATAGGGGGTGTATCGCAGTATTTTTGAGGGAAGTGAAACCCAATTTATTGATTCGACACAAGGGGAGCCAAAGAATATTTATAAGCCTTAACAACTGAGTTGTCAATTCAGCTGCACCTGGAAACAATCTTGCTCACAGCAGTTTATCAGTAGCAACAGTTTTGTAGTAGCAATATCAAAGTGATAGCAGTAGTAAAAGTAAAGACAATAGTAACAATTGCAGTAAATAGTAGGATTAAAGCGCGGTAGGCATAGGGATGGATGGACGGGCGTTGCATGGACAAGCCAATTCATATAGCAATCAAGACATAGGGCATTTGTAGATAAATAAGATAAAGCATCCAAGTACTAAATAATCATAGGCATGTGTTCCATATATAGTCATACGTGCTCGCAATGAGAACTTGCACAACATATTTTGTCCTGCCAGCCCGTTTGCAGCGGGGCCTCAAGGGAACTACTAGCAATTAAGGTGCTCCTTTTAATAGAGCACCGGAGCAAAGCATTAACACTCCGTGAACACACGTAATTCTCATATCATAGCCATCCCCTCCGGTTATCCCGATTATTGTCACTTCGGGGCCTTTGGTTTCGGATAATAATATGTGTATACAAATTGCAAGTAAGATCATAAACAATACTATCATCATGAATCAATAACATGTTCAGATCTAAAATCATGGCACTCGGGCCCTAGTGACAAGCATTAAGCATAACAAGTTGCAACAAAGTCAAAAGCACTAATAATAGATACTAGGCACCATGCCCTAACAATCTGACGCCATTACATGAATGATCTCATCCAATCCCTACCATCCTCATAGCCTACAGCGGGGGATTACTCACTCATGGATGGGGGAATCATGGATGGTTGATGGAGAAGCGATGATGATGATGGCGATGATCTCCTCCAATTTCCCATCCCGGCAGGGTGCCAGAACGGAGTTTCTGGTTCCGTTTCGTGGAATCTGGTGGTGGCACCATAGCGGAACTCTATCTAGAAAAACGTCGAACCCCCCTTGGGTTTTAGGTCAAGAGGCATTTTATAGGCGAAGAGGGAGGCCGAGGGGGTGACCGAGGCAGCCACACCACCCCCAGGCGCGGCCTGGGCTGGCCCACGCGACTAGGTGGTGTGGGCCCCTCGTGGCCCTCCTCCGTCTTGTCTTCTGGCTCCGTGAGTCTTCTGGTGAAATAGGATTTTTGGCATATTTTCCGGGATTTTTCCTGATAGTTGATTTTCTGCACAAAAACTAGACACCAAGGTAATTCTGCTAAAAACATCGCCAGTCCGTGTTAGTTGTATCCAAATCACACAAGTTTAGAGGAGAAACAATAGCAAAAGTGTTTGGGAAAGTAGATACGTTTTGGATGTATCAACTCCCCCCAAGCTTAGCTTATTGCTTGTCCTCAAGCAATTCAGTTGAAAACTGAGTGCGATAAAAGAGCTTTCACGAACACATTTGCTTCATAAGATGTATATATTCTCAGCATATGATCAACTACTTAAGCAATTCATAATAAAGAGTATGCAAATAAGTTTACTTAATGGTCATTGCAAACTATGAAGAGATTCCAACTCAAAAATTGTAAGTAGTATAAAACATAAACATAAGCAACATTGCAATGCTCATAAAAAGGTATGATAGAGTGGTATCTCGCTTGCCTTTGATTGTAGAGCAAACATAAATGCCAAGGCACCTCTGAAGTTCAAGTGAAGACTAGAAGTAAAGATATCAAAGATACAAGCATCAAAGTCATGACACAATTAACCAAGTTTTGAGACAAGCATGATATGTTGCTAACGTATCCATAATTTTTGATGTTCCATGCTTGGTTTTTATCTACTTTCTTATGTTTTGTCCACACTTTGGAGTACTTTCTATACACTTTCTTGGACTAACCTATTAACAAGAGCCACAGTGTCAGCTGCCTGTTTTCTGCTGTTTTTGGTTCCAGGAAAGTCAGAAAATGTATATTCTCGGAATTGGACGGGACAAAAGCCAAAGTCAGTTTTTCACCGAGGGACACAAGGAGCTAGACTACGAGACAGAGAGGGGCTAGGGGCCCGCCACACCACCTGGCCGCGTGGCCCAGCCTGGCCCACGCCAGGGGGTGGTCTGGTCGCCTCCGGCACCCCCTCGGCCTCCCATTTCGCCTATAAGATGCCTCCGATACAGAAACCCTAAGGACCCGATCAAAATTCCACGAAAGAGTTTGTAGCCGCCGTCATCTCCATCCCTAGATTGGGAGGGATCTGAAGCTCTTCCCGGCACCCTGCCGGAGGGGATAATTCACCCTGGAGGCCTTCTTCATCATCATGTAAGCCTCCGGTGTGATGCGTGAGTAGTTCATCTCTGGACTACGGGTCCATGTAGTAGCTAGATGGCTGGTTCTTCTCCTTTGTGCTATCATGTTTAGATCTTGTGAGCTCCGTTCATGATCAAGATCATCTATTTGTAAATCCTACATGTTGTGTTTGCGGGGATCCAATGGATATTGAGATGCTATTTCAGATTGATTATTGATTCTATCATGTCTTTGTTATTTGTGATCTTGCATGCTTTCTGTTGTTAGTAGCTACCTTGGCCAAGTAGATGCTAGCAACTCCAAGAGTTAGTATTTATGCTCGATAGTGGGTTCATGCCTCTAGTAATCTCGGGAAGTGACAGAAATCTCTAAGGTACTAGATGTGTTGTTGCTACTAGGGAGAAAACAACAATCCTTTGTTCATAGAACAATCGTATTGTTTAGTTTTACACGCAATGCGTAATGCAATTATCTGTTGCTTGCCACTTAATACGGGAGGGGGTTCGGATGATAACCTAAAGGTGGATTATTAGTCATAGATGCAGTTGGATTACGGTCTATGTATAATGTTGTAATGCCCAATCAAATCTCAGAGGAGTCAAGATGAGTAGTATATGCATGATTGCTTTCTCGATGTTTGTCAATTGCCCTGCTGTAATTTGTTCACCCAACATGTCATCTATCTTAAGGAGGAGAATATCATTTTGCGGCCCAAAAGTTGGGGTGTATAGGCAATGTGGTACCCAAGTTCCCTGAAATCAACTGGGATGACTACAGTTGGTGTGCCAAATACTCAGAGGGTCTTTTTCGGCACGAATTCAACTTTACATTTCAATACAAAAAATCAGGCTAACGGGAATCAAGTTGGGCCCCCCTGTCAGTTCTCGCTGTTATGTCGCTCCCGTCGCTTAGGCGGGGTGGCTTTCACATAGGCTTGCAGCGTTGACACAGTGGATAGGACAACACCCCCTACCCAGTGTATTGACGTGACAAAACAGGGCCCATGTATCGGCGTTATAATTATTTTTTGTTTACTCAGAAGCTAGAACGGCCACCGCCACGCGTCTCTCCTTGGACTTCCGTCCCAATCGTTAACCCCTACCATAAAAGCGCATTGACTGTTTCACCATTCCCCTGCCTCGCAGAAACCACTCTTGTTCTTCCTGTCATCTACTATCTTCTTCCCGTCTTCTCCTTGCCGCCATGGAAAGTCTACGCACTCTATAAATATGAGGCCACAGCGCTCGCTTTTGCCATCGCCTTGGCCTCTCTGCAGTCCATCTCCACCCCACCCCTTTAGCCATCGCCTCTCCACCGCGTCATCGTCTCGCCTCTCCTCCCTCTCCAATCTCCACCACGCCGCCATGGAGGTGCCCATGCTCAACCACTACGAGGTGGTGATGTTTGTGTACTACGGCGTCCTCGCACCACCGCGCGTGACTGTGCCCGCCGGATTTCGCATCAGCGAGGCGGGTGTGCTGGTGGCTCCGCTCCTCAACCCCCGCGGATACGAGATGGAGTGCGTCATCGCGGAGCGTCGCCGCCAGCTGCCCGCGTGGATGAGGGCGTTGCCCCGGTACGCGGCGGCCAGCGAGTACTGGCCCCGGCTGTTCAAGAAGGAGCGGAAGGCCAAGCTTGGCAACCGTATCGTGGACGGGCGCCTGGTGCACCCTGATCGCCGCAACCAAGAAGGGCGGGAGATGTTCTGGTCCGTCCCTGGACGGACCATCTACACCGCCATCCACGCCGCTAGCCGCGTAGAGGAGATCCATCTCCCGAACAACGCCGAAATCATGGAGATTTCGTCCGACGACGACGAGGAAGCCGGTGGCTCGGAGGACAGCGGCAGCGGAAGTGTTGTCGACTAGGAAAATTTGTAAAGTCGCATCTTTGTATGGAATAATTTGTGGTCGAATAATAAAATGTCTCAATTTAGATCTTTGTCTCGATTAATTTGTGAAAGATTTTTTCAAAAATACTGATCAATTAAATTTCTACCTCGAATTAATTTCTGCCTCGAATTAATTTACATTAATTGTCCTGAACTGCTGACCGTCGCGGGGTTTTTGGTCCCGGTTCGTGGCATGGTCCCGATTATGGAAACGAACCAGGATCAATGGAATTTGGGCGCTAGACCAAAGACCCTCTTTCTACTACTGCTAGAGACAAGCTTCACTACCCATGACAACAAGAAGATAGACGTTGTCTACACCAACAAGGAGGAGACAATGGTGCGTTTCCTGAGGATGTACGAGGGTTGGCTTGGGATATACGAGGATAAGTTTGTGGGATTGGACCTCGAGTACACCCCGTAGCACCCATATGAAGGGAGTGAAGTCACCATCGTTCAACTGGCCATGCGGAAACACGTCCTCGTCTACCACCTCTCCTGGTTTGTAGATCTGCTCTCTGTAGCTAACCGCTTTTAGGATTTTCTCCTCTTGTTCTTTATCCACTTGCTCATCTTGCAACTACTGGATTTTATTTAGGACCAAATAAATTAGGATTTGCCTATGTCTCAATCGACTGAGATTTTCTTTAGTCTCAATCACCTAAGAAAAGTGCAACTGTGGTTAAAAGAAATTTGCAACTCGTTCAGTCGACTGAGAAATAGCAAAACCGAATAAATTATGACAATACAATATTGAGAGTCTTGATCTTGCATTTACTAAACTTTTCAAAATTATATTGAGATGATGATCTTGCATTGACAAAATATTTGTAGTTACAAATTTTGGTGATGACAAACTACATACTTTCAGGATCGACAGAAATGTCCGGCAGTGCCGCCTTCCTTGAAAAAGGGAATTGTTTTTTGCACTGTCGACACAACAACTGATTTTTCGAAATTGTATCAAGAGGAAATTATAATTCCTGCGCACAACTGGATCGATATTTAGCATCTTGTCAAGATCCTAGAGGGTAGGAAGAAGGATGGAATGGCATCACTTGCAACTAGAATCCTCGATGAGTCGTACGTCACAATGAAGGAAGATTTCTCTATGGATAGGCACGATTTCTGGAACAAGTGGCCGTTGTTTGATATAAACCTGAAGTATGCAGCCATAGATGCTTACGTGACCTACCAGTTGTATAAGAAGATCCATTTTTGCAACGTTACCTCCTGTTTTTCCCTATTTGCAAGAGGGAAGACGAGCTTAGGGGAGCCCTTTGTAGAAAATGCCGAATAGCTGAGTTTGAAGTTGAATATGCAAAGAAATTGGCTGCATCTAAAGTGATGAGAGGTCATACCGACAGAGAGGCTGCAATTGAAGCAAAGAACAGAGAGGCAAGATCTTCTAGCGGCAACAATCAGGCCTGTGATGCACCGCTAATTGTTCCGCAGGACGCTGAAGATAGGAAAGCCAAGTCAAATGCCATTTGGGACAAAGCAGTTCGTCGGATGTGGAGTACCTGTAATGATGGCAAGCGCGTCAAGTGGTCTGATGAGGAGTGAATTAAATTTTACTTGTCAGTGTTATGTTTCTATTTTGTGGAACTCAGTTAGCTTGCCAAGATGTCTAGCGCATCAAGTGATACTAGTAAAATAAATTTAACCCTCGTTGTTATGTTTATGTATGTGTCTTGTAGCTTGTCAAGATGGTAGCTTCTTAATCGCGCTTGAAACAGTGCCCTTTTCCTCTCTCGCTAAACATATATGTTTCATTTTGCCCAAATTGGTAGCAAATCTAGAGAAGATTCTCACTGATATTTCATTCCCTTTTGGACCTCTTTTGCCTCCTAACAGTAGCAAATCTAGAGCAGAAATCACACCAGTGTAATACATTCATTCAGAAAACAAAACAAATGTAGATATAGTTGTGTGTAGCTAAATAGGATATAGCGATAGAAAGTAGGTTGCTTAACGAGGTTCGATGCATTCAGCTAGAAATAGGATATAGCTAGAAAGGAGTCAGCGAATCGCAGGCACATCCTGCAGCGCCTGCGCCTCCGCCATCTCCTCTGTGCTTCCGCCACTTTGCTGCCTAGTTTCTTGGACTTGGGGGCCTTGGGCCTGATTGGAGGCATGCGACCTCTTTGATGGCCACCACTGGAGGTTTCTGAGCTGAATGCAGAGAGCACGGTGTTCAGCGATGTAGGCGTTGATGTTCGGGCTCGGGCTTGTCGCTTAGGATGCCGAGCCCGGCCTCGCAGATGCTTCAAGAAGGTGTTCAAGACAAGGCTGCCGGCGCGACTCGTCAAGCAAGAGACGCCTTGCGGAAGGGGTAGTGAGGGGTCCCCGAGGAAGTCGTCAGATTTTGCCGCAGCCTCCTCAAAGACCGACGAGCCTTGGTGTGAATGGACTCACATCGCTGCAGACGTCATTGCCGGAAACCTATTGGAAGAAAGGGAAAATGGGGAGTAGATGGTGTAAGAAGATCGAGCAATCCAAATGCTAATGTTTAATCCTAATAAACCAAGATCTAGCATCCAACGATGGGAACGGTGTTGGATAATTAGGCACAATTTCCATGATTAATTCCAGAATATTAAACATGACAATACTAGCTAAATTTTAAATAGATTAGCCCATTATTTCTAACAAACGGTAGAAGAACCAGGGAAGGGGAGCAAACCTGTTACTGCGACCATAGGTCGTCGATGCCGGTGTCGAGGGGTTCAATGAGCGATGTACTTATCTGGATCGAGGTGCCCAAGAAGTGTGTGATATGCTTGTGACCGGGGCCTCTCGCCGCGGGGGCTCCTCTTCGGGCGCCTGCCGGTAGTCGGGACGGGGCCTGGACGGGAACGGTGGCGCCATCGATGCTCCACGGGCTCGGACAGGACAGCGCTGCTTAATGCGAGAGGGGACCGGCGATGAGACGGGGGCCTCCTTGCCGGCGGCCACGGAGGCGACGATGGCCACCTTATCCTCCTCGGCCATTGCCGGCGCGGACGGGGTATTCTCGAGTTTGGATGCTGGTGGGACAAAGGGAGAGGGTTGCGTGGGGACAAGTGAGCGAGAGTGGGAGTGGTGTGCGAGAGGGCTCTATAGCTAAGGTGGATAGAAGCAAGGAACGCTTTTGTTGCACCACTGCAACGCTGATCGCATCGCACCGCGACACGACCGTACCAGACGCCACGTTTTTCCCGGGCCATGCATGGCAGTTTTGTATTGAGCTGCATGCAAAGGGCGCACACACAATTTCTATGTACGAAGTTTGACACGACCCTAAAATTGGCGATTGAGAGCCTTTGCGTAAAAAATGGGATATGTCTTATTAAAATCAAGTGGCAATAAATTGCAGCTGTCCATCGACGACCGTACACTCGATGATGCATGCGTTGTGGCGTAGTAGTAGCAGTAGTAGGCTTTTTAGACTTGATTAAACATGACATGACCGCTCGACGACTTTTTCCATGGACGGCATCGTGTTCCTTCTTGTAGAAGTCTCGCTGAGGGAGACGTCCGTGCTGTCTCGCGTTGTACTATGAAGGGCACGACATGTGCAACGATCATCGTTGGATCGCACAGAATCAACGGTTGGTGCGCACAGTCCGCGTGACAACTGTGATAACCAATCAGGGAGTAGCAGATAGGGTGAGCACAGATTTGTGCTTCTACGAAAGATAGAGAAGTGGGGGGCAAAACTGAGTAGTGCCACATAAAACCAAGGGCGATACTGAGTAGTATAAAAATGGAAAGTGAGTGTCTTGCACAATGAAATACATCGTGGCATACATCAAATTATGCCAAGATAGATCCACAAGAGTTCATTGGATGTGTGTTCTTCTCATAAACCACTCATAAACCACATAAGGATCCACTAGAGTCATTGGATGTGTGTTCTTCTCACAAACCACATATCACCAGTGTCATTGCATGTGTGTTCTTCCCACAGACCACACATGGATCCACCGATGCCATTGCATGTGTGTTCTTCTCACAAACCACACATGGATCCACCAGTGCCATTGCATGTGTGTTCTTCTCACAAACCACACATGGATCCACCAGTGTCATCACATGTCTGCTCTTTTCATGAACCATGGCTAGAGTCATTGCATGTGTGTTCTTCCCACAGACCACACATGGATCCACCAGTGTCATTGCATGTGTGTTCTTCCCATGGACCACACATGGATCCACCAGTGTCATTGCATGTCTGCTCTTTTCATGAACCACAGCTAGAGTCATTGGATGTGTGTTCTTCTCACAGACCACATATCAATAGTGTCATTGCATGTGTGTTCTTCCCAAAGACCACACATGGATCCACCAGTGTCATTGCATGTATGTTCTTCTCACAAACCATATCATGAACCACACCCAGTGTCATTGCATGTGTGTTCTTCTCATGACCACACATGGATCCACCAGCTGTCATTGCATGTGTTCTTCTCACAGACCATATCATGAACCACACCCAGTGTCATTGCATGTGTGTTCTTCCCATGAACCACACATGGATCCACCAGTGTCATTGCATGTCTGCTCTTTTCATTAACCACAGCTAGAGTCATTGCATGTGTGTTCTTCTCACAAACCACATATCACCAGAGTCATTGCATGTGTGTTCTTCCCAAAGACCACACATGGATCCACCAGTGTCATTGCATGTGTGTTCTTCCCACAGACCACACATGGATCCACTAGTGTCATTGCATGTGTGTTCTTCCCATGAACCACACATGGATCCACCAGTGTCATTGTATGTCTGCTCTTCCCATGAACCATAGCTAGAGTCATCACATGCATGCTCTTTTCACAAACCACAGCTAGAGTCATTGCATGTGTGTTCTTATTACAAACCATATCATGAACCACACCCAGTGTCATTGCATGTGTGTTCTTCTCACAAACCACACATGGATCCACCAGTGTCATTGCATGTCTGCTCTTCTCATTAACCACAGCTAGAGTCATTGCATGTCTGTTCTTTTCACAAACCACATATCACCAGAGTCATTGCATGTGTGTTCTTCCCATGAACCACACATGGATCCACCGGTGTCATTGCATGTGTGTTCTTCTCACAAACCACACAAGATCCACCCAGTGTCATCACATGTGTGTTCTTCCCAGGAACCACACATGGATCAACCAGTGTCATTGCATGTCTGCTCTTTTCATGAACCATAGCTAGAGTCATTCGATGTGTGTTCTTCTCACTGACCACATATCACCAGTGTCATTGCATGTGTGTTCTTGTCACAAACCATATCATGAACCACACCCAGTGTCATTGCATGTGTGTTCTTCTCACAGACCACACATGGATCCACCAGTGTCATTGCATGTGTGTTCTTCTCACAAACCATATCATGAACCACACCCAGTGTCATTGCATGTGTGTTCTTCCTATGAACGCCACATGAATCCCGCAGTGTCATGGACGGTCTGCTCTTGTCAGTAAACACCGCCAGAGTCATTGCATGTGTGTTCTTCTCACAAACCACGTATCACCGGTGTCTATGCATGTGTGTTCTTCCCATGAACCACACATGGATCCACCAGTGTCATTGCATGTGTGTTCTTCCCACAGACCACACATGGATCCACCGGTGTCATTGCATGTCTGCTCTTCTCATTAACCACGGCTAGAGTCATTGCATGTCTGTTCTTTTCACAAACCACATATCACCAGAGTCATTGCATCTGTGTTCTTCCCATGAACCACACCCAGTGTCATTGCATGTGTGTTCTTCTCATTAACCTCACATGGATCCACCGGTGTCATTGCATGTCTACTCTTTTCATTAACCACAGTTAGAGTAATTGCATGTGTGCTCTAATGACGATATATACAGGGATTATGATGATTCTGACTGCCTAAACTGGAAGGAAATATTGAGTCAAATCAATAATGACTATTAGGTGAATTCACTCTTAATTGAACCTGATGTTTTACTTAATAAGAACTTTATACTACCTAAGTCTATGCATCTTTGTATGATCAGGTTTATTGATAACACAAGCGTTGCGCGAGGAGGAGGAGAGTTGCAGCAAGAAGGACAAGCGCTGATTTCCAATATCAACAAGTGCGCGAGGGAGGAGCGGGAGGCATGCGCACTAGGAGGCAATAAGGAAATCACGTATGAGCAAGAGTAAGAGATGGCGCACCAAGAATTACATGTTTGAGGTGTTCCATGACGTTTGGACTGCGTGCTAATAACGCCGAACCCATATATGGGTCGGTATGTATCAGTTTGAGTCGAACCGAGTCAGTTTGGGCCAAGTTATGGCTGTTTTTAGGCCCGTTTAGAGGGGAGGACACCCCAGCCCTCATATAAACCTCCGTAGCCGTCACAAGTTAGGTTTTTAGACCATGTTAAAATATTTTGGAGTTGTTTCTTTTATAGAACCTCTGGAATCACCCTGTGTTCGAATCTACCAACTATAATTGAGTGTGATATGTTGTTCCATTGGGAATTAGTAGATTGCAGACTACCATTCGTGGTCACGGCTGCGTGCGCAAGAGTGTGGTGTTGTGAATATCGTACAAGGTTCGAGATCTGCTATACCGGCATCGTGGATCGAGCGGGAGAGATCATAGCTACGCACTAGTTATCTATCATCCACCATCATCATCGCCATCCGCTTACTGAGAAGATCGGGCCACCCCATATCATCTTGGTATCAGAGCACTGGGTTTACTCGGTACCCCATACCATCTTGGTATCAGATTTCCTTGTTGCCTCGGTAAGTAATCCACAATACATCCATAGATTAGAGAGTGTTTTTCATCCTATACAGAAAAAGCCCCACAAAACGAGTTGCCATAGCCTAGATTACATCGTAATCGAGTAAAAGTTGCTGGTCGAGTTCCTCTATTAGATTAGATTTAGATCTGTTCTTCGTAGACTTGTTTTCTAGTTGTTCTAGTTGTTTTCCACCATCTTTTTCCGCTACCATCAAGTCAGATCCGACCCAAGTAAAGAGTCCTAGTTGTGTACTACTTGGCAAGTCGGAATAAAAAAAATTGGCTCGCTGCCTCACGCCTGACCGCAGACAGGGCTGTGCTCCAGCGTTAAACAAAAAAAAAATTGGCTCGCTGCCTCACGCCTGACCGCAGACAGGTCTGTGCTCCAGCGTGAAAAAAAAGAAAACAGACCGGTCTGCCCTCATACGAGAATTTTTTGAGTTCACACCTCTGCCATGCAGGATTTTAGGCCGCTTTTTCCGTATGGCGGAGACCAATTCTCAGGTCAAAAAATTCTTTTTGTTTATTTTTTACCGAGTCCACATAGCGCATCTATCCTTGTGAGCCTTAGTAAACCTTTCTTTGTGTCTAAAACTATCCTACGAGATTAGCGTGCTTAGTGCTCACGGGCGCTTTCGCTTAGCAATCTTGTGCCCGTTTCGTTGAGACATTGCTAGCGTCTCTCCTTGTGCATTGCAACACGAGCGTTCCTCCGACATACCTCACTTTACTGAGCTCTTTTTCATAGTTGCAATTGCCCCATTTATCTCCACCGTGTGTGTTTCCGTGGGTCTTTGTCATACGATCAGCACTAGGACTTGTTTGCGGTGTAGTGAGGATACCATACCTATAGCTCCACCATAAATAACCTGTGTGCCTTGCAATCGTTCTCTATACCTTTGGTATTCACTTCATCACATCAAGTGCATCGCCTTTTGATTTCGAATTGGTAAGCATCACTATTCACTTTGGAACGGTAAGATCTGCTTTCTTGTCAGTTTTTGAGCGAGTTGTGAGTGTGCCACCAAAACAATTTTGTGTTTTTGCACTAACATACTAATCATGACTTCTACTAGTGTTCATGTGATGTAGAAATCAGATGATGTCTACCATGACTATTTAGCTATTGTGGTTGGCATGGCATATGATCCAACTACAATCAAGTGGCGATTGGAAAGTTCCGCCACACCCGCAGAATATCAGATTTGGGAAATTGATATGGGATTTGGTTTTGCGAGATGTCGTACTTTCGATAGCAAGTTTAATAGCCATATAGAATACATTCTTGCTCACCGACGTGTGGATGAAGAGGTAGCTCGTTGGTGGAAGGACGCAAGGATTGTGTATGGTGTCATGGGTAAAAAAATCCTTTGGGAAGATTTCAAGCAATTTCTACGTTCTATGTTTTTGAACAACTACAAATGGCCTATTCCAGAAATTTTGAGAGTGGACACTAATGAGACATGTGAGTTGTCTACTAACGTAATCGTGCCTACTCCTAGTGTTGTATCTTGTGATGTACAGGTTGCTTTTGAAGAAAGGGAGCCGCCTATTTTACAACCTGCATCACACGATCTGGTATTGTCACTTGAGGAGGATGTCGTAGTACCTACTACAGCTGAGAAGATTATTGATGACATTGGTACTAATTTGGAGCTTCAGCCAACATGTGCCACATATTGTGAGTCTATTCCTTTACTGAAGCCTCCTTGTGATTTGCCTTACACTATTGTTTCAGCACCATGTGATAGTTTACCAAATTCCAATTTTGATCATGTGGTACCGACACATAAAGAAATACTTGCTCGAATACCACTGGCGATATTGTGTTTTCCATCATGCTAAATGAACCTATGAGTATGAGTTGTGCTATGGACAAGATTTCTGAAATTTCATGTCTAAATTCTAGCACATATTCTCCTTGTTTCACTTTCAATCTAATTGGTGAATATAGCATGCAGGAAAATTTTCTTGTGGATCACATATGCATTACTTGTGATAGAATCGCTGAACTGAAACATGCTGTTTTCAGCCATACTTGTTGTGTGTCGATGACTTGTTGTGGGACATACGCTGAAATTTGTGATAGTATGAAACTAAAGTCAGATCTAGTTGATATAATACAGCCAACACAAGTAATTTTACCTATGTTTGATTGTTGTAATCTTGCTAGAATAGAACCCAAGTTTTCATATCCTTTGTGTTTGTCCCAAAACTCTTTGTCTAGCTGTGCTACTGCTCTATACTTCACTTATATTTGCAAATTGAGTTGCATCTTCCATACTGGACAACATGATCATGTTTATATTAATCGAGTAGCTAGCTTGAAGCATGGTGTGAATCAATTTGGTTTTCACACATATTGAATTGGTTAGATCTTGTCCAAAAATTTGATCATAGATCTTCTTTAAGAAAACTAAATTTAATATTGAAGAACAAGACTATCTATTTAGTTGTTTTTCACCATGATCATGATTCTTTGTACTTCACTTATACCTGCAATTTAAGTTGCTTGATGTATACTGGACATACTTTTCATGTGAACAACAATAATACAACATGTTATATATACATATACTTTGCGTACACGTTGTTCTTTTTGTTTCTCCCACTTTCAGCTTACCTAAAGCCGAGGACGGCTTTTCATGAAGAAAGGGAGGATGATGAGGATATATACAGGGATTATGATGATTCTGACTGCCTAAACTGGAAGGAAATATTGAGTCAAATCAATAATGACTATCAGGTGAATTCACTCTTAATTGAACCTGATGTTTTACTTAATGAGAACTTTATACTACCTAAGTCTATGCATCTTTGTATGATCGGGTTTATTGATAACACAAGCGTTGTGCGAGGAGGAGGAGAGTTGCAGCAAGAAGGACAAGCGCTGATTTCCAATATCAACAAGTGCGCGAGGGAGGAGCGGGAGGTATGCGCACTAGGAGGCAATAAGGAAATCACGTATGAGCAAGAGTAAGAGATGGCGCACCAAGAATTACATGTTTGAGGTGTTCCACGACGTTTGGACTGCGTGCCAATAACGCCAAACCCATATATGGGTCGGTATGTATCAGTTTGAGTCGAACCGAGTCAGTTTGGGCCAAGTTATGGCTGTTTTTAGGCCCGTTTAGAGGGGAGGACGCCCCAGCCCTCATATAAACCTCCGTAGCCGTCACAAGTTAGGTTTTTAGACCACGTTAAAATATTTTGGAGTTGTTTCTTTTATAGAACCTCTGGAATTACCCTGTGTTCGAATCTACCAACTATAATTGAGTGTGATCTGTTGTTACATTGGGAATTAGTAGATTGCAGACTACCGTTCGTGGTCACGGCTGCATTTGCAAGAGTGTGGTGTTGTGAATATCCTACAAGGTGTCATTGCATGTGTGTTCTTCCCAAAGACCACACATGGATCCACCAGTGTCATTGCATGTGTGTTCTTCTCACAAACCATATCATGAACCACACCCAGTGTCATTTCATGTGTGTTCTTCTCACAGACCACACATGGATCCACCAGTGTCATTGCATGTGTGTTCTTCTCACAAACCATATCATGAACCACACCTAGTGTCATTGCATGTGTGTTCTTCCTATGAACCACACATGAATCCACCAGTGTCATTGCATGTCTACTCTTTTGATTAACCATAGCTAGAGTCATTGCATGTGTGTTCTTCTCACAAACCACGTATCACCGGTGTCTATGCATGTGTGTTCTTCCCATGAACAACACATGGATCCACCAGTGTCATTGCATGTGTGTTCTTCCCATAGACCACACATGGATCCACCAGTGTCATTGCATGTCTGCTCTTCTCATTAACCACGGCTAGAGTCATTGCATGTCTGTTCTTTTCACAAACCACATATCACCAGAGTCATTGCATGTGTGTTCTTCCCATGAACCACACCTAGTGTCATTGCATGTGTGTTCTTCTCATTAACCCCACATGGACCTATCGGTGTCATTGCATGTCTACTCTTTTCATTAACCACAGTTAGAGTCATTGCATGTGTGCTCTTTTCACAAACCACATATCACCAGAGTCATTGCATGTGTGTTCTTCTCACATACCACATATCACTTGTGTCATTGCATGTGTGTTCTTTCCAAAGACCACACATGGATCCACCAGTGTCATTGCATGTGTGTTCTTCCCATAGACCACACATGGATCCACCGGTGTCATTGCATGTGTGTTCTTTCCATGAACCACACATGGATCCACCAGTGTCATTGTATGTCTTCTCTTCCCATTAACCACAGCTAGAGTCATTGGATGTGTATTCTTCTCACAGACCACATATCACCGGAGTCATTGCATGTGTGTTCTTCCCAAAGACCACACATGGATCCACCAGTGTCATTGCATGTGTGTTCTTCCCACAGACCACACATGGATCCACCAGTGTCATTGCATGTGTGTTCTTCCTATGAACCACACATGGATCCACCAGTGTCATTGTATGTCTTCTCTTCCCATTAACCACAGCTAGAGTCATCGCATGCGTGCTCTTTTCATGAACCACATATCACCGGAGTCATTGCATGTGTGTTCTTCCCAAAGACCACACATGGATCCACCAGTGTCATTGCATGTGTGTTCTTCCCACAGACCACACATGGATCCACCAGTGTCATTGCATGTGTGTTCTTCCCATGAACCACACATGGATCCACCAGTGTCATTGTATGTCTGCTCTTCCCATGAACCACAGCTAGAGTCATCGCATGCGTGCTCTTTTCACAAACCACAGCTAGAGTCATTGCATGTGTGTTCTTCTTACAAACCATATCACGAACCACACCCAGTGTCATTGCATGTGTGTTCTTCTCACAAACCACACATGGATCCACCGGTGTCATTGCATGTCTGCTCTTCTCATTAACCACAGCTAGAGTCATTGCATGTCTGTTCTTTTCACAAACCACATATCACCAGAGTCATTGCATGTGTGTTCTTCCCATGAACCACACATGGATCCACCGGTGTCATTGCATGTGTGTTCTTCTCACAAACCACACATGGATCCACCCAGTGTCATCGCATGTGCGTTCTTCCCATGAACCACACATGGATCCACTAGTGTCATTGCATGTCTGCTCTTTTCATGAACCACAGCTAGAGTGATTGGATGTGTGTTCTTCTCATAGTGCACATATCACCAGTGTCATTGCATGTGTGTTCTTCCCAAAGACCACACATGGATCCACCAGTGTCATTGCATGTGTGTTCTTGTCACAAACCATATCATGAACCACACCCAGTGTCATTGCATGTGTGTTCTTCTCACAGACCACACATGGATCCACTAGTGTCATTGCATGTCTGTTCTTCTCACAAACCATATCATGAACCACACCAAGTGTCATTGCATGTTTGTTCTTCCCATGAACCACACATGGATCCACCAGTGTCATTGCTGTCTGCTCTTTTCATTAACCACAGCTAGAGTCATTGCATATGTGTTCTTCTCACAAACCACGTATCACCGGTGTCTATGCATGTGTGTTCTTCACATGAACCACACATGGATCCACCAGTGTCATTGCATGTGTCTTCTTCCCACAGACCACACATGGATCCACCGGTGTCATTGCATGTCTGCTCTTCTCATTAACCACAGCTAGAGTCATTGCATGTCTGTTCTTTTCACAAACCACATATCACTAGAGTCATTCATGTGTGTTCTTCCCATGAACCACACCCAGTGTCATTGCATGTGTGTTCTTCTCACAAACCACACATGGATCCACTGGTGTCATTGCATGTCTGCTCTTTTCATTAACCACAGCTAGAGTCATTGCATGTGTGCTCTTTTCACAAACCACATATCACCAGAGTCATTGCATGTGTGTTCTTCTCACAGACCACATATCACTTGTGTCATTGCACGTGTGTTCTTCCCAAAGACCACACATGGATCCACCAATGTCATTGCATGTGTGTTCTTCCCATGAACCACACATGGATCCACCAGTGTCATTGTATGTCTGCTCTTCCCATGAACCACAACTAGAGTCATCGCATGCGTGCTCTTTTCACAAACCACAGCTAGAGTCATTGCATGTGTGTTGTTCTTACAAACCATATCACGAACCACACCCAGTGTCATTGCATGTGTGTTCTTCTCACAAACCACACATGGACCCACCGGTGTCATTGCATGTCTGCTCTTCTCATTAACCACAGCTAGATTCATTGCATGTCTGTTCTTTTCACAATCCACATATCACCAGAGTCATTGCATGTGTGTTCTTCCCATAAACCACATATCACCGGTGTCATTGCATGTCTGCTCTTCTCATTAACCACAGCTAGATCCACCCGTGTCATTGGATGCATGTTCTTTTCATAAACCGCATATGGATACTAATTAACCTTAGGAGAGCCCTAACCTTAGCGTTAGACCGAGTCTTCTAGAAGGCACGCCCTAACACAGTTGTTCTGCTTGTCGATTGTTACATACCGTTTGATCGGGGCGGTTGGACGATTGGGATGGTTTTCGTGAGATCGATCCGCGAGTAGTCGGTTCTGCGGCATGATTGGCCACGCTTGCTCTGGACAAACTGGCAACACCGGGGTTCCCCTGTTGCGAGTGTCACGACTCACGAGTTGAGCGGGCCATATCCTAGTGTCACGTCCCCATTACTTCTCTTCCTCCCCGTACTTCTCTTCCTTCCCCTCGAAGCCACATTCCCCACTTCACTCCCATCCTGCGGTAGCCGCAAGCCGACGGCGCCGCCATCCCAATCCTCTCTCCGGCAGCCACCCCCCTCCCCTCTCGCCATGGGTTCAAGGGGAGTCGACAAGGAAATGCATCGTGACGACAGGGACTGTGATTTCGATGTGAGTCGTCTCATCTCTATCTCTATCATCCGTGGCCAGTTATCTAGTTTTTGAGCCAGATCTACTCCGTTTACTCATGTGCGTATGATGTGTTAGGCCAACCAAACGATGTATGACGCCGAATATCACGGTTTAGCGGATGAAGACAGTCCTCTGCTATGTAAACATGGATATGTGCCCGCTAAATTTGTAGCGTTCGAAGGACGAAACACAGGCAGGAGGTTTCTATGGTGTCAAGGACATCGTGCAATGATGTGAGGCGAAAGTTGTGGTGTTGTCAAATGGGTAGATCCAGAGTGGCCCAAATCGATGCAGAAAACGCTGGACAAACTATGGGAAATGACTGTTGAGTTGAAAGAATCCGCATTTAGCTCACTTCTTGACAGTGTTGAGATGAAGCTATGGGAACCAGTTGACACGATCAAGCATAAGCGAGATCTCATGGAGGTGGAAGACAAGGTTAGCAAAGTCGAGAAGGAGAGGGACGCGGCGTTGGACCTGAAGGCTAAAGCAGAGCAAGAATTAACTCAAGCAAGGAAGGATCTTCACCAGGCCAAAGTCCTGCAGTTCACAACTACGAGTATTAACAAGTGCATGAGGAAAGATGCAGAGAAACAATTGAAGTTGTGCAAGGAAGATGCTAAAATGAAGGAGCAGACGATTCGATCCTTACTCTCGTAGGAAGATGCGCATAGGGCTAAGATTAGGAAGATCAAGGAGATGTGTGTTAACTAGTTCTATTTAGCTTAAGCCCCGTGCCTTTTTTAAGTTGTAATAGTTGTACTTGTTGACCTAGCGGTCTGAACTATTGGCCTTGGAGTCCTGGGAGAAAAAAAAATTGGTCGCCCGTTAATTTGTCTTAACGCTGCATTACTTCCTTTTGTCTGACCAATGCCCCTTGGATATTCCGCCCGTCGCTTCGTCGTCCTCGTGTACAAATAGGAGGCGCCATGTACTGCCGTTGCCCATCCTCGCCCTCTCAATCTCCACGCCGTCCACCCCCTCGATCCCTCTCCGGTCTCCACCGCCGCCATGGAGATGCCTCATTGAACTTCTACGAGGCGGTGATGTTCTCGCTTCGACATCCTCACGCCGCCCGGCCATGGTGCCCCACAGATGGCGATCAGCTATCTTGAAGTGCGGTGGCTCGCTCCTCTTCCCGGAGCCGTGATGGAGAGCGAAAGCCAGATGCTGCATGGAAGAGGCGCTGCCCGGTATCTGGCGGCCAGCCATCTCTTGGCGCTGTTCAAGAAGGAGCGGAAGGTCAAGATTGGCAACCGAGAAGGGCGGGAGAGGTTCTGGTCCGTCCCTGGATGGACCAAGTTCACCGTCATCGCCGCCGCTCACCGAGAAGAGGTGCTCCGTCTCGCGTATAATGCGGAAATCATGGAGGTTTCGTCCGACAAAGATGAGGAAGCCGGCAGCTCGGAGGACAGCGGCAGCGGAAGTGAAATTGTTGAATAGTTGGTTGAATTAATGTAGGATGTGAAATCACACCTTTGTTTAGAATAATTTGTGGTTGAATTAATGAAATGCCTCGATTTAGATCTCTGTCTCGATTAATTTATGGAAGAATTTGTGATTTAGATCAATTTCTGCCTCGATTTAGATCTCTATCCCGGATTGGGAACGTGACCGTGGACCAAAGACCCCTTTTCTACTAGTGTATTCTGACATTGGTGGTTTGTTTAAACATAATCTACGTGGATTCGGCCGCATGCAAATGGCACAACCACAATTTATAAAGTGGAAGCACGTACACCCGGTTACTCGAGATCCGGGAGCTTCGCCAGATGCAGGGGATGCAGGAGCAGAGAGGCGGTGAGATAGACGGGCTCAAGATTAGGCCAGAAAGTGGTACCCATTTCCTCCTCATCTGGGCATTATCGGTGAGAACATTGCTGTTTATGTTGCCACGTCGTTGTGCAGCATCTGAAATAAGTTGCTGCTTCGTGGCGTGTGGCAGCTTAAATAATTTATTTCTGTGCCACTTACATTCCGGCATATTTGGAGACCTCCTGCCCCTCAGCAATCGTGGAACCGGTGGATCATTGTTTTCAGATAGCAGTGGTACAATCACAATTTTGGATTCAACTACTGACTCGGGCGTTTCCAAACCCTAAGTCGCGGTACATTTTACTCAGAGAACGTGGGTAGATAGTTTCGCCTAGCAACGTGCCACACACAGAGCGATCAGAATTTAACAGAATTACATATATAGGTTCAAGTTCAACACATTACTATGCATCTTCATTGCCAGCCTTCTTCCAGCACAGGTGCCAAGCCTTCACGTCCAATGGCTTCTTCATTTCCTGCCTTCTTCCTCTTCCTCGGTGCCAATTTTCTTAGCTTCACGTACTCTGCATCGCCGCGACAATGGGCACCAGAATCATGTCCAGCATCATCTTTCCACTCGTTTTTAATTTCTTTGGGCAGCAAAATGACTGACCCGGCAGTCATGTTTCTAACCTTGCGGCGCTTCCTGTCAAAGAAACAAGACTGTTGCATAACTGCCCAATATCTACAGACTAAATAAAACAAAAATTACAATTCAGCACAAACATGCGAACCCCAAGCGACCTTTGCTTACCAGGAGCTAATTGCGTTCGAGCAACCACCCTGTCCAAGAATAAAAGGGCGACTCCCAATTGCAGCAGCTTCCACATCTAGTACATCACAATTCAGCTCAAACATGCAATCCGAAGCATACCTTTTCATCAACCCAATTACCTGACTGTCACACGATATAGGAACATGGATGCCATGTTCATCCATGAAGCTGAACTTTGCGTACTTCCGGCCATACTTCAACATGATTACGCAGAGCAGCAACCATACGGATATAGTGCAAATCTGACAGCGCTTCTTCCATCGTGAAACAATGGTTTCCATACCACTTGCCCTTGAGTCGCACAGAGAGGACTACCGTAACCAGGTAAGGGGGTCCGCGCAGATCCCACTTGACAGAAAACTATGGACAAAATATGTTTGTCAGTGTTGGGCTAACGAACAATTTGAGGTTCAGTAGCAAGCTAGCAGTTGTAATTAGTGCGAATAGCAAAGAGAAGGGTAGCTCACCCGCTTGTACGCAGAACTTCTTCTTCCTTGATAGTAGGATCTGCCATCCTCCGAACTGCTCGGCTCGTCGGTGGCGGAGGCGGGCTAGAGCCTCGCAATGGTGGCTACGGCATGGGTGCAGCAACTTGGCCCCGGAAGTCAAATGTCTGAAGGGATCGTCCTGCCTGGAGGGTGGATTCCGACGTCGCCGGTGCTAGGGGAAAGCTAGGAATGGATTTGTGAAATTGGTCAACGCATCCAATCCACTTAGCTGCTCGATTTACCTAAGAGGTTGCCGTGTTGGCGCCCGCGTCACGGACAGATAACCGACATGTGGGTCCCGACCGTCTACTTCACGGGGCGGTTTAACGGAATGTTTGTATTTGGCAGGGGTGAGATGAGTTTGCCTTGAAATGGCCCCTCTCAGTAGTTGGCGGCCCAAATTTTCAAAACGCGGTAATTTCAGGCAACTTAGGTACAGCCATGCGCTGGCCTGCCAACTTTGGTACCGCAGACGAACAAGCCCCTTAAGGAGAGCCACCACTAGTGAACTATGGACCCCGGTCCTTTCTTTTATCATCAATATACAACTGTTTACTGCTTTCTGTTTACTTTCTGCAAACTATTACTTTCTTCCACATGATATGTTTAATCCTTTGTTTTTAGCAAAACCGGTGAGATTGATAACCTCACTGTAAGTTGGGGCAAAGTTATGTGGTTGTGTTGTGCAGGTTTCCACGTTGCTGCTAGCGTCGGTAGTGCGCCCTGCCAAAGTCCAGCTAGCAACACCTTTGAGGTGTTTCCTTGCTCCTACTGGTTTGATAACCTTGGTTTCATAACTGAGGGAAACTTACTGCTGTGCTCATCATACCTTCCGCTTGGGGTTCCCCAACGAGCTCGTTAATACATGAGTAAGCAAGTACTTTTCTGGCGCCGTTGCCAGGGAGTCAGGGACATCTTCACAAGGGGAGTCCCTCATAACCAATCTCTTTACTTTGTTATTTTTGTTTTGATTAGTTTATTTCTGCTTTGTTTGCTTGTTTCTTTATCAAAAACACAAAAAAAATAGTTTTACTAGTTTGCTTTATTTATTAAAAACACAAAAAAATTAAGTCTTTCTATAGTTGTTACCTCTTCCTTAGCTCACCATGTTGATCCCTAAATTCACCCTGAAAGACCTTTCAATAGGTAGTGGCTCTATAATTGGAAAATATAATATTGAAGAATTCTTTAATCATGTTAGTAAACATGAGGATAGATCCTTTGCAGAACTTGCTCCAAACTATAAAATTGCTGCAGCTTCTTTAGTTCACATGTTGGAAGATAGGTTTGTTAACCTTAACCCCTTAATGCAAGTAATGTTTCTTAAACTTAAAGAATTGGAGGACCCTGAAAAGAGAGATTTTATACTGGAAACTTTGCTTAAGGAATTCTATGATGTTGCCAAGGAAGCTAGAAAAGTCTTTGAACGTTTTAATATGCTAGGCTCATGTGTACAATGTTGTTGGTACACGAGAAAAGATGAACAAAACCGAACCTATTGGGGAGGAAATTAAGATACCAATACCCTTCAAACTTGAAGCAATGCATGAAGCCATAGAAAAGAATCTTGATTGGATTGTTCCCGAAAACCCTTTTGACGGAAATAGTGAACCCAAGAGCGTTGAGAGAGGATCCTCTAGAACTTATTTGGATGATATACCTTGTCTTGTTGAAGATATTTCTAGTATTAATATTAATGCTTCTTCATTTGAGAACACTTGATTCTTTTTCTTGCTTCTTATGCCTAACTTAAAGGTGTTAAAGAAAAGTACTTATTGGGAGATAATCCAAAAGTTTTAGATGAGTCTTGGAAATTATTACTTCAGTAATAACCGCTCCTTATCCTTTTTATTTGCTTTTTGTGCCAAGAGTAACCTCTAATGAGAGAGAAGTAATGATTGGAAAAGTTGCTGTCCCGAAATAGATTTTTGTGCTTCACCGTAAAAATTCGTGTAAAATCTCTATACATCGTTTTGAGGCGTGAGTTTTTGTGATTCTGCCCCAGGTTGTTATCTAACTTTCGTTAGTTCAACACATTTTGATTTGAGCAACAAAAGGTCTTCGAGAAAATTGGTTTTTACCTGCTGGTCTGTTTTGACATATTTCTGCCATTATTTGCATTTGCTTCTTGTTGGTTCCTTTTTGAGTTATTTTGGGGAATTGAGATTTTTGAGGGAAGTGCTACAGTAGCTTATGTTTTAATGGAAGTTTTATTGGTGTTGAAACTAAACCCAAATACTTATTATCTTGAGTGCACTAATGTTGCTAATAAAGATTGTGTGAAGTTTTGTATGAAGAAAAAAATTTCAGGTGTATGGAAGAAATGAGTAATGAGATGAAGGATGGACTAAAGCTCAAGCTTGGGGATGCCACGCGTGTCACCCCAAGAAATATCCAAGAAGTACAAGCGTCAAAGCTTGGGGATGCCCAAGGCATCCCCTTCTTCATCAATAAAAATTCCAGGTTTCTTTCAAACACTTCATTTTTATTGTTTCATGCACAGTTGTGTTGTTCTTGGAGCATCTTCTTTTTTGTTTTCGTTTTGGTTTTTTGTTTGCTTGATTTTATTAGTTTTATGAATAAATTGGTTGGACCCCCTCTTTCATACATTGGTTTTCAAATAGTTTGGTTTGGATTAGAAAAGAGTAGGAAAGTTCATGCTTAAGTGGTAAAGAGAGCTTGTTTTTGACTGTGGCCTATGCTTTGTCATGCCATGCTTGATATTGTTTTGGATTTATGCTTAGTATTCTTTGCTGTAGCATGACTTGTTATAAACAATTGAGATTGCTTAATGTGCCTTGGAAGAATCATGCGTTGTTTTAGCATATTAAAACATAGTATTGTGGTATTCTCCTTTGATGCTTTATTTGGGTTGACTTGGCACATGCTCACACCATGTTTTGACTATCCTAAGTCACCATAAGCCTTTATGATCCTTTAGTATTCAACTTGTAGTATCACTTTATGCTTTGATTAATGATGTTTTGTCGCTCTGCATGATTATGGCCATTATTGCCCTCTTAGTTGGTCGCTCCCAGTCTTTTGCTAGCCTCCGTAAGCAAGTATGAGTTCCACTCATGCATCCAACTCCTAAAACCAAGTTATTCCAAAGAGTCCACCATACCTACCTATTAGCATATGCTATTCCAAGTTTATTCATGTTTTTATCTACCTTCCGAATTAAACTTGTTATGTGAAAATTAGTGATTAAAGCTCTCACGAACTTGATGGCACACTTTACTTTCTCGCATTTAATAAACTTGAACAATTGCGTCCATCTTTGTTGCGTATATGCTTGCGCTTCATAAGTTGAAGTTAGCAGAACCATGTATCATAGGGAACGCTTTCAGCATTGCACTTGTACTTCGTACCCCGTTGATATCATGTTCTTTTGCTTATGGATCCTAGTGGTGTGAAATAAAAGGGGAACTTGTAAGATCATGGAGTTTGTATTTGTGTTAGAGAAATGCCTGGGCCGCTAGCCTAAGCCATGCCTAATCATGGTGGAAACTTGCAGCATAACTATAATGAACACTCTATGAAGCATCCTCAATAAAAACCTATGCAAATAGCAAATAAAAAGATCGCTGAGATGATCATTGTCTGCTTGCCTTGTCATTTTGGTTATGGGATAGCTCCTGTATCATGTGCAAGGGGTACCCCGTTGGCGGTTCTCTATGATACATATGTACTTACAATGACAAGAGCTTACTTGTGACTGAAGTTGAGTAGCATGAGGTTCTGTCTTTGTAAGTAAGGGGAATGAGATTTCAGCTTATAACTTGTCAAGCATATCCTCTTAGTTGTGTCACTTTAACCTTAATCACCTAAAGCTGCTTATGATAGGGGCAATGAGAGCTGAAAGCTAATAAGTACCATGATTTTTGGAAGCTCTTTATGAAACTTGAATCCTTGCTTCCTTCTATGAAGCCCTTTCTTTTACTTTTATGTTGAGTCTCCACCTTCTATCTTTATGCACCTACTTTGAGAGCATAGTGGCCATTCTTAGTTCTATGTGCATTGTCCCAAGACTTGTTGATTGATGCATAGCTTTGATATTGCTTGCTTTAAACTATTTGTATCTAGTCACTCTTATGAACTTTGAAGGTGTCCTATGCATTTATATTTGCTACTCTATGAGGGACAAGATGAATGCTACTATGCTATGTTTTCTTTATGTGAAACAAACAAACGTCTTGCAAAGCATTGTTATTTATGAATCTTTTGTTTGTGCCTTTTCATGTTGCAGCATAGTTGCTTTGTCTTATTGTTAGAACTTTGTCTTTCCTGTTATGATTGAAGTACTATGATCCCAGCTATCATTGTTTTACAAATACTTTGATCAAGTTTATGATGGTGCATGTCACCTCAAAAAATATTCTTTCTTTTTATCACTTACCTACTCGAGGACGAGCAGGAGTTAAGCTTGGGGATGTTAATATGTTGCTAACGTATCCATAATTTTTTATGTTCCATGCTTGGTTTTTATTTACTTTATTATGTTTTGTCCACACTTTGGAGTACTTTCTATACACTTTCTTGGACTAACCTATTAACAAGACCCATAGTGCCAGCTGCCTGTTTTCTGCTGTTTTTGGTTCCAGGAAAGTCAGAAAATGAATATTCTCGGAATTGGACGGGACAAAAGCCAAAGTCAGTTTTTCACCGAGGGACACAAGGAGCCAGAGTACGAGATGGAGAGGGGCCAGGGGGCCGCCACACCACCTGGACGCGTGGCCCAGCCTGGCCCGCGCCAGGGGGTGGTCTGGCCGGCTCCCCCTTTCGCCTAAAAGATGCCTCCAATATAGAAACCCTAAGGACCCGATCAAAATTCCATGAAAGAGTCCGTAGCCGCCGTCATCTCCATCCCTAGATCGGGAGGGATCCGAAGCTCTTCCCGGCACCCTGCCAGAGGGGAGAATTCACCCTGGAGGCCTTCTTCATCATCATGCAAGCCTCCGGTGTGATGCGTGAGTAGTTCATCTCTGGACTACGGGTCCATGTAGTAGCTAGATGGCTGGTTCTTCTCCTTTGTGCTATCATGTTTAGATCTTGTGAGCTCCGTTCATGATCAAGATCATCTATTTGTAAATCCTACATGTTGTGTTTGCGGGGATCCGATGGATATTGAGATGCTATTTCAGATTGATTATTGATTCTATCATGTCTTTGTTATTTGTGATCTTGCATGCTTTCCGTTGTTAGTAGCTATCTTGGCCAAGTAGATGCTAGCAACTCCAAGTGTTAGTATTTATGCTCGATAGTGGGTTCATGCCTCTAGTATTCTGGGGAAGTGACAGAAATCTCTAAGGTACTAGATGTGCTATTGCTACTAGGGAGAAAACAACAATCCTTTGTTCATAGAACAATCGTATTGTTTACTTTACACGCAATGCGTAATGCAATTATCTGTTGCTTGCAACTTAATACTGGAGGGGGTTCGGATGATAACCTGAAGGTGGATTATTAGTCATAGATGCAGTTGGATTATGGTCTATGTATAATGTTGTAATGCCCAATCAAATCTCAAAGGAGTCAAGATGAGTAGTATATGCACGATTTCTTTCTCGATATTTGTCAATTGCCCTGCTGTAATTTGTTCACCCAACATGTCATCTATCTTAAGGAGAGCCACCACTAGTGAACTATGGACCCTGGTCCTTTCTTTTATCATCAATCTACAACTATTTATTGCTTTCTGTTTACTTTCTGCAAACTATTACTTTCTTCCACATGATACGTTTAATCCTTTGTTTTCAGCAAAACCGGTGAGATTGGCAACCTCACTATAAGTTGGGGCAAAGTTCTGTGGTTGTGTTGTGCTGGTTTCCACGTTGCTATTGGCGCCGATAGTGCGCCCTGCCAAAGTCCAGCTAGCAACACCATTGAGGTGTTTCCTTGCTCCTACTGGATTGATAACCTTGGTTTCATAACTGAGGGAAACTTACTGCTGTGCTCATCATACCTTCCTCTTGGGGTTCCCCAATGAGCTCGTTAATACATGAGTCAGCAAGTCCTTTTCTAGTGTCGTTGTCGGGGAACAAAGAAGAAGAAGCTCCCACGTGAACCACGCGCCATCAAAGCACATTAAACTAAGAATGACAACTATTCTCTCAAGAAAGTGCTCATAGAATAAGTGGTGACTCAACAAGGAAGTGAAAAGGTTCTGAAAAGTTTGAAAGGCTTCCAAATGCTGAAAGTATGGTACTCATTAGTTTTGATCTCTCATTGCCCCTATCATAAGCATCTTTAAATGGTTAAGGTGAAAGTGAGGTCCAATATGAGTTATATGCTTGACAAACCATAAACTGGAAATCTCATGTCCCTTGAGTATGAGGGCCGCTCCTCATGCTACTCAACTTTAGTTACCGATAAGTTCTTGTCATAGTAAATACATGTGTATCATAGAGAACCGCCAACGAGGCACCCCTTGCCCGATGATACAGAAGAATCCCCATATCAAAATGACAAGGTAAGCATACAATGAGCATCTCAGTAATCTTCTTATTTACCATGGTAAAATGGTGCTTTTTTTCTCTCTTTCCTCTTTCCTCATCTTTTTTTCTTTTTCTCAATCTCTATCTGTCTTTTTTATAAGAAGAATGCTTCATAGATTGCTCATTATGGTTACGCTGCAGGTTTCCACCATGATTAGGCATGGATTAGACTAGTGGCCCAGGCGTTTCTCTAACACACATACATAACTCCATGGACTTACAAGCTCCCCTTTTATTTCACACTAACGACATCCATAAACAAAAGAGCATGATATCAACTGGGTATATATTTACAGGTGTTGAAAGCGTTCCCCGTGTGACAAAGTTCGCTAATCCCACCTATAATTTGCAAGCATATAACTTTCATGGACAGTCACAATAGTTCAGGTTTATTAAGTGCAAGAAATAAAGTGTGCCATCAAGTTCGTGAGAGATTTACTAACTAACTTTCTCATAATAAGCAAACATTTTATTCGGAAGAAAACAAGGCATACTGAAATATGCACGGAATAGCAAATGATGCTAACAGGTAGGTATGGTGGACACTTTTGGCAATATTGGTTTTGGGAGTTGGAAACACGAGTAGAGCTCATAGTCAGTGCAAGTGAAGGCCAGCAATAGAAAGGGAGCGAAAAACGAGAGAGCAATAACTGTCATAATCATGCTTGTAACAAAACAGGACTAATTATGGCATGAAAGTGATTCAAGGATCCTGAGGCAAAATAATGCATTGAGGCTTAACTAATTGTTTTAGTCTTATGCATGCGTGAGCATGTGCCAAGTCAATTCAAGTGAAACATTCAGAGGAGGATACCACACTGTCATACCAAGTTATGAATAGAACAATGCAAGCAAACATTCATATGACATGCTACAAACTATTAGCAAGCTGGAGCTAATCATAAGAAAAGCAAGAACTACTAAGCATCCATAAATAACATACACCTTACATGAACAGACTAAGCATGCCGACAATGATGAGTATATGTACAAAAATGAAAACAAATAGAGTTCATTACCAGCCTCTTACCACACCTCAAGTTGTCATTAATCTTCATTAGTACCCTTCACTTATGTGGCTTGAATAATAACATGAAACCAAACTCCACTGAGGACCGCTGAACCCTGCAAGGAACTTCCCAAAACCAAAGAAGAACATAAAATATTTTTGATGTTTTTGATTTTTAAAGGCAAGAACGAAAAGGAAGATCAAGCAAAGCGAAATCTTTTTGGGTTTTTCGAATAATCAAGATAAAGCTAAAAGAAAAAGGCAAACCAAGGCAAAAAGATAAAGAAGCAAGCAAAGAGAAATAACAAAAATATTTTTGGTCCTTTTGTGTTTTGGAAAGCAGAAATAAAGCAAGAACAAAGACTGAAAAGAAAACAAAACATGGATATACAAAGTACCTACTGAACATGATATGTAGATGAGTGTGATGTCGGTGTACCTCCCCCCAAGCTTAGGCTTTTGGCCTAAGTGGGTATCAATCCCAAGCTGGCCAGGAAGGAACCCCTCCGTAATATGTCGAGGAAGTGCCTTCATCCTGATATGAACTCGAGGATGCACCAGCCTAGTGCGCAGAGTAGTCGTAAGGGGGCACATCCCCCTGGTGCTGCATGTGGAAACCAAGCAAGTGGAGCTACTCGTCCACCTCCTCCTTGGAATGCGACCATGACATCCTGCAAATACTGAACAAAGTGGAATGTGGCAAAGGAATTCCCCTCTCATCTCCGTCAGTAAACAACATCCTGTAAACTAAATTCTCGGTACTAGAGTCAGTAGTAACAAAATGATGTGTTCTCATAGCATCAAGATCAAGCATTTGTGGTGTCAACACAGTGTCATTAGGATCAATAGAAAGTTCTAAGGCAACAACCATGTGTGAGGCAATAATACCCCCATAAATGGGTCCTCTAGCAGCTAAGCGACGGGCAATGAGAGAACCCAGATTATACTTGGTATCATTATTAAGTCCAACAACAAGAAAAGCTAAATGATAGTTAGAAATATTACTAGTGTTCTCCCTACCAAGAATGCTAGTGGCAAGATAATAAGCAAAATATCTAATAGCTAGAAGTTGAATGTTACTTATCTTCCCACGTTGAGCTGTGCGGTCATCGTCATTTGTCACATTTCGGTATAGCTCCAGCAAATCAGTGGGTCGTCCTTGGATCTTCTTCACTGTCCCAGTCATGCCTATGCCTATAATGCTGCAAAATCTTTCCAATGGCATGGTAATAGGCATATTATAAAGTTTGAATGAAATAGTTGACCGATAAGGGGTGTTAGTGAAAACGAAACTTTAAACAAAAGTTTTGGTGAGCACGGCATATTGCTCACTCTCATCTTCCATGTAAGTGGTCAGACCAACCCTCTGAACCAGTAGTAAGAAATCATCGAGGATCCATGCAGCTTGCAAAAAATTAAAACAAGGGAAGGTAGATGGGTGAGCATCTACCTCATCTCCTTCATTGCAAAAGCGTGGTGCAATAAGATCTTCATTATATGATGGCGTAAATTGAGAAGCTGATCTCGAAGGCCTTGCCCTCCTGGGTGTGTCCCTCTCAAATACTTCTCCAAAAGTGTGGTTGTTCATCTCTTCTATTCTGAAATTTTAGACAAGCATCATACAAGTGATTGCAAAGTGAATACATAATGAATGGAACTACTCATAGGGACTTGTAAGAGGCCTAAACATGCATCAAAACAATTTCTCTAAGCATTGAACAAGCTTACAAGCTTGCATAACCTGTCACCTACAGTAGCAAAATACTCAAGGTATAATCCACTAAACCCAAATCTACTTGGACAAGCGGAGGAGTCACATACCGGAGAACAAATGCTCCAAATTTCAGCAGCAAAGATGGGCTTAGCAAGGAGATCAAAAAATCACGAGCAAGAATAGCAATAACGCGAGTTTGAGCAATGAACTCGTGTTTTCTCGGAAGAGAGAAAGAAGTGGAAGGAGGGAGAGTAAGTGGAGGGCTAGGGGTGGCCCACACCATGGCCAGGCGCGCCACCAGGTGGTGTGCCTGCTTGGTGGGCCCCCTGGGTCACTCCAGGTACTTCTCTGCCCCTCTTTTGACGTAAAAATTTAATATGAATTTTCTGGAATTTTTCGAGACACTTTATTTTTTAGCAATTTTCAGGTATTGGTGAATAATTTTCTGGCAGAAAGATGTTTTTTAGCATGATGCAAAATCAAAACAAAACTAAAACTTCAGAAGTTCTAAGACACTCTAATAAGCAAGCAACTAGCAAAAGAAAAGTAAACTAAGTGAAAGCAAAAATTAAAATGGATAAAATAAAAGTAAGCAAAGATAATCATGGTGAAAACATTGTTTTGTTCATTAAAATCCCTTTGTTAACAAGGTTGATCAGGTCTTGTTACCAAAACAATTTTATATGAAACAAAACTTTGTATCCCACTAAATGATTATGTTACCTCAAACTTGATAGCAATGGTCCCAATCATAATAGTTTCATATTTTTCTCGTGGTATGGGACAATATATTTCTCCAACTTGGATGCCCTCAACATGTTCAATTGAATTTAAGCCATAAGTCCTATCAATCTTCTTGGGTAAATAGACAGTATGCTCCTTGTCATTAACATTAAAAGTCACCTTTCCTTGATTACATATAATAACAGCTCCTGCAGTATTAAGAAAAGGTCTCCCAAGAATAATAGACATATTATCGTCTTCAGGCATTCAAAGCACAACAAAGTCAGCTAATATCAAGAAATTATGAGCCACTTGAACAGGAACATCCTCACATATACCAACAGGAATAGTAGTAGAATTATCAGCCATTTGCAAAGATATATCAGTTGGTATTAATTTTTCCAATTGAAGTCTCTTGTAGAGAGAAAAAGGCATAACACTAACTCCTGCTCCTAAATCACACAAGGCAGTTCTAACATAATTATTTTTAATAGAACAAGGAATAGTTGGAATCCCTGGGTCTCCAAGTTTCTTTGTAACCTTACCATTAAAGGAATAATTAGCAAGCAAAGTAGAAATTTCCTCATTAGGGATCTTCCTTTTATTAGAGACAATATCCTTCATATACTTTGAATAAGGAGGTAATTTAATAGCGTCTGTTAAAGGAATTTGCAAAAAAAAAGGTTTCATCCACTCACAAAACTTATTATAGTGTTTGCCTTCCTTTGACTTGTGTTTCTTATCAGGGAAAGGCATAGGTTTTTGGACCCAAGGCTCTCTCTCACTACCATGTTTATTAGCAACAAAATCTTCCTTAGTGTATTTAGTCTTCTTAGTGTGTCTTTCAAGTTCTTCTTCAACTTTTTCTTGATTAGGAGCATCATTTTCCTCATTACCACTTTTAGTTTCAGCATTAGAGACAGATATACTATTAGGATCTTTGGCAGCTTCAGAAGACTCTACAATAGTTTTATGTTTCTTTTTTCCTTTTCTTAGGAGAAGTACCACTATTTTCAATTTGTTGAGAATCCTACTCAATTCTTTTAGGATGCCCCTCAGGATATAGAGGATCCTGAGTGGCAGCACCACTTCTAGTTCTAATTTCATAAGCATGTTTTTCTTTAGCAGCATTAACTAGCAAATCTTTTTGAACTTTGATAAGCTGATCAATTTGAGTTTGAACCATTTGGAAATGTTTAACAAGCATTTTAACATCATTAGAGGTTCTTTCCACAATATCCTTCAACTCGATAATAGCTCTAGAGTTTTCCATTAAATGATTCTTCACTCTTTTATTAAAATTATCTTGCTTAACAATAAAAATATCAAATTCTTCCAAGCATTGATCAGGAGGTTTAGAATAAGGAATATCACCTTCATCAAAATGTTGGAGAGAGTGGACCTCAATAGTGGATCAGTGGGAGATTGGCTTACATAATTCTTCTATAGGAGGTAAATTCTTCACGTCTTCATCTTTAATACCCTTCTCCTTAAGACATTTCTTAGCTTCCTTCATCACTTCATCATTTAGTTCAATCACTCCTCTCTTCTTTGGTGTTGGTGTTGGCTCAAGCACAATTAACTCAGGTGTAGTTGTCTCAGGCGTACTTGGCTCAGGTGGAGCCCAGTCATCATAATTCTTGCTTATTTTAGCCATTAATTCCTCAGCTTCCTTGGGAGTTCTATTCCTGAAAACACAATCAACACAACTATCCAGGTATGTCCTAGATTCTTCAGTTAGTCCATTATAATATATATCAAGGAGCTCATTTTTAGGTAATGGACATCCAGCATGTGCATGAATCAAAGCACAAAACCTTGCCCATGATTCAGGCAATATTTCTTTTTCTCCCTGTTTAAAATCAAAAAGTTTCTGCAAAGTGGCATGTCTAGGACTAGGAGGGAAAATTTCTGAAGGAAAGTACTAATCAAGCAATCATGGCTATCAATAGATCCAGGAGGTAAATTATTAAACCAAGCCTTAGCTTCTCCTTTCAGTGAAAAAGGGAAAATTTTAGCAACAAAGTAGGTGTGCATCTTAATATCATCAGAAAACAAGCCACTCATGGTAGAAAGCTCAGTCATATGTGCTACAACACTTTCATTCTTAGTCCCACAAAAGGTTCTTTCTCAACAATGGTTATGTAAGATAAATCAAGAGAGAAATCATAATCCTTATCTTTAATGTTTATGGGAGATGTAGGAAACTTATCATTAGGAGATAATTTGGGTTTTATAGTACGCCTGTCAAGGAGACTCTTAATAGCACTTTTACCGTGAGTATTTTGACATTCTTTAATAAATTCATCATTCATTTCTATATATTCTTCTTCAATATCATAGCTCTCTATAGACTAGGGTGAACTGACATGTGTAGTAGTGTCTTCATTAGGAGTTTCAGTATTTCCAGCTATAGTTCTAGCAATCGTAGCATCTAGGTAAGGACCTAATGAACCACTCTTATCAAGCACAGTAGAAGCAGCATCAAAGTATCAGAAGTTTCAGATTCAGCAGTATGTGTAACATGTGTATGTGGTGGTGTAAGGAGCTTACTCATCACAGATGGTGAATCAAGAGCAACAGAGGTGTTCAGAACCGTACCTCTCCTTCTAGTGGATGGTAATATAGGAACTTTTCCATCAAGAGACTTATCCATGATGAATGGATGGCAGCAAACAATAGTGATCCCAAGTGAACTTGATAAATAGAGCTATGCTCCCCGACAACGGCGCCAGAAAATAGTCTTGATGACCCACAAGTATAGGGGGTGCATCGCAGTATTTTCGAGGGAAGTGAAACCCAATTTATTGATTCGACACAAGGGGAGTCAAAGAATATTTATATGCCTTAACAACTGAGTTGTCAATTCAGCTGCACCTGGAAACAATCTTGCTCACAGCATTTCATCAGTAGCAACAGTTTTGTAGTAGCAATAGCAAAGTGATAACAGTAGTAAAAGTAAAGACAATAGTAAGAATTGCAGTAAACAGTAGGATTAAAGCACGGTAGGCATAGGGATGGATGGACGGGCATTGCATGGACAAGACAATTCATATAGCAATCAAGACATAGGGAATTTGCAGATAAATAAGATAAAGCATCCAAGTACTAAATAATCATAGGCATGTGTTCCATATATAGTCATACGTGCTCGCAATGAGAACTTGCACAACATCTTTTGTCCTGCCAACCCGTTTGCAGCGGGGCCTCAAGGGAACTACTGTCAATTAAGGTGCTCCTTTTAATAGAGCACCAGATCAAAGCATTGACACTCCATGAACACACGTAATCCTCATATCATACCCATCCCCTCTGGTTATCCCAATTATTGTCACTTCAGGGCCTTTGGTTCCGGACAATAATATGTGTATACAACTTGCAGGTAAGATCATAAACAATACTATCATCATGAATCAATAACATGTTCAGATCTGAAATCATGGCACTCGGGCCCTAGTGACAAGCATTAAGCATAACAAGTTGTAACAAAGTCAAAATCACTAATAATAGATACTAGGCACCATGCCCTAACAATCTGACGCCATTACATGAACGATCTCATCCAATCCCTACCATCCCCATAGCCTACAGCGGGGGATTACTCACTCATGGATGGGGGAATCATGGATGGTTGATGGAGAAGCGATGATGATGATGATGATGGCAATGATCTCCTCCAATTCCCTGTCCCGGTAGGGTGCCAGAACGGAGTTTCTGGTTCCGTTTCACGGAATCTGGTGGTGGCGGCACAGCAGAACTCTATCTGGAAAAACGTTGACCCCCCTTGGTTTTTAGGTCAAGAGGCATCTTATAGGCTAAGAGGGAGGCTGAGGGGGTGACCGAGGCGGCCACACCTCCCCTAGGCGTGGCCTGGGCTAGCCCGCATGGCCAAGTGGTGTGGGCCCCTCGTGGCCCTCCTCCGTTTTGTCTTCTGGCTCCGTGAGTCTTCTGGTGAAATCGGGGTTTTTGGCATATTTTCCGGGATTTTTCCTGATAGTTGATTTTTTGCACAAAAACTAGACACCAAGGTAATTCTGCTGAAAACAACGGCAGTCCGTGTTAGTTGTATCCAAATCACACAAGTTTAGAGGAGAAACAATAGCAAAAGTGTTCGGGAAAGTAGATACGTTTTGGACGTATCAACGAGGCACGTGACATCGCTGATGTGTGCTCGACTGTCTACCAGCAAAGCCTCCGCAATTACCATAGCCATCGACAATGACCCAGGCCCTTCTCCAAAGGAGACCCCGTGCCGCGACTCAACCAGAAGGGACACCTCAAGTTGGAATCTCCTTGGGAGGGACCCTACATCATCATCGATGTGATTCTAGGTGGCGCCTATCACCTTGGAACATCGTGCAACTACACCATTAATTTTTACACTTAGATGTCTTTACTTTTCAATAAGATTACTTAGCTAGGCTACTTATCCGAAACATGTACCTGCTACATACAATCAACGAAGATAGTTCGTCTACTGAGAGATGATTACTTGCCTTTTCCTTTCTACGCAAAACAACACTCGGGGTCTATGCCTCCTCAAAGTACTCTTACATATTATCAACCCAACATACTCAACTACTGCCGTGAAGGCCCGAGTAGTTGATCCTACCTAGCTGTCGAATGCTTGAACTCCGAGTACCTCAGCAAGGCACTGAGACTAAATGTAATCAGAATAACAAAAAGGCCTAAGCACAGAATACTTCAAGTCAACAACAAATTTTACAACGGGCCAACAAGGCGACATCCTCACAACGGGACAACAGGCCAGCATCCTTTATAAGACTACAAACAATTTACACAACATGCCTCATGCGTAGATCACAATCAAAAGCACCCTCTACGCATGCAGATGGTCCCACTAATTTTGAAGAAACAGTTGCTTGCTCCTATCAAGATGGCGAGCTATGCTAATGGATGGGCCATGAATGGCCTCGAAGTGCGGAGCAAGCTCCCTATCGGAGCCATCTAGAGTCGAAGGAAGATCTTCAGTGATGGCACGTACGTCTAATTGCGGATGATGGATCTGAACAAAAAGTCAATGCCATATGTGCTCCCACAACTAGTTGGGCGCGCACAAAGGCCACGACTCGGCTACGACCGCATAACCTCCTCATCAAACCTAGCAAACTGGTGGGCCCAGGATGTAGCGGAAACATAATATTGTGCACCGCATCCAAGATGTTACGGGTGCCCTCATGCATTTGACAACCTGTTGAACACGCTCATGAAGTTTGGCAAGCACAAAGACCCTACTCCTGTCCATCTAGAAGGACCCTCCAATCACCAAGTCTTCCTTACTCAAGGAATTCAACCGACGATCAATAATCCTCTTTTCCTCCTGCGGGTTGTGGCTTGCTGGCCTGCAAGTGCATAGATTCATCAGAGAATGTTTTAATGGAAGTATTAATTCCAGTTTTTATATCGATCCCAACGAGGAGCCTAAGAAAGTGTTTTTATGTGGTGTTTCTGTCGCACCCAAGGTGTCACAGGTCTTGAGTGAATTGGCTGCAAAAGTTGACGGTGGAAGTGGTGAGTAAAAGATAGAGGAAACTTGCTTAGTAAATAAGTAAATTGCATAAAAGTAAAGATGCGAAAGGTGTTTGAATGTCCTGCAGATGAGAAGTTAGGCATGGAGAGAAACAGTTCATGGTGATAGTGAAAGTGCCAAATGGAATAAGTGGAATAAGTGATAATGATATTTCTTATTTATAAGTGAGTAGGCAAGCAACCCATATACCGACTAGGAGTCCTCATGGCCAATTCTTCCCAGTCCCAATGATCCATCTGCCTATTACCATGGCCATGGTCAGCATATTAATTAAGGTCTTGTGACCAGATCAAGGCTTTGATCTTGATGGTTCCTTGTTATTCTCGAGTAGTACTAGCTCTTCATTGATATCGGTCGTGTTACTCAGGGGTCGCAGAATTACTAGCATACAAGTTCATACCTATGAGATCCTCAGATCATGTTACCTGGGCCCTTAAATTAGATAACAAGCATTAGGAAAACATAGATAATCATTCTCACTATTTAAATAAAACACTACAACAATCACAAATGGATGGATTTAAAGGAGGCACAACACATCTCACCAATCCCCTACATCTCCCACGCTTATGGGGATTTACTCAGACATGAGAGGAAGACAAATCAAAGGCATAATTATATTGCAAGTAAAAATCATCTCAAAGTTATTGTAACAAACCAAAATAGAGACTAAAGATCAAATCAAATACAAACCGAAGATAGATCAAAGTATTAAACCCTAATCTTACAAGTGCCAATCTTTCTCTCTCTAAGTAATGATGGAATGATGGTGGAGTGTGTGGTTTAGAGGTTGGAGATCATCGAGGAACGAGGCAAAGTTCTCCTCCTCTTCTAGATCTGATCTTCCCCTCTAGATGGCTTGCGACGGCTATATCTTCTCTTATGTGGTTCTCCTCGTCTCTCCTCCTTCATGAAAGTTGCTTGTATTGATATAAGGAAGGCGTCGGCGTGTAGTACGGGTGGGCGGTAAGGGTGTGCCCCGACCGTATCGGTGGTCGTTATGCATACTGGATACCTCCAATGAAAGTTGCTCCAATTGGGGATTGACTTCTTTTGGTGCATTTAGCCCATAAAATTCTATTAGATTTCCAATAAATGTTCATTACTTGAAAACTATCACAAGAAACCAAGGATTCACTATTTGCGATGTTAACATTAGTAGAAAGGGGGTATCTTGGATGAAATCCGGCAATAAACAAAAGGAAAAACAATAGTTAAAAGTGATGAAATTTGGAGCTATCATGGCTGACAACTGCGATAGCAAAAAAACAAATCAAACAGTTGTGCAACCCAAGGACAAAAAAGGAGTCGAAGAAGTTTGCCAGTACTTACACTTTAGATAATCGTTGATCATATCCAACTCCTCAAATAGATAGCCTTCACGCACGACGGCCCTCTCTGCTCTAGATTTCCAAACATCGGGAAGACCCTTGAGGGTCAATTGGCACCTCTCCAAGCTCTTCAACTGGTCACGCAGACGCACATTCAGTGACATCCCAACAACTCTACTACTCGACTATGAACTAGCCAAGGGATTTTCAGGATCTAATGAACTCGATGATACATCGACTACTCCCTGCACAAAAAACGAGCAAAGATATATTCAAATAACCAAGCAGCAGAATACAAGACATGACACACCCCTTTGAGTTATACACTCAGGGGCTAAAATAGATATAAGGAATACTGCAACTTAGTTGGAGAAATAATAGTTCATCAGGTTCATGACTTTCAAAGCATGCACAACAAAAGGAGGATTTCGTATTACAAAAAGACCTAATAGTTCATGAGCCAAAGACCCACGCTACTGGGATATCCTAAGATACTATGTCCGATGGTTTAGTGGAGCCCTCTGGCACGCTAGAAGCGTCTAGGCACTTCTCCTCAAAGTACTTCTTAGTCATCAAGATGAAGGGAGGGCCATATTTCTTGGCTCACTTGATATAGGTACAAACCCCCTTTCCATCGGCTGCTTAAGGAAGGGAGGAGGACACCTTGTCGAAGTTAGCCTTCATGCCATGAGCCGCCGCAGCACCAAGCGCACTAGACGCACCAATAGCTTTATGGACCCACTTGAACTCCTTCACCGGATCTCCCAGTGCGTGGAGCACATCCGTGAGTCCACCAACATCCTCGACGACAACAACTTTCAGAAGGATTTCCTGATGAAAGTGCCCTAGCACACCATTGGCCTTCACCAGCGCGTCCTTCAAGAATATTCCATGATCCTCAACTGTCACAATAGTAGTAGTCAGAGGATCCGCACCAGCTTGGGTAGAGTGATCAAGAGGAATCTCGGCAGCATCTACACACGCACAAGTGGCAACATACTTAGAAAATTTAAAAAATAAAGACAAAAGAAGAACTCAAAGATGGCCACTCACCTAACAAAGTTTGAGCGACAGTCACAAGACAATCACTCAACTTCTCTTCGCGCTCCTTGGACGCGGCTAGAAGATCTACCTCATGACGCTTAGCTTCAGCTTTGAGCATGTCAAAGGCCTCACGGGTGCGTTTTTCCTTATTTTCTGTGCGGCCAAGGCTCTTCTCGAGCTCTTCGACATGGCGCATGGCCTCATCTCTTTTGATTGCCCCAAGCATGACAAGGTCAAGAGAAGTGGAGAAAAAACACATCAACAAGAATGGCATTAAAACTTACACTTCATCTGGTCCCGCTCTGCCTCAATTTGGACGTACTTCTGGCCCATTCCACCATGCTGCACAAAACAGGCTAAGGGAAACCCAAGTTAGTCCAAGAGGACTCGGAGGCTTGGAGAATGAGACTACCAAAAACAAAAGGCACATTGGTACACTTACATGATCATCGATAGACTTTGAAGGGCCCTACATGGCGGTCTGCATGATAACCTTCTTCCACTTTCGAAGCTTGGTAGAGCTAGAAGAACCGTCACTATCATGGTCATCTGCGGGCTTGGCAATTTCCATGACATCCTCATAAGTCACTACCTTAGAGTTCACAACTCCTTCCTCCACTCCATCTCTAGCATTTGGAGGCAGAGGTGAGTCGGTGCTGCGAATACATCAAACTCAAAGTATAGAACAAAGCAGCAACTTCAAACAATAGCGCAACGAAGGAATGGCACTTACGAGCTCATGTCATCAATATCCCAGCCAACCTCTGACACTGGTGATATGGTTCTTATCGGAACCGCAATGAAAGGATGAGAAGCGGCGAGTGACGCATCAGCATCCATCGAATCTTCACGTGTTAAAGCATCCGAATATTCACTACGACTCCGCTTTCGAGAGCCATCAACACTTTCCTCTTTGATAGTCTCAACAGGAGGAATAAACGAATCAGAATCATCCGGTTCATCGCCATCCACCACCTCGAACAACTCAGGTAGAGGAGGCATCATGCCCTTTACCTTCAGGTCCTACACTCGAGAAACATGCCAAAATAAAGATGTATTACAAAACAGGGACACCCTATACAAGAAAGACAAGTAAACGTCGTATCTAACATGAGGCACCTTCTTTGTCGAGCTATAAGGTGCATTCAACGTCTCCTTCGATGGCTTGTCATCGGTAGTGAGACTTGTTAAAGATTTTATCTTTTTTCTCCAGCTCCACGGACGACAAGCCCTCCTCCAAAGTGCATGCCGGGTCTGACAAACCAGTATACATCCACATTGGATGAACCCTAGCCTGAAGCGGTTGAACCCGACATTGAATGAAGGTGCAGATGATATCGAGGCCATCAACTTCCCAACCACAAATAAGATGCAACTGCTTCACCCGATCATACAAAGCTTCAACTTCGGCCACTTCACCCACAAGAACATCGTTCCTCCATGAACGCTTCCTCTTCACTTTGGCACTCACATCAAAAGGGGCCAACCCATACTTCTGCTCGCCAACCTTCTAGTCATGGATATAGAACCACTTGGCTCTCCATCCCTGAGCAAACTCGACTATCTTGAAGGAAAAGTACTGCTGATTAGGGCGGATGGGGATACCACATCTTCCAACCTCGTATATGTGACCTCGAGAACTCGACTGCCTCTTCAGACCATATAACATCTTAAACAACCCAAAGTGCATCGTGATGTCGAGCTAGCAATCATAGAGGGTAATGAAGCAGGCAATATGGAGGACCGAATTTGGCGATAATTGATGCAGTTGAATTCCATACAGAAAACACAGGCCCTGAACAAAATCATGGGCAGGATGAGATATCCCATGAAGAACGAACGCCATGAACATCACCCTGGACCCATCTGGAGGATTGGGGATTGCCTCTAGTCCAGGAATGATGCAATCCTCTTTGATAGCGGGAATCAGGCGATGCAATTGGCGTAGGTCCAATTTCCTCATTGTAGACTGCCTCTATCTACCATTGGTAACCCTCGAGGCAGCAACACTCTTATTCTTCAGGGCATCGACGACACTAGAACCAATGCCTCTAACACCCTTTCCCTTGCTCTTCCTATGGCAGAACGTCCAACGCAACGGAAATAATGGCGAAGCATAGGAGGAATGGGGTGGCAAGGAGGAAGGAGTGAGATTTTACTGTGATTTACCCTCTTCTTATACCGCGCCCAGTCAATCTTGGTCGTAGGTTCATAATCATGGGTGCACGATGCTCATCAAGCAGAGATACATGTCAGACTAGAGCTAAACCATCACCGCACTTTACCCACTATGCGCATAAATCGAGGAGGCATAATTAATACCCATTTTCTACGCGTCGTGCGGTCAAATCTTGTCAGCCTTCTGTTGAAGGGCCCACTATGCCACGTCCCATCAGTCATCCCTACTAACGGTTGACCTCATCAATCATCATCCATGATGTCACCATCCATTCAAAATGAGCAAAGCTCCTCAATAAAGCCAATGGTACATTCTACTAAACTCATCAAGGAGCCGGAGTCGAGTAATTCTTCGGATACCACCACACTAACAGACCAAGGCTGAGTTTCTGGACGAGTCTACGACTCGATTAGACACTTGGGAGCTACTCCTAACAGGAGCACTGGTCGCGCACCCGATGTACTTCCGGGTCCAGTGTCAGCCTATAAGAGTATCAACTACAATCATCAAGTGCAAGGCTCGAGTCTCTACTTGAATCTGCGATTCGACCAAACACTCAGGGGCTACTCCAAACTGGAGTGTCAGTCGTGCACATCCAGACTCTTCGAGTGGCATTGCCCTGATTCCTCACTCGAATCTATGATTTGATTAAGGACTCAGCTGCTACTCCCATAGGGAGCGCTATCCAAATATTCAAAAATGTACTAGCATTAACGACATTCACAGGGTCATCTGAAGCACTTCCGGATCATCGTGGTTGTTCAATCCACAACTTTCAGTTTCTTCTCGAGTAGACACTTGGGGGCTACTCCCATAGGGAGCGCTAGTCGCGCACCCTATAGAAAATAAAAAAAATATGTATGACGATCTGTCATGTTGATTGTGTCCACGATGATGACTCGCTTATGGCAATCGAACACATTGGCGACTTCGCCCATATACATCATATTGTCAAGATCAGAGACAACATATCCTTGGCCACCTAAAACACCTCCGCGGTGATAAACATTCGAATGAGGCGTCCATGATGTAAACATAAGACCTACAGATGCAATCTGATGGCATGGCAATCGCATCCGCTGCGCTCTACCAGTTAAATACCGCACTAGCAGGTGTGATGAAAATCCTGACGGACGCATTGAGTACATCTATATCTATGCAAAATAGTGGGATGACCAAGAGGGCTGCGGTGCATGGGCTAATCACCATCGGATCAGATAAAGAGAGCAAATGGTGTCAAAAGAACAAACGATAGAGCGGCTCAGGGAGTATAACGATGTTCAGGCCGAGAACATGGTGGCCGAGCTACTGCCGTTGTGCACATGCATGTATTTAGCCCGTGGCCATTAACAAACTAGTATTACCGCATTTTTGCTTTCACACGGTGACAGACGGTTTACATTTTTTATTCCTTGACGTATGTGAAGAAGGTGGTCAATTCTCTCACCCGCATGCATGCTACTCTTCTCTCACCGGCATGCATGCATGCTACTCTCCTGCTATGCTCAAACCCCTTATCCTTGCTACTAGCATTGAAGAACTAAGTAGGAAACCATCTCCAACTGAACCTTGAATATTTTCTTGGTAATTCTTCAACGAAGGAAATAAAGTCAAGGGAGAGGTAATTTTTATTTGCCACAAACCTGTCGCTTGGATCAGCTGCCGCCACAGCTTAATCACTTGGTTTTTTTGCCGACAGATTTATATGAATGAGTGAGAATGGAGGCAGTAGCTAAGCATGTTCGCGGATGGGCTGTGTGTGCACGAAGTTTTGTGTGTGAGATGTATGCGCGCGACATTTATTATACTCGCATGCACCTTGTCCGTGTGAGTCCGTCTATTTCATCCGCTCTTCATGTTCACGCGCGAACACGGTATTGCATGCACCGTGACTATGAGTTCACTTGTTGAAGTACAAAGAGGTGAAGATTGCACACGGTGAACGTCTAGCTGAACATGATGATAACCATCGATGACTAGAAATGCAACTCCGTTAATTACACATCGCATCTGTGACCAGCATCCGTGTCAAGGGAGCACATGCACCACAAATCGGACGGTGTACAGTGTATGCACCACAGTCCTATGGGCAGGATATCCGCATTGCTTTCTATATCGTGAACAATACAATTTGTCATTTTTATATAGGTTACATACATTTGTATTCTATATTCAGACTTAACATGCACATATCTACGTATATACGTATGATTTATGCATTTTTTACTTTTATTTTTTTCAATTTAATAATTATTAAAAACTGGTTTCGGGACACGCTAGAGGAGCAAATTGCACAAACCACCACGTATTACGTTCTTCGTTGCGCAAAACACCAACTTTACCTGTTTTTTGCACGGATCATCAACTATTGATGTAAAACGTTGCACACAAGTCCAAATCCCAGATTAGGTTGATTAATTAAAATCTGATGACTAGGGCCCACAAGACAGCAATGATGTGGTGTCAACGTGTCATTATCTAGAGATTTATTTTCAATCATTTAAAAAAATTCGGCAATTAAAATAATATAAACAATTCTAAACTGACTCTGGAAAAGTTCGAAAGAATATTATTTCAATAGCTAGAATTTTATTTTAAAGATAAAAACATACTAGATAACACATGGACACCAGAACCTTCTGTCGCGGGCCATGATTGCAGTTAATATGAGATTTGGACCTACGTATAACCTATTACACGAATAGAATTTGTGAAAAAAAGATGATGTTTTGCGCAACGTGAACGGCAAAAGATGGTGGTTTGTGTAATTTGCTCCACGCTAGAGCCACGAATTCCCGACCGTTTGGCGGCCCCTTCGAGCCTCGAGGCCACGATTCTATTCCATCCCACCCCGCCGCGTCGTTCCTACGCAAACTCAGACATTCCATACGCGACCGGGCAAAAGCAGGGCCTCCCCTCCTCAAACCCTAACCCCACAGGCGGCGGCGGCGGCGGCGGAGCGGCGGAGATGGACCCCGATGGAGTGGCCAAGGCTTTCGTCGAGCACTACTACCGCACGTTCGACTCCAACCGGGCGGGGCTGGTGGGGCTCTACCAGGAGGGCTCCATGCTCTCCTTCGAGGGCGAGAAGTTCATGGGCGCCGCCGCCATCTCCGCCAAGCTCACCTCCCTCCCCTTCGACAAGTGCCTCCACCACGTCGTCACCGTCGACTGCCAGCCCGCCGGCCCCACGGGCGGCATGCTCGTCTTCGTCTCTGGATCCCTCCAGGCCGGCGAGGGCGAACACCAGATCAAGTTCTCGCAGGTACGGCCTCCGATCCTCTGGCCCGATCTAATTCGTGCTCACTGGAATTTTCTAATTGAAGCGTGATATCTATCATGGAGAACTTTTCCGCATAGATCTCCATCCGGAAATGGTATAGGATGGCGTCAGGTGACTGTCGTTGTTGGCTTGTCGATGGTAGGATGAATCGTTAGATCTCCGTCAGGTATCTGTAGTTCTTGGCTTGCGGATGCCACAAGGAATTGTTAGATGTCCACCAGGGATATTATGTTGCCATGAATGTTAGATTGCTCTTGATTTCGCAATTGTTAACTGTGCTGTTCTGAGTTGCTTCATCTTTACTCGATGCTATGATGGAGTTGGTTGCCTGCGGATGCTATGATGAATTGTTAGATCTCCACCAGGAATTTATGTGAATGGTGTTAGATTGTTCTGGCTTATTCTCGATTGTTGATTGCAGCGTTCTGACTTGTCTGCTGTCAGTTAGTTTATTCGCGCTGCATTATAACTGGCTCATCAATACTGTAGATTTGTTTGATTGTTCTCTGGCTATTGGCTATAATCCTGGAGATTGAAATGTTACGAGCTTAGCCTCAGGATCTACTATTATCCTGGGATTGCAGTATTGATATTGTACTGCCTATTTGATCTGACATGAGCCTAGTCTGATTTATGTACTTTTGGTAGTCTGTTGGATTCTTGATGAGGTATGTACCATTACTATCACTCTATAAGTACTTCCTGTGACAAAAAGTTTATTGTTTGTTACCACTTGCCATTCATCTATGACTATTCCTGTAAGTATATGCTCATCGCTGGTCTCTTGGTGAGAGCATTGTGATATGTATAATTATCTTAAATATGCGATGGCATTGTGGTGTTCTTTCAGAAGAACCCTTTAAATCAGGTGTTCTATTTGCTTAGGAATATCGAAATGCATTTTGTATACTTTTTCTTTTGGCTGTTGTAGTCATAATATAAAAAGTAAAGCTCTATTATTTTTCATAATCAAGTTTTAAGTTGATGCCTCTACTGTATCCCTATTGGTGTTTTTGCATGGTGCGGTAGCTACTATTTACCACGGTATGGTGCAAATTGTGCTTATGTGATTTCGAACAAAAGTAGTTTGGTCTCTGACTTCCTCCATTTCATGTTCTAATAAAATGGATTTGATAAATTCCTGTGGTTGACTTCTGCTCTTGTGTGGTAAATAAAACAGTATCATTAGTTATTCACTCATGTGTATCTACCATAATCGTTGGGGTTCAAACACAATATTTTCTGAATCACCTTTGTTGTCTCATTGTCTCTATTATTTTTGCAAAAATAATTGCACATGCTTTACCTCTATGCCTTTTTCTTTCATATCTGCATTATGGTAATGACCGTGCCATGCCTGGTTGAATTTATGTCGCTGTCAGCTGTATTGTATTTTACTACTGTATGGTATGATTATGTTTGACGTGTCCATCGATTTCTTTGCTAAGATTACAGTTGTGTTGTTGGTGCAGATGTTCCACTTGATGCCACTTGGACCAGGGAACTTCTACGTGCAGAACGACATGTTCCGCCTAAACTACGGCTAAGAACCTTCCTAGAAGCTGTTCTCCCTGACGGAAGACAAACAATCTTTTCCAAAAGAAACATTCTGGCTGTGGTATTTGTGTTAAACGATTTAAAAGAATTGTGCTTCATGAGATCTGCTGGTGGTGAAACTGTGACACCCTGTATGGACCTGGGTCTTTATTGTATTCTGGTATTCTCACAGCAATGTTATTGGTGGGAGTAGTGGGAGAAACTTAGCAATTCTGTTCTTTCCTGTGTTCATGGCTTCTGCCCTGTCCATTTTATCTTTTTTTAACTTCAGAAAAAATCGACCGATATTTGGTAGACTGATTTTGTATCTTACGCTATCTCTAGTTGGTGAAGTCATATACATGCGGTTGTCTCATTCTGTGTTTGGTCTTCTCTCTAGTTCATGTCCGATCTCTCTGATGCTGACAGTAGTACACAAAAGGACCCAGTTGCTTGTCGTTGCTGGAAGAACTTAACTTTGCTTCTTGAGGTTGCTCTACTGTTAGCTTTCATAGCTTTCCAGTTCGTTGGGCCTGAGGGCAGCCGTTTTTGAGCTGTAGTCAGGGGCAGCCTGAGGATCCCAGAATCTGCGGTTATCTGTAGCTATCTCATAGCTCTTTTGGGTTCAGGAGAATAGGCACTTTCCTGAAGCACCGTTTATCCTTCTTAGCTCAGACCTGAGAAGGACAGGTCAAGTTCAAGCAGAGGAGACAAATTGTAGTGTAATCAAAAGCCAGACGCCACTACCACCTGATTGGACAATACACTCATTTCTTCACATTTTCTGAAATGGGAAAGCATGAGGCATTTCTAGCCTTCTTATGAACACAATTTGCAGATTGGCAGTGCTCCCTTTCAAATAAAAGAAGAGAATGCCAGCAGAACAGCGGAACTGTTGCCATCGCAACTGGACAGAGAACAATCACTCTCTTACCTTTTCCCTTTCCAGAATGGACAAGTATTTGTGATTTCCAGAATGGACAAGTATTTGTGATGAGACAGACAATTTCAGATATTTTCGCCAGTAGAACTGGATATATTACAAGCCTTCCACTGGTGAAAATATCCACTTCCAGTAATTCCCCTTGAACCATAGCAAAAGCATGGCGAGTAACATACAAGCTTATCTGAAAATATGAAAGAAAAGAGGCTCTCCATTCCTGAAACAATTATACACCCCACATGATAACTTCGCCAGAGCATTCCTCCCCGTATGTACAAAGTTTGCTGTCACGACATATCGTCCTAGCTATAGTTTCAAACCTTTTAGACTTTTTGCAGTGTTACATGGTAAAAGTTGCCCAGGAAAGAAAATACAATTCAGTTAGCAACACCGACAGTGCTGCTCAAACTCGTCTGCTTCTATACATATCTGTGGGGACCCCACCCCGTATTCGACTTCACCTCTACATGAATGGAGGCTTGGGAAATATATGCCCTGTGAGAAGAGGATAATGAAAAAGTCAAGTTGTATTCTTGCATTGGATAGTTGAGCAAGCAATACATAGGCAAAAAAGTCTTAGAAGCATGATAACGACAGATGTACAACACTATTTAGTACTAGCAACGAAGAACATAGACAGGAATTACCAACTGAGTTTAGATTGTAAAACTTGGATCTTGACCTTGTACTTAAAAAGCTATCAGCATATAATATATAATATCAACATAGCGGCAGGGACTTCAATGTGTAAATAGAACTGCTCTAGAGCAAACCCTGGTTGGGGAGGAAACCAAGGTTCACCTTGTCCCCAACTACTCGCTTGGTTGACAGTCTCTAACAAAAATACAAAAATTTCTATTTCAAAATTCCGTGCCTATTGGAAATGTAGAAGTGACAGCGAAATGCTAAAACTATATAGGTAAGTATAATTTTACTTCTCTTGTTTTTTTGGCTTAGAAGACTAAGACAGCTCTTTCTTTGGCAGGATCATCAATTATTATGTATTCTTCCTATAAAATTTATTTCCTAAGAATCCTACCCGTGTCTGGTCAACATTAGCAAAGATATAAAGCTTCTTTTTCTTGTCTCCTGCTTATGAAGCACTAAAGCACTTAGGGAATCAAATCGACCATCACTTTTACATGTAGTTTTTGACTTTATGCTCCTGGCCCACCTTTGATTTCATACGGTCGGTTGGGCAGTTAACTCTTTACCATTGATTGACTCATCGAGCAGCAGCTTAGACATTTTTTCTTCATCTAGATTACATATCTACGTTATCCGGGCAATAAACTTGCGTTGGCATGAATTAGAAGTCTCCGATTTTTTTCCTTTTGCCTTCTCTAGTCTACGGGGTAGGGATGGCAGGTGCTTAAATCCTAAGTTATATTCAATTGCCTAGAGTGTGAAAGAGGTAAAGCTTTTTGTGAAGAAAAAGAACAATTTCTGCTCATAAGCATGAATATGATGCCCTGATGAAGTGAACTGGTAGAAAAATCCTCAAATTCGAATCCGATCTGCCTATAAGCTTCATGAATAACAACATTCAGAACAATTTACAGCGCCCATAGACCATGGCTCCTTCAAATTTGGACAGAAATTGAGCACAGACGCCCAATTCGGCGCATCTGACCCCAATAGAGCCCAGAAACCCACCAATTCCCGCATCCTTCCCCGATTACGCTAAATTTACACAGAATCGCATCGCAATGTCAAATATTCCAAAACACATAAACAGACAAGCCGTAGTAGGTAATTATTTTCCCCCTCGAACATGACGCTGAAGGAAGAGGACGACCAGATCACGTACATGTGGAGGCGTCCTTCGGAAAGGAGGAGGTGCACGCGGCGGGCCAGCAGAGGATGGCCTTCCCGATCCCGGAGAGGTTGGTGACGAACCCGACGAACAGGAAGACGCAGGCGAGGCCGACGACCCAGGGCATGAGGAAGAATCCCAGCATGAAGGTGAGCGAGCCGCAGAGCATGAGCGCCATGGACGCGCCCAGAAGCATGGACGCCACCCCTGCCGCCGACACCTGCCGCGGCATCTCCGCCTCACCCGGCGGCCGGATGATCGTGAGCACGAGCGCGCTGAGCTCGTAGAGCAGCCGCGACTGGTGCGCCTCCGCCGCCGCCGCCGCCGCCGTGGCCGTCCTCATGCCTCCGGGCGTCGAATCAGGGGGGAGGTGGGGACGGGATCGGGGAATGAAAATGGTTTTGGGGGTTGCGTTGTGGCTGGGCTTGAGGAGCTTTCGTGCTGTTGAAAGGCAAGAAGGAGCATGGGCGCTGTTGAAATAGGGGGATGGGTCCACCGTCCGCGAGAGGATGATGGAAGGGGAACGGAATGAATGCCCGTGCTCATTATTTTTACCGATCGCCGTGCTGATTTTTTTTGCATTATAAAATCCATGCGCCTCACTTTTTTTTATAGAAAAAATCATAGTCCTGATTTTTTCACCGGTATAAAAATCTTCGTGCTGATTTGATGAAGAACAAAATTGTCCTGGTTTTTTGATACTAGAGAATCATTGTCCTGATTTTTTTGGTAGAGAAATCATTGTCCTCCCTGCATCGCTTGCTAAGGCCCTCACCGGTTAAATGGTAGTAAATGCTAAAAAATGTTACAACTACTCCATACGTCAAATAAAAAGTGACATGCTCACAATTTAAGCCTTCTTAGCAGGCTTTTCAACCTGGTTTTCAATAGTGATATTCTTTTTTATTAAAACAATGTGATATTCGATAGTGAGAGTTTTTGCAAGAAACAAAAACAGCTCAGATTTGGCACACATGAATTTTGAAAAATGTACATGACATCGGTAAATACAGCTAAGAATTGTATTACCTGTAAATTTTAGTTTCCTTTATTAGGCATACAAAATAGTGACATGGCATCTATATATACAAGCTACGGGTAAATTAATAAAGCATCTAAGAGCTTACAACACTACTCCCATGGTAGCAATAGTTGATTTACCGATCAAGTTGTTGTAATCCAAATGAGAAAAATTTATCGACACAAGTCGAAAATATAAGACGCCACACATAACAATGTTTTGATCTCTATACACTTAAATCATGAGTATTGCACGGAAAGCACTATATATGTAGGTTTATATGTTCCGTATGTTCCGGGGTTGAGAACGTAGTTCACCGTCTTCGGGAAATAGGGAGTACAATGATCTGCAATATCAATTGAAACACGAGTAATGGTGCAGAAAGCCCTGGAAATGTCACGAGTACTACGAGTATATGGCTTGTTGACAGACTTTTATCCGGACTTTTATAGGAGTCGGTTATTCTACTCATCCACCGCTTTAGCGGTTAACCTACGTCGCAAGATTAAGAGTTACCTTTCGTTCGTAGATGTCCTCTAGTGTTTCTGCAAATTAGTTTAGTTGTACGGTGATATGTGGACATATCTTGTGTAACTATAAAAAGTACACAATTTACAGGATGGATTTAGCCGATAGATTTACGTACCTTTCGTAGATGCCCTTTCGTAGATACACCGCTTTAGCCGATAGATTTACCTTTCCTTTTTATTTATTTGCAGGATGCTTACATTGTTTGTTGTCCATAAATTGTTATTATTTGCCACTTTATTATTAATATAATACATACAAAATTTTACTTCCACCGTCTTGAATTACTTGTCACATATTGGTCTCTAGATACGCATGTATATAAACATGTTTTATTGTATAGATATATGAGTACATCCCCTTTTCAAAAATATATAAAGAACATCTTGCCGGAGCTAATATGAGTGAGCAGGTGTGGGAAAGGACTTGATTTGGAAGATGGAAGCGCGAGCTAGCACACGTCGAGCGACACCAAGGCAACGCCCCTCCCACTTCCCGGCCGGATCTCGGCGATCTTTTTCCCCAGCTTAGACGCCAACTAACGGAGACACGTACGTGGTTGAGCGAATTTGAGGCTGAATAAACAAGTCACGCGTGGAAATCGTTGGAGAAAGAGACCCATGCGTGCGCGTGGGTTGCTTTCGCTTCACGTTCTAAATTCTAACTCCACCATCGGTTAGCTAAGTATAGTACTACTCCAGTAATAAAAAGATTAGCAGCATCACGGGTTGCATATTTGACCATCGGGGAATAATGATCCAAGGACCTGAAATGGAAGTAAACATGTAGGCGCCGTGTGGTAAATAAAAATCGAACTCGAAGAGGGAAGGGATGGATACACACGAGACGACCAGAATGGCAGCGCGTCGAGATCACCCGGCCGGGGACGGGTAAAAAATATCCAGGGAAAAAGGGGGCTGGCTGAGCTGATCGAGGTGGCGGCGGCATCTGCGAGCGCGTCGTGTATGACAGCGACCGCGCGAGGTAGTACAGCCGGCCGGGCGATCGATCGGAGCCCGTCCGCGCCGCGCCGTGTCGCTTTGCTCGCTCGCGAGAGGTGGAGTTTCGGGGTGTGCTTCGATCGCTGACGGCCATCGTAGTCGTCCGTTGAATCGCCGACGGCAGCGTGAGCGAGATCGTGTGGCCGGTAGCGCTTGTTATTTCGGGAGTTGCGCGACGCATGTAGTAGTTCGTTACTTCCGTCCGCGCTTCACGGGGAACATAAATGCTAGCCGTGCTAGCAGCTCTACTCCTACCTGTGTATCACGTGCTCGCGGGGCAAGCCCATCATGCATGTGCGTCGGACTTGATGAAGGAATGGAGACGGCCGGCCGAGTAGTCCACCGCCACGCCAGATGCCACGTCCCGGTGGCGGTGCTTTTTTTTTTCTTTGTTTGATTGACGACCATGCCGCCCTCTTCCAACTCGCGTCGCTAACCCTGCCTGCACGATCGGTAAAGCAGTCTTCACGTCTCAAGATCCAAATCGTTGCAGCAGGGTAAGATCAGTGGTTGTTGAAAGCATAAGCTAGCTCGTTTCGGGTAAGGAGCACACACGTGAGTACCGGCCTTCTACAGCGATGTTTGGAAAACGGAGCCCATAGTCTGGGAAGTCACTTGACTCATCATAGTTCGGTGGAAAGCAACAAAAATTAAGAAAACAAGGTGGCATGCCAACAACAACAAACCGGCAACAATCCAGGCAATAAGGGAACCCACCCACCGAAGGGTCCTTTTTATCTTATAGTATAAGGCGCCTACTCCATACATACCACGAGATACATGAACATGTTGCACGATATAGGAGGTTCAAGAAATATAGTCCCTCTGTCCAAAAATAACTGACTTATATTTTTCTAGATTCATATATATCTACATAGATTTTAGTGTATAGATACATTGAAGTCTAGATAAATGAAAGTCACTTATTTCTGAACGGTGGAAGTAGTATTGTTCTACTCCCTCCGTCTCAAAATAAATGACGTGAGTTTGTCTAGGCTCGGATGTATCTAGACACGTTTTAGTACGTAGGTACATGCGAATCTAGACAAACTCAAGTCACTTATTTTGAGACGGAGGGAGTATATCTATTCCTCGTGCGATACATGACTATTGAAATTGACTAGCCAAGAAATACAAACATTACTTGATAGGTTGGTCTCAGGTGGAATGGATTTGTTTCGACTGAGTTGGAGAGAGCACAAATCGCTTGTATCTCCACGATGGGTGCAAATTTAGAAAGAATCAATGTACAAATCAACGCTGTAATTTCCCTATGACGATCTATACCCCTCCCTCCCTGGTCCCACCAACCAATACTTGGAATCGCACCCTTAGCGTGAGGGGAATTTTAGGTTTCCTTTCCTTAACTAGATCACCTAGCAGTAGCTCGATTGGGCACGTCAACGTATGTATTCTGTCTTCCCAATCAAACATAGTCATTGCTGCTATTTCATCTGGTCTACTAGAGTAGAGAGATTAGCTACTTAAGAAGGAGACTACTTAAACAGATGAAATGGAAGACAGAAATAAAAGTTCGATCTACCAACGTAGAGTCCGCCCCTCTCAGGAAGAAGAAATTTGCTACTTTGGCTCATCAGTTGGTAAGTCTGTCTATGAAGTTCAGTGCACGGAAAAGAGAAAAAAGACCAAAACAAGTTTTTTTCAATCTCTACAAGTCCTATATATATAGTGTTCCACTAGATAGCCGTGTTAAACTAAGATGGGATTCGAGGACACACTAATACTTACTACTACGTTATACAATCTAACTGCCCCACTTTCCCCTCTCCCCTCTCCCCTAGCGTTTTTCCCGTTGAGAGTCGTCTTTGAGTGCCGGACCTCCCCCGACCCAAATCTGGCGGTGATGCTGGCCAGAGGCAGCGAAGGGGCGGTGCCGGAGTAGGTAGGGCTAGTCTAGAGTTAGGTCTGGCCATGTTGGCCATGTGTGAGAGTAGGCCATCGATGGATCTCAGCTGCTATCGGCGCGTCCTGGTGTTCTCCTTCCTGGTGGCTGTGCTCCGGTGGCAGGGGCGCTCATCGCTGTAAGGTCGGAACCCAGACATCTCCGATAATAAAGCTGAAGCCTGGAGCCCTTCTTCGTTGCTGGTGGCATGCACGGCGGCGGAGGCGTCAGCGAGGAAGATTTTCTTTCCATGGTGGAAGGCAGCGGTGCCCTCAGGTACAAGCTCCTCTAATAAGCGCGATGGTTGGCGGTTTCAGGACACCGACGACGAGATCCTGCCCCTGGCCAGTCGTGGAGACGAGGGGGTGCAAGGTCTTGAAGTCCTTCGTCCTGATCTTGGCCGGCTGTAGGGTCTTTCTGCTGCTACGACGAGTTCTTCCACAGAGGCGGCGGAGTGCCAGCCTCTGATCCACACCGAAAATCGGTGGCTCGCAGCGCCGGCAAGGCGCGTCTACAACCTCCATCGGAGGCCAGGTTCTGGTGGCTCGACGACGGCATAACACACTGTCCCCTTCCCAAGTGGCTTGATCCCTGGTGAAGGAGGTGGCGGCTAGAGTTCGGGCGAACCCATCGGAAGCGAAGGAGAGAGAGGACTGGATCTCGTCTATGGATTTAGATCTAGGGTCCTCTGTGCAAAATCTAGGGGCTTGTGTGTAATTTTTGATTTCTTGAAGGGCCCCTTTGTAATCTGTATCTTCACCGCTTTGACTAATGCAGCAGTCCTTCGGACCGCCCTCGGTTAAAAAAAACGTTATACAATCTAGAATGATCTACTACTTGACTTCCAATAAATTTGATAGTCTTTGTTTCTAGAAACCTCTATAGATTTATTTCTTACACCCACGCATTCTAAGACACTCTATCAAGTTCTGTAGATATCACACATACCAACATGTTTCTTTGCTTGGGTTTACAGTGTATAAAGTTTTTTGAACATGTCAACTAAATAGTAAAACATATCCCGTGAAAAAATAAATACAATTTCAGTTTAGCACTACAATATATATATAAGAAATATTGTAACATATAAAAATATATACCTTAATATGCATTAAATGTTTGCATTATCAGTTTTCCTAATTATACCTAAAAAATAACACTTATGATATTTTTGACAAAAAAATAACAGTTCTGATAGTATACAAAATATTTTTTTTTTGTAAAAACAACATATCATTGAATTATCACAAAGTAAAAGAGTTCATTATAAATATATTAGCTTCTTTTTAATTCACAGTGGCCCCACAAAACAATACAAGTAAAATGTTGCGACAATTTCTGCGTATATGCTACAAACCACTTGGCTGCAACTAAATTGAAGATTTTTTGCATATATTGTTGACTTTTGCTATAAATGCATGTATTCATTGTTGTGTACCCACAAGTAAATTGCTGCGATGATTTCTAGGTCCCGATTTCGTGTCTGGCATCAAGATGGGATGGACCTCCTGACAATGACGCATCTATCAAGAATACATTGATGGGCCTCCTGTGAATGGCACACATCTGGGAATAAAATTTTGCAAGGCAGTGTGATGACGTGTAACGTTTCCATCGATAGAACAACGCTAACCGGCAGACAGATCTTGCATGGGGGTGTTTGAAATGTTGAAGGACTTATAAAACTATTCAACAATCTTGCATGTAAGTGTTTTTGTACGCACAATTTATGAATGAGGACGCACTAGTATTACACATCGGGTAATTAGCATTAATAAAACATGTGGATGAGACGGGAGAAATCAATCAAAATAGGAGAGAACCTATGCATGCAGCTAAGGGAGACAATATTGGAGAGTGAAGGGGGCCAACCGTGACAAATCCCCATTAGGAGGGTCGAACAAAGTTAGTTTTGTCTAAAAATCATCTCTAAATAAGTCTTAAGTATATAATTTTTCATGTTGTACAATGGTATAGGGGATCCGGTCGGTTTTTGTGTTCATCGCTGCCTCCTCTCTGTCCTCTCCCTCGAGTCCTTTCTTTCTACCCGAAGCCAGCGCCGTCCTGTGACCTCGGATTGCTCGCGTACATCTCGCCGCATGAGGGCATCTCCACCGTACCGACCCAAACGTGTGACCGAAACGGTCTATTTCTGTCCGTTTGGGTCGGGCAGCGGTCACTTTGGGTTCGTGGTCCAGCATGTCCGGCCGACCGCGCCCAATGCGCGACCCAAATGTCCGTGCCTCGCGTTTCTTGGTGACATCGCTGGCCAAGCTTTGCCAATAGTCGAACACTCAAATTTACAGGCAATAGCACATGAACTGGCTATCAGATAAATTGGCAGGCGTGTGCCATCGCCCTTTGGGCATCGCCAACTAGTATCCAAATGTTCTGAAATATACAAAAGGGGGCAATATCATACACAATGTCCAAAAGAATGGCAACTTCTATGTCCAAAAGGTTGCAGCCGCCGTCACCACTGCCATTCAAGCATCGCGAGCTCGGAAGCCTGTTGCCTGCGAGCGATCCAAGCCCTGCGATCGGGGTCGGCGATGGTGTCTAGGTGGGTGAGCATGATGGCATTCTCCTCGGCCATGATCTTGGCTTTGGCCTCCTTGGCCTTGGCCTCTGCCTCCACCACCCTAGACCTGGCCTCGGCCTCCATCGCATTTGCCTTCGCCTCGACCTCCATTAGCCTGTCCTTGGCGTTACCCTCATCCACCTCGATAGACCTCGTCTGGAGCTCAACAAAGGTCTTGGCGGTGGACTCTTTCTCTTTGCGCTGTCGTTCTTCCCTCTCAGCGATGGCCTCTTCCTTCTTCTCCAGGATCTTCGTCAACGTCTCCTGGAATGCCAACCAACCAGCCTGGCGGGCGATGTCGGCCTTCGTAGCCTTGTGGCCTCCAGGCCGGTGGGCACGGGCGCCTACAGGGTTGGCGAAGCCTTTGTCATTGCCGCCGTCGTCTAGGTCGATGACACCGCCCGTTGAAGCATTGATCTTGCCCTTCTTCTTGTTGTCGAGTTCTTTCCAAAGGGCATAGCTAGTCTCCCATTTTTTGCAGTCTTTGATCAACGTCTAACAATGCATCATCGTGAAGGCCTTGTTGTCATTCACCTTTTTGAAGTGCTCCATTGCTTTCATGACCTACACATATGGATGCTGACAATGGATCAATGCATATGCAAGACATCGACAAGGAGAGGAAGGGGTTTTACCATGTCAACCAGCAACATGCCGCTTATTTTCCTTTTCGTCACCATCTCATAGGAGCCTTGGAACTTGCTACACTCGGCATGGATCGTGCCCCATCGCTTGGAGAGAGAGATCATTTTGATTGCTGTAGAAGGCATCATTGCCAAATTTCCTGTTCTCATGGAAGAACCTGTCCACCTTTTTCTAGTAGGCAAAGCCCTTTTGCTCGGCGCCCTATAGTGGATCTCGTGAAACCTTCATCCATGCCTTGCATAGTACCTTGTCCTCCTCGGTGGTGTAGCTCGCGGTTCGTTGGCTCAATCTCTTGCTGTCCACGAGCGACGCCGCAAGTGAAGTGGTCAGCGACGCGACAGTGACCCCACGCCCATGGAAGCACCATCGTTTCCGAACAATGACTTGTCCACAATATTGTAGGCATCTTGTTGCGTCTCCTGGTGCGTCTCGGTGTCCTCGCCATAGCTGACGGCATAGCCTTCACCTTGTCTATCGCCACCCTCATTGTTCATCTCATGCATGGCTCCCTCGATATCATTGGCCACGAATTCCTACACCCAATTTGGCTACGATAAATAGACGGGAGCGGCGTGCAGGAAAAGGCAGCGAAATGTCGATACCATACCGTGTCGTCGTTGGTCGGCAACGTGATGCGTCCAAAATTGAAACATATTTACCTTTTGTTTTTGTATAAATAGAGTAGGGATTTTTGTATTTCACCGTGTCTACGTGCACTATTTTGTTCTTGTTTCAACAGGATCCCAAATCATGGAATCATATATGAACAAATCAATTAGAGTTGTTATATTGTGTAATTATATGATATTTCTATGTGATAAAAGTTATTTTATGAATTTGCCTTTGCACCTGGAAGAATACCAATCAAAGAGGAAGCATCAGTATGGTTAACGACCACTGGTACGAGCGGAGCCCGCCCGTACCGTCCGCCCGTACTAGGCACAATTGCGACCGCCTCGTCAAATACTTCTCCCTGGCAAAGACGAGAGGGATATCCGACATTCACAACCACCAGAAACCACGAAACACCACATCCGAGAGGGATCTGAAGGAGGAACTTGGCTGGGGTAAAATCCTAGCTGATCGACGAATCATTGAAGGACAACGCATCATCCCCTTCATCATCAACCGCTGCATATTCATCACCACCATTACTCCATCTTTCATCTATTAGATCTCTTTGTCATTTTAGATCCAATTGTGGTTTGTATTAGATCTACCTCTGTACTTTAATCCATTTATTTGATTATGATGATATTGTTGATTACTTTCATGAGTGAATAGTTCCTTTGTTTGGGGAGATGGAGAAACCCTAGCACAATTATAAACTTGTAATAAAGATGGTATATTCTTGTGTCCATATGATTTGCTTTTATATGATATAATTATGATGTGTGTTTGATCTCTCTCTTTAGATGGTATGCATAGTCGGCCGCATATCATTTGCCTTTAGGACTAAAGGGAGGGAGAAATAATTTGGACGTGTCTTGGAAGCGTACCCGGAATACCCCCTGACAGATTGGCGCCGGCTCATAACCTACACGGTCAAAGGGGGATTAGAGAAGGACTCCCTAAGCTAATTATGATATCCACGGGAAAACCCTTAATTGCGGTGGTTTGTATGGGTGATTGCTCTCAGACATCACAGTGGTTATTTAGAGATGACCTCACACTTGGTTCAACAAAGTGGCTTCATACGAGGCTTGTTGTGAACATCTTATTATGGGGCTCTCTTCACACATATCATGACACAAGAAGTATGTTATCTTGGTTGCACATAAAAATAATACTATGCTAGTGGTGTATCCTACATCCCCAAGAACATTTTAGCCCTATTGAGTTCAACCACACTTTCACATAAATTTGTTACTTGTTTTTTTACTTGTTTTAATTACTTGTCTGCAAAAAACCATAAACCTTTCAAACATCCTTTACTTGAGGTCAAAGACAACTTACAAGTATACTTTGGTAGAGAGTAATGATGGGAATAAAAACCTTTACGAATAGCTCTCTGTGAGTTCGATATCTTTACTTTGAAACTAGCTACAATTGGTCTGCGCACTTGCAGTCATCACGACGCGTTCGTCATTCCATCGAACAGGTTGACTGGCGCTGGCATGTCCGTGGCAGAGATGGACCTTTGCTTCTTCGACGCCTCCGGGGTGGTGTCCGCGATTGTTGGAGGGCGATTGAGGTCGAAGACAGGATCTCCCGCCTCCGACGACGTCGTGCGGGGATGGACGAACCGGGAGAGCGAGGCGACGATCCTAGTGGGGCCTCCGAGTGAAGGCGTGCGCGGGCCTAACGTCCTGGGCTGGCCGCAAGGGGTGCACGTGACGGAGCTGGTAGAGGATGCGTCGGCCATGGAAAGGTCGGGGGCGCCATTGGCACCGAAGGGCATGGTGCCACCTAAAGAGGCGGTCATCGCCTCATGCTTTATCATATTCACGACGTGCTTGGCGGCATCCACTGCCAGCTTGTTGTGGTTGACCCTGTTCTGCGCGGCGAGAAAGCGCTCGTTCTCTTGCCAACGCTCCTTGTCAAGCTTGGCTTCGGCGAGTCGAGCCCGCGCCGCTTGCCGTCGGCCTGTGCGCTTCACCGTCTCACTTTTCCGCTCCTCCGCCGTCATGTCCTTGGCAAGCTTCTTCGGCTGACCGGGCGCATATTCGTCCATGGTGGCGGGATCCATCGCCTTTCCCGCCACTCCCGCCAGTGGAAATTTGAGAGAGGTTTTTTGGAGGGAGAAGTGGAGTGGTCTGTGTGCCACTGGCGGGAGGGGCCGCCAAAAGGTGATGGTCGGACATGGTAGGCCACGCGCGCTGTCCGGGCCAACCCAACCGTTGCCCAAATAGGGTGCACGGATGGGTCGAGCCGGACGCGTCGAGCCGGATGGATCGGCCCGCTGGATGACTGCGCACGTCCCGCGTGTCCGCACGGATGCGTTCGGACGCACCCGAGCTAGTTGGGTCGGTCCGATGGAGATGCCCTGAGGATAAGGGTGGCGTTTGGTAATTTCTTTTTTCTTTTAAGCGAACGGATTAATTTCAGACTGGCGGTGACAGGCCATGTAATACCCTCAAGCAGACGGGGGCAAAAGGGTTAAATAACGGTGGACGAATTTTTTTCCAGCTGACGAGTATAGACATATTGCTAAAACGCAGCTAGCTGTGTTTTAAGATAAGTCGCAGCTAACTCGTCCACCGTCCGATCGCCTCCGTGCGATTAACGAAAGTTGGTGAGGTGTTGTCTGTGGCCGCTTTTGTTTGTCGCGGCCTGTTTTGATCAGTTTGTGGTGTTGTCGTTTGGGCTGTTGCCCAGGCCTTTTCCTCTGGGTGTTGTTGATTTGTTTTTGCCCAGGCTTTGATGCAGTTAGTTGTTGTGAGATCGGTCGGAAACGCGTGCAGTGACGAGTGGTACATCTGCTTTTTTTACAGCGGCAGGCAACATCAACGTTGTCTTGTTTTTTCCTAAGGATAAAATGATTTTACATGGGTACTAGATTTGTATAGGCTGCTAAAAATAGCGACGATTTGGCTTTTTGAAGTTTTTCAACGTGAAACATTTTCCTAATTGGCTTTTCTCCATAATTAACATTTTTCTTTTGTTTCTTTTGTCATGTTTTTATTTTATTTTTTATGTTTTTCTATTAGGGATGTGTTCCGTAAGTTTTATTTATTTTTGCTCCATCAATCAGATCGATTGGACAAAATTATTGTTCCATTGCCCTCGGGCACTACTTTTATGCTCCACATGTACTCGTAATTTGTTCAGTAATCGTAATGTTTTGTTCAATTATATCCAAATTTTGTTCTCGAGGAGGAACTGTCTCGACAAGACCCGTGTTTGTCCCAGGTTCCTTTTTTGGGATGTTGTCATTGGGCCGTGTTGTCCCGTGTCGTTTTTCTTTTTTTTTTCCTTGCTCGTAGTTTCTAATTGTGAATTTTTTTCATAGTTTACTTGAATTTTCTCTTTTTTATGTTATTCTTACGAAGACGCTCCATCATTATGCTTTGTTGCATTTTGAGAGTGAGATAGAGAAGGTTCGGAGAGATTGCTTATATATATTTCAGAGGCGACTACGGTGACTGAACTGATAGAGAAGAATTTTTCATGTTGTATTTTTTTCATTATACTTTGTTCAAGTCATTTTTGATTCATTAGGTGGTTTCCGATAGCAAATAACCATATTTTTTGAGAGAAGGGACAGAGGCAACTCATGATTGCTTCGTCGTTCTATTGTTAGTTGCAACTAGACTCGCAGCTAGCTTTTCTCGCAGGGTTGCAACTGGTTTGCAATTGAAGATTGTTTTCGTGGTCCCTTCTCACTACGTGTTCTAATGTTGTGTTTGGATGTAAGAATTCGACCTTGGAATCGCGGAATCTAGAATTCGCGATCTGTTTCCGCCATTTGGATCACGCTCGGAATTATTGGCTGGAAACTAAGACCAATTCCATGCTCCGCTTCAGCGCGTGTAACGAGCCCGCCCGCGATTCCGACCTCCGACCCTCGGAAACGCACGGAAACAGACCCCCACGTACCTGTTCGTGTTTGGTAGAGAGAAAAAGCAGAGGAGGCCTGCACGGGAGCTCGGCCACGACCCGGAGGACCGGCGGCGGTGCCGGCTCCGGCAAGGTTTCCCCCGCCATCCTCTCTCTCCCACCTTCCCCTCCATCCTCTCCCTCTCCACCTTGTCCTCCGAGGGAGGCTCACGTGAGTCCCGTCTGTCCGCTCCCCCGCCCAGCAGTAACTCTAGATCGATCGGAAGGGAACGGTGGCACAGGTGAACGGCGGGCACTCCCATGGCTCTCCCCAAGAAGTCCTCTGTCTGGTCCTTCTTTTTTCCTTCCGATTTTTTCATTCTCCATCCGCGACCTGTAGATCAGAGCTACGCCTCCACCATGCTTCTTCCTGCTGCTATGGCGTGACAATGATTTTTTTTGTATTTTCTGTGAATCCTCCTCAGCATGTTGTACTTGGACAAAATTATTATCCATGTTGTAATTGTTTTTGTTGTGACTTTATTCAAAATATTTTATTGTCATTACGTGTGAAAATAATATATAAATATTCAGATATACACATACTATTTTTCCATATAGGCATACCAGTTTATATTGGCCAAACTCAACAAAACATTTAATTCCGTTATTTGTACATCCAAACGGGAATTGGAAATGAGTGTTTCCCTTCGATTTCAACAGCAAATTCTATGCACATCCAAACAAAAGAATTAGAATTAGAGTCATTTCCTTTCCATTCTGGATTTGGAATTTCTATCCCAATTCAATCCGAGGTAAAATTCATACATCCAAACACAACGTAATTGTATTTGCAAACTGCGTTATCGCGGGAGTTGTAACTGGACTTGCAACTGAAAATTGTTTTTGTGGTCATTTATTTACTATGAGTTACAACTTGACTTGCAACTGGTTTTTCTCAAGAAAGTTGCATCTCGGGTTGCAACTGAGAATTGTTCTCGTGGTCCCTTCTTTTCTATGAGTTTCATCTGAAATTGCAACTAGCTTTCTCATGGTAGTTGCAATTGGGGTTGAAACGTATGATTGGTTTCGTGGCCCCTTTTTTCTATGAGTTGCATCTGAACTTGCAAATGGTTTTTTGCGGGAGTTGTAATCAACTCATGATTATTTTTATGATCCTTTATTTAATATGAGGTACGACTGGACTTGCAACTGTTTTTTCTCGAGAAAGTTGCATCTCGGGTTGCAACTGAATTGTTCTCGTGGTCCCTTCTTTTCTATGAGTTCCATCTAGAATTGCAACTAGCTTTCTCATGGGAGTTGCAACTGGGGTTGAAACCTATGATTGGTTTCGTGGCCCCTTCTTTTCTATGATTTGTATCTGGACTTACAAATGGTTTTTTTTGTGGGAGTTGCAACCAACTCAGGATTATTTTTGTGGTCACTTGCAACTTACTTTTTTCACGAGAATTGTATCTGGGGTTGCAACTGAGAATTTTTGTGGTCCCTTATTTACTAGGAGTTGCAACTGGATTTGCAATTGGCTTTTCCAAGGGAGTTGCGACTGAGGGTTTTTATGGTCCCTTCTTAATTACGAGTTGCAACTGGACTTTCTAATGGCTTTCTTACGGGAATTCTACTGCGGTTGCAGCTGAAGGTTTTTGTGGTCTCTTTTTTACTACGAGTTGCAATTAGACTTGTAATTGGCTTTGTCATGGGAGTTGTGGTTTTTCCATTTGTTTTTTGTGGTCCCTTCTATATGTTTTTTTTGTTTTTTTGGATCATTCTATTTTATTGTTCCACTCAAGCTTTTTATATGTATGGAATACCTATACATAGTGCGTTATTGTGGTCGCAACTGGTTCACATTTCCTATGAGTTATAATCAAACTCTCGACTGGTTCATGTTTCCTATAATTTTTGCAATTAAAATTTTTTGTTTTAAAATTCTTTTGCACTTATGGTTTTTCACGCTTCATATAAGTTGTAATCAATCTTTTTTTAGTTGGCTCATGTTTCATATGAGTTACAATCGGGCATGCAACTGACTCTTCTCCTCTATGAGTTGCAATCGGACTTGCAGCTGACTCATGTTTCCCGGTTTTCTATGAGTTGCAATCGGACTCGCAACTGGTTCATGTTTCCTATAATTTTGTAATTGTACTTTTTTTGCAACTAGGATCCTTTACAGTTGCAAGTAGGGTTGCAATTAGTATTTATCCGCTTGCAAGTGGGGTTGCAACCGGTATTTTTCCTTAGTTACATTTAGGGTTGCAAATGAGAATTCAATTGATGTTTTGTCTTGTTGCAACTAGGGTTGCAACTGGTTTTTTTGTTGTTGTAAGTGGGGTTCTAGTTGGGATTTTTTCTAGTTGCAACCGAGATTTCTTCTAGTTACAAGTAGAAATTTAAATGGGATTTTATCCAGTTGTAAGTGGGCTCGCAACTGGGATTTTTTTTCCAGTTACAACTACAATTGCAACTTATTGTTTCAGTTAAAAGTAGGTTTGCAAATGATATATTTCAATCACAAGAGAGATTTTTCTAGTGCATGTTGATTGCAGAGTAGTATTTTCTCAGCTCCATATGAATTATCGCAAATTTGTCCAGACATGCATGCATTTAGATATGTTTTATGTGTACATACATGTGAATCTAGACAAATTCGCAACAGTTAATATGGAACGAAGGTAGTAGTTGTAAATAAGTTACAACTATTTTTTCTAGTTGAGAATTAGCAAAATTGTTTCGTAATGTCTTGAAGCTTGAGAAATGATTTTGTCTTTATACCTTCCAAAATAGAGAATGTAGATCTATATGAAAATTGTACTTCCTCTGGTTCATATTAATGTATCCAACTTGTCTAGATACGAATAAATCTAATCTAAATATTTAACGAGCTATATACAAATTTTGACAAAGTTGAGACCAAAGTATAGAATTAAAAGTTGCAAGCCAAGTGATCACAAAGGGTGTGTATTAATGTTACACTCGTACATCTCACACCCACTACGCGTAGAAGTTGGCGTAGGGGAGGCGGGCGACGGCATGGGTTACAGCGACGGCGTGAGTGCGTACAAGGGTACAAGCAAAGTCAAATAAACATCATAAGCGGCACGCTGACGTCATCTGACTATGACGTATCTTATGCCATAGTTAGCTGAGCATTAGATATTCAGCTAAGTCATAGCTAGCTGAGACGTATGTTACATTATAGTCAGTTTGTGGATTGTTGATCTTGTTGTCTGCATCAAGATTCATGCCTGGCCTGTTTGTCATATATTTATGTTTGGGTCTGTCCGGCCTGATTTGCGTGTTGCGTTTTGCTAAGTCCGACTTGGTGTAGTTTTTGTTGGGCCTTGCGGTTGGTGGGACATAATCAAGCTGAGTTCGGTTGTTTGGTTGTTTTGTGGCCCGTAGGTTGCTTTTTTTGCGTAACTGTTTGTTTTGTTGTTTGGCATTTTTTTTTCTTTGTTTTTTTACCGTTGTTTTGATTAATTTTTGGTCCTCTCATTTTTATATATTTATATATACTTTTTGGACTGTTTTTGTTTATCCACTCAACTTTTTTCTGGTGGTATGAACTAATTTGTATATATTACTCTCTCTGTCTTAAAATGGATGTCGAAAATTTTGTCAAATTATGGATGTATCTAGACACTAGATACATCCAAATTCATAAAATTTTGCGACGTCTATTTTCAGACGGAGGGAGTACATATATACAATATTGTGTGGATGTGGTCTTTTATTTGGTAGTTTACTTTTTTTTATTGTATGCATTCATTTTATAAATGCTATTCATATGAAGAAGAAGAAGCTTCGTATAAACAAGATGCGTCTGTCATCCCAAAAGCATAACTTTGCTAGTTTCTTGTTGTTAGGGGGACATATAAAAAAAGAGTACTTTTATAAATATCAGATGCAGTAGGTTTTTTAGTTCCCTATGCGCTGCGATCAGACTCGCAACTTGTTCATAATTCTTATGAGTTGGAATCGGATTTTTGTAATTATTTTCATATTTCATATAGTTTTTGCAGTTCCACTTGCAATTTGAGTTGTTATCGAACTTTTTGCAAATGTTCCATGTTTTCACAACTCTTTTTACTACATGTTTTATATGAGTTGTAATCGGACTCACAACTAGTCCATGTTCAATATGAGTTGTAATCGAACTCGCAACTATTCGTGTTTTCCTATGAGTTGTAATTGAATTCGACTTTTCAATTTGGCTCATGTTTTACGAGTTTGGACTCGCAACTGACTCATTCTCCTTGTAAGTTGCAATTAGACTTGCAGCTGGTTCATCTATCCCTATATGTTGCAATCATAATTGCAATTGACTTGTCTTTCATATGAGTTGCAATTAGACTTGCAAATGGTTCATGTTACCATTTTATTTGAAAATCCGACTCACAACCGAGATAGAGGAATGAAATGATCTAGTGAAACGATACACAACCACAAGTATGGACCTATAACCATAAGTCTTGGGGAGTGCCTCAAGAAAATCCATTGAAATAGAAGTCCCAAGTTGTAATTGAACAGACAAATGTTGAAGAAGACCAGCAGGAAGGGTGTGATTACTGTTGTTGAGTTGACACACATCATTCAAACTCGCAACTGGTTCAAAGTTTCCTATGAGTTGAAATAACACTCACAACTGACTTTGTATTTTTTCATGGGCATGAGGTGCAATCAGACTCGCACCTCGCAACAGACTTGTCTTTTTCATAGGTATGAGGTGCAATCAGAGTCACAACTGGTCCATTGTTTCATATGAGTTGCAATCGGACTCGCAACTGGTCCATTGTTTCATGTGAGTTGCAATCGGACTCGCAACTGACTTGTCTTTTTCATAGATATGAGTTGCAACCGGACTCCCAACTGACTTGTCTTTTTTATAGGTATGAGTTGCAATTGGAGTTGCAACAGGTTCAAAGTTCCCTATGAGTTACAATAGCACTCACAACTGACTTTGTCTTTTTCATAGGTACAATTTCAATCGGACTCGCAACAGGTCCATGTTTGATATCAGTTGCAATCGGACTCGCAACTGACTTGTCTTTTTCATAGGTATGAGTTGGAATCAGAGTCGCAACTGGTTCAAATTTTCCTATGAGTTGCAACTGACTTTTTCAATTTCATAGGTATGAGTTCCAATCGGACTCGCAAGTAGTCTATGTTTCATATAATTTGCAATTGGGCCCGCAAATGACTTGTCTTTTTCATAAGTATGAGTTACAATCGGACTCGTAACTGGTTCAGAGTTTCATATGAGTTACAATCGGGCTCGCAACTGACTTATATTTTTTATAGTTATGAGTTGCAACCGGACTTGCAACTGACTTGTCTTATTCATAGGTATGAGTTGCAATCAGATTCGTAACTGGTTGAAAGTTCCGTATGAGTTTCAACCACACTTGCAACTGACTTTGTCTTTTTCATAGGTATGAGTTCCAATCTGATTCGCAACTGGTCCATGTTTCATATGAGTTGCAACCGGACTCGCAATTGACTTGTCTTTTTTATAGGTATGAGTTACAATTGGACTCGCAACTGGTTCAAAGTTCCCTATAAGTTGCAATTGGACTCGCAACTAACTTGTCTTTTTCATAGGTATGAGCTGCAGTTGGACTCACAACTGGTTCAGAGTTCTCTATGAGTTGCAATAACACTCACAACATACGTTGTCTTTTTCGTAAGTATGAGTTCCAATCACACTCGCAACTGGTTCAAAGTTTCCTATGAGTTTCATGGACTCGCAATTTGTCCATGTTTCATATGAGTTGCAATTGGACTCGCAACTGACTTGTCTTTTTAATAGGTATGAGTTTCAATTCGACTCGCAACTAGTCCATGTTTCATATGAGTTGCAATCGGACTCGCAACTGACTTCTTTTTTTAGGTATGAGTTGCAATCGGACTCGCAACTGGTTCAGAGTTCCCTATGTGTTGCAATAACACTCGCAACTGACTGTCGTTTTTATATGTACAAGTTCCAATCGTACTCGCAACTGGTCCATGTTTCATATAAGTTGCAATCAGACTCGCAACTGACTTGTCTTCGGATTCACACCTGGTCCATTTTTCTTATGAGTTGCAATCGTACTCAGAACTGACTTGTCTTCGGATTAGCAACATGTCCATGTTTCATATGAGTTACAATCGGACTAGCAACTGACTTGTCCTTTTCATAGGTATGAGTTCAATTGGACTCGCAACTGGTTCAAAGTTTCTTATTAGTTGCAATAGCACTCGCAACTGACTTTGTCTTTTTCGTAGGTATGAGTTCCAATCGGACTTGCAGCTGGTCCATGTTTCATATGAGTTGCAATCGTACTCAACTGACTTGTCTTTTTTATAGGTATGAGTTAAAATTGGACTCACAACTGGTTCAAAGTTCCCTATGAGTTGCAATCGGATTCGCAACTGACTTGTCTTTTTTATAGGTATGAGTTGCAATCGGAATCAGAACTAATTTGTCTTTTTCATAGGTATGAGTTGTAATCGAACTCGCAACTGGTTCAAAGTTTCCTATAATTTACAATAACACGCAAGTGACTTTGTCTTTTTCATAGGTATGAGTTCCAATCGGATTCACAACTGGTCCATGTTTCATATGAGTTGCAATCAGACTTGCAACTGACTTGTCTTTTTCATAGGTATGAGTTACAATTGGATTCACAACTGATCCATGTTCTATATGAGTTGCAATCAGAATCGTAATTGACTTGTATTTTTCATAGGTATGAGTTGCAATTGGACTCGCAACTGGTTTAGAGTTCCCTATGAATTGCAGTAACACTCGCAACAGACTTCGTCTTTTTCATAGGTATGAGTTCCAATCGGACTCGCAACTGTTTCATGTTTCATATGAGTTGCAATAGGACTCAACTGACTTGTCTCCTTGACAGTTGCAATCGGACTTGCAACTCATCTATCCCTATACATTGCAATCATAATCATAACCGACTTGTCTTTTATATGAGTTGCAATTAGACTTGCAACTGGTTCATGTTGCACTCACTGACTGGTGGGTCCACATAGTTGTCGTTGTCTTTTGCGGTTCCGCTACTTTTCCTCTCCCCAAGCTTGTTTCTTCTAGAACACCTTGTCAATCGTTTCGAAATGGCAGTGGTAAGCATACGCAACAAATTGAGGAGGACACAGAGATGAATTGCGGAGGAGACAAGGAGGGAGGAGACGGAATCTGCCGGTGGAAGGAGTCAAAGAATACAAGCGGGAGCTCCGCCCGCGCAAAGGTCTCTCCTTAGCAATCCCCACATGAACTAGGAGTGGTTAGGATCTTCTTTGTTATTTTTTCTTTCTTTCTAGGATCTTTTTTGCTTTTATCTCACCTAATACACGGTGTTGCCTTTTTTGAGAAGATATAAAGTGTGATCCAGCAATCTAAAAAGTAAAAGATCTGGTCCAACAAAACAAAACAACGAACCGGGCCCAACAAAACCACAAGAGAACAATTGGAATAACCCAACAACACAAGAAAAAGGTCTAGTTACACAATCCTAGAACGGATGTAGTAACGGGTTGACAAAGAAATTGGTGATATCAACTGACTGCGACATAAGTTGCGGCGTAGACATTCCCTTTGAAATTATTATACACGACTTTATAATTTTTTTCATCTTTTGGTAGCTCAAAATACACATTTTTCAATTGATATTTTACACGTTTTTGGTATACATTACTGGATATATCCCTTTTTTGTTTTCCAAAAAAATTACAACTCAGAAATATGATTTCAAAGCTAGATTTTATATTTTTCACAGTTGTAATTGGATTTGCAACTGAGATTTTTGAAATCTAAAATCAAATTCACTAAGAATTTAGCTAGTGGTGATTCTTTTATTCTTTTCTATGAGTTGCAATCGGAGTTGCAACTCGTTTCTATTTTTCCGAGTTGCAACTGGACTTGCAACTGAGATTTTCTAAATTACATCGAATTAACTAAAAGTTAAGCTACACCATCATGCTTTCTCCGATATATGATTTTCGTGCTTTTATATGAGTTTTAATTGGAGTTGCAACCGGCGTTTATTTCTCTCCTAGTTGCAACTGGACTTGCAACTCGAATTTTTAAAATTTAAATCAAATTTACTAAGAATTTAGCTAGTCCATTTTTTCTTTGATATATTGTTTTTGTTCTTTTCCATGTCCGGTTGCAACTGTTTATCTATTTCCCCCAGTTATAACTGTACTCACAACTAAGATTTCAAAAATTACATCGAATGCACTAACAATTTAGCTAGTCATAATCTTTTGGTTATTTATATGAGTTGCAATCGGTAACTGGTTTTCTATTTTTTTCCAGTTGTATCTGGACTTGCAAATGAAATGTTCAAATTACATTTAATACATAAAAAAATCGCTATTCATGATTTTTTTGGTTATTTCTATGAGTTATAATTGGGCTTGCAACTGGTTTGTATCTTTCCCAATTACAACTGGACTTGCAACAGAGATGTTTAAATTACATCGCATTAACTAAGGACTAAGCTAGACCATCTTTGATATATGAATTTCGTTCTTTTATACGAGTTTCAATTGGAGTTGCAATTGGTTTTATATTTTCCTGCAAATAGATTTGCAACTAAGATTTTTAAAATCTAAATCAAATTTACTAAGAATTTAGCTATTCTCATATTTTCTCGGATATATTGATTTTGAAAATCGTTAACAGAGAATTAGCTTAGTGCTCAGTCAACTCCTGGTTCGTTGGATTTGTCCTATGCATCAAGATTGGTGATCCTCGCGTGTACAGTCTGTTGTTGGCCCTTGTTGTTCTGTCGCACTCTGTTGTTGGTTTACTGTATTGTGTTGTTGTCGCTTTGCCCTATTGAGCTGTTGCATGACCTTTTTCCTTTGCTCGGCCGTTATTCCGCTAGGGTGGCTTTTTGTTGGGCTGTCATTTTGGTTGTTGTTGAGTGCCGGGTTGGAGGCGGTCATCTACTGTTAGAGCGAGCGGTACGGCAGCGTTATTTTTCATTTTTATTTTCCTAAATGCAAAATTGTTTATTAGGTGGTACTAGCTATGTATAGTCTGTCAAAAATAGTTGTGGATCTAGCCTTTTGAAGTTTTCTAACATGAAACCTTTCCCGTTGTTGATTGTTTATCGCCGTTCATTTTTTGCATGTTATTCCTAGAAACACACTTCGTCATCTTGTCAAGGAGTTAATGGTTTGTCTATCACTTCCTATTTGTTTTAGGATTGTCTCTCTTTCTCAAGTGTCCTTCGTCGATAAATAAGAGAGAAAAAACATAGTAACGGACAATGCAAGGAAATAAGAGAAAAGGCCACCGGAAAGTGTCTTTGGCTCCCGAGGTCTAGTTTTCCCTTTGTTTAAGAAAATTCAAAAATCATATTTATAACTTCAAAAAAGTCTAAAATAAATTCTGGATATATTCAATGTTGTATCCTACAAGCGCAAAAAATCACAATATTAAATTCTTTATATTCTGGGCTACACAAAAATGACAAATTCTGCTAAAATTTAGAGATGTAAAATTATGTATACTCACATCTACAATTTTATCATTTTTGTGTAGCTCATAATATAAAATATTTTAAATTGGTATACTGCATGTTTTGTCGGATAAATCATTGGCTACATACTGGATTTTTTGTAGAATTTTTAAAACAAAAAAAATGATTTTCAACTTTTTGAAACTAGGATCATTGATGCCCACGTACTAAGACTAAAAAACAGAAGAAACTAAAAAGAAGCGACGGCCCATACTAAGACCATCCACCCTAGCTCCCTCGTCAAAGTGTACATCACGTTTATATACTAGTAAAACAGCCCAACCCAGCCTAGCTACCTCGTCAAAGTGCAGCACTCAAAGGAAAAATATCCGACCATCGATCAATCAGCTCTACAGCAAATCGTTCAGGCTGTCGATATTTATTTAAAAAATATGCTGACGTCAAGCTGAGAATTAGACAGACGCCGCAGCCAAGTACATATTAGTAATTTAGTACTAAGTACCATATTTGTGTATTAGTAGCTCTGTTGTTATCGAATTTTTATCTTTTTGTTCTTGACTTCCACGAAAATATAGAGTATACAACAGCTGCAGCGATAAAGTTAAAAAAAAAAAAACTGAAGAGATGAACGGACTGCCATCAACTCGTATCTTCATGCAAGGTCAAACGTGAACCCTGAGATCCTTCTATTTAATCGGGAGGGATGCCCATGCCGAAACAAGATTGGCAAGAAGTCGAGGAGGAGATCCAGAACCCGGCGATGGACCCGCCCAAGTCTCCGCCCTCCGGCCGCCCCCTGCCTGACAGCGGCTGCAAAGACGTGCATCATCACGATCTTCCTTGGGCGGCGGATCAGAGGAACTGGGCGGCGCTGCCCCGCGACGTGCTGTGGCTCATCCTGAGCCGTGTCCCGCAGGCCGATGTACTCCGAGGCGCCGGTCTCGTCTGCACCTCGTGGGGGCGGCTAGCCCACGACGAGCCTCTGCTTTGGCGCCGCATCGACCTCGCCGCTGACGAAGACGAGGACGAGGACGCACCGGCGGGGTGGCAAGAGGTGGCGCGTGCAGCCGTGCGTCGCAGCGCCGGCCTCTGCGAGTCCTTCCGCGGCCGCGTCAACGGCGAGTTCTTGCTCTTCCTCGCCCGCAGGTACGTACGTACGCCTCCTCACGGATCATCTCCCGAATCTGCCTGTCCAGAATTCCTGATCGCCTATGCGTGCGTGCGTGCTTGCAGCGCGCCGTCTCTGCGGAGCGTCCACGTAACGAGCCGATTCGAGACGTCCAGCGTGAAGCTCATCACGGCCGTGGCGAAGAAGGTTCCTCTGCTGGAGCGGCTCGTGCTCTCGGACGGCATGATGTGTATGGTCCCGCTGGCACCTCTAGTCGAGCACTGCCCAACGGACGATAAAACTTGGTCTCGCGCGTCCTGATCGGGGGCGCCCAACGTCATTATCGTTGTGGACCCCCGTCGCGCAGCGCACATAAAAGAGGTGGGGGCCGAGGGCACGAATGCCAAGGTTCGTCGTGCCCAATCACCCCACCGACAAAAAAAAAACCTAGAGCCTACGATCGGGCTAGCGCTGCAGCGACGGGAAGTGCCACCTCACCGTCCACACCACTCCGTCGACCTCCATGTTGACTTCATCCTCGGCATTGAAGACCAATGGTAAGACGCCAAAACCAACCCCTCTCCATCTCTCTGTTTTTCCTCTCTGAAGCTATTTTCATCCAAGAGTTAGTCTTCGACTCTCTAGATCTAGCACCTAGGAATACAATAAAGCTAACAATGGTATCAGAGCTGCCTAGTGTTGTTGATCTAGTTGAGGTAGTCGAAAATCCGAAAAGAAAAAAATAGAGAGGGCTAGGGTTTCAAGAAGCGCCGCCGCGAGGCCGCGCCGTTCCTCTCGATTCCGATGCGCATCGGCAAGCCGAGGCATCGGGAAGAAGAACTCCACCCTAGCCCAAATCCCCTAACCCCAAAACCAACCGAATCCATTTCGGGAAGACAAAATCAAAAGGGGAAAGGGAAGAAAGGGAGGCGCCTACCGCCGACCTCCACTCACCGGAGACCTCCGGGTAGAAGGGCCTCCACGCCCGGAGAAGATTAAAGGTACCTGATACGTTCATTTTGCATCACTATTCTATGTCTTAATTCACTATTATTCATTGATATATTTCGTATTGAGAGGTGATACTTATGTTATTTCACCTGTTTTTGCATGGTTGATGACTTTTGGAGCATGGACCGCTGCAGTCAGGATTCTGATGGAAAAGGTGTTGTTTGGAGGCAAAATTCGTGAAGATCAGAAAATCCGGGAAAATATACGGAAAATTCTATTTTTCTAGAAGACTTAGGATGTCAGAAGATGGAGTGGAGGTGGGCCACAGGGGGCCCACCCCACCCCATGGCGCGGGCAGGCCTAGGCCGCGCCAGGGAGTGGTGTGGCCGCCCTGGCCCACTCCAGCCTCTCCCCTCTGGCGTATATCATCCCCACGAAACCCTAAGACTCGGGGAGCGACCACAGAAAGATTCCGCTCTCGAAGGAAAACACCGAGAGAGAAAGATCTCTCCAGCAGACAGATTTCTGCCAGGGGAATTCCTTCCCGGAGAGGGGAGATCGTCGCCATCAACACCACCATCAAGCTGGACTTCATCGGGATCATTATCATCACCACCATCATCACCATCAACACCCTCATCACCATCTCCATATTGCTGTAACAATTGCGTTGAATCTTGCTATAGTTCTTAGGGGAAACTTTTCCGGTGTTGATTACTCTTTGTAGTTGATACTATTGAGTGAACCATTGAATTATTGTTTATGTTCAGATTGTTATACATCATTATTCCATCTCTGATCATGATCCATATGATGTCTTGTGAGTAGTTTGTTTTGTTCTTGAGGACATGAGAGAAGTCTTGTTGTTAGTAGTGGAGTTGTGTTGAGAAAGATTCAATAGATTGTTATTTAAGTTGTGGTGTACTTCTTCTAGTGGTGTCATGTGAACGTCGACTACATGACACTTCACCTATATGGGCCTAGAGGAATGCATTGTGTATTTGGATACTAATCGTAGGGGTTGCCGGAGTGACAGAAACCTGAACCCCCGTTAGAAAACCATTGCACAAGGGACGTAAGGGTCTTAGAGTTTAAAGTTGTGGTTAGGTTTTACCTTAATTACTTTCTTGTACTTACGGATGTTTGTAAGGGGTATAATCACAAGTATATATTAGTCTTGGATGGGGCGGTACATTAGCACAGGTTCACCCACACAAGACTTAGCAAGCTAAAGAAGATTAATCGACTATATGAAGCGAAAGCACTTGACAGTCTTCCCATGTGTCCTCGAGAACGTTTGGTCATCTATAGAAATACAACCGGCTTCTCCTTTGCTGCATAAAGGATGGGGCCACTTGCTGCATTTATTCCTACTGTCTTTTATTTACTCGTAGTTTGTTTACTTGCTTTATCGAAAACCCCTAAAAATCTGTTTGCTAAGTATTTGCAGAGAAGTCCTGAATCATACCACTAGCCAGCACCTTCTGCACCTGGGTTCGACACTCTTACTTATCGAAAATACTGCAATACATCCCCTATACTTGTGGGTCATCAAGACTATTTTCTGGCGCCGTTGCCGGGGAGTGAAGCGCTATTGGAGAGTGGAACTGGTAAAGGAAACTTCTACTATGAGTATTATTTACTTCTGTTAGTTGCTTTATTTTCAATGTGGATAATTCGCTGAGTTTCTTATTTCGTAATGCTACTACCACTGCTAAGGTAGTAGATGAACCACCACCTGCTGAGAAAGATGTTTTCAAAATACCTACAAGAATTATTGATCGTGTTATGGATAACTATTATGTTGGAGATGAAACTGTCCATCCTGGTGATCATTTGCTCTTTATACACGAATTGTGCGGGTTGTTTAAGTGTGCAGGTATTACAACAGATTAATTCAAGAAGAAGTTATTCTCATTATCACTAAAATGAAGAGCTAAAGAATGGTATAAGCTGCTAAAGAATGGTCAAGCTCTTGAATGGGAGGAAGTAGTGCCTCTCTTTTATTCAAAGTTTTATCCTCCTAGTGAGATTCACAAAGATCGAAATCAAATATATAATGTTTGGCCTCTTGATGGAGAGAGTACAGCTCAAGCTTGGGGGAGATTGAAGTTACTAATGCTCAAATGTCCCATTCATGAGCTCCCCAACAATATTATTATCAATAACTTTTATGCAAGGCTCCCTCTACATGATAAGGATTTATTGGATGCTTCTTGTGCTAGATCATTCACTCGCATGGAAGAAGAAGTTAAATGGGACCTTCTAGACCGTATTCAAGACAATGCTGAAGATTGGGAGAATGACAAAGGTAGAAAGTCAGGTATAAATTATGATTATGAATGTATTGAATCTTTTATGGGAACATACGATTTTCAAAATATTAAAAATGCTTATGGTCTAGACTCGCAAGCTATTGCTTCTTATTTTAAGGCTTTTGCTTCTTACATTGAAGTGCATAAAAAGAAGTGGAATAAGTATCATGAACCTTATAAAGATGTCGTTAAGAGCGTTCCTGCAAGAAATACTGAAGTTTATACTGCTAATCATGTTTTACCTGAACCTTATATTGAGAAAATGCCCTTCCCAGTTAAGGTAAAGGAACATTCTATGATCGCTAGTATGGTAGATGAAAGTATGAATAAAGCTGCTGAACCTGATAAACAAATGGTTGATGAACCTATAATAGCAAGTGTGAAAGACTTTGTCACTAAGTATGAAAAAGAGGGACACACTATCCTTTGCAAGGATACCTCTAATATTGTTTCACATAGTAGTGTTATGAGAGCTAGTATTCCTGTGTTTTTTGTTAGAATAAGTGATCATTGCTATGATAGTCCTTGTGATAGCTATATTGTTAAGTTTATGCATGATACTGAAAGTTATTATGAAAGAGGGAAAAGTGTTCTTATGCATCTCAATAATCTCAAGTTTCCTCGTTTTATGCTGAAAGTTTTTATATTGCGCTTCTTTTGCCTTCTTATGCAAGTTGCCTTTGGTTTCAATAACTTGTTTGTTTACAAAATTCCCTTGCATAGGAAGTAGGTTAGACTTAAATGTGTGTGTTTTTTGCTTATTAATGCTCTCTTTCACTTCAATTCATATCCCTATGAGAGCTTCTTCAAAATTATCATGCCCATCTTAATGGCTATAAAGAAAGAGCTTTATGGGAGACAACCCAATTTGTTTTTGCTTTCAGTTTGTTTTTGTTTCTTTGAGTTTTGAAGTTATTACTTAAGTAATAACCGCTCCTTATCCGTTTTGTTTGGTTTTTGTGTCAAGATCAACCTCTAATGAGAGAGAAGTAAGATTTGGGGAAGTTGCTGTCCCGAAACAGATTTTTGTGCTTCATCGTAAAAATTCGTGAGAGATCTCTGTATGTCGGATTGAGCTGTAATTTTTTGTGCTTCTGCCCCAGGTTGTTATTTAACTTTCGTTTGTTTTGCACTTTTTGATTTGAGCAACAAAATATTTTCGAAAAAATTGTTCTTTACCTGCTGGTCTGTTTTGACAGATTTTGCCAATCTTGCATTTGCTTCTTTATTCGATTTTCTTTTTGAATTCTTTTTGGGTTTTCGGAAGGAGTTGCTACAGTAGCTTATGTTTTGATGGTTTTTTAGTTGAAGTTGGACTCAAAAGGTTTTATCACTTCATATATACCAATGTTGCTAATGAGAACTGTGTGAAGTTTTGTGTGAAAGAAATTTCCAGGAAGTGGAGATAATGGTGGAATAAGGAAGAGAAGGGTTTTATGACTCAAGTAATAAGTGTATTAAGATGAAGATATTGATGTTATTCAGAAGATGACTCCGGAAGGATCCACTAAATACCAAATTCAGAGACCTGCAGAGTCCGTTTCCAACTAGGTAACAGTTCTGGTAAGAAAAGTTCCACGAAAATACAATCCAACTATATTTTTGCAGTTTTCAGTCAATAAGGAAAGCTACGAAGCGAAAAAGGGACGGAACGGGCAGGGTGGCCCACCACCACTGGCGTGGGGCCCCCACCACGCCACCAGGTGGTGAGGCCACCTAGGACTCCGCCTCCGACTCGTTTTCTCCCAGTACCTTCCTTTTGATGTGAAACTTCGTAATATATAACCCCCCCGGATCCCCCGAGGTCCGGATATCGTGTTTTCGTCGTGTTTTTGTTTCTATCTGTTTCTGTCAGGATATACTCTTTGAGAGCTTAGAAGCACAATGGTGTCGGCCAAGGATAAAGTGAAGGAGTCCATAGAGGAAGACCTCCAAAACCCCGAGAAGGAGAAGGAGATCAAGGGTGAAGGTGAAGAGGAGCAAGGCCAACGTCCGCATACCGGCACCACCATTGCAAGCATTGGAGTGGTGAAACCTGCCAAGATTAGAAGGACTGCACAGATGCAGACTGGGGGGAAAGCTCCTCGTCACAGTTTTGCTCCACGATCACTTCCTCCATGCACCAAGAATCCTTTCCATACCCTTATCCATGAGCATCAATACCGGAATATGCCCAAGGAGAAATTACCCTCCAATTGGGATTTTCCTTGTTCTAGCCATGCAGGAAAAGAAGACTTCAAGGAGGAAGAGTGGGGAAAGAATAGCAAGAGCTGGAATTCTCAACACGACATGATCATGAGCCGCATTGATCAAAACTCACAGCCGATTCGTAATCTCACCTTCGAGATTGAGGACTTGGGGAAGCTGATCAGAGAGCTCATTGAGAGGATACCACCACCACCAAAGGAGTAATTCGTCATCAGGTTTGGCATCCCCTTGGTTTGTTCCAAGCTTGGGGGAGTGCCGCGGTACCATATCACTATCTTCTATCTTTTTACCTTATTAGTAGAGTCATATCATGAATAGAGGAGTTATTTTGTAGTATGGTTTGCATTATGGAAGTGTCCCCTCTCTCGTTAGATATGTATCCCTTGGTGTGAGTTGCCGTTATGGAATATTAATGAGAAGTTTTATCAATCACTCTTTTGCATAGCTTATTTTAGTTTTCAATTCGTGGTTATATGATTGATCTTGTTGTTAGTATTGGTATCACTTTGGGATCATTGAGTTAATTTAGTTGGTTTTGGCAAACCTGGATCGGTTAGTAGCGACACCTTTTTGAGAGTTGAAAAGAAAAAGATAGAAGTACTCTAGAGGAAAATAATTTCATCATCTTTCTTTCTTGATTTGCTCATAAGTCTAGTATTCTCTAGTTAAGATCTTTTGTGCTTCCAAGGAAGATTGCATGTTTGTTTTTATCACTTGTATGCTTGCTTGTTTCCTTCAACTCTTGTACTTGCTACCCAGCCTTGCTAGCCAAAAACCTGTACTGAGAGGGTATTCTTCTCGTGCATCCACCTCCTTTAAACCAAAACCTTTGCCGTTTGTGTCCACCATAACTACCTATTAGCATTATTGCTATTCCAAGTAAATTCTTGTTTTATCTATCTCCCAAATTAAACTTGTTATGTGAAAATTAGTGATTAAAGCTCTCACGAACTTGATGGCACACTTTACTTTCTTGCACTTAATAAACTTGAACCATTGTGCTCACCTATGTTGCGTATATGCTTGCGCTTTGTAAGTTGTGAATTAGCAGAACCATGTTGTCATGGGGAACGCTTTCAACATTGCACTGGTACTTTGTACCAAGTTGATATCATGTTCTTTTGTCTATGGATGTCGATGTGAAATGAAAGGGGAGCTTGTAAGTCCATGGAGTTATGCATGTGTGTTAGAGAAACGCCTGGGCCGCTGGTCTAATCCATGCTGACATGGTGGAAACCTGCAGCGTAACCATAACGAGTATCTATGAAGCATTCTTCTTATAAAAAAGAGCCCCATATTGAGAAAAAAGAGAAAAAGAGATATTATGAAAAGAGGAAAGAGAGAAAAAGCACCATATTCCCATGGTAAATAAGAAGATTGCTGAGATACTTGTTGTTTGCTTGCCTTGTCATTTTGATATGGGGATTCTTCCGTATCATCGGGCAAGGGGTACCCCGTTGGCGGTTCTCTATGATACACATATGCTTACGATGACAAGAACTTACCGGTGACTAAACTTGAGTAGCATGAGGAGCGGCCCTTGTATTCAAGGGACATGAGATTCTCAACTTACAACTTGTCAATGCATATCCTTGATGACAGTATATGTATGAATAAAGAAATTTCAACCAAGTGCAACAATATGGAGATGAGTGATGATTGGCGAGGACACAAGGAAGTAAGTGATGGTGGGTGAATGTGATGCATCCCAACTTCCTTTATATTGCAATAAATGATTCATATGGGTGAAGTGTCATCTTATGGATCATGATGGAGATAATGATGATAATGATCCAACCAATTGTTACAGCAATATGGAGATGGTGATGAGGGTGCTGATGGTGATGATGATGGTGATTATGATGGTGATGATCCCGATGAAGTCCAGCTTGATGGTGGTGTTGATGGCAACGATCTCCCCTCTCCAGGAAGGAATTCCTCCGGCAGAAATTTGTCTGCCGGAGAGATCTTTCTCTCTCGGTGTTTTCCGCCCCGCAGAGGCGGCGGAATCCCGCGCCGCGCCATGGAAAATGTGATGTTTGGAGGCAAAATTCGCGAAGATCAGAAAATCCTGGAAAATATACGGAAAATTCTATTTTTCCAGAAGACTCAGGATGCCAGAAGATGGAGTGGAGGTGGGCCACAAGGGGCCCACACCACCCCATGGTGCGTACAGGCCTAGGCCGCGCTAGGGAGTGGTGTGGCTGCCCTGGCCCACTCCAGCCTCTCCCCTCTGGTGTATATCATCCCCACGAAACCCTAAGACTCGGGGGGTGACCACAGAAAGATTCTGCCGCCTCTGTGGGGCGGAAAACACCGAGAGAGAAAGATCTCTCCGGCAGACAGATTTCTGCTGGTGGAATTCCTTCCCGGAGAGGGGAGATCGTCGCCATGAACACCACCATCAAGCTGGAATTCATCGGGATCATCATCATCATCATCACCACCATCATCACCATCAGCACCCTCATCACCATCTCCATATTGCTGTAACAATTGCGTTGAATCTTGCTATAGTTCTTAGGGGAAACTTTCCCGGTGTTGATTACTCTTTGTAGTTGATGCTATTGAGTGAACCATTGAATTATTGTTTATGTTCAGATTGTTATACATCATTATTCCATCTCTGATCATGATCCATATGATGTCTTGTGAGTAGTTCGTTTTGTTCTTGAGGACATGGGAGAAGTCTTGTTGTTAGTAGTGGAGTTGTGTTGAGAAAGATTAAATAGATTGTTATTTAAGTTATGGTGTACTTCTTCTAGTGGTGTTATGTGAACGTCGACTACATGACACTTCACCTATATGGGCCTAGAGGAATGCATTGTGTATTTGGCTACTAATCGTAGGGGTTGCCGGAGTGACAGAAACCTGAACCCCCATTAGGAAACCATTGCACAAGGGACGTAAGGGTCTTAGAGTTTAAAGCTATGGTTAGGTTTTACCTTAATTACTTTCTTGTACTTACGGATGTTTGCAAGGGGTATAATCACAAGTATGTATTAGTCTTGGATGAGACGGTACATTAGGATAGGTTCACCCACACAACACTTAGCAAGCTAAAGAAGATTAATCGACTATATAAAGCGAAAGCACTTGACAGTCTTCCCATGTGTCCTTGAAAACGTTTGGTCATCTATAGAAATACAACCGGCTTGTCCTTTGCTGCATAAAGGATTGGGCCACTTGCTGCATTTATTCCTACTGTCTTTTATTTACTCGTACTTTGTTTACTTGCTTTATCGAAAACACCTAAAAATCCGTTTGCTAAGTATTTGTAGAGAATTCCTGAATCATACCACTAGCCAGCACCTTCTGCTTCTCGTTGGATTCGACACTCTTACTTATCAAAAATACTGCGATACACCCCCTATACTTGTGGGTCATCAGTACCGCGGCTAGACCGCTCGACGGTGGCGCGCCCAACCGCAAGGGGGACGCGCGCACCTGCGAGGGGACCGGCCGGGGCGCCACCGCTTCCTCCCGCGCCACCGCGAAGGGGCCAGGCCGCGCTGTTTTTTTTCTCCTGCGCCGCCAGTCATCGTGGGAGAGGGAGATGGAGACGGGAGATGGGGGGAAATGAGGAACTAGGGTTCCACCCCGACGCCGCCGCTCGTTTTGACCGGGCGATGATGCCGCTGGACCATTCGATGCAAAAGGACGGCCAGGATGCGGGGGCGGCGGAACCCTGGGCGCCGGCAGGCCGCAGACGGGCCGCAGGCCATGGTGGGCCGCGTGGCACAGCAGCCAGCTGAGATCGCTAGGCGCTGCACAGCGGGCGATGGGCCGTTATTCACTGCCCAGCATACAATTCTCGTTTTTTTCTTTACAGAAACAGATTTAGGCAATTTTTTGTCAGTTTTTGGTGAAATTTTGCACAGTTTTTTTTCTATACAAAGTTATCCAACGAAATTTTGTGTAGAAAAATAATAAAATAACAGTAAAGTTTCTGTAAATTATAAAGTTGATGAATTTTATTCATGTTTTTCCGCTGCAAATAGTTAAAAGTAATTGCTTAAATGCAATAAAGTGATGATTTTATTTGATGACCAACGTTGTTAGTAAGATTTTCACTATGGATAGTAAGTTTCATCACTATTAGTTCTATTTGTGCCTAACGGTGATGTAGAATTAATGTTGAGAAGGTTAATGTTTTAATTTGACCAACGTTGAATTAACTCATTTTGATGATATTTTGTTTTCAAGCAATCCTATGAGTTTCATCTCGGCTATTGAGCCCCTCAATGGAGGAAACTACGGCTCATGGCGAGAGAAGGTTGAGATGGGGCTTGCTTTGCTTGACCTCGACTTGGCACTGATTGAGATTTGCCCCAAAGAACCTGAGAACCCCGTGAGGGGCGAAAAAGAAAGTGAAGATGACTTCAACAAAACGGTCCATGACCATGGACCAATAAGAATTAAGTACGACCTTGATCATGCAAAGTGGGACTCGTCCAATAGAAAGTGCTTGATGGTGATTAAGAGCTCCATTATGGAGGCTATAAGGGGAGCAATCCCAGAGTGTAGCACTGCCAGTGAGTACCTGAAGAAGGTAGAGAGTCAGTTTACTAGATCTTCAAAGGCCTATGCAAGCTCTCTCATTAAGAAACTTGTTACTACAAGATACACTGGTGGTGGAGTAAGGGACCATATATTGCGAATGAGCAACATGTCTTCCAAGCTTAAGCCCATGGGCATGGAGCTTCCAGTTGAGTTCATTATTCATCTGATCTTTGCCTCACTGCCAAATCAATTCGAGACCTTTGCTGTGAACTACAACGCACAGCCAGAAAAGTGGGGCATTGAGAAGATGATGGCCACGTGCGTACAAGAAGAAGAGAGGCTCAAGGGGCGATCCGGTGATTCTGTCAACTACCTGAGCCCAACCAAGAAGAGGAACTTTCAGGGTTCCAAGCCACAAGGGAAACCTCAGGGGCATCCCTCTTCTTCTAAGCCGCATGGAAAGGCTGATGATCACCGACAGCAGGAGGTGGACAAGGACACCTGCAGGTGGTGCAAGGGAAAGGGCCACAACATGAGTGACTGTGTGAGTTTCCTAAAGCATCTATGCAAGAAAGGTGAGGATTTAATTACTTTTGTTGATGAATCCATATTTTTAAGTTATGCAAAATCTACTTGGTGGATTGACTCAGGTGCGACTGTCTATGTTGCAAATTCATTACAGGGATTCCGTATAAGAAGGACCCTGCAAAGAGGAGAAAGAAGAATTAAAGTGGCAAATGGCGTCCAAGCTGAAGTCGAAGCTATTGGAGATCTCCCATTAGAATTATCAAATGACTTTGTAATTTTACTAGTAGATGTACTTTATGTACCCTCTTTGCATCGAAACTTAATAAGTGTATCGCGCTTAGATGATGATGGTTTTGCTTGCCATTTTGGTGATGGACAATGTAAAATCAAGCTTAATAATAAGATTGTTGGTCTTGCCTTCAGACAAGACAAGCTTTATTTGTTATCACTTTGTAAGAATGTGTATGCATTAAGCGCTGAGAATGAGAATGCCTCCTCATCCCTGAATGGAAAGAATAAGAGAAAAGAATTGATAATATCTCTTCGAAATTATGGCACTGTCGTTTAGGACATATTTCGAGGGGGAGAATAGAACGCTTAGTAAAAGAATCAATTCTATCGCCTTTAGAATTTTCAAATTTAGAGCAATGCATCGATTGCATTAAAGGAAAATTCGTAAAGAACATTAAAAAGGGCGCCAAAATAAGCACAAGAGTTTTAGAAATAATTCATACGGATATATGCGGTCCGTTTCCTATGACATCTGTGGATGGATATGATTCTTTTAACAACATTCACGGACGATTATTCGCGTTATGGTTATATTTATCCAATTAGAGAGCGTTCAGAAGCATTGGATAAATTTAACATATTTAAGGCTGAAGTTGAAAATCAGCATAGTTTAAAAATTAAAGTAGTAAGGTTCGATCGTGGAGGCGAATACTACGGTCAACACACCCCATATGGCCAAGTCCCTGGACCCTTTGCAAGATTTCTACAGGAACATGGTATAGTTTCCCAGTATTTAACGCCAGGCGAGCCTCAGCAGAATGGAGTAGCTGAAAGACGTAACCGTACCTTGATGGATATGGTGAGAAGCATGTTAAATTACTCCACCTTACCGGTTGGCTTGTGGATGGAGGCGTTAAAAACCGCCATTCACGTACTTAATCGAGTTCCCAGTAAGTCGGTGTCTAAAACACCATATGAGTTATGGACTAGTCGCGAACCTTCACTCAATTATTTGCGAGTGTGGGGCTGTCCAGCTGAGGCTAAACTCTTCAACCCAAACCTTGGAAAGTTAGATCCTAAAATAGTAAGTTGCCATTTCATTGGCTATCCAGACAAGTCGAAAGATTATCGCTTCTATTGTCTAGACAGAATTACTAAGTTTGTAAAAACGAGACACGCTGTGTTTCTAGAGGATCAGATGATCAGGGGGAGCACGGTATCGCGAGAAATCAACCTTGAGGAGAAGCGGGTGCATGCACCCACTCCGATGATTCAGGAACCGTTTTTCTCGATACCTGCTGCTGCACCAACACAGGACAATGTCGATGTGACACATGTTGTTAGTTCTCCTGTGGCAACATTGAATGAAAATGAAGACCCTGTTATCACACAAGAGGGAGAGCTGCAACAGCCCCACACAGAGAATGTGCCGGAAGGCGAGACCCTTAGAAGGTCTCAAAGAACTAGAAAGCCAGCTATTCCTAATGATTTTGAAGTCTATGTTAGTGAAGAAGTTCAAATGGAGGGTGATCCCACCACATTTGAGAAGCCATTAAAAGTGCTCACTCATCAAAGTGGCTTGAAGCCATGGAAGATGAAATGAGGTCCATGAGTAGCAACAAAGTCTGGGATTTAGAAGAAATTCCTAAAGGAGCCAAAATAGTAGGCTGTAAATGGGTCTACAAAACAAAATGTGACTCTAGAGGAAATATTGAAAGATATAAAGCACGACTTGTTGCTAAAGGTTTCACCCAAAGAGAAGGAATAGATTATAATGATACATTTTCTCTAGTCTCAAGTAAGGATTCTTTTAGAATCATAATGGCTTTAGTGGCACACTATGATTTAGAATTGCATCAGATGGATGTAAGACGGCTTTCCTAAATAGAGACTTGGAAGAAAAGGTTTAAATGGCACAACCCAAGGGTTTTGTTATGGAAGGAAAAGAACGTATGGGATGTCGTCTGAAGAAATCCATTTATGGATTAAAACAGGCCTCCAGGCAAGGGTACTTAAAGTTCCATGAAACAATAAGGAAGTTTGGGTTCGATGAGAATGAGGAGGACAATTGCGTATATGCAAAGTTCAAGAATGGGAAATTCATTTTCCTTATCCTGTATATGGATGACATTCTACTCACTAGTAGTGATGTTAGTCTACTATTGGAGACAAAGAAGTTTTTGTCCTCGAACTTTGATATGAAAGATCTTGGTGAAGCTTCATTCTTTCTAGGAATTGAAATTCGAGATAGAGAAAAGGGGGTTTTAGGGCTATCGCAGAAGGCATACTTAGAGAAGATTCTAAAGAAGTACAGTATGCATGCGAGTAATCCTACGCCTGCCCCTATAGTCAAGGGCGATAGATTTGGGAATTTTCAATGTCCAAGGAACCAATATGAGATCGATCAAATGAAAGCGGTTCCATATGCTTCTGCTATCGAAAGCTTGATGTATGCTCAAGTATGTACACGCCCTGACTTAGGTTTTGTTACCGGGGTACTTGGCAGATTTCAAAGTAATCCAGGGATAGATCACTGGAAAATGGTAAAGAAGGCACTGTGTTACGCAAAAGGCACAAAAGGCCTCATGTTAACATACAGAAGAACTGATTCCCTTAAGGTAGAAGGGTATTCAGATGCAGACTATCCGGGAGATATAGATGAAAGAAAATCCACGTCAGGATATATATTTACTCTCGCAGGTGGAGCTATATCGTGGAAGAGCTCCAAGCAAACCATCACGACATCGTTCACGATGGTGGCTGAGTATGTAGCATGTTATGAGGCCACGGGATAGGCAAACTGGTTAAAGAAGTTTATACCCGGGTTGAGAGTGGTGGATAGCATTTAAAGACCACTCAGAATGTACTATGAATGAGCCAGCAGTATTCTATGCTCACAACAATAAGTCAAGTGTTGCTGCCAAACACATTAACATTAAGTTTTATGTTATGAAAGAAAGAATCCAGGATCATACCATAAGTTTAGAGCATATAAGTACAAAAGAAATACTCGCGGATCCGCTCACAAAAGGCTTACCACCTAGTGTGTTCAGAGAACACTTAGCCGGCATGGGTTTAAGGGAAAGTCTATGATACCTAGATATTAAGGGCCTAAGAAAAAGAGTCTGTTTCAAAATAGAGAGATGTATAGTGGCTGTTGAATCTATGGTGCGTAACTGACCATTATGACGAAACATGCTCTATATGTTGATCTATGATGGAATGGATGCTAAAGAATAAGTTTAAAGTATAAGTTAAATGAAGGATGAGATCAAGAGGGATAATGTTAGTTTGATCTCCTCACGGTCATCCCAACGAACGATAAAACTTGGTCTCGCCCCCTGATCGAGGGCGTCCAACGTCACTATCGTTGGTGGGCCCCCGTCGCGCAGCACACATAAAAGAGGTGGGGGCCGGGGGCACGAACGCCAAGGTTCGTCGTGCCCACTCACCCCACCGACACAAAAAAAACCTAGAGCTTACGATCGGGCTAGCGCTACAGCGGCGGGAAGTGCCACCTCACCGTCGCCACCACTCCGTCGATCCTCATGTCGACTTCATCCTCGACAACGAAGACCGATGGTAAGACGCCAAAACCAATCCCTCTTCATCTCTCTGTTTTTCCTCTCTGAAGCTATTTTCATCCAAGAGTTAGTCTTCGACTCGCTAGATCTAGCACCTAGGAATACAATAAAGCTAACACGTACGCCTCCTCACGGATCATCTCCCGAATCTGCCTGTCCAGAATTCCTGATCGCCTATGCGTGCGAGGGTGCTTGCAGCGCGCCATCGCTGCGGAGCGTTGAGGTAACGAGCCGATTCGAGACGTCCAGCGTGAAGCTCATGACGGCCGTGGCGAAGAAGGTTCCTCTGCTGGAGCGGCTCGTGCTCTCGGACGACATGATGAGTATGGTCCCGCTGGCACCTCTAGTCGAGCACTGCCCGCGCCTCCAGCTGCCCGACGCCAGCGGCTGCCGCACCTCGCGTCCGATGAGCAGAACGCAGCGTGCGTGGCTGAAGAGCGGGATCAAAGGTCGCGGGCTGCAGCTCTGCTGTACAAGAGTGCGTTTGGGCGGGCACACATAATCTCTCCGGCCACGATGATCATATAGACTGCGCCTTTTCTATCTCTTCCCCGAAGCTGAATTTCTGGTTTCTACGTACCGAATGACAAATGACGAGTCGAGTGGGCGAATGGTTAATTGACGGTCTTCCTTTTCCCTTAGAAAATAAAGGGTTTAGTACCACTGTATCATTAGTTCTCATATAGATCATGACTGTGTCAATCTCATTCATTCTTGCTACGAGAATTATCTTGTTCAAAACAAGTAAATACCAAAGTTAAAGTTTCGGAATTTACGCTCTAATCATTCGCAATTGAAACGGATCAAATGTTGCCTTCATGTTCTAAATTCTAAATCGATCATCAATTAACTATATACTATAGTAAAAAGGAACACCACAAATTAACTGTTGACATGTTCTAAGAGTAGTAAAAGGATAGGCACGCGACCAACAAATTACCCGTTGTATCACCCTGTTGGTAAAAATATGCGGGAAAAAGGTTGATCGGGATGAGCTGGCCAGGCTAACGAGAGAGTATCACATCATATTCTATCTCTGCTACCAATCGCGCGGTCCCTTTCGCCTAGTATGAAGTCATAAGAGCATTTTCACCGGTGCCCCCCAAATAAGAGGTGGCCAAACGCGCGAGTAGTTGTTTTGGGAGACGCTACCCAAACTGCCGGCGATTTGAGGAAGACGTCCCACACCGGCGTCTCCCGACCGCGTCCAAATAAATTAGTTCCTAATAATTGATTTTTTCATAGATAAATTAGGTCCTACCATACAACTTTTATTTTAGAAAATAAAAACTACATGTGCTTCCTGGCGTCAAAGTCGGTCTGTTCTCTCACCTTCGCCGCCGCCACCCTTGCTGCCACAACCTCGCGACGGACGTAATCCACAGTTGCGTTGCCATGGACATGCGCTCCATGTCTAGAGCCGACGCCGCACTATGGTGATTCCAGTGGCGGAGGATGGTCCACAATTTTCCTATAGCAAAGTCAAAGACATATATCGTCATTTAATTAGAGCCCGGGTGGAGGGAGGGCAATTGCCCCTACCTCACCCAAAATAAGAATATAATATCTTTTTGACATAAATTTGTTTAACCGAAATATGAAAGATTAAAAAATTGGCAATAATAAGAAACTAAATTTAACGAATATGAGTCGAAAATTCAACATGGAATGGATGTGTATTTGATTAACTAAGGGTCATCAAGATTTAAGAATATATATGATTGATGTTTTATGCATGAAGAAATAAAAAATCACTATAAGGATAGACATATCGACGTAAATGACACGTCGGAAAATAGGCATGGAGATTGCACTGGGTAATGTATGTAAGTGTAATTTATATAGGTGTATATATATATTTTAAGAATAATTTATAGATAATACACGAATTAGTATTGTTCGGCCTTGTTCCGAAAATTCTTATGAACTGTAGACTCAATGTATAAATCTTATTTAGCAGTGTGCCCTACGCTCAGCTAGGGCCGCTAATATATAGAGATATAGTAGTAACAGGTTGTTGCGTGGAGCTCGGGCGACTGCCATAATGTGCCCTATGGGGTCCTCCTCCACTGGACGATTCACCGCCGTCCTCTCCGCCCTCCACGCTCCTTCCGCCGCTGCTGACGAGTACTCGGCCTTGGATCTCGACCTCGCCCACATTGCTTGCACCTCCGCGATCACCACGCGCTGCTCGATGTAAGGGTTGGCGGACACGGTTCTCCATTCTTGCTGATTCACGGAGAGCGCCCGCTCTAACCTCATCTCGTCGGTGCGGCAGAAGGCCCGCACCTCCTTCGAGCGCGACGACTGGATATCGGCGAGGAGCACCCGCTGGTCAATTGGCTCCTCGGCCTGGCTGTAGTAGTCGCCGAAGTCGAAGTCATTTTCCTCCTCCTCGTCGGCAGCGCCGACCTTGTCCGTCTCTTCTTCCGTGGCCTGCTCGGGTTGTGTCTCCGGCTCCGATGATGGGGGTAGTGAGAGAGAGCGGCTGTTGAGAGCTGAGCCCAATCGGTGGCGAGGCATGCAAATGGTGTGGTGAGCCATCTCCATGATGGGCTCCTTTTATAGCCGGCGGCAGGAAGAGGGAGGGAACGTCGAGAACTGGATGGGAAGGCAATAAGAGGTTGAAAAACAAGGACGGAAAACTGCGAGAAAGGAAAGCGAGCGGCGTAAACGGTGGGTGGCAGAGGCGCTCCGGCGTGGGGAGGCGGGCCGTCATGGGCGAGCGCATTGTGACACTGCCGAGCAGCCCCACACGGCCAAACCTACGTCGTGCACTGCCGACAACTCTAACTCCACCCCTGCATGCCGGGGCGGCAAGCGGGTGCTGAACGTATTGTTGGGTGGCCCAATCTGCCGACAGTGCTTGGGAACGCCAGTGCAGGTCTCTTTTTTTTTTGCCACAACCGCTTCATGGCCGGGTTGAGGGTGCTTGTGGAACTGCTCTAAATCCATCCGCCACTCTCATCGAGCTTTACTGCCCATCCATGTCTAGACATGTTTTTTCTTGTCGAGAAAGAATTTTAGTACAGTACCAAGAAAAAGGTTGAGCCGTGGGGCTAGCTCGCACCGTGTTCGAACCATGCATGCGTGTCCCACTAAGTGCCACCGGCCACCGCTTCAATTCGAATTTCATCACGAGCTGGTCTACGCTCCGTGTTTACAACAATCTTCCCCTGCTATGCTTAAATCTTCCGTTTCGTTTGGGCGAGGTGAAGTTTCGCGTGTACATGCACGATCGATCATAGTCTTAAGCATCTCCAACAGTAGCGCTAAATTGCAGTACGGCAAAAGTGCAATGCAGCGCGCTACGTTAGTTTGCAGCGCTGTAAAATCGTGCGTCCTCCGCCGGAGGCTCTAAATTGCAGTGCGCGTGGCTCGGCGAAATTTGTGCCTCCACCAGACGCTGCAAAATACAGCACGCGCTACCAGCGCAAACCAAAGCCACAACAAGAACTATCACAAAGAAGATCAAAATGGACCAAATATTCATGGATAAATGGCTCTAAAAATTTCTCGAATCACCTAAATGACATAGTTCATCCACAAAATGACATAGTTCACCTCAATGACATTTCATCGAGCACATTGCGCGCGACGACGGCAGCCATGGTTGGCGTCGCCCGTCGAGTAGCCGGTGGAGGCGGAGCGGAGGTGGGTGGCTCTTGGGGGACCGGTGCAGCCTGCGCGTGACGAGCCGCGGCGCTGTTCCTCGACGCCTTGGGCTTGGGAGCCGCCGCTGCCGCCGCCACCGTCGCCGCCGCGCCGCGCTCTGTAGCCGTGCTTTTCCCCTTTGGTGGCGCGATGGGCGTCAGCGCTGCGCGGGTGCTTGTCCGCGGCGGTATGAAGAGGGCACGAGTGGCGGCCAACCCCGCGGCGGCATTCCCGGCGCCACCGCTAGGGTTTGGCGCGGTCGGTGGCAGGATTGCGCCGGCGCCGGCAGCGGGGGGAAGAGGGGGAGTAGGGAGGGGTTGGAGGGGTGCCGGAGGAGCCGTCCATCACCGGAGTTGCGCCGGCGGCCGCGCGGAGGGGAAAGACAGAGTGGAGAGGTCGCGCGCGCGGGTGAATTTTTCGAGCGGTTGCGTGTTCCCGCACGAGCGAAGAGATAGCGCGGCGTTGTAGTTGGAGCCAGAAATATGAGGCGCGAGATAGCGCAAAATACCGCGCCGCGCTATATTTTTGCAGCGCGCGTCAAAATCGCGCCTCCCCTAGAGGAGTTTATAGCGCGCGCGGTAAAATAGCAGTTATTATAGTGCTGCGCTGCTGGAGATGCTCTTATCGCTGAAGGACCCGTGTCGGTGAGCATGGGCTCTTAGCTGTCCACGTCACACCTTAACTACTTTTTTTCCCGATCAATACCGCCGTCTTCAGCAATTTCAAAATAAATTCTAAAATAATTTATCCATCATCGAGATCTTCAAACTCTTTCTTCTTCCATGGAATAATCTTATGTTTTTCCGAAGGCAGCCGTAGACATAAGTACCAAACCATAAACCTGTATATACCAACGAGGGTTCTCCCATATTTTCAATTTGAACCGCAGTGCCAAGGCTACATGCACACGCGTCGGCATTAGAGTAATCATCCAAGATCGACAAGAGTACCAACACTAGTATTTCAGGAAAGACGAACCGAATAGCCTCGTCGAGGTTGCTTGGGAGCCGAGAGTACGAATCACCATTGTCGAGAGCATGGCAGCCGGGAAAAATATTGCGAGGACAAATCTTCTCGTGATAGCCAATAAAAACCATCCAAGATCGATCCGGCGAAGCATGATTTGAAAAACCATATCTAATTTTTTTTGATCTTTCCAATACCACCATTGATGTCGAGAAAAGACTCATGTCATCGAAGGAAGTCCTGAAGAACAACTATTGCAGACGATGCCATCTCCATTGAGTGTGGAGGCCGAAAAGGAGCAGCAAAACCTTAACTACTTCCTCCTAGTACTTCGTGATGCAATGAGCCGGAAGCCCAGAAGTGATGACGGAGGGAGTGACAGCCGAGCTCACGCCACGTCCCGGCGTCGTGGGTGTTCTCTGTTGACGAACATGTATACCCATACCTTTGGAAAAATAAATTGATAGCTCAAATGATGTACATGAGCCGTGACAGGTGCGCATCGGCCGCTGCCGCCACGTCGAAGCACCGGGCCCGTTGGAGGAGGACGAGACAGGTTGGCTGAATGGGGAAATGGTTTTGCTTGGCATCAGCGTGTGTTTTTTTTTTAGGTAAACAACATATATTAAGCGTGCAAGCCGGCTCATTAAAATCTTCCAGTCCCCTTAGGTATTCTGGTAAGAAAAAAGTATAGGTCAAAAACTTACAGCCCAACAAACAATTGTTACATCAGTTAGGAGTTTGTCTAATAGAAAACTAGGGGTCATCGACCCAGTTACAAAAAATATTATTCAAAAAACTAAACCTAGCAATCTCATGAGCAACCTGGTTTGCTTCCCTCGGACAAAATCTAAAAGTAACCGAGCCAATAGAAGATGCCATGTCAACACAGTCCGCAAAAACTGCAGCCGATTCGTTCCACCATCTTCCATCACCAGAGCAGGCTTCAATCGTTCCATCGAGTCCAACTCAGCCACAATTCTACTACAACCAAGAGAATTGGCAAGCGCTAAACCCTCACGTATGGCTATTGCTTCCACCATCACTACTGAAAGAACATTTGGAAGGAGGCATTTAGCTCTAATAAAATTATCTTGATAGTCTTAGATCACAGCTCCAACAGAACCAGAGCGACTATCAGTATAGAAAGAACTATCAACATTGAGCTTTAGGAATCGAGGCTCTGGCCTTGACCATTTTTCATCGCCCATTGGTCCTGATCTTATATTGGCTTTGGCTGCATTTGCTGCTATACCGAAAATAGAAAGCTTGCATTTAAAAATCGGAGGCACATCCTCATTGTGAGTTCGACGCATTCGAATCCACCATAAATACCAGCACATGACAGAGATCGTCTCTTTCAAATTCACCGTCTCCAGTCCTGGGTACGAATTATTAGGTAATCGTAGGAGATGTTCCAGCACCGTTGATCCAGCTCTGTCAACCACCAATGCCTGATCAATAACGTCGGCAAGGCCAAGATTGTTCCAAATTGCTTTAGCTGTTTCACATTTAAAGTGCAAGTGCATAATACCTTCCGCTTCTAGACTGCAAACGGGACATTGGCCACTCGTGCCTATACGCCGATTAACTAGAATACTTTTTATGGGAATAATACCATGGAGAGTCCTTCATATAATTTTTTTGAGCTTACTTGGGATTTGTAAATTCCACCGTCCTCTAGACAGGATTTGCCGCAGATCCTCTGGGAGTGCGAGCTGACTCTCGTGTACCGAACTGATGTTTCCATTGACAATAATACCCAGAACGTACAATATAAGTACCATGTTTAGTAAGACCCCAATCAATGAAGTCTGAAAATCCTTGATCATTAAGAGGGATTTGCAATATTTGGCGGACATCAACTGGACTGAACAGATTGTACAATAGCTCCTCATCCCAACGACCTGACGTAGGGTCTATCAATACCCAGAATGGATTCACGGATCATTCTAGATATTAATATTTTCACCGGTTCCAACCCTCCAAATATGTAACATCTCAAAAATATTAAATAGGATTATCACTTTCCAATTACCCAAGATTAGGGTTAACAAAAGCTTTTTAATATTAAACACTATATAAATACATGTATGTTTGATAATGATGTACGAATACTTGTTATGCCATGTTTGATTGTTATAGATGATAAGGATTAGCTTGAGGATCATCTAGGTCAAATCCAAACAAAATCAAATAAAAAAAATCAAATAATAACGCATATGACCAAATGGTCATTTTTGTCAAAGTTAACAACTATCCCACTTTGGACATCTCTATTAAGTATTTCAAATAGAAACAATTCTATTTCTTTTCTCCCCTTGCTAGACCAAGTGAAAATGAACACAAGTAAACTTTACAAACTTACAGAAACAAATTCAAGTCCATTTGAAGGATATTTCAAAATTGAATCAAGTGTATGTATCTAGATAGCCATTTTTCAAAAACCACTCAAACCTTCTCCATTTGACACATCCTAGCAACCAGAGACACTCAAGCATATGACCAACACACTCACCAAATATAATTTGAAAATTCAAATATTTCTTTCATACGGCCATTTAATCAAACACTTAGCAGGCATAGTACAAGTATACCAACTATCTACTGTTGTGATCAATCTAGTGATCATCCTTGTACTCCACACAACTCCATTACACACCCACGAATCACCCTCAGTACCAGCCCGTGCAGCTAGCACCACTCACTCGCTCCAATGACTAGTGCCAGCCCGTACCCTAGCGTGCCATGTCAGTCGAGCATGGACACGACGGCACACGCCGCGCCGCCCACTACCACGACCACGAGGAGATAGGAGCGCGTGACCTCACCACACCCCTAGTCCAGGCCTCGGCCAACGACAGCCAGTGGAGACGCCAGCAATCGCGCTCCCATATATCTCTCTGCCATGCCGAGTGCACGCTAGAGCACCGAGCCGCCCCGCGCAGCCACGTCGTGCCTCGCTCTCTCCTTGTGTAAATGCCTTCGCCGCGTCACTAGCGACCTCCCAGGTACGGCCGTTCGATGTCGCGCGCCCCGTGACCACCGTACGCCATGACGAACACCAGCGGTACCCGAACAGAGCGAGGACGCCCCGACTAATTAAGACCGCGCCTCGCCGTGCCACTATGCGCATGACAAACGCCACAGACCACCGCGTCGACCTATACCCTCAGCCATGCCGATAGCGCCCTATAGCAACATCGTCGACGAGCTCGAGCCATGCCGTATCGCTCCCTTCGCCGGTGTATAAATAGACCCCTCCCCTGCCTCCAAATGCACACCACTCGACTCACCTCTCCCCTAGAAACCCCTCTGACCCTTCCCCAGAGCAAGGCGAGCACTCCATCGCCGGAATTTCACCGAAGCCCGCCGCTGCTGTGGAGGAATGGAGCCGTTGATTGGAGCCATCCCAGGAGCTGCCGCGACCACCATTCGACTCATCGTTGTCTACCAGTTCGTTCGGCCCCATCGCCGGACCTAGCTGGAGCCCTGGTAAGCCCCCGATGACCCCTACCGTAGTGCTAGGGTTAAAATCTCGCGCGCTCAGTACGACGGGGAAGATGACGCTCAGCCGTCGATCGCGCTCTAATCGTGCGGCCTAGATTAGCTGATACCGTTTCGCTTAGACACAGCCGCTGACGTGTGGGACCAGCCTGAGTGCAACCCACTGCCCGCGTGCTGCATAGCTGGGCCGGCCCATTAGCATTCCCGCGCTTAGCCCAGAGATTCAAACTTATCTTTTCCATTTAATTCAAAACCCTATTCTGTTAGGGACTTCAAAATTCAATTCAGAAAGATTTACTTAACCAAATTGCATGATTCCAATTTTGTTAGAAAGGTATTGAAAATCTCTACACACTCTGATTCGATTCAAACAGTTTGAAACTATAGATCACCCATAGTCAAAATAACAAGACAGAGACTTTTCCAACTTCAAACATTTTTCTAAAATCAACCATAAATGCTTTTGAGTTGATTCCAACTCTCAAAAATCACATTTGCCATGCTCTATCTGAATATGTAAAAATATTTAGTTTTACATGCATTAATCATGGACTAGTATTAAAAGAATGCTATATAGGCATTTCTAGTCACTTTAATATTTTTAAATAGCAATATTAAACTTTGTAATATATGCCAACCCCTTTAAATCACATTCACAAGTATTGGAATATATGGTGATGACATGTGTCCACATGATCCCATATTGTAATTGGAGAATGTAATTTTCAATGAGTAGAAATTACATTTCTAAAATAAGATAAATAAGAATATGTCAATATTTCATGTAGGGATTGAGATGATGCTAGATCATCTAGTGTGAACCCTTTTGTGTGAAAATAGAAGTAGCTAAGCATAGTTTGGTGATTGTATACCTTGTATTTATTTATAGACGCTAGTAACGACCCGGGCTACGAAGCGGAGGAGTACTACTACGAAGAAGAAGAGAACTTCAACAACTGCAATGACCAAGGCAAGCTATCCATGCAAGATAACCTATGCAAGATGCACTATGCATGCTTGGTTATGCAACCTTGATTAAACCAATCCCAAGTTTTACTTGCAAGCTTTATTTCTGTTACCTTTACCAAAGTTTGTTATCTAGTTAATTAATTGTGACTAGTGGAAAAATAGGATAGAGGCCATCAAGGCAAAGAACTAGGCTTGGGTAATTACATTTGAATAGCACCCATCAATAGTGATACCCTCATTAATAGTTGCTAGTGCTAAACTAAAATTGATCACTTTAGATGGGAACACCTGGAGAAAATGATTACGAAAACCTTGGAATGATGAGCCATTCTATTGAAATGTTTTGACATGGGTTATGAAACACAATGATGCGATGATGAAACTGAATGAGGCATGTGCCTTGACTTTGATAAAAACTGATGGTTGCGTTCGGATGCGATACCATTCCAACTTTTACCGTACAACCACAATACCTGATTTGGGTAGGGCTTAACTAGCAGTTTATATTTCTCAGTATGGGTTCCCTTGCGGAAAGAGGTTAAGCTGAGGCTACCTCGTGAATATGAATGTCCATCTATGTAGTTCCCAGGATGGCAGATGGGCATGGCTGGGAGGCCAAACTCATAGGGGAGGTGCCTATACTAGGGTGTGTAATTGAAAGGTTAAGATTGATTATCCGCATACCAAGTATGATGATTCAGGGTTATCCCTGGCGAATGTATCGAATTTTATGGTGAAAGTGTACGACCTCTGTAGAGTGTTAAACTATTTGAATAGCTATGTTCGCGGTCATGGACAGTTGGAGTGGCCATACTGTTCCGTTGTCACATATTTTCAAAATGACTTGTGACTTGAACTATGACTTTGACTTAACCACAACAGGGTTGTGGACATGAAAACTAGGTTCCCACTTGAGTAATCTAGAGAACTAAAACAGGTCTCCCCTTGACGAGGGTTTAACTCGTCAATGCCCATTGTTATGGACTTGGATTTTGGATAAGGAGGGAGCGCTGGAGGCATCAATCGGCTAGCAAACAAGCACACAGGGACGCAAGTTTTACCCAGGTTCAGGCCTCGTAGAGGTCCCTACTCCTGCTTGTCTGCTCTTGGAATTAACGAAGGAATCGAAGATTATAGGGGCGCGCAAATGCAATCTGGTGAGAATTGTGGAAACTAGGGTTGTGATTGTCGTCCTCGCCTGCCCCTCCTAGCCTTTATATAGATAGGCCAGGTCTTGGGTAGCAGGTTGAGTCGGTTACAGATTAGGGTTTTCCCTTTGAACTTTCTATCTTAAGCTTCTTCTTATCTCGCAAGCAATCGAGAGTCCGTGGGCCACTCAAATTTGGTATTGGGCCTTGGCAACACCATGGGATTTTGCTATATCCAGGCTGTATATACCAAACTCGAGTACTTGTAGGGTATACCCATGTCAGTAGCCCCCGAGTGTCCAGTGGAATCACAGATTCGACTGGGGACTTTATGAAGTCTTTCGAGTGCACGCCTGAGCATTTTTCTAGTGTTCTGTCATAGGGATTGTTGATATACGTGCTTGATTTATCCGATGTATCAGTATCAGTTATCTGCCTTAGGGAAAAACAACGCAATCTACTCAAACTCGAGTCCCTGGACTCGAATTCGGAAAAGTGCTGGCGTAATTCGACTTAGGCTGCATAGGTCTTATAGGCGTCGAATTCTAGTGTATAAGTCTGAGCACTTGACGCGTCCGTCAAGGCATGTTCATCGTACCTGCAGGCACGAATATGTTTCTAGTAGTGCACAGCAGATGCGTTTCCATGCCTTATTCAGGTCTTATCTTCACGCTGTAAGCACGGCATCCGAATTTTTTGTCATCACAGAGATGATTCGGGTGACCCAGGAGACACACTCTCTTTGTAGGAAAATAATGACGCGGAGTCGCCATAGAATTCGAGTGTGGATGTTCTCAACACATACTTCGATGTTCAAGGAGAAATAATCATAGGGTGCGCGACCAACGCTCCCTATGGGAGTAGCCCCGAGTGCCTATTCGAGTCATAGACTCGAGTGGGGACTAAAAACGTTTGCGACTGCTGTCATCTTTTGTTGTTTGTTTTAGGCGAATGTGTTTTCAGCGCTCCCTATGGGAGTAACCCGTAGTTCCCAGTCGAATCGATGATTCGAGTGAAGGGTTTGTCTTGAATGTTTATATACCTGCATAAAAATTCTTTCGGGTGCGCGGCCAGCGCTCTTGTTAGGAGTAGTGATACGTCCAAAACGTATCTACTTTCCCGAACACTTTTGCTATTGTTTCTCCTCTATACCTGTGTGATTTGGGTGCAACTAATGCGAACTGACGCTGTTTTCAGCAGAATTGCCTTGGTGTCTACTTTTTGTGTAGAAAATCAACTATCAGGAAAAATCCCGGAAAATATGCCAAAAATCCTATTTCACCCAAAGACTCCAGGAGCCAGAATACGAGATAGAGAAGAGCCCTGGGGTGGCCACACCACCTAGTGGCGCGGGCCAGGCCAGGCCGCGCAAGGGGGTGGTGTGGGACCCCCAGTCACCCCCTCGGTCTCTCTCTTCGCCTATAAGGAGCCTTCTGACCTAAAAACTTCGGGGGGTTTGACGTTTTTCCAGAAGGAGTTCCGCTCCGCCGCCACAACCAGATTCCACGAAATAGCACCAGAAACTCCATTCTGGCACCCTGCCGGGACGGGGAATTGGAGGAGATCATCGCCATCATCATCACCATCGCTTCTCCATCGACCATCCATGTTTCCCCCATCTATGAGTGAGTAATCCCCCGCTGTAGGCTATGGGGATGGTAGGGATTGGATGAGATCGTTCATGTAATGGCATCAGATTATTAGGGCATGGTGCCTAGTATCTTTTATTAGTGCTTTATGACTTTGTTGCGACTTGTTGTGCTTAATGCTTGTCACTAGGGCCCGAGTGCCATGATTTCAGATCTGAACTTATTATTGATTCATTATGATAGTTTTGTTCTTGGTCTTATCTGCAAGTTGTATACACACGTTGTTGTCCGGAACCTATGGCCCCGAAGTGACAGAAATCAGGATAACCGGGAGGGAAAGGCTTTGATGTGAGGATCACATGTGTTCATGGAGTGTTAATGCTTTGCTCCGGTGCTCTATTAAAAGGAGCACCTTAATTGCCAGTAGTTCCCTTGAGGCCCCGCTGCAAACGGGCTGGTAGGACAAAAGATGTTGTGCAAGTTCTCATTGCGAGCACGTATGACTATATATGGAACACATGCCTAGGATTGTCTAGTACTTCGATGCTTTATCTTATTTATCTGCAATTGCCCTATGTTCTGATTGCTATGTGAATTGTCGTCCATGCAACGCTCGTCCATCCATCCCTATGCCTACCTTTTCGAATCCCATCATATCGCTTTTGTTACTACTGTCTTTTCTTTACTACTGCTACTGCTTTACTATTCCGACTACAAAACTGTTGCTACTGATAAACTGATGTGAGCAAGATTGTTTCCAGGTGCAGCTGAATTGATAACTCAGTTGTTAAGGCTTATAAATATTCTTTGGCTCCCCTTGTGTTGAATTAATAAATTGGGTTTCACTTCCCTCGAAAATACTGCGATACACCCCCTATACTTGTGGGTCATCAAGACTATTTTCTGGCGCCGTTGCCGAGGAGCAGAGCTTTATTTATCAAGTTCACTTGGATTCTCTATTGTTCGCTGCTATCCATCCATCATGGGTAAGTCTCGTGATGGCAAGGTTCCCATTTTACCATCCACTACAAGAAGAGGTACGGTTCTAAACACCTCTGCTGCTCTTGATTCACCATCTGTTATAAGTAAGATCGTTACACCACCACATACACATGCTACACACACTGCTATTACTGATGAATCTGAAACTTCTGATGCTTATGATGCTGCTTCTACTGTGCTTGATAAGAGTGGTTCATTAGGTCCTTTCCTAGATGCTACGATTGCTAGAACTATAGCTGGAAATACCGAAACTCCTAATGAAGGCACTACCACACCTGTTAGCTCACCTGAGTCTAGTGAGAGTTATGATATTGAAGAAGATTATGTTGAGATGACCGATGAGTTTATTAAAGAATGTAAGAACACCCATGATAGGAGCGCTGCTAAGAGTCTCCTTGAGAGGCGTACTATTAGACCCAAATTGTCTCCTATTGCTAAGTTTGCTTCTTCTCCCATAAACATTATAGATGAAGATTATGATTTCTCTCTCGATCTATCTTACATAGCTATTGTTGAGAAAGAACCTTTTTGTGGGACTAAGAATGAAAGTGTAGTAGCACATATGAATGAACTTTCTACCATGAGTGGCTTGTTTTCTGATGATATTAAGATGCATACTTACTTTGTTGATAAGATTTTCCCCTTTTCACTAAAAGGAGAAGCTAAAAAGGAAGCTGAGGAATTAATGGCTAAAATAAGCAAGAATTATGAAGATTGGACTCCTCCTAAACAAGCTATACCTGAAGTAATTGTACCTGAACCATCTATTCTTGTGCATATTCCAACATCAAAGAAGAGGGGAGTTATTGAATTAAATGATGAAGTGATGAAGGAAGCTAAGAAATGTCTTAAGGAGAAGGGAATTAAAGCTGCAGATGTCAAGAATTTACCCCCTATAGAAGAATTATGTAAGCCTATTCCCTACTCACCCACTATTGAGGTACACTCTCTCCAACACTTTGATGAAGGTGATATCCCTTACTTGAAACCTCCTGGTCAATGCTTAGAAGAATTTGATATCTTTATTGTTAAGCAAGATAACTTTAATAAAAGGGTGCAAAATCATCTAATGGAAAACACTAGAGCTATTGTTGAGTTGAAAGATATTGTGGAAAGAACCTCCAATGATGTTAAAATGATTGTTAAACACTTTCAAATGGTTCAAACTCAAATAGATCAACTTGTTAAAGTGCAAAACGACTTGCTAGTTAATGCTGCTAAAGAAAAACATGCTTATGAAATTAGAACTAGAAGTGGTGCTGCTACCCAGGATCCTCTATATCCTGAGGGGCATCCCAAAAGAATTGAGCAGGATTCTCAACAAGATGAAAATAGTGGTTCTACTCGTAAGAAAAGGAAAAAGAAACATAAAACTGTTGAAGAACCCTCTGAACCTGCTATAGATCCTAATAGTATATCTATCTCTGATGCCGAAACTGAAAGTGGTAACGAAGAAAATGAAGTTCCCAATGAAGAAAAAGTTGAAGAAGAACATGAAAACCACACTAAGAATACTAAGTACACTAAAGAGGATTTTATTGCTAAGAAACATGGTAGTGAAAGAGAGCCTTGGGTCCAAAAACCTATGCCTTTTCCTGATAAGAAACACAAGTCAAAGGAAGATGGACACTATAATAAGTTCTGTGAGTGGATGAAGCCTTTATTCTTGCAAATTCCTTTGACTGATGCTATTAAATTGCTTCCTTACTCAAAGTATATGAAGGACATCGTCTCGAATAAAAGGAAGATCCCTAATGAAGAAATTTCTACTTTGCTTGCTAATTATTCCTTCAATGGTAAGGTTCCTAAGAAACTTGGAGACCCAGGGATTCCAACTATCCCTTGCTCTATTAAGAACAGTTATGTTAGAACTGCTTTGTGTGATTTGGGAGCTGGAGTTAGTGTTATGCCTTTCTCTCTCTATAAGTGGCTTCAGCTTGAAAAATTGATTCCAACTGATATATCTTTGCAAATGGCTGATAAATCTACCACTATTCCTATGGGTATAATGGAGGATGTACCTGTTCAGGTGGCTCACAATTGCTTAATACTAACTGATTTTGTTGTGCTTGAAATGCCTGAAGATGATAATATGTCTATTATTCTTGGGAGACCTTTTCTTAATACTGTAGGAGTTGTTATTAATTGTAATCAAGGAAAGGTGACCTTCAATGTTAATGACAAGGAACATACTGTCTATTTCCCCAAGAAGATTGAAAGGACTTATGGTTTGAATTCAATTGAACATGTTGAGGGCATTCAAGTTGGAGAAATATATTGTCCCATACCAAGAGAAAAATTTGAAACTATTATGATTGCGACCATTGATATCAAGGTTAAGGTAACATAATCATTAGTGGAGTACAAAGTTTTGTCTCATATGCAATTGTTTTGGTAGCAAGACTTGATCAACCTTGTTAACAAAAGGATTCCATTGAACAAAACAATGTTTTCATTATGATTATCTCCGTTTATTTCTATCCTTCGCATTTTAGTTTTTGCTTTCGTTTAGTTCTCTTTGTGTTCTTAGTTGCTTGCATGCTAGAACTTCTGTAGTTCTAGCCTTGTTTTGTCCTTGCATCATGTTTCTAAAAGAAAAAAAAATCTGTCTGTTAGAAAAATCATTCTTCTATTTCTGAAAAAATCCCAAAAATAAAGTGTCTCGAAAAATTCCAGAAAATTCATATTAAATTTATACGTGAAAAAAGGGGAAGAGGAGTACCTGGTAGGTACCAGGGGGGCCCACCAGGCAGGCACACCATGTGGTGGCGCGACCAGCCCTGGGTGGCGCCATGCCCTGGTGTGGGCCACCCCTGCCCCCCCCCCCCACGAACTCTCTCCCCTGCCACTTTCTTCTCTCTCCCGAGTAAGCTCCAGTTCATAGCTCAAAATCGCGTTCTTTCTATGCTTGCTCTTGATTTCTTCGATCTCCTTGCTCAGCCCATCTTTCTTGCTGAAATTTGGAGCATTTGTTCCTTGGTATGTGACTCCTCCCCTTATCCAAGTAGATTTGTGTTTAGTGGATTATATGTTGAGTATTTTGCTGCTGTAGGTGACTGGTTATGAGAGCTTGTAAGCTTGTTTGATGCTTAGAGATATAGTTTTGATGCATGTTTAGGCCTCTTGCAAGTCCCTATGAGTAGAATCTTTCATTATATTTACTTTGCAATCACTTGTTTAATAGGTGTTTAAATTTCAGAATAGAAGATGGGTGAACACCACCTAAACCAACATGAGCTTTGGGTGCCTGAGGTCATGAAGGTCCACCGGGAGGAGGAAGTTTTTCCCTCCATTTATCCATGCTCTGAGTTCATGAGAGCTGCAGGAATTCTACAAGATTTCCACACTTTGGTTTCTAATGCAGGGTTAGAGCACTTTTTGGAAGATGAACCTTGTCAATTTGTGAAGCTAACCATGTCTGTGGTGTAGGACTTCAAATTTAGTCACTCTTTGCCTAACCCCATGGTCCATTACAAAATTTACAATATAGCTGTCGACCTTTCTCTTGATGATTTTTGTGCAGCTATTAAGGCACCTCAATGGGGATCATGTAGAAAGATTAAGGAGAGACCTGAACCACTCATGGATTTATATGCAGAAATTTGCCAAGAGAGTAGCTTATCGAAGGAGAATGGAAAAATCCGTAACATTCATCTTCCCTCCATTCGCTACTTTGCCTACTTTATTGCCAAGTGTGTTCTTGCTAGGAAAACTGCCAATAAGTTATCTTCATTTGATCTAGCATTTATCTATGTTGCTCTTAGACGAGATAGGTCTTACAACTTGGGTGCTTTGATAGCTTTCCGTCTTGTTGCTAACTGTGAGAAAGGTGGAATTTGTGGAGGCCTCATTGCTTCTCGTTTACTAGCATTGCATGGTTTAGTGCCTCATCATCTAGACCTATAGTTTCCCATAGAGAGGCTTGATCTTAATTCCATGATACAACATAAATTTGTTTCCTCGTGGGCTAGTTTGAGTGAGTTATCTTATGAAATAACCTTTCTGAAAGCTGGTTGGAGAAAGAGCAAGTCTGAGCGTGTTGTTCTTTTGCCTGCACCTGTTTTGTTCAACCTTGATAACAGGGAAGGATGGTCCCTCACTGAGGAGGAGCTTGACACATACTTGGGAGAGCTCTCCCAACAGGAGCAGGACACTAGAAGGGAGGTCACGGATGATTCGGTCCAGCCCTCGAATGAGGGAGAGTCTTCATATCAGCAGCCCGCTTATGATTGGGGAGCTTCTTCTTCCTCTCATGGGCCCAACTACGACCACTCTTATCATGATCCTCCTGCTTGGAACCCTTACCCGTATCTGGATTGACACCCACTTAGGCCAAAAGCCTAAGCTTGGGGGGAGGTACGCAGACACCGCACTCATCTCCATATCATGTTGTGTCGGTACTTTGTATATTCATGTTTTCGTTCTCTTTTTAGTTTTTGTTCTTCTTTGCTTTTACTTTCTAAAACACAAAAAGACCAAAAATATTTTTGTTGTTTCTCTTTGGTTTGCTTCTTCTTTTTGCCTTGGTTTGTTTTTCCCTTTTTGCTTTGTTTGAACTATTCGAAAAACCCAAAAAGATTTTGCTTTGCTTGTTTTTCCCTTTTGGTTCTTGTTTAAAAATCGAAAACACCAAAAATATTTGTCGTTCTTCTTTGGTTTTTGCGCTACAGGGTTCGGCAGTTCTCAATGGAATATTGGTTTCATATTATTATTCAAGCCACACAAGTGAAGAGCAATAATGAGGATTAATGACAACTTGAGGCGTGGTAAGAGGCTGGTAACGAACTCTATTTGTCTTCATTTTTGTACATATACTCATCATTGTGAGCTTGTTTAGTCCGTTCATGTAGAGTGTATGTTTTCTTTGGATGCTTAATAGTTCTTGCTTTCTTATGATTAGCTCCAGCTCGCTAATAGTTTGTAGCATGTCTCATGAATGTTTGCTTGCATTACTCTATTCATAAATTGGTATGACACCGTGGTATCCTCCTCTGAATGTTTCATTTGATTGACTTGGCACATGCTCACGCATGCTCATGACTGTAATAATCAGTTAAGCCTCGATGAATTATTTTTCCTTGAGGATCTTAAATCACTTTCATGCCATGAGTAGTCCTGTTTTGTTGCAAGCATGATAATGACAGCTATTGCTCTCTCATTTGTCGCTCCCTTACTATTGCTAGCCTTCACTTCCACTGAGTGTTTTACTCAAGTTTCCAACTCCCTAAACCAAATATTTCCAAAGTGTCCACCATACCTACCCATTAGCATCATTTGCTACTTCCGTGCATATTCAATATGCCTTGTTTTCTTCCGAATAAAATATTTGCTTGTTATGAGAAAGTTAGTTAGTAAAGCTCTCATGAACTTGATGGCACACTTTATTTTCTTGCACTTAATAAACCTGAACCATTGCGTCCTTCTTTGTTGTGCATATGCTTGCGCTTTATGAGTTGAAGTTAGCAGAACCATGTATCATGGGGACCGCTTTCAACACTTCATTGGTACTTTGTACCTTGTTGAAATCATGTTCTTTTGCTTATGGATCCCGGTGGTGTGAAATAAAAGTGGAACTTGTAAGATCATGGAGTTTGTATGTATGTTAGAGAAACGCCTAGGCCGCTAGCCTAAGCCATGCCTAATCATGGTGGAAACTTGCAGCATAACCATAATGAGCATTCTGTGAAGCATCCTCAATAAAAATCTATGCACATAGTAAATAAAAAGATCGCCGAGATGCTCATTGTCTGCTTGCGTTGTATTTTGATTATGGGATAGCTCCCGTGTCATGTGCAAGGTGTACCCCGTTGGCGGTTCTCTATGATACGTATATACCTACAATGACAAGAGCTTACTTGTGACTGAAGTTGAGTAGCATGAGGATCGGTCTTCGTAAGTAAGAAGCATGAGACTTCGATTTATAACTTGTCAAGCATATCCTCTTAGTTGTGTCACTTTCACCTTAACCACATTTAAGATGCTTATGATAGGGGAAATGAGAGCTCAAAGCTAACTAGTACCATACTTTCAGCATTTGGAAGCCTTTCAAAATTATTCAAAACCTTTTTCTTCTACTTGTTGAGTCTCCACATATTCTTTGAGCACCTTCTTGAGAGCATAGTTGTCATTCTTTGTGTTTGTTCCAATACTTGATTATTTGTGTTATGACTTTGATGCTTGTATCCTTGATATCTTTACTTCTAGTCATCACTTGAACTTCAGAGGTGCCTTGACATTCATAATTAAAGGCAAGCGAGATACCACTCTATCATACCTTTTTATGAGCATTGTTATGTTGCTTATGTTCGTGCTTCGTGCTACTTATTATTCTTGAGTTGGAATCTCTTCATAGCTTGCAATGACTATTAAGTAGACTCAGTTGCATACTCTTTATTATGGATTGTCTAAACAGTTGATCACATTGCTGAGAATATTTACATCATATAAAGCAAATGTGTTCGTGAAAGTTCTTTTATCGCACTCAGTTTTCAACTGAATTGCTTGAGGACAAGCAATAAGCTAAGCTTGGGGGAGTTGATACGTCCAAAACGTATCTACTTTCCCGAACACTTTTGCTATTGTTTCTCCTCTATACTTGTGTGATTTGGATGTAACTAATGCGAACTAACGCTGTTTTCAACAGAATTGCCTTGGTGTCTACTTTTTGTGCAGAAAATCAACTATTAGGAAAAATCCCGGAAAATATGCCAAAAATCCTATTTCACCCGAAGACTCCAGGAGCTGAATACGACGGAGAAGAGCCTGGGTGGTAACACACCACGGTGGCGCTGCCAGGCCAGCGCCGCCAGGGGTGGTGGGCCCCAGCACCCTCGGTCTCTCTCTTCGCCTATAAGGAGCCTTCTGACCTAAAAACTTCGGGGGGTTCGACGTTTTTCTAGAAGGAGTTCCGCTCCGCCGCCACCACTAGATTCCACGAAACAACACCAGAAACTCCGTTCGGGCACCCTGCCAGGACGGGGAATTGGAGGAGATCATCACCATCATCATCACCATCGCTTCTCCATCGACCATCCATGTTTCCCCCATCTATGAGTGAGTAATCCCCCGCTGTAGGCTATGGGGATGGTAGGGATTAGATGAGATCGTTCATGTAATGGCATCAGATTGTTAGGGCATGGTGCCTAGTATCTTTTATTAGTGCTTTATGACTTTGTTGCGACTTGTTGTGCTTAATGCTTGTCACTAGGGCCTGAGTGCCATGATTTCAGATCTGAACTTATTATTGATTCATTATGATAGTTTTGTTCTGTGTCTTATCTGCAAGTTGTATACACACGTTGTTGTCCAGAACCTATGGCCCCTAAGTGACAGAAATCGGGATAACCGGAAGGGAAAGGCTTTGATGTGAGGATCACATGTGTTCACGGAGTGTTAATGCTTTACTCTGGTGCTCTATTAAAAGGAGCACCTTAATTGCCAATAGTTCCCTAGAGGCCCCGCTGCAAACGGGCTGGCAGGACAAAAGATGTCGTGTAAGTTCTCATTGCGATCACGTATGACTATATATGGAACACATGCCTAGGATTGTCTAGTACTTGGATGCTTTATCTTATTTATCTACAATTGCCCTATGTTCTGATTGCTATGTGAATTGTCTTGTCCATGCAACGCCCGTCCATCCATCCCTATGCCTACCGCACTCAAATCCCATCATCGCTTTTGTTACTACTTTTTCTTTACTACTTTGCTGCTTTACTATTCCTACTACAAAACTGTTACTCGATAAACCTTGTGAGCAAGATTGTTTCCAGGTGCAGCTGAATTGACAACTCAGTTGTTAAGGCTTATAAATATTCTTTGGCTCCCCTTGTGTTGAATCAATAAATTGGGTTTCACTTCCCTCGAAAATACTGCGATGCACCCCCTATACTTGTGGGTCATCAAGTAGCCCCCGAGTGCTTGGTTGAGTCGAAGACTCGAGCAAGGACTAAAGTAGTCAAAATCTTGTGCTGCTGGAATCGATGACGTCAGTGCTGATGATGTGATGACCTCGGTTGCCCGTGTGAGCGGCTTTGACGGGACGTAACGAGTGGTGGTTCCCACTTTCTAACTTCGATTTGACTGGGCGTGCGTAATCTTCTGTTTTAACTGCTGATACATTGCAAATGTATCTATAATTTTTGATGTTCCATGCTTGGTTTTATCTACTTTCTTATGTTTTGTCCACACTTTGGAGTACTTTTCATATGATTTCTTGGACTAACCTATTAACAAGAGCCATAGTGCCAGCTGCCTGTTTTCTGCTGTTTTTGGTTCCAGGAAAGTCAGAAAATGAATATTCTCGGAATTGGACGGGACAAAAGCCAAAAATCCTATTTCACCAGAAGACTACCGGAGCCAGAATATGAGATGGAGTGGGGCTGGGGCCCAGCCACACCACCTGGCCGCGTGGGCTGGGCCTGGCCGCGCTAGAGGGTGGTCTGGCCGCCCTAGACACCCCCTCGGCCTCCCTCTTCGCCTAACTAAAAGCTCAGGGGGGGTCGACGTTTTTCTAGAAGGAGTTCCGCTCCGCCGCCACCACCAGATTCCATGAAACAAAGACAGAACTCCGCTCGCACCCCGCCAGACGGGGAATTGGAGGAGATCATCGCCATCATCATCACCATTGCTTCTCCATCGACCATCCATGTTTCACCCATCTATGAGTGAGTAATCCCCCGCTGTAGGCTATGGGGATGGTAGGGATTGGATGAGATCGTTCATGTAATGGCATCAGATTGTTAGGGCATGGTGCCTAGTATCTTTTATTAGTGCTTTATGACTTTGTTGCGACTTGTTATGCTTAATGCTTGTCACTAGGGCCCGAGTGCCATGATTTCAGATCTAAACATGTTATTGATTCATTATGATAGTATTGTTTATGGTCTTACCTACAAGTTGTATACACACGTTGTTGTCCGAAACCAATGGCCCCGGCGATGTAAATCGGGATAACCGGAGGGAATGGCTTTGATGTGAGGATCACATGTTTTCACGGAGTGTTAATGCTTTGCTCCGGTGCTCTATTAAAAGGAGCACCTTAATTGCCAGTAGTTCCCTTGAGGCCCTGCTGCAAACGGGCTGGCAGGACAAAAGATGTTGTGCAAGTTCTCATTGCGAGCACGTATGACTATATATGGAACACATGCCTAGGATTATCTAGTACTTGGATGCTTTATCTTATTTATCTGCAATTGCCCTATGTTCTGATTGCTATGTGAATTGTCTTGTCCATGCAACGCTCGTCCATCCATCCCTATGCCTACCGCACTTGAATCCTACTGTTTACTGCTTTTGTTACTACTGTCTTTACTTTACTACTGCTGCTACTTTACTATTATCAAGAAAGAACCTTTTGTGGGACTAAGAATGAAAGTGCGGTAGCATATATGAATGAACTTTCTACCATGAGTGGCTTGTTTTCTGATGATATTAAGATGTGTACTTACTTTGTTGCTAAGATTTTCCCCTTTTCACTGAAAGGAGAAGCTAAAACTTGGTTTAGTAATTTACCTCTTGGATCTATTGATAGCCCTGATTGCTTGATTAGTACTTTCCTGCAGAAATATTTTCCTCCTAGTGCTAGACATGCTATTTTGCAGGAACTTTTTGATTTTAAACAGGGAGAAAAAGAGGTATTGCCTGAATCTTGGGCAAGGTTTTGTGCTTTGATTCATGCACATGCTGGAAGTCCATTACCTAAGAATGAGCTTCTTGATATATTTTATAATGGACTAACCAAAGAATCTAGGACATACCTAGATAGTTGTGCTGATTGTGTTTTCAGGAATAGGACTCCTAAAGAAGCTGAAGAATTAATGGCTAAAATAAGCTAGAATTATGAAGATTGGACTCCTCCTGAACAAGCTATACCTGAAGTAATTGTACCTGAACCTACTATACCAGTGTCTATTCCAACATCAAAGAAGAGGGGAGTTATTGAATTAAACAATGAAGTGATGAAGGAAGCTAAGAAATGTCTTAAGGAGAAAGGAATTAAAGCTGTAGATGTCAAGAATTTACCTCCTATCGAAGAGTTATGTAAGCCTATTCCCTACTCATGCACTATCGAGGTATACTCTTGATACGTCCATTTTGCATCACTATTCTATGTCTTAATTCACTATTATTCATTGATATATTTCGTATTGAGAGGTGATACTTATGTTATTTCATCTGTTTTTGCATGGTTGATGACTTTTGGAGCATGGACCGCTGCAGTTAGGATTCTGATGGAAAAGGTGCTGTTTGGAGGCAAAATGCGCGAAGATCAGAAAATCCAGGAAAATATACGGAAAATCCTATTTTTCCAGAAGACTAAGGATGCCAGAAGACGGAGTGGAGATGGGCCACAAGGGGCCCACACCACCGGGCATGGCACCTAGGCAAGGCCAAATAGTGGTGTGGCCACCCTGGCCCACTCCAACCTCTCCCCTTTGGCATATATCATCCTCCCGAAACCCGAAGACTCGGGGAGCAACCACAGAAAGATTCCGCTGCCTCTGCGGGCCGGAAAACACCAAGAGAGAAAGATCTCTCTGGCAGACAGATTTCTGTCGGGGAAATTCCTTCCCGGAGAGGAGAGATCATCGCCATCAATACCACCATCAAGCTGGACTTCATCGGGATCATCATCATCACCACCATCATGACCATCAGCACCCTCATCACCATCTCCATATTGCTATAACAATTGAGTTGAATCTTGCATTAGTTCATAGGGGAAACTTTGCCGGTGTTGATTACTCTTTGTAGTTGATGCTATTGAGTGAACCATTGAATTATTGTTTATGTTCAGATTGTTATACATCATTATTCCATCTCTGATCCTGATCCATATGATGTCTTGTGAGTAGTTCGTTTTGTTCTTGAGGACATGGGAGAAGTCATGTTGTTAGTAGTGGAGTTGTGTTGAGAAAGATTCAATAGTTTGATATTTAAGTTGTGGTGTACTTCTTCTAGTGGTGTCATGTGAATGTTGACTACATGACACTTCACCTATATGGGCCTAGGGGAATGCATTGTGTATTTGGCTACTAATCGTAGGGGTTGCCGGAGTGACAGAAACCCGGACCCCCGTTAGGAAACCATTTCACAAGGGACGTAAGGGTCTTAGAGTTTAAAGTTGTGGTTAGGTTTCTACGTTAATTACTTTCTTGTACTTACGGATGTTTGCAAGGGGTATAATCACAAGGATGTATTAGTCCTGGATGGGTCGGTACATTAGCACAGGTTCACCCACACAACACTTAGCAAGCTAAAGAAGATTAATCAACTATATGAAGCGAAAGCACTTGACAGTCTTCCCATGTGTCCTCGAGAACGTTTGGTCATCTTAAGTAATACAACCGGCTTGTCCTTTGCTGCATAAAGGATTGGGCCACTTGCTGCATTTATTCCTACTGTCTTTTATTTACTCGTACTTTTTTTACTTGCTTTATCAAAAACCCCTAAAAATCCGTTTGCTAAGTATTTGCAGAGAATTCCTGATCCATACCACTAGCCAACACCTTCTTCTCCTCGTTGGGTTCGACACTCTTACTTATCGAAAATACTGCGATACACCCCCTATACTTGTGGGTCATCAACTCTCTCCAACACTTTGATGAAGGTGATATCCCTTACTCTAAACCTCCTGATCAATGCTTAGAAGAATTCGATATCTTTATTGTAAAGAAAGATAATTTTAATAAAAGGGTGCAAAATCATCTAATTGAAAACACTAGAGCTATTGTTGAGTTGAAAGATATTGTGGAAAGAACCTCTAATGATGTTAAAATGATTGTTAAACACTTTCAAATGGTTCAAACTCAAATAGATCAACTCGTTAAAGTGCAAAAAGATTTGCTAGTTAATGCTGCTAAAGAAAAACATGCTTATGAAATTAGAACTAGAAGTGGTGCTGCTACCCAGGATCCTCTATATCCTGAGGGGCATCCCAAAAGAATTGAGCAGGATTCTCAACAAGCTGAAAATAGTGGCTCTACTCGTAAGAAAAGGAAAAAGAAACATAAACCTGTTGTAGAACCCTCATAACCTGCTATAGATCCTAATAGTATATCTATCTCTGATGCTGAAACTGAAAGTGGTAATGAAGAAAATGAAGTTCCTAATGAGGAAAAAGTTGAAGAAGAACCTGAAAACCACACTAAGAATACTAAATATACCAAAGAAGATTTTATTGCTAAGAAACATGGTAGTGAAAGAGAGCCTTGGGTCCAAAAACCTATGCCTTTGCCTGATAAGAAACACAAGTCAAAGGAAGATGAACACTATAATAAGTTTTGTGAGTGGATGAAACCTTTATTGTTGCAAATTCCTTTGACTGGTGCTATTAAATTGCCTCCTTACTCAAAGTATATGAAGGATATTGTCTCGAATAAAAGGAAGATCCCTAATGAAGAAATCTCTACTTTGCTTGCTAGTTATTCCTTTAATTGTAAGGTTCCAAAGAAACTTGGAGACCCAGGGATTCCAACTATCCCTTGGTCTATTAAGAATAGTTATGTTAGAATTTCTTTGTGTGATTTGTTAGTTGGAGTTAGTGTTATGCCTTTCTCTCTCTATAAGAGGCTTCAACTAGAAAAACTAATACCAACTGATATATCTTTGCAAATGGCTGATAAATCTACCACAATTCCTATTGGTATATGTGAGGATGTACCTGTTCAAGTGGCTCATAATTGCTTGATATTAACTGATTTTGTTGTGCTTGAAATGCCTGGAGATGATAATATGTCTATTATTCTTGGGAGACCTTTTCTTAATAATGCAGGAGCTATTATTAATTGTAATCAAGGAAAGGTGACTTGAAATGTTAATGACAAGGAACATACTGTCTATTTCCCCAAGAAGATTGATAGGACTTTTTAATTTAATTGAACATGTTGAGGGCATTCAAGTTGGAGAAATATATTGTCCCATACCAAGAGAAAAAATTGAAACTATTATGATTGGGACCATTGCTATCAAGGTTGAGGTAACATAATCATTAGTGGAACACAAAGTTTTGTCTCATATGAAATTGTTTTGGTAGCAAGACCTAATCAACCTTGTTAACAAAAGGATTTCATTGAACAAAACAATGTTTTCACCATGATTATCTCTGCTTACTTCTATTCTATCCATTTTAGTTTTTGCTTATGCCTAACTTAAAGGCGTTAAAGAAAAATACTTATTGGGAGATAACCCAAAAGTTTTAGATGAGTATTGGAAGTTATTACTTCAGTAATAACCGCTCCTTATCCTTTTTATTTGCTTTTTGTCCCAAGAGTAACCTCTAATGAGAGAGAAGTAATGATTAGGAAAGTTGCTGTCCCAAAACAGATTTCTGTGCTTCACCATAAAATTTCGTGTAAAATATCTAAACGTATTTTTGAGGCGTGCATTTTTGTGCTTGTGCCCAGGTTGTTATCTAACTTTTGTTGGTTCAACACTTTTTGATGTGAGCAACAGAAGGTCTTCGAAAAAATTCGTCTTTACCTGCTGGTCTGTTCTGACAGATTTCTGCCATTTTCTGCATTTGCTTCTTGTTAGTTCCTTTTTGAGTTCTTTTGGGGAATTGAGCTTTTTTAGGGAAGTTCTTCAGTATATAGTGTTCTAATGGAAGTTTATTTGGTGTTAGAACTGAACCTTAAGACCTATTATCTTGAGTGCACTAATATTGCTAATAAAGATTGTGTGAAGTTTTGTATGAAGGAAAAATTTCAGGTGTATGGAAGGAAATGAGTAATGAGATGAAGGATGGACTAAAGCTCAAGCTTGGGGATGCCACACATGTCACCCCAAGAAATATCCAAGAAGTACAAGCATCAAAGCTTGGAGATTCCCAAGGCATCCCCTTCTTCATCAATAAAAATCTCAGGTTTCTTCCAAACGCTTCATTTTTATTGTTTCATGCACAGTTGTGTTGTTCTTGGAGCGTCTTCTTTTTCGTTTTTGTTTTGGTTTTTCGTTTGCTTGGTTTGCTTAGTTTGCTGAATAAATTGGTTGGACTCCCTATTTCATACATTGGTTTTCAAATAGTTTGGTTTGGTTTGGAAAAGAGTAGGAAAGTTCATGCTTAAGTGGTAAAGAGAGCTTGTTTTTGACAGTGGCCTATGCTTTGTCATGCCATGCTTGATATTGTTTTGGCTTTATGCTTAGTATTATTTGCTGTAGCATGACTTGTTATAAACAATTGAGATTGCTTAATGTGCCTTGGATGAATCATGCGTTGTTTTAGCATATTAAAGCATAGTATTGTGGTATTCTCCTTTGATGCTTTATTTCGGTTGACTTGGCGCATGCTCACACCATGTTATGACTATCCAAAGTCACCATAGCCTTTATGATCCTTTAGTTTTCAACTTGTAGTATCAATTTATGCTTTGATCAATGATGTTTTGTCACTCTGCAAGATTATGGCCATTATTGCTCTCTTAGTTTGTCGCTCCCAGTCTTTTGCTAGCCTCCACCACCAAGTACGAGTTCCATTCATGCATCCAACTCCCTGAACCAAGTTATTCCAAAGAGTCCACCATACCTACCTACTAGCATATGTTATTCCAAGTATATTCATGTTTTTGTTTACCTTTCGAATTAAACTTGTTATGAGAAAACTAGTGACTAAAGCTCTCACTCACTTGATGGCACACTTTACTTTTCTTGCCCTTAATAAACTTGAACCATTGTGTTGTCTATGTTGTATATGCTTGCACTTATTTGTTGGGGATTAGCAGAACCATGCTATCATGGGGAACGCTTTCAACATTGCACGCATTACTTGTACCTAGTTGATATCATGCTCTTTTGTCTATGGATGTCGCCTTGTGAAATGAAAGGGGAGCTTGTAAGTCCATGGAGTTATGTATATGTGTTAGAGAAACGCCTGGGCCGCTGGTCTAATCCATGTTGACATGGTGGAAACCTGCAGCGTAACCATAATGAGCTGTCTATGAAGCATTCTTCTTATAAAAAAAGATTCCTATATTGAGAAAAAAGAGAAAAAGAAAAAAAAGAGATTATGAAAAGAGGAAAGAGAGAAAAAAGCACCATATTCCCATGGTAAATAAGAAGATTGCTGAGATGCTTGTTGTCTGCTTGCCTTGTCATTTTGATATGGGGATTCTTCCGTATTATCGGGCAAGGGGTACCGCGTTGGCGGTTCTATATGATACACATGTACTTACAATGACAAGAACTTACCGGTGACTAAACTTGAGTAACATGAGGAGCGGCCTTCGTATTCAAGGGACATGAGATTTCTAACTTATACTTCGTCAAGCATGTACACCATAGTTTGTTCACTTTAACCTTAATCACTTCAAGATGCTTATGATAGGGGAAATGAGAGCTGAAAGCTATTAAGTACCACAATTTTTGGAAGGTCTTTATGAAACTTGAATCCCTACTTCCTTCTATGAAGGCCTTTCTTCGACCATTATATTGAGTCTCCACCTTCTATCTTTATGCACTTACTCTGAGAGCATAGTGGCCATTCTTAGTTCTATGTGCATTGTCCCAAGACTAGTTGATTGATGTACAACTTGATATTGCTTGTTTTAAACTATTTGTATCTAGTCACACTTATGAACTTTGAAGGTGTCCTATGCATTTATATTTGCTATTATATAAGGGACAAGCTGAATGCCATTATGCTATGTTTTCTTTATGTGAAACAAACAAACGTCTTGCAAAGCATTGTTATTCATGAATCTTTTGTTTGTGCATTTTCATGTTGCATCATAGTTTCTTTGTCTTATTGCTAGAATTTTGTCTTTCATGTTATGATTGAAATACTATGTTCCCAGCTTTGAATGTTTTACAAATACTTTGATCAAGTTTATGATGGTGCATGTCACCTCAAAAATTATTCTTTCTCTTTATCACTTACCTACTCGAGAACGAGCAGGGGTTAAGCTTGGGGATGTTGATACATTGCAAATGTATCTATAATTTTTGATGTTCCATGCTTGGTTTTATCTACTTTCTTGTGTTTTGTCCACACTTTGGAGTACTTTTCATATGATTTCTTGGACTAACCTATTAACAAGAGCCACTCTGCTGTTTTTGGTTCCAGGAAAGTCAGAAAATGAATATTCTCGAATTGATTTGACAAAAGCCAAAATCCATTTCACTGAAGACTCTTGAGCCGAATATGAGACGGTAATGGGGCCCAGCCACACCACCTGGCGCCAGGGGTGGTCCGCCGCCTGCACACCTCAGCCTCCCTCTTCGCCTATAAGTTACCTTCTGAAGATTTCATTCGATTTTTCCGTAGATCCCATCATGTTAGGCATGGTGCATATCTTTATTAGTGCTTTATGACTTTGTTGCGACTTGTTATGCTTAATGCTTGTCACTAGGGCCCGAGTGCCTTGATTTCAGATCTTAACATGTTTTTGATTCATTAAGCATAACAAGTCGCTTGTGACAAGCATTAAGCACAACAAGTCGCAACAAAGTCATAAAGCACTAATAAGAGATACTAGGCACTATGCCCTAACAATCTGATGCCATTACATGAACAATCTCATCCAATCCCTACCATCCCCATAGCCTACAGCGGGGGATTACTCACTCATAGATGGGGGAAACATGGATGGTCGATGGAGAAGCGATGGTGATGATGATGGCGATGATCTCCTCCAGTTCCCTATCCTGGCAGGGTGCCAGAACGGAGTTTCTGGTGCTATTTCGTGGAATCTGGTGGTGGCGGCGGAGCAGAACTCCTTCTGGAAAAACGTCGAACCCCCCGAAGTTTTTAGGTCAGAAGGCTCCTTATAGGTGAAGAGAGAGGCCAAGGGGGTGCCTGGGGGGCCCACACCACCCCCTGGCGCGGCCTGGCCTCGGCCCGCCACTGTGTGGTGTGGCCACCCCTGTGGCTCTTCTCCGTCTCGTATTCTGGCTCCTGGAGTCTTCGGGTGAAATAGGATTTTTGGCATATTTTCCGGGATTTTTCCTGATAGTTTATTTTCTGCACAAAAAGTAGACACCAAGGAAATTCTGCTGAAAACAGCATCAGTTCACATTAGTTGCATCCAAATCACATAAGTATAGAGGAGAAACAATAGCAAAAGTGTTCGGGAAAGTAGATACGTTTTGGACGTATCAACTCCCCCCAAGCTTAGCTTATTGCTTGTCCTCAAGCAATTCAATTGAAAATTGAGTGCGATAAAAGAACTTTCACGAACACATTTGCTTCATATGATGTAAATATTCTCAGCAATGTGATCAACTACTTAGACAACCATAATAAAGAGTATGCAACTGAGTCTACTTAATAGTCATTGCAAGCTATGAAGAGATTCCAACTCAAGAATAATAAGTAGCATGAGGCAGAAACATAAGCAACATTACAATGCTCATAGAAAGGTATGATAGAGTGGTATCTCGCTTGCCTTTGATTATGAATATCAAGGCACCTCTGAAGTTCAAGTGATGACTAGAAGTAAAGATATCAAGGATACAAACATCAAAGTCATTACACAAATAATCAAGTAATGGAGTAAACACAAAGAATGACAACTATGCTCTCAAGAAGGTGCTCAAAGAATATGTGGAGACTCAACAAGTAGAAGAAAAGGTTTTGAATAATTTTGAAAGGCTTCCAAATGCTGAAAGTATGGTACTCGTTAGCTTTGAGCTCTCATTGCCCCTATCATAAGCATCTTTAACGTGGTTAAGGTGAAAGTGAGGTCCAATCTGAGTTATATGCTTGACAGACTATAAACTGAAAATCCCAAGTCCCTTGAGTACGAGGGCCACTCCTCATGCTACTCAACTTTAGTTACCGGTAAGTTCTTGTCATCGTAAGTATGTGTGTATCATTGAGAACCGCCAATGGGGTACCCCTTGCCTGATGATACAGAAGAATCCCCATATCAAAATGACAAGGCAAGCAGACAATGAGTATCTCAACAATCTTGTTATTTACCATGGGAAAATGGTGCTTTTTTTCTTTCCTCTTTTCATAAAACTCTTTTTTTCTTTTTCTCAATAGCTATAACTCTTTTTTATAAGAAGAATGCTTCATAGATATCATTATGGTTACGCTGCAGGTTTCCACCATGTAAGCATGGATTAGACCACATACATAACTCCATGGACTTACAAGCTCCCCTTTTATTTCACACCGACGACATCCGCAAACAAAAGAGCAAGGTATCAACAGGGTATATATTTACAAGTGTTGAAAGCATTCCCCGTGACAGTACGGTTCTGCTAATCCCCAGCCTATAATTTGCAAGCATATAACTTTCATGGAGAGTTCAAAATGGTTCAGGTTTATTAAGTGCGGAAAATAAAGTGTGCCATCAAGTTCGTGAGAGCTTTACTAACTGATTTTCCCATAACAAGCAAACATTTTATTCGGATGAAAACAAGGCATAATGACTACGCACGGGAGTAGCAAATGATGCTAATAGGTAGGTATGGTGGACACTTTGGAAATATTTGGTTTAGGGCGTTTGGAACTTGAGTAAAACATACTCAGTGAAAGTGAAGGCTAGCAATAGTAAGGGAGCGACAAACGAGAGAGCAATAGCTGTCATTATCGTGCTTGCAACAAAACAGGACTACTCATGGCATGAAAGTGATTCAAGATCCTCAAGGCAAAATAATTCGTCGAGGCTTAACTGATTATTACAGTCATGTGCATGCGTGAGGATGTGCCAAGTCAATCAAATGAAACATTCAGAGGAGGATACCACGGTGTCATACCAATTTATGAATAGAGCAATGCAAGCAAACATTCATGAGACATGCTACAAACTATTAGCGAGCTGGAGCTAATCATAAGAAAGCAAGAACTACTAAGCATCCAAAGAAAACATACACTCTACATGAACAGACTAAGCACGCCCACAGTGATGAGTATATGTACAAAAATGAAAACAAATAGAGTTTGTTACCAGCCTCTTACCACGCCTCAAGTTGTCATTGATCCTCATTATTGCTCTTCACTTGTGTGGCTTGAATAATAATATGAAACCAATAATCCACTGAGAACTGCCAAACCCTATAGCAAACTTGCAAAAACCAAAGAAGAACGACAAATATTTTTGGTGTTTTCGATTTTTAAATAAGAACCAAAAGAGAAAAACAAGAAAAGCAAAATCTTTTTGGGTTTTTTGAATAGTTCAAACAAAGCAAAAAAGGGAAAAGCAAACCAAGGCAAAAAGAAGAAGCAAACCAAAGAGAAACAACAGAAATATTTTTGGTCTTTTTGTGTTTTTAGAAAGGAAAAGCAAAGAAGAACGAAAACTAAAAAGAGAACGAAAACATGAATATACAAAGTACCGACGCAACATGATATGGAGATGAGTGCGGTGTCGGCGTACCTCCCCCCAAGCTTAGGCTTTTGGCCTAAGTGGGTATCAATCCATGTACGAATAGGGGTTCCAAGCGGGCAGATCTTGGTAAGAATGGTCGTAGCTGGGCCCATGAGAAGAAGAGGAAGCTCCCCAATCATAAGTGGGCTGCTGATATGAAGACTCTCCCTCATTCGAGGGCTAGACCGAATCGTCCGTGACCTCCCTTCTAGTGTCCTGCTCCTGTTGGGAGAGCTCTCCCAAGTACGTGTCCAGCTCCTCCTCAGTGAGAGACCATCCTTCCCTGTTATCAAGGTTAAACAAAACAGGTGCAGGCAAAAGGACAACACGCTCGGACTTGCTCTTTCTCCAACCAGCTTTGAGAAAGGTTATTTCATAAGACAACTCACTCAAACTGGCCCACGAGGAAATAAATTTATGCTGTATCATGGAATTAAAATCAAGCCTCTCTATGGGAAACTGTAGGTCTAGATGATGAGGCACTAAACCATGCAATGCTAGTAAACGAGAAGCAATGAGGCCTCCACAAATTCCACCTTTCTCACGGTTAGCAGCAAGACGGAAAGCTATCAAAGCACCCAAGTTGTAAGACCTATCTCGTCTAAGAGCAGCAGAGATAAATGCTAGATCAAACGAAGATAACTTATTGGCAGTTTTCCTAGCAAGAACACACTTGGAAATAAAGTAGGCAAAGTAGCGAATGGAGGGAAGATGAATGTTACGGATTTTTCCATTCTCCTTTGAGAAGCTACTCCCTTGACAAATTTCTGCGTATAAATCCATGAGTGGTTCCGGTCTCTCTTTAATCTTCTTACATGATCCCCATTGATGTACCTTAATGGCTACACAAAAATCATCAAGAGAAAGATTGACAGCAATATTGTAAATTTTGTAATGGACCATGGGGTTAGGCAAAGAGTGAATAAATTGGAAATCCTGCTCCACAGACATGGTTAGCTTCACAAATTGACAAGGTTCATCTTCCAAGAAACGCTCTAACCCTGCATTAGAAACCAAAGTGTGGAAATCTTGTAGAATTCCTACAGCTCTCATGAACTCAGGGCATGGATAAATGGAGGGAAAAACTTCCTCCTCCCTGTGGACCTTCATGACCTCAGGCACCCAAAGCTCATGTTGGTTTAGGTGGTGCTCACTCATCTTTTATTCTGAAATTTAAACACTTATTAAACAAGTGATTGCAAAGTAAATATAATAAAGGATTCTACTCATAGGGACTTGCAAGAGGCCTAAACATGCATCAAAACTATATCTCTAAGCATCAAACAAGCTTACAAGCTCTCATAACCAGTCACCTACAACAGCAAAATACTCAACATATAATCCACTAAACACAAATCTACTTGGACAAGGGGAGGAGTCACATACCAAGGAACAAATGCTCCAAATTTCAGCAAGAAAGATGGGCTGAGCAAGGAGATCGAAGAAATAGAGAGCAAGCATAGAGAGAACGCGATTTTGAGCTATGAACTGGAGCTTACTCGGGAGAGAGAAGAAAGTGGCAGGGGAGAGAGTAAGTGGGGGGCCAGGGGTGGCCCACACCAGGGCATTGCGCCACCCAGGGCTGGTCGCGCCACCACATAGTGTGCCTGCCTGGTGGGCCCCCCTGGTACCTACCAGGTACTCCTCTTCCCCTTTTTTCATGTAAAAATTTAATATGAATTTTTTGTAATTTTTCGAGACACTTTATTTTTGGGCAATTTTCAGAAAAAGAAGAATGATTTTTCTGATAGACAGATTTTTCTTCTTCTTTTGGAAACATGATGCAAGGACAAAACAAGGCTAGAACTACAGAAGTTCTAGCATCCAAGCAACTAACAACACAAAGAAAACTAAACGAAAGCAAAAACTAAAATGCAAAGGATAGAAATAAACGGAGATAATCATAATGAAAACATTGTTTTGTTCAATGGAATCCTTTTGTTAACAAGGTTGATCAAGTCTTGCTACCAAAACAATTGCATATGAGACAAAACTTTGTACTCCACTAATGATTATGTTACCTTAACCTTGATAGCAATGGTCCCAATCATAATAGTTTCACATTTTTCTCTTGGTATGGGACAATATATTTCTCCAACTTGAATGCCTTCAACATGTTCAATTGAATTCAAACCATAAGTCCTTTCAATCTTCTTGGGGATATAGACAGTATGTTCCTTGTCATTAACATTGAAGGTCACCTTTCCTTGATTACAATTAATAACAGCTCCTGCAGTATTAAGAAAAGGTCTCCCAAGAATAATAGACATATTATCATCTTCAGTCATTTCAAGCACAACAAAATCAGTTAATATCAAGAAATTGTGAGCCACCTAAACAGGTACATCCTCACATATACCCACAAGAATAGTGGTAGATTTATCAGCCATTTGCAAAGATATATATCAGTTGGTATCAATTTTTCAAGTTGAAGCCTCTTGTAGTGAGAGAAAGGCATAACACTAACTCCAGCTCCCAAATCACACAAAGTAGTTCTAACATAACTGTTCTTAATAGAGCAAGGGATAGTTGGAATCCCTGGGTCTCCAAGTTTCTTAGGAACCTTACCATTGAAAGAATAATTAGCAAGCAAAGTAGAGATTTCTTCATTAGGGATCTTCCTTTTATTCGAGACAATGTCCTTCATATACTTTGAGTAAGGAGGCAATTTAATAGCATCAGTCAAAGAATTTGCAAGAATAAAGGCTTCATCCACTCACAAAACTTATTATAGTGTCCATCTTCCTTTGACTTGTGTTTCTTATCAGGGAAAGGCATAGGTTTTTGGACCCAAGGTTCTCTTTCACTACCATGTTTCTTAGCAATAAAATCTTCGTTGGTGTATTTAGTATTCTTAGTGTGGTTTTCAGGTTCTTCTTCAACTTTTTCTTCATTAGGAACTTCATTTTCTTCATTACCACTTTCAGTTTCAGCATCAGAGATGAATATACTATTAGGATCTATAGCAGGTTCAGAGGGTTCTATAACAGTTTTATGTTTCTTTTTCCTTTTCTTACGAGTAGAACCACTATTTTTAGCTTGATGAGAATCCTGCTCAATTCTTTTGGGATGCCCCTCGGGATATAGAGGATCCTGGGTAGCAGCACCACTTCTAGTTCTAATTTCATAAGCATGTTTTTCTTTAGCAGCATTAACTAGCAAGTCATTTTGCACTTTAACGAGTTGATCTATTTGAGTTTGAACCATTTGAAAGTGTTTAACAATCATTTTAACATCATTAGAGGTTCTTTCCACAATATCTTTCAACTCAACAATAGCTCTAGTGTTTTCCATTAGATGATTTTGCACCCTTTTATTAAAGTTATCTTGCTTAACAATAAAGATATCAAATTCTTCTAAGCATTGATCAGGAGGTTTAGCGTAAGGGATATCACCTTCATCAGAGTGTTGGAGAGAGTGTACCTCAATAGTGGGTGAGTAGGGAATAGGCTTACATAATTCTTCTATATGAGGTAAATTCTTGACATCTGCGGCTTTAATTCCCTTCTCCTTAAGACATTTCTTAGGTTCCTTCATCACTTCATCATTTAATTCAATAACTCCCCTCTTCTTTGATGTTGGAATAGGCACAGGAATAGATGGTTCAGGTACAATTACTTCAGGTATAGCTTGTTTAGGAGGAGTCCAATCTTCATAAGTCTTGCTTATTTTAGCCATTAATTCCTCAGCTTCCTTCAGAGTCCTATTCCTGAAAACACAATCAGCACAACTATCTAGGTATGTCCTAGATTCCTCAGTTAGTCCATTATAAAATATATCAAGAAGCTCATTTTTAGGTAATGGACTTCCAGCCTGTGCATGAATCAAAGCACAAAACCTTGCCCAAGATTCAGGCAATACCTCTTTTTCTCCCTGTTTGAAATCAAAAAGTTCCTGCAAAATAGCATGTCTAGCACTGAGAGGAAAATATGTCAAGAAAGTACTAATCAAGCACTCGGGCTATCAATAGATCCTGTAGTTAAATTACTAAACCATTTTTTAGCTTCTCAGAGAAAAGGGAAAAATCTTAGCAACAAAGTAAGTACGCATCTTAATATCATCAGAAAACAAACCACTCATGGTAGAAAGTTCATTCATATGTGCTACCGCACTTTCATTCTTAGTCCCACAAAAAGGTTCTTTCTCGACAATAGCTATGTAAGATAGATCGAGAGAGAAATCATAATCTTCATCTATAATGTTTATGGGAGAAGCAGCAAACTTAGCATCAGGAGATAATTTGGGTCTAATAGTACGCCTCTCAAGGAGACTCTTAGCAGTGCTCCTATCATGGGTGTTCTTACATTCTTTAATAAACTCATCGGTCATCTCAACATAATCTTCTTCAATATCATAACTCTCACTAGACTCAGGTGAGCTAACAGGTGTGGTAGTGTCTTCATTAGGATTTTTGGTATTTCCAGCTATAGTTCTAGCAATCGTAGCATCTTGGAAAGGACCTAATGAACCACTCTTATCAAGCATAGTAGAAGCAACATCATAAGCATCAGAAGTTTCAGATTCAGCAGTAGTAGCAGTGTGTGTAGCATGTGTATGTGGTGGTGTAACAAGCTTACTTATAATAGATGGTGAATCAAGAGCAGCAGAGGTGTTTAGAACCGTACCTCTTGTTGTAGTGGATGGTAAAATAGGAACCTTGCCCTCACGAGGCTTACCCATGATGGATGGATAGCAACGAACAATAGAGAATCCAAGTGAACTTGATAAATAAAGCTATGCTCCTCGGCAACGGCGCCAGAAAATAGTCTTGATGACCCACAAGTATAGGGGTGTATCACAGTATTTTCAAGGGAAGTGAAACCCAATTTATTGATTCGACACAAGGGGAGCCAAAGAATATTTATCAGCCTTAACAACTGAGTTGTTAATTCAGCTGCACCTGGAAACAATCTTGCTCACAGCAGTTTATAGTAGCAACAGTTTTGTAGTAGGAATAGTAAAGTAACAGCAGTAGTAAAGCAAAGACAATAGTAACAAAAGCAGTAACCAATGGGATTCGAGTGCGGTAGGCATAGGGATGGATGGACGGGCGTTGCATGGACAAGACAATTCACATAGCAATCATAACATAGGGCAATTGAAGATAAATAAGATAAAGCACCCAAGTACTAGACAATCCTAGGCATGTGTTCCATATATAGTCATACGTGGTCGCAATGAGAACTTGCACAACATCTTTTGTCCTGCCAACCCGTTTGCAGCGGGGCCTCTAGGGAACTACTTGAAATTAAGGTGCTCCTTTTAATAGAGCACCGGAGCAAACCATTAATACTCCGTGAACACATGTGATCCTCACATCAAAGCCTTTCCCTTTCGGTTATCCCGATTTCTGTCACTTCGGGGCCATAGGTTCCGGACAACAACGTGTGTATACAACTTGTAGATAAGACCAAAAACAATACTATCATAATGAATCAATAATAAGTTCAGATCTGAAATCATGGCACTCGGGCCCTAGTGACAAGCATTAAGCACAACAAGTCGCAATAAAGTCATATACTAGGCACTATGCCCTAACAATATGATGCCATTACATGAACAATCTCATCCAATCCCTACCATCCCCATAGCCTACAGCGGGGGATTACTCACTCATAGATGGGGGAAACATGGATGGTCGATGGAGAAGCGATGGTGATGATGATGGCGATGATCTCCTCCAATTACCCGTCCCAGCAGGGTGCTAGAACGGAGTTTCTGGTGCTGTTTCGTGGAATCTGGTGGTGGCGGCGGAGCGGAACTCCTTCTGGAAAAACGCCAAACCCCCGAAGTTTTTAGGTCAAAAGGCTCCTTATAGGCAAACAGAGAGGCCAAGGGGGATTCCTGGGGGGCCCACACCACCCCCTGGCGTGGCCTGGCCTGGCCCATGCCACCAGGTGGTGTGGCCACCCCAGGGATCTTCTCCGTCTCGTATTCTGGCTCCTAGAGTCTTCGGGTGAAATAGGATTTTTGGCATATTTTCTGGGATTTTTCCTGATAGTTGATTTTCTGCACAAAAAGTAGGCACCAAGGCAATTCTACTGAAAACAGCGTCAGTTCGCATTAGTTGCATCCAAATCACACAAGTATAGAGGAGAAACAATAGCAAAAGTGTTCGGGAAAGTAGATACGTTTTGGACGTATCAGGGCCCTAGTGACAAGCATTAAGCATAACAAGTCGCAACAAAGTCATAAAGCACTAATAGAAGATACTAGGCACCATGCCCTAACAATCTAATTCCATTGCATGAACAATCTCATACAATCCCTACCATCCCCATATCCTACAGCAGGGGATTACTCACTCATAGATGGGGGAAACATGGATGGTCGATGGAGAAGCGATGGTGATGATGATGGCGATGGTCTCCTCCAATTCCCCGTCCCGACAGGGTGCCAGAACAGAGTTTCTGGTGCTGTTTCATGGAATCTGGTGGTGGCAGCGGAGTGGAACTCCTTCTGGAAAAACGTCGAACCCCCAGAGTTTTTAGGTCAGAAGGCTTCTTATAGGTAAAGAGGGAGACCGAGGGGGTGCCTGGGGCGGCCAGACCACCCCCTATCACGGCCAGGCCCAGCCCGCGCGGCCAGGTGGTGTGGTTGGGCCCTAGCCCCACGCCATCTCATATTCTGGCTCCGGGAGTCTTCTGGTGAAATAGGATTTTTGGATTTTGTCCCGTCCAATTCCGAGAATATTCATTTTCTGACTTTCCTGGAACCAAAAATAGTAGAAAACAGGCAGCTGGCACTGTGGCTCTTGTTAATAGGTTAGTCCAAGAAATCAAATGAAAAGTACTCCAAAGTGTGGACAAAACACAACAAAAGTAGATAAAACCAAGCATGGAGTATCAAAAATTATAGATACATTTGCAATGTATCAACATCCCCAAGCTTAACTCCTGCTCGTCCTCGAGTAGGTAAGTGATAAAAAGAAAGAATAATTTTTGAGGTGACATGCACCATCATAAACTTGACCAAAGTATTTGTGAAACATTCAAAGCTAGGATCAAAGTACTTCAATCATAACATGAAAGACAAAGTTCTTGCAATAAGACAAAGAAACTATGTTGCAACATGAAAAGGCACAAACAAAAGATTCATGAATAACAATGCTTTGCAAGACGTTTGTTTGTTTCACATAAAGAAAACATAGCATAGTGGCATTCAGCTTGTCCCTCATAGAGTAGCAAACATAAATGCATAGGACACCTTCAAAGTTTATAAGAGTGACTAGATACAAATAGTTTAAAACAAGCAATATCAAGGTAGGCACCAATCAACAAGTCTTGGGACACAAAGAACTAAGAATGGCCACTATGCTCTCAAAGTAAGTGCATAAAGGTAGAAGGTGGAGACTCAACATAAAAGTAAAAGAAAGGCCTTCATAGAAGGAAGTAGCGATTCAAGTCTCATAAAGAACTTCCAAAAATTATGGTACTTATTACCTTCCAGCTGTCATTGCCCCTATCATAAGCATCTTGAAGTGAATAAGGTTAAAGTGTACAAACTATGGTGTACATGCTTGACGAAGTATAAGTCAGAAATCTCATGTCTTCAAAGGCGAATACCACTATACTATGCTTTAATATGGTAAAACATCGCATGATTCTTCAAAGGCACATTAAGCAATCTCAATTGTTTATAACAAGTCATGCTACAACAAAGAATACTAAGCATAAATCCAAAACAATATCAAGCATGGCATGACAAAGCATAGGCCACAGTCAAAAACAAGCTCTCTTTACCACTTAGGCATGAACTTTCCTACTCTTTTTCCAATCCAAACCAAACTATTTGATAACCAATGTATGAAAGAGGGGGTCCAACCAATTTATTCAGCACACTAAGCAAACAAAGCAAACGAAAAAACAAAACGAAAACAAAAAAGAAGACACTCCAAGAACAACACAACTGTGCATGAAACAATAAAAATGAAGCATTTGGAAGAAACCTGGATTTTTATTGATGAAGAGGGGGATGCCTTGGGCATCCCCAAGCTTTGACGCTTGTACTTCTTGGATAATTATTGGGGTGACACGTGTGGCATACCCAAGCTTGATCTTTAGTCCATCCTTCATCTCATTACCCATTCCTTCCATACACCTGAAATTTTTCCTTCATACAAAACTTCACACAATCTTTATTAGCAACATTAGTGCACTCAAGATAATAGGTCTTTAGGTTCAGTTATAACACCAATAAAACTTCCATTAAAACACTATCTACTGTAGCACTTCCCTCAAAAAGCTCAATTCCCCAAAAGAACTCAAAAAGGAACCAACAAGAAGCAAATGCAGAAAATGGCAGAAATCTGTCAAAACAGACCAGCAGGTAAAGACGAATTTTTTCGAAGACCTTCTATTGCTGAAATAAAAAAGTGTTGAACTAACGAAAGTTAGATAACAACCTGGGGCAGAAGCACAGACATTCACGCCTCAAAAGGACGTACAGAGATTTTACACGAAGTTTTACTGTGAAGCACTGAAATCTGTTTCGGGACAACAACTGTCCCAATCATTACTTCTCTCTCATTAGAGGTTACTCTTGGCACAAAAAGCAAATAAAAAGGATAAGGAGCGGTTATTACTGAAGTAATAACTTCCAAGACTCATCTAAAACTTTTGGGTTATCTCCCAATAAGTACTTTTCTTTGACGCCTTTAAGTTAGGCATAAGAAGCAAGAAAAAGAATCAAGTGTTCTCAAATGAAGAAGCATTAAGATTAATACCAGAAATATCTTCAACAAGGAAAGGTATCTCATCCAAATAAGTTCTAGAGGATCCTATCTCAACGTTCTTGGGTTCACTATTTTCATCAAACGGGTTTTCGGGAACAATCCAATCAAGATTCTTTTCTATGGCTTCATGCATTGCTACTAGTTTAAAGGGTATTGGCATCTTAATTTCCTCCCCATTAGGTTCAATTTTCCTCATATTTTCTCGTGTACCAACAACATCTACACATGAGCCTAGCATATTGAAACATTCAAAGACTTTTCTAGCTTCCTTGGCAACATCATAGAATTCCTTAAGCAAAGTTTCTAGAATAAAATCGCTCTTCTCAGGGTCCTCAATTTATTTAAGTTTAAGAAACATTACTTGCATCAAGGGACCAAGGTTAACAAACCTACCTTCCAACATGTGAACTAAAGAAGCTGCAGCAATCTCATAGTTTGGAGCAAGTTCTGCAAGGGATCTATCCTCAATATCCTCATGCTTACTAACATGATGAAAGAATTCTTCAATATTATCTTTTCCAATTAAAGAACCACTACCTATTGAAAGGTCATTCAGGGTGAATTTAGGGATCAACGTGTTGTGCTAAGGAAAAGGTAACAACTATAGAAAGACTTAATTTGTTTGTGTTTTTAATAAAGAAAGCAAACTTGTAAAACTAATTTTTGTGTGTTTTTGATAAAGAAACAAGCAAACAAAGCAAAAGAAAACTAAGCAAAACAAAAATAACAAAGTAAAGAGATTGGTTATGAGGAACTCCCCTTGTGAAGATGTCCTTGACTCCCCGGCAACGGCACCAGAAAAATATCTTGATGGCCCAAAATATATCAAGCTTGTTGGGGAACCCCAAGAGGAAGGTATGATGAGCACAACAGCAAGTTTTCCCTCAATTATGAAACCAAGGTTTAATCGAACCAGTAGGAGCAAGGAAACACCCCAAAGGTGTTGCTAGCTGAACTTTGGCAGGGCGCACTACCGGTGCCAGCAGCAACGTGGAGACCTGCACAACACAACCACAGAACTCTGTCCCCAACTTGCGATGAGGTTGTCAATCTCACCGGTTTTGCTGAAAACAAAGGATTAAACGTATCGAGTGGAAGAAAGTAATAGTTTGCAGAAAGTAAACACAAAGCAGTAAACAGTTGATTGTAGATTGTATGTAAAAGAAAGGACCGAGGTCCATAGTTCACTAGAGGTGGCTCTCTTTAAGATAGATAACATGTTGGGTGAACAAATTATAGCGGGGCAATTGACAAACATCGAGAAAGCAATACATGCATATACTAATCATCTTGACTCCTTTGGAACTTGATTGGGCATTACAACATTATACATAGACCGCCATCCAACTGCATCTATGACTACCACCTTCAGGTTATCATTTGAATCCCCTCCAGTATTAAGTTGCAAGCAACAGATTATTGCTTTACGAATTGCGTGTAAAGTAAACAATATGATTGTTCTATGAACAAAGGATTGTTGTTTTCTCCCTAGTAGCAACAACACATCTAGTACCTTAGAGATTTCTGTCACTTCCCCAGATTACCAGAGGCATGAACCCACTAGCGAGCATAAATACTAACTCTTGGAGTTGCTAGCATCTACTTGAACAAGATAGCTACTAACAACGGAAAGCATGCAAGATCACAAATAACAAAGACATGATAGAATCAATAATCAATATGAAATAGCATCTCAATATCTATCGGATCCCCGCAAACACAACATGCAGAATTACAAATAAATGATCTTGATCATGAACGGAGCTCACAAGATCTAAACATGAAAGCACAAAGGAGGAGAACCAGCCATCTAGCTACTACATGGACCCATAGTCCAGAGATGAACTACTCACGCATCACACCGGAGGCTTGCATGATGATGAAGAAGGCCTCCAGGGTGAATTCCCCTCTCCGGCAGGGTGCCGGGAAGAGCTTCAGATCCCTCCCGGTCTAGGGATGGAGATGACGGTGGCTACAGACTCTTTCGTGGATTTTTGATTGGGTACTTAGGGTTTTCGTCCTGAGGGCAATATATAGGTGGAAGGAGAGGCCGAGGGGGTGCCGGGGTCGGCCAGACCACCCCCTAGCACGGGCCAGGCCTGGCCGCGTGGCCAGGTGGTGTGGCCAGCCCCTAGCCCTTCTCCGTCTCGTATTCTGGCATCTGATGACTTCCGAAAAAATAGGCACTTTGGCTTGTCCAATTCCAAGAATATTCATTTTCTGACTTTCCTGGAACCAAAAACAGCAGAAAACAGGCAGCTAGCACTGTGGCTCTTGTTAATAGGTTAGTCCAAGAAATCATATGAAAAGTACTCCAAAGTGTGGACAAAACACAAGAAAGTGGATAAAACCAAGCATGTAACATCAAAATATGTAGATACATTTGCAATGTATCATGACCCTGTAGGATCGTGCTTCTCGAGTACTTCATTTTTTGAAGAAGGCGCAGTCGTGCCTTAGGCATATTTAGCGAAGTTCCAGGATTTGAGTGTAGTTCACGAGTCCGTGCGGCAGGAGTTAGTAGCTGGTGCTAAGGCTACGTTGTCGCTGGTGCGACTGCATAGGCCAGATGTAGATGTTGCGTCTGTTGCAGCTGGGCCGCCGCCTCCGCCTGAAGGTATGACCTGGAACATGGTTCCGTACTATCAAGCGGTTGATCAGCCAGCAGAGGAGATTGTCGATTTCTTCGAGGAGCAGACGAACGCTCTTCTTTTGCAGCAATAGCATGTTTTGTATCCTGCACATAATTGTACAAGTGTTGTAAAGTTCGTATAAATATGTTGGATGTAATTAATACCCATTCATATGTGAAGAGCTTGCTAGCTTTTATATTTTGCGAGTGAATTGTACTCTGCAGTTCCTTTTCGTTAGCCTGACTTGTGTTTACCTCAGCATCTTGCCAACCTGTCAGGTGCGTTGCAACTGGGTTGGTGTTTATCAAGGGTTTGATTGTTGTTGTGTCAGCTACTCAGGATACTGCGATTTGTTTGTAGAACGAAGGTGTAAAGGGTGGCGCAGCCCCCGAGTGATAAAATTGCAAGAAAATTTAGGAAAACACAGAGTTTTGGGGCACTTAGCTTTATTTATTCGTGGAATAGTACGAGGTACAATGTGTGGCTAAGTAGCCTGACTGAATAGCCTTATTTGTAAATGTAAAAAACCACTAGGGGTAGAAGCGATGCAGTTGCACGATGTTCCAGGGGTTGGAGTATGCGACTCCTGTCTCGAAATCTTTAAGGCGATAGGCGCCACCTGGGATTACTTCTGTAATCACGTAAGGTCCCTCCCAAGGGGACTCGAGCTTGAGATGTCCTTGTTGCTTAAGTCACAGGACCAGGTCTCCTTTGACGAAGGATCTGGGGCGTAGCCTTCTGATGTGGTAGTTGCGGAGGCTTTCCTGGTAGATCGTTGATCTCTCCGCTGCGATTTCTCGCGCCTCGTCAAGGAGGTCGATGGAGTCTTTGAGTGCAAGAGTTAACTCCTGCTCGTTGTAAGCGACCACCCGCGGGGCTTTCTAGCGTACTTCTGCGGGTAGCACCGCTTCCGCACCATGCACCATGAAGAATGGAGTGTATCCCGTGGTGCTGTTTGGAGTTGTATGCAGGCTCCAAAGAACTGGTTGCAGTTTGTCTAGCCAGCAGCCAGCGGCTTGTTCGAGTGGTCGAAGGAGTCGCTTCTTGATTCCATCGTAGACGAGGCCATTGGCCTTTTCGACTTGACCGTTGGTCTATGGGTGAGCCTCCGAGGCGTAGCTTATGTTGATACTGAGGTTTTCGCAGAATTCCTGGAACTCCTTAGAGGTGAAGTTCATCCCATTGTCCGTGATGATGATGTGTGGCACTCCAAAGCGGTAGACAATAGACTTGAAGAACTTGACAGCACTGGCCCCTGATTTATTTTTCACCGGCATGGCCTCGATCCACTTGGTAAATTTGTCGACTGCGACCAAGAGGTAGATGTAACCTCCTAGCGAGGATTTCAGGAGCTTACTGACCATGTCGAGTCCCCATTGCGCAAAGGGCCAAGCCAATGGTATTGGCCGGAGTTCCACGCCAGGTGCGTGAGGTTTGTGTGCGAATCGCTGGCAAGCGTTGCAATGCTAGACGATGTCCTTGGCGTCGCGCATGGCCATGGGCCAGTAGAATCCAGCTCGTAGAGCTTTGACAACGAGGGCGCGACTACCAGCATGATTCCCGCAAGTGTCTTCATGGATGTCGAGGAGGATGGCCCTTCCGTCCCTGTTGGAGACGCACCGTTGGAGCACTCCTGTGATGTTGCGCTTGTACAGTTCGCTCTTGATGAGGGAGAATGCCTTGGATCGCCGCGCGATCTGCCGCGCATCAGTCGGGTCGTCTAGCAGCCTCTTGCTGAGTAGGTATGTAATGTAGGGTTGTGTCCAAGATGGCTCGATCATCATGACGCCCATTGGTCCTTCGAGTCCCGTGTCAAGCTCCAGGTCGTCGAGTGCCATTGGCTCGTTGGGTGGCGTATCCCCCGAGTCCATTGACGTGCTTGTTTTCTTCTTTGGAGCCTTGGGCTTGATGGAGCGTTCGCAAATGCACTCAAGAAATACCCCAGGTGGTATGGGGGCGCATGTGGAGCCAATATTGGCGAGTAGATCCGCCTCTTCATTGCTTTCGCGGCCCACATGTCGCAACTCACAGCCATCGAAGTCTCCTTAGAGTGTGTCCTAGAGGTTGCGATAGGCGATCATGTTGTCGCTCATTGCGTCACACTCGTGCATCGTTTGGTTGACCACTAGTTTGGAGTCGCCGTAGATGATGAGCCTTTTGGCGCCACAGGCTTTCGCCATCCGCATCCCATGGATTAGGGCTTCGTACTCAGATTCATTATTGGAGGCGGTGAACTGCATTCGCAGAATGCATTTCATCTTGTCTCCTTGGAGCGATGTCAGTATGACACCCGCGCCGGCTTCGTCTTTTCGCTTGGACCCGTCGAAGTGCATTATCCAGAGGTAGGACATATCTGGTTTGTCGGGGAGCTGATTCTCCATCCAGTGCACGAGAAAGTCTAGGAGAACTTGCGATTTGATCGCGTCGCGCTTCTCGTATGTTATGTCTCATGGAGACAGTTTGATTCCCTAGAGCGCGACTCGTCCGGTGGCATCAGGATTATTGAGTATGTTCCCGAGCGGGGCGTCGTTTACCACCACGATTGGGTGCTCCTAGAAGTAGTGGCGCAGTCGCCTAGCCATCATGAAGACGCCATACGCCAGCTTTTGGTAGTGCGGGTACCGCTGTTTTGTTGGCGTGAGCACCTCGCTGAGGTAGTAGACTGGGTGCTGGACCCCGTGGACTTTATTTTCTTCAGCTCGCTCTACTACGAGCACCGTGCTGACCACCTGGTTGGTGGCGGAAATGTAAAGTAGTAGTGGTTCCTTTTCATGAGGTGTCACCAGTACTAGCGAGGTGGATAGTAGACGTTTGAGGTCTTCGAATGCTTCATGCGCCTCGTCTGTCCACTCGAATTTGTCAGCTTTGCAGAGAAGTTGGTAGAAGGGCAGTGCCTTTTCGCCCATTCGACTGATGAATCGACTGAGCGTCGTGATTCGTCCAGCCAGCTGCTAGATGCCTTTTACGTTTTTCGGCTTCTCCATGGCCAGTATGGCCTTTATTTTCTTCGGGTTTGCTTCGATCCCTCTCGCAGAGATGAGATACCCGAGTAACTGCCCAGATGGTATGCCGAAGACGCATTTATCCGGATTGAGCTTGATCCGGTAGCGGTCGAGGTTGGCGAATGTCTCACGTAGATCGTTGATTAGCAACGCTTCCTCCTTGGTTTTGATGACGATGTCGTCAACATAGACTTGGATGTCGCGACCAAGTTGGTTCTTGAGGCAAGCCTGCATGCACCGCTGATAGGTGGCTCCTGCGTTTTTTAGTCCGAAGGGCGTCGTGTTGTAGGAGAACACACCAAAGGGCGTCGTAAATCTGGTTTCTCCTGATCCTTCTCCTTCATTCGAATCTGGTTGTAGCCTGAGTAGGCATCGAGGAAGCAGAGACACGCACACCCTACGGTGGAGTCGATGATTTGGTCGATTCACGGCAACGGGAAGTGATCCTTTGGCCGGTGCTTATTCAAGGAGGTGAAGTCCACGCACATCCGCAGGATATCCGTGTCTTTTTAGGCACAAGCACTATGTTAGCGAGCCAAGTACTTTCCTTGATCTTGCGTATGAATTTTGCATCAAGGAGTCTGTTGATCTCCATTCCGACAACTTTTGCTCTTGGTTTAGATAGTTGCCGAATTGTCTACTTGACTGGCCTTGCATCTGGATTCACGTTGAGTGAGTGATTGACGAATTCCCTGGGAACCCCTGGCATGTCCGCTGGACACCAGGCGAAGATCTCCCAGTGCTCATGGAGGAATTCGACGAGCGTGAGTTCCTATGCGTAACTCAAGTTGTTGGCGATGAGGGCCGTCTTGGTCGGGTCCGTTGGGTGGACCTGGACTTTCTTCGTGTGCACTGACGAGTCGAAGGACAGGTCGGGTGAACTTGGTACGCTTTCGGGGAGGCGATCGTTGTCTTGACTCCTTCAATCTTGCGAGTTCCTCCTGCATGCCAAAAGACTGGGAGATTCTATTGAATTCCCTATCGCAGCTGTCGGACCTCCCGAAGTTGCCATTGATTGTGATTATGCCGTTTGGACCTGGCATTTTCATCTACAGGTAGGCGTAGTGCGGCACTGCCATGAACCTTGCGAACGCGACACGTCCAAGGATGCAGTGGCACTATGAGGGCCAGTCGACAACTTCAAAGTCGATGCGCTCTCGTCGAAAGTTTTGCGGCGTGCCGAAGATGACATCGAGGTTGATTTTGCCTAGGGGATATATGCCCTTCCCTGGGACGATGTCGTGGAACGTCGTGTCCAAAACTTCCAGACACGTCAGGGGGATCCTCATCGCACGCAAGGTACTCGCGAACATGAGGTTAATGCCGCTGCTGCCGTCCATGAAGACGCGACTCATATCAAAAACCCTGATCTGCGCCTCGAGTACGAGGGGATAGTGGCATGGACGAGGAACTTGGCGCGGGTGGTCGCGTCTATCGAAGGTGATGTAGGAGTCGCTTCCACTGAGGTACTGATCAGTGGTGGAAGGTGGAGAGTTTATCGCCAAGTTGACTTGGCGAGTGATGGCCTTCTGCACTCGATTTGAGGGACGCCCTTTTTGGACCATCCCCATGTTGCCCACGGCTCGTGGGTATGGTTCTCCTCCGTGATGCTGGACCGGCGCAGCCGTAGGTGGTGGTGGTCCAGGCGGTGGTGGAGGAGCTCCATTTGCCACAGCGCCTAGGGCGGCTCCATAGCCCCTGTTGACCGCATCGCGGTTCATCCGAGCCAAGCCCTCGTGGAGTATGAGGAACTCGCGGCAGTCCCTGAGGAGTTGGCTTGATTTTTTCTTGCTATCATGCTTGTCGATGTAGAAGTGCACGTTGCATGGCCCGGACAATTTGTCCTTGATAGATGTTGCGGGTGCTTCCTCGCGAGTGCGGCGCTGCCACACCTGCGTGGTTTTTCCGCTATCGCGGTATCCACCACTGTGATATCCGTTGTTGCGGTTGTCGTCGCGTTTGTCAGCGTAGCCTGCTGCGACCATATTGACTTCGTCGCGGTCATCGTAGATGTGCATTCGACGTTTGCCTCGGTGGTCGCGTCTGCGCCCGAGGTCATCGTCGTCGTCCGAGTAGGTGCAGTTTTTCATCGAGTCTTCTTTGTCAGCCCACCGATTCACGATTTCCATCAGGTGGTTGATCGTTTTGGGCTTCGAGCGGCCCAGCTCCTCCCTGAGATCTATGCGGCGAACACCACCGTTGAATGCGTCGATTACGCGGTCCTCCGAGATGTTTTCTGCGAAGTTCTTGATGATGGACCATCTCTGGATGTATGAGCGCAATTACTCGCCAGATCTTTGCTGGCAGCTTCTTAGTTCTTTGATTGATGCAGGCCTTTTGTAAGTGCCCTTGAAGTTGCGTACAAAGCTGTAGACCAGCTCTTCCCAGCTGCGAATGGATCCACGCGGGAGGTTGTTGAGCCACGCGCGAGCGGCGCCCTACACCTGTAGCTGCAGGCATTGCATGGCCGTGCTTCGACTCCCGCCGTGTAGCCTAACGGAGGAGATGTGGTCCTCCAACCAGATTTTCAGGTCCTGCAGGCCGTCAAATTTTGGGTTCTCCGACAGAAGTTTGAACCCCTTAGGCATTCGCTTCTGCCTGATGGCTGTGCTGAAGCATCTGGAGCCGCAGAGCTTAGTCTCGTCTTCTTTCGAGTCAGTCGAACGAGCACGTCTTGCCCGCATCTTGTCGACTTTGCGCTGTGTGAGGTCATCGCGCGCATCGTAGTCGCGGTCATGCCGTCGTGAGCGATGTCGCCGTGACAGATCATGACTGTCGTCACTGGAGGAGTACGAGTAGTACTTTTCTAGAGCCTTGCTTTTCTTTGGCTCCGGTGTTGGATCTTTGTCGAGGGCGGACTCGATTAGCCCCAAGCCCGCGATCGTAGATCGGTGCATGGCAGCTCGTGGATCTCCAGCCAGAGGCTGGTTGTTGAGGAGATACATGGTGGGTGCTGTCACCACGGCTTGCAGCGTTTTTGGGAGCATGTTGCCCCGCGTGTGGACTGTCATAGAGCCTAAGATGAGGACCTTCGTGGCCTCTACGCATTCTTGTTCGGTGAGGTGGGCCAGTCGAGATCACTTTTTGTTGGCAACGTACTCGTTGCCTTTGGAGGAGGATCCTCCGTGGGAGGAGAGCCCAGCTCGTCGAAGACTCGACTCATCCGCCGCTTTTCTGCGCGCTTCGAGTTGCGCGATCACCTGTTGCTAGCGCTTGAACTCCTCCTTTAGCAGCCAATGGTAGCCCATTAGCATGTCCTGCGGTGTGTTGGGGGTAGAGGATTACCCGGTAGAGCTTCGCGGCAGTGGGCCCACTTGTTGTCGTTGAGCTTGATCAGCATGCGCTCAGCGGTGTTCCCATTCGCCGAGAGCGATGGTTCTACGCCTATCCCATTGTTGACGGGCGCGCCGTTACCACTATTGGTGGGGCCGCCGTTCGTGACTGGTATGTCGCCGTTGGGCGGTCCAGTGCCAGATCCGGTGCCAACGTTTTCACGATTGGCGGTGGTATCGCCCGCATTGATGACGGCGCACATGAAGTGGTTGGGGAAGCTCTTGCTCCCACAGCTTTCAGATCCAGAGCCGTAGGCTCCATCTTCTGTGGCTAGATCACCTAGATCGGATCCACGACTGTTGTCGCTGTCCGTACTCCCAACTGTTGCTGAGGTGTTGAGCTCGCTGAGGGTGCCGATTGGTGGCGGGAACCATGATGCTGGAACAATTGCGGGTGCCGTTGGCTGGTCAGGCATGCGAGGCGTGCCCAGTTTACCAACCTGGAAGCGGAAGCTCCCAATCGCCAGGTTGATTCCATCGCCCACGAACTCGAAAGCCGGGCGAGTGGCTGGCGTGTGGATGGTGAAGTCGAATGCGCCAAAGAGCTGGCGAATCTCCGATGTTGCAGAGTTGTAGATCACGGTTGATGGGGCCGAAGAATCCGCGACATCAGCACTCCCTGTTCCCATAGATGGCGCCAATTGACGAGGGTTTAACTCGTCAATGCCCAATGTTATGGACTTGGGTTTTGGAGAAGGAGGGAGCGCTGGAGGCATCAATCGGATAGCAAACAAGCACACAGGGACGCAAGTTTTACCCAGGTTCATGCCTCGTAGAGGTCCCTACTCCTGCTTGTATTCTCTTGGAATTAACAAAGGAATCGAAGATTACAGGGGCGCGCAGATGCAATCTGGCGAGAATTGTGGAAACTAGGGTTGTGATTGTCGTCCTCGCCTGCCCCCTCCTAGCCTTTATATAGATAGGCTAGGTCTCGGGTAGTAGGTCAAGTCAGTTACAAATTAGGGTTTTCCCTTTGAACTTTCTATCTTAAGCTTCTTCTTGTCTCGCAAGCAATCGAGAGTCCGTGGGCCACTCGAATACTATATTGGGCCTTGGCAACGCCATGGGATTCTGCTGTATCCAGGCCGTATATACCAAACTCGAGTACATGTAGGGTATACCCATGTCACTACTACTAAGTACTCCTGAAATAAAATTGGCTTGTTGCAAACAAGACTAGAGCTTAGGATTCCTACTAGAATTACCTTACTTGTGTTAGTGATAGTTTGCGAGTACTTTAAGAGTACTCATGGCTTTGTCCCTGGATATTCCCATGGCCAGACTATGAAGAGGACTACCCGGAAGATGGACAACAAGAGGTCTATGATAACTAGGATCATCTCCCATCATTAGCATTGCCTGTGACAATGAAGATGGAGTCTACTACGTTTATTTCCGCTGCTTTGATATGTATTAAGACTTGATCACGAGGTCAACTATTTATAAGACTTATGGTTTGTAATGGATGATGTACTATGGTACCAATTCTATTATGTCCCGCAAAAATGGTAATCCTGGGATTGCGATGTACGGCATAACAGGCATCTGGACTTAAAAATCCGGGTGTTGACAAAATATATCCTCTTTTGAAAGTTGATAAGCCTGCGAGGATGCTTTGCCATGTAAAGGAAGAGCCCGCCTTCGGACCTACCTTAAGGATATCTCCATGTGGATAATACTTTGCTCGCATGACTTGGGCACAGAGAGATTGTGGTTCATTGAGTAATCTTCAAACTTGCTTCGCCAACATTGACAAATTAAAGGAATGGAAATCTCTAAAGCCCATTCCTCCTTCTTTCTTTGGGTAACATAATTTCCACCAAACAAATCAATGCATCTTTTTGATATTAGCATCATCTCCCCACCAAAATTGTGCTATGGCATCCATCATCTTCTTACAAACCCCTTTTGGTATTAGAAAGAGAGACATAGCATAAACCGGAATAGCTTGAGCTATGGATTTCAACTTCCTTTCCACCAATCGAGAGATTCTTCTCCTTCCATCCATTAATCCTTTGGATAATTCTTTCAATAAGCTTTATGAAGTTATCACTTCCATCAGCCCCAACTATAGAAGGAAGCCCCAAGTACTTCTCCCTCAAAGCTTCAGTATCAATATGTAACACCTCATAGATTTCTGATATCATAATCCCATGTGTATTAGGAGAAAAGAAAATGCTAGACTTAGCAAGACTCAAACATTGCCCAGAATTAGCACAGTAGGAATCCAGAACATGTTGTAGGGAAGTTGTATTCGTCATGTTCGCTTTCATGGGAATAAGGTAATCATCAACAAATAAAATGTGTGAAACTAGTGGCAAAGGACAAAAAAATTGAGGTCGGGTGAAGTTTAAAGCATTAAAAATGGATGCACAAAAAAACATTTTCTTGACATATTAATATTTTCTACGATCTTAAGCATAATAACTAACATTAGGAAATTATGTTGAGATGGTTGTGTTGGACCATTTTTTAGGTAAGAAAATCTTCTAACATTGGGAGCAATTCATGAATTCGAATGTGAAGACCTGGATCTAGTTTTATATAATCTACGAAATCAGTTATACCTCCAGCTTCTAGAACAACAACATTCTTTCCCCACTACAACTTAAGCTGAATCTTCAACTTGTTTCGTGTCATGTCAGTGGCCATATAATTTCTGATTCATCCTTTCACTTCTTGTGCTTGCTCTTTGTGTGCAACATTTGCACTTCCACGGGTGCTTGGTCTAGAGCTATTTCCGTTCTCTCCTTCCACTTTTTTTCTTGATCTTGCTTTGACATAACATTTGTAGTTCCTCATGGGTGCTTGGTTTAGAGCTATTACTGTTAGCAGTTGGCACATAACATCCCTTTCAGATCTACAATTAAAAACATTAAAGACAATACAAGTAGTTTGCCTATTTTAACTAGAGCTCAAATTTCACAAATTCAAACTTCATACAATTGACCACAAAATCAAAGAATTGTACCTCCCTTGCAGTTGTCGGTTTTATTCCCCTTCCAGTCCATTTCTACATGATTCACATTTTCAATTCACAAATTCGCAAGAACCCTAGAGCCTAGAGGCAGGCCTAGATGGATTGGGAGTCTAGGATGGGTGACTGGCTGAGATCGGGCGGACCGAAGGGGGAATTCGCGAAGACGAGGAGGGAAGCCGCTACTTGCCCGACCACTCGGGAGGACTGGATCACTGGAAGACGACGGTGCTTGTTCGGAATGAGCCGTTCCATCGACCGTCGTTCACATGGTGACTCGTTCGATGGATCCAGGGAGCACTTGAACGGGCACACACTGGGAGACACACACGGCCCAAGGAAAACCCATGACGGCAGAAACCACTCCAACGCGGTCATTTCGTCATTTTCCAACGTACAGAATTTGCACAAAAGTGTATGCATATCAGTGAAATGTAGTATATATGCGATTGTTTTTGCCAAAAATCAAGGTATGGCAGCCCTACCATGCCCAAAGGAAGCTTCGCCCATGTGTTCGACGGTTCATGTGCTTTGCTCTGTTCTGTCACGTTGGAGTATTAGTTGCCGAAATAAAAGTATAAAGTCAAATCAAGAAACAAATAGTAATTTTCCTCGTGGATAATAAAAGTATTTTCACAAGGCACAACCAGTACTTTCCTCGTTTAGTCTATTCAAGAAAGAATTAAGACAAATCAAACAAATAGCAATTGCATAAATTCACAACCAGGATTATCATCATTAATATACAAAAAATCTTCATCATGTAAATGAAATAATGCGTCAAAGCTGATTTACAAAACAAACAAATAGTAATTGTACAAATTAATTGACCACTACAATTATTGTAGTAATACTCATCGAAACAATAAATGAAATTGTGCGTTCCAAGTGATGTGATCAATGCAGTCCCTTGGAATGACCACAACCCATGATTGACGACGGCAGTCGGCGGACCCTCTCAACGCCCTCCTCGAACACAACTCCCATGCCCATGAACACGTGTGCCTCGATGTGGCAGTGGAACAGCCACACCCCCGGGTTGTTCGCGTGGAACCTTATCGCCGTCCACCCATCTGGGTGCAGAGGCACCGTGTTCTTCATGATCGGGTCCTTGACGTCCATAAGCCTCCATGCGTCCGCTGCCGGGTTGAACTTGCCGTCGCCATGTCCGAGCACCCAGAAGTCATGTCCATGGAGATGCCACGGGTGTGACTCGCTCTTGTTGTTGAGCATGTTGGAGTTCTGCAGCACCACGTCCACCACCGAGTCAAATGCAAGCCGGTACACCGGGCTACCAATGGTCCCGTTCGTCGGCGCCGGCGCGGAGATGTCATGGCCCATGAGGTCGTACGTGTCCAGCGGGGGGCGCTGGTCGTATGCGGCGGTAAGGCCGTGCTTCATCGACACAAGGTAGGGCGTGGCCGGGAAGTGGAGGGACACGCCGTTGATGGTCCACTTGATGTGGCCATCGATGTTGTTTTGCGTGTTGAGCAAAAGCAGCGTGCGGTCAGCTCTCGCTGGGGCTGGCACGACGTAGCCCGGGTGCGCGAAGATGGCCCTGCTCTGCTCCACCCTGATGGCCGTGTTGTTCCATGGCGGGCCAGTCGTTGGCGCCGTGGGTGGTGTCTTCCGTGGGTCGTTGCCGGCGTAGCTCACGATGGCCTTGCCACTCGGTGTCGTGCTGGCGTTGCGGCCTACTATGTGGGACGTAGCCCAGTAGTTCCGCGTCGGGTCCTGGTCGGCCTTGACAAGGATGGAGTATGTCTCGCCGGAGTAGATGAAGAGGTTCCTCACCACGAACGGCCGGACGTAGTGCCCGTCGGCCTCAACCACCGTCATGGAGTGGCCCTCGATCTCGAAGCTGAGCGACGAGAGGGACGTGAGGCTGCCGATGCGGAGCAGGTATGTCTTTCCAGGCACGACGGTGAACAGACTCCTCAATCCGCAGTCCGGGCTGGAGGAGTTGCACGTTCCGGTAGCGGGAACCAGGTTGGAGCAGTTGAATATGCCTCGGCCGTTGATCAGGAGAGACTGGGGCTCACCGACGAACACAAAGGGTTTGGCGGATAGTCCAGTGGCCTGATCGTAGACGCTCTTGTGCCACCAGTCTTCCAGGAGGATGGTGTGCTCCTCGTCGTAGCTGAAGGGCTCAACGAAGCCGTCCGGCACGCTGACGACGATCATGCCGTTGAGCCCCGCCACGCGCTGCATGCCGTAGTGCGCATGGTACATGTACGTGCCTGCCTGCAATAATCACGCAAACACTTATTAGTTCAGTGATACTGGCCAAGAAAACAACGATCGATAATCGAGCTTATTATACTACAAATATTATGTCCAAATTCTTACGTACCCTATCGACGACGAATCTGTAGGTGAACGTCTCGCCAGGTAGGATGGGACACTGCGTCACGCCGGCGACGCCGTCAGCCCAGGGCGTGTCAATCTGGCGGATGCCATGCCAGTGGATGGCGGTGTTCTCGGTCTCGAGCTTGTTGTGGACGGTGACGACGATGGTGTCACCCTGCGTCGCGTAGATGGTCGGGCCGGGGGCCTCGCCGTTGACGGTGACGGCGAGCTTCTCGAAGCAGTCGGGGGACTTCTGCTGGTACGAGATGTCCCAGTCGTAGTGGCGCACATTGGCATCCGCCACCGCTAGCAGCAGCGAGGTGCCAAGGCAGAAGCAGAGGATGGCGGCCACCAGTGGCCTCGGCGACGGTAGCAGCATCGTTGCCAGCCGATCGACGTGCGTAGCAGCAGACAGCCGCTTAATTGCACTGTGGCTGGCTGTGGATTCAAGCAAGAAGAAGCTAACCGCTGGGCCGTAGTGTTTCGCTGGTGTTGGAGCTAATTGTTAATTGTGGGTGTGTGTTCGTTGCTCGAGCAAATGCTTTCCATTATATAGCCGTGGGCTGTGGCCGTCTGACAGTCTGAGGATTTGCGTACTGGTCAAACGCGTACGCTGAGTGGGTGATTGTTGAATGGAATCGTTCCTGAAGAGGCAAGTATACATATAGTACATGCACACCTATTAGTGATTTTTTTATTGGCAACTAGCTAAAGGAAAGATTAATTGAAGTACTATAGTATCAAGCACGTTTAGTCTCTCAAAAATTAAAGCTGGCATGCGTGCGCGTTGACTATAACCAGGTCCTCGAGACATGCATGCATGAGTGGAAGATCGGAACCGGTCACGTATGAATGCAGGTGCAGGCGGTACTAGGCAGCGATTTTGTTTTTGTTTTTGACAAAGGTACATATCTATAATATCTATAAAGTTCATCCCCACTAAAATGCATTTAATGTTTGCAAGCTGAAATCTGGTGAAGCACGATCACCTCAATTGTTTATATCCATCGGATTTTAAATATACGGTCATCCTAGATTTGGTCCAGTCCCTGTATCATGCGGTCTCAGTCATCCATCTTGACCCGTCTACAACTGTACTGAGGCCGACACAAACGCTTTGGCTTACTCAAACAACCGGACAAGCTCGCTGCCCCACATGCTGCTATAACATGCACGCTTAATGAAAATCTAACCATTCCTCTTCCTGGTATTAACTCGATTCCCTTCCCCTTCCCTTTCATTCTTTTACAGATCCCACTTACCTACCATTCCTCTTCCTGGTCTTAACATCCTTCACCCCATATTCCTCTTCCGACCCAGGCAGCCACCATGCATCCATCACCGTGGTACCTCTTCCTCCAACATCATCTCCGACTCTCTGGTTGATTACCAAGCACCGTGGTACTTTGCCGATCTTTCTCAATTGAGCATTGCTTCTCCTTTCAGCACCTATTCTCCTAGCGGCAAGTCAAAGAAGGTACATGTGCTGGCAGCTTGAAGGCCCAGGCTTTAACGATGTGTTTCTGGCCTCCTATTTGATGATCTGATTGGGTGCTTCAGAACTCAGAAGGAACCACCTGGACTTTTTTTATACCAAGCTACCGTCAGAGCGTTCTGGCAAATTCACAGTCATCCACAAAGCAATGGATTCAGCATTTTGTTTTGCCTTTGAGTGGTGCTTCTATGTACAATGGTTGTGTCCTGTCATCTTGGTTTTTTTTTTCGTTTGAGGTTCCACTTGTGGTGTGGTTGATAGAGCAGCAGCCCAAGTCATATGAATATATAAGCACGTACAACTGAATTTCGGTAGTACAAGATTTTTAGCAGGTTTGGTACTGAAACACTCTTCTTCCTGTCATCCCTAATTAGCATGCCATATGTTCCTTTTCAAGCTGCTCACATCTTTTTTACTTCCACCAATTATTTTGATTACGTGACATAGTGTGTATTCTTCAGCAGGAGTTGTACTACACTACAGTGCCATATTTGTTGGAGATTTCCCTCTCAAGATGAATATGTCTCCTCATTTTCAGAATGTGCCTTTACCACCATAATATGCTGTTACGCACAGTCTTTATTGCATTCTTCATTGCAATTTGCAAGCAACAATTTCATAGAGTAGCACCTTTTTACTAATTAATGGTCCGTTCAGCTCTGCACTCCATATGCTTAATTGTTCCGACTAGCGTTTGGGAGAATGTAAGGAGATTGTACTAATGTGTGTCAAAACTTATTTGCTTGATTCTAACATGTCAAGATTAGTTTTCTCTGACTCAAAGATTCATGGTATACATGTGCAAATTCTGTTCTGGTATAGTTACTTTTCTTATTTGTGAACTACTAGGCACATCAAGATTTTACCTCTTGAATTTCACATGATTTGATTAGTGCGCTTAGTTGCGCATATCGAGCAAGCTAGAACTATTCATTTTATTATTCCGTGTAACAAATGTCCAGTTACTCTGGTATACTGAGCATTTTTAATTACCATGGGAACCTTACCTAAATGGCCGAATATTTGCTCCCAGTATCTTCATAGATCAACTCCTTTCATGAACCTCCGGTCAGCTTATGATCTACTTACAATATAGAGAATTTTGTATGTCTACTAACATCATTGTATCCGAAAGTTCTTCTATAATTTCCGCAGCAACGCGCGGGGTATCACCTAGTTAATATCACAATTATACCAATTACATCTGGCCTTAACACCAACAAGAAATCCAAAAACAACAGGATACGCACAACCAAGAAAAAAAATAAAAGAGACAGAAAAGAAAAACAAAGGTAGTAACCAGGACGCAGACAGGACGCAGACAAGCCACCATCACTTAAACCCTACGTTAGGGTTGCGAATGACCGCGTGAGAGAGTGAGAGGCAAATTTGTGCGGTGATAACATAGAGCAGAGCAAGGGAAGGCGGTTGAGTGCCATGGCGGCGACAGAGGTGGCCGGAACAGCCGGTGACGAGGCGGCAACGCGTAGTTGCCAGCACGACACGAGACCGAGCGAGCAGGTAGGCGACGGAGGAGAGAGAGAGAGAGAGAGAGAGAGAGAGAGAGAGAGAGAGAGAGGATATTCTTTGGTTCGGTTCAACCGAACCGGTTCAGCTCGTCTTGACCCTCTAGGTCTGACTAGTGGAACCAGTGGCATTTTGGTAATTTCACATTTACTAAAAAATGCCAATTAATTAAAGGACTCCTAAACCATTTTATAAAAATATAATAACATTTTTTCAAATACAAAAAAATATAAGGATTACAAATCCTATTTTTCTAAAATTATTAGAAATAGTTTTATGTGAACAATATTTCAAAGTTAATTATTTGACTTAAATAAATCCTTTTAAATAGGTAAAAATCCTTTTCAAGGTTAATTACTATTTGCAAGGATTCCATAAAGGTATTATTTGTAAAATTTGGATTTATAGAATATTTAGTATGATTTAAATACCCTATATTAGAGTTTAAATGTTTAAAATATTTTATTTCGGCAAAGTAAACAAATTTAATTCATAAATGTGTTGGTCTCAATTTTCAGAATCCAACCATATATTACTTGTATTGTTCAGTTTAACAGGTGATTTTCTACGCATTTTACAAGATAAACAAGTTTTCTGCCTATTTAAAACAAAACAGAAAGCAATTAAATAGAGTTGTCCAGGCGGCAGCACGCGATTGGCCAAAGATGCTAACCCGGCTGCTGACGTGGTGCCTTACAACGCGTGACGATTGGGCGGTACCGCCTCGGCTCATGATTTAATCCTGGCCACCCGTTCTGGATCTAGCGGCAGGGAATGAAAGGAAGAGGGGGCTCATCGGCAGCGTGGTAGGTGGCGGCAGACGGCGCATAGGTCGATGGAAGGGTTGTTGCATGGTTGGTGGCGAGATTGGGGGGACGACGAGGTGTAGGAGAGGACGACAGGAGTGATGGCGACGACGAAGTCCTCGTTTGCTTCCTGGCGTGGCAGGGGTGCACGACTGGAGCGGAGTCGGACAGAGGGATAGAAGGGGTGAGCAGGAGCGCGAGGGCGAGAGGGAGAGAAACGAAGGAGGTAGGTGGCGGCACGGTTCACAGATTCTTGGCGGTGATAAAAATGGCGGCGGCGACTGCGGGCTCCGGCGAAGAATTGCGGCAGCCTAGGGGCATGCTTGCGTGGGGAAAGAGGGGGAAATTGAGAGGAGGGCAGGGGCTTTAAAGGGGCATCACCAGGAGAGAGCGGGGTGGCTCAGGAGAGTGGGGGAGTGGGGGCGATGGCGTCGGGGTCGTGCGAGCCCTGCGTGCGAGATCGGTTGGAGGAAGAAGAAATTGGGGCGGGGCCAGCGTCAGTGGGGAAGAGGGAGAGCGGGCCAGGTTAGGCCGGCGCTGGGCTGGCTGCGCAGCGCGCGCGGGCGGGCGGCAGATAGACGTGGCTTCGGGGGAGGAAGGTGAGCTGGGCTGGCCTAGTTGGCTGGCTTTTCTTTATTTTTTCTCATTTGTTTTATTCTTTCTCTTTTCTTTTAGCCTCAAAATGGTTCCTTTCTTCAATAAGTCTTTTAGAAAATTTCTTAAAAATATAAATACTAATATTTTGTTTATTTGCACCCTTTCAAATACAAAACAAAATTTAGGAAATAATAATATTTTAAAATGGGTATTAAAATTACTATAGGGGTATATTCCCTATATATAGGATTTATGCTTTGCCCAAAAACAATTAAATTCAAATAGGAACATTTTATAAAACCAAAAGGGTTTCTCTAATAGTATGAAAACTATTTCATATCAAATATTAAATTTTGAAACGTATTATTTTGTAAATAGATGCTTTCCAAAAAATTCATTTTGGGGAAAAACATGTGGCACCATAATGGTTTCAAAATTATTTTTAATAAAAAGGGATTTACTACTTTTTAGGAAAACCAATGTTCGTTTCAAAGCAATATAAAACAGTATTTTATTTTCCAAATAACATTTTTATAAAACACCCTTTTTGATAACCATTGTCATTAAGGCTTTATGGAAAACTCTAGAAAATACAAATATGATTGTATATTTTGGATCAAAACAAAACATCTAACCAAATATTAAACTAGGAATGTTTTATAAATATTTTCATCAACCAAATATTTTTATTAGGGTTTGCTTTATGCAAGAAGGGTTTTGCAGATGGAACTATTTGGCAAGAGGTTTTATGTTTTATCAAACCATTTTAAGAGCTTTTGTTTTCCCATAAAACAAAATAACTTTAATAGGTTTTGAAATATATGATTTTCTTTAGTCTATTGTCCCAAAACTCTTTTGTTTGGAAACAAGGTTTGCTTTATTATCATAAACTCTGAAAAGTTTCTTTTCTTTTGAAAATTCAAATAAGGAAACGAATTTTTTTAACAAGTATCTAAATAATTTTATTTTATTTTAACATTCCAAAATTTGAAAAGTGTTGGGATGTTACATCTGTATTCCCAGGGAGGAATACAAAGGGTGATGGTTTTAGTGTCTTGGAAGGGGTGACAATTAACACTTGGTGTTGACCTGTTTCGTTGCAAAGGGTATATTGCGGAGTGAAGACGTGCTCGGCATGACTTGGCTATACTTGGTAACTGGCTCATACCTAAGAAAATGGGACTTGGAGCAATAAGGCCAAGGACTTTTGTGAAAAATATAGCGCACCTATGTAGAGTGTATAAAACATGATATGTTACTCTCTATCTCGGGAAAAGATTCCGAACTCAGCGTGGCTCCGCGAAGTTATAACATAAATGAAAACTAACATACATAGTTTTTCTATAACTAAAACTTACCCTTTCAAAAATTATTTCAAAAATCGGCATTAGCCCAGGATTCTTATCCATTGCTATAGATAGATCATCAAACAATCAGCTATATAGAATTTTTGGAATACGACTCGTACTCAATCTATCTTCTTAAACCCATTGCTTTGACTTTGAGAGTTAAAACATTGAGACTACCGAGATATTTGAAAACGGAGGCGATATCTACTATGAGGAATCATATCTTTTAGGAGACCTAGAAGTAGTAGACTACAGTATAGTGGTACCATTCATATTTACCGAAGACGGAGACGCAGAAACGAGTCGAAGTGTAGATAGGATAGTATAGAATAGATGTGTCGAGCATCGTAGAATAATCTAAATATAGTGCTGAGCTCGAATGATACTTAGCTTAGTGGTACCATTCATATTTAAATTTTCTATTTTGAATTTTTATTTGCTCAGGAATCCTCATCGAACCGATGAGGATCCGAAACATTTATACATTTATGTTTAATAATAATGAACATATAAAAAATGTGTATCCGTAAAATTTATTATGTTGTACAGCTCTGAAAGAAATATGATACTCCCTCCGATCCATATTACTTGTCATTGAAATGGATGTATCTAGCACTAAAACATGAGATACATCCATCTTAGTGACAAGTAATACGGATTGGAGGGAGTATTTGTGAATGAGAACATGATATACGACGTGTATGTAGTGCCTTCCAGAGATGACGTGGACATATAGTGGGCTGCCGGATGTCAGCTACTGTACATGCTAATCTATCTAAGGAGGATGCACCTGTCACCATTTGCCGACTGCTGCAACTGCCATCGTTGGTGACCGGATCTGGTCTCAGGAGCAGATGGCTCGGCTGATCGATCGGTAGACGTTAATCCACACAGGATTGAGAGAGCGGGCGGGCGTCAACACGTTTCGCCCGAGACTAAGCATGCTTCAATTAATGGTCGTCTCATACAAGAGCTAGTTGCCAAATGAAAGAAATCACTGACCCTCGCGTGCACGTACTTTCCTCTACTGGAAGGATTCAACCCAGCTCAATCATCACCAACCATACTTATTGTATCGACCATATGCACACAGCCTCTCACGACCATATATAGAGTGCTTCATCGTATCATCCTTCCACAGAACAAAGCACACACCGAAAATTGCTAGAACATCACCGTGCGAGACACGAGCCAAGGGTAGCTACCGCAGCAGCGGTTAGGCACTGTTGTCCATCGTATCCACATCCACCGGCACGATGCCACTGGCGCCGAGGCCGCTGGTTGTGGCCGCCGCCGCCGTCCTCTGCTTCTGCTTCGGCAGCACGCTGCTGCCGTCGTTGGCGGAGGGCAAGGTGCACCACCACACGTGGAACATCACGTACCAGCACAAGTCCCCCGACTGCTTCGAGAAGCTCGCCGTCACCGTCAACGGCGAGGCTCCCGGCCCGACCATCTACGCGACGCAGGGAGACACCATCGTCGTCACCGTCCACAACAACGACCGGCCCGCCATGGAACAACACTGCCATCAGGGTGGAGCAGAGCAGGGCCATCGTCGCGCACCCTGGCTACGTCTTGCCAGCCCCGGCAAGAGCTGACCGCACGCTGCTCCTGCTCAACACGCAAAACAACATCGACGGCCACATCAAGTGGACAATCAACGGTGTGTCCCTCCACTTCCCAGCCACGCCCTACCTCGTGTCAATGAAGCATGGCCTCACCGCCGCTTACGACCAGCGCCCACCGCTGGACACGTACGACCTCATGGGCCACGACATCTCCGCGCCGGCGCCGACGAACGGTACTATTGGTAGCCCGGTGTACCGGCTGGCATTTGACTCTGTTGTGGACGTGGTGCTGCAGAACTCCAACATGCTCAACAACAAGAGCGAGACGCACCCATGGCACCTGCATGGACATGACTTCTGGGTGCTTGGCCACGGCGACGGTAAGTTCAACCCAGCAACAGACGCTTGGAGGCTTCTAAATGTGAAGGATCCGATTATGAAGAACATGGTGCCGCTGCATCCAGATGGGTGGACAGCAATAAGGTTTCATGCGAATAATCCAGGGGTGTGGCTATTCCACTGCCACGTCGAGGCGTATGTGTTCATGGGCATGGGAGTTGTGTTCGAGGAGGGCGTTGAAAAGGTTCGTCGCCTGCCTTCGTCAATCATGGGTTGTGGACATTCCAAGGGACTGCATTGATCAGATCAGCGCATCACTTCCTCAAACAAAAGATATTCATTTTCCTAGTTGTGAAGGTAATCCAGGTGATGGATATGTGTTGTTTAGGGCATTTATTTATTTTCCTTAAGGACAAATAATGTACTATAGTTGTTTCTTTATAGGTGAGATGTAATAATGTATGGCTGATTTGCGCGCGAATAAATACAAACATGGCTCTTGCATGATTCAAAAAATATGGAATGGAGGGAAGTCTTTTTCGACAAACATAATATATTAATATGTTAATATACAAATTACGCATTGACTTTGCAACAACGCATTGACTTTGCAACAACGCAGTGCCATAATGGCACTACGGATGCCAACAACTAAAAATAAAAATAAGAAGAATTATAAAAAGAAAAAAACTGCTACGGTAATCTATTCATTGTAGCGGCAATACAAACACCACACAAAAAACACTAGAATTCCAAATACTTCAAAAGCGACGTCTCCAAAAAGAAAACAGTGAGCTCCGTCTGATATAGGTATGCCCCAAAGGGCACCTACTCTAGCCTGTTTGGCTTGGCCCGACGGAAGGTCCACTCGACGACCTGCCAAGGTCCAGACAAGACAGTTTGACTGATACGAAGTCTACATGGACAGACTTCAAGCGCGCAAGACAGGAAAAACTCAAGACTACAATTCGAATCCAACTTATAACCTACTTGTATTGGTTCCTAAGACCTAGTATCCCTATATATAAAGGCTAGGAGGGTCCAACGAGAAAGGCACCTCCCATCATAGACAATAGTCAATAGATCTAGTAATTGATCTCTTATTTATACACCACGAGATTCAATCTGCGCACCATTGCCATCTCGACGACCTTGTAAACTCATCATCAATCAAGAACGGACAAGCAGGAGTAGAGTTTTTCCCTCCGGAGACCTGAACCTTGGTAAATCTCATGTCCCCATGTGCTTGTTTGTTAGCCGACGAAGTCTCCAATGCTCCGCTCTTTCTCAAAACCCAAGTTTATCAAGTATGGGCATTGACGTGATCACCTCATGTCAATTGGATGGGAAGCCCGCACGCTGATGTTGCAACTTCGAAGGCTCCATCATCAGCAACTTACAACTTATCAACATCGTCCGAGCGGGATCCCTCATCATCGACGGTGGACGGATCGCATCTGGCTACTTCATCTGCTTCGGCGTGTTCAACTTCTGCAAAAAAGAAATGATTCAGCGCAGTCTGCAAAGAGGTGGTTGTTTACTTATCGGGCACAGTAACATGGCTGCAGGGCACCGCTAGTATCACGGATCAACCGGCCAATTCTATTTCCATAATTGAAGACCTCTTGAGACTGGATTTACAGCCGGAATCGTTGGAGCATAAGGCGTGCGTACCAAGAAAAATACACATACAGACCAAGTTCAAACAAACACAGATGGCTACAAATCCAAGCACAGACCACGCCTAGTACTCCTTCCAAGAAAAAAAAAAGGAAAGCATCGATCACGGAAGAAAGTCCGAGCAAAGAAGCTGCTGTTTTTTTACGTGACCGAGTGCCCAAGTCCCGAAACAACCCTATTCGTCTGAATAAAAGAAGCAGCGAACTGGTTCTCCAAAACCGAAAGGGATACATACGTGGATCTTATTCTTTTGAGTAAGAGTAAATTGCATTTTGCTACCATAATTGGAACAACGATTTTCAAAAAACTACCCTCTAAAATGGAGAAGTGGTAGTTTTTTCAGGTATTAGCGTGGCATGGAGAAGTGGTAGTTTTTTTTGGCAAAATTGACCACTATAAAGTGGTAGTTTTTTGAGTACCTGGGTGGAATTAGGCGGAAAAGTGGTAGTCTTTTATAAATTCTCTGAATTGTGGTAGTTTTTTGAAGTCATTGCCCCAATTATGGTAGCAAAATGCAATTTTCTCTTTGAATAAAGAAAGCAGCCAATGTGGCGCTGGTAGTCCAAGATCAGAAGAGATACGTTCGATTTTTCGGCCGGAGACGACTGTATGGATTTGGCAAGGATGCTAGCTCACTGTCCGAATAGAGTTTTATCGCGTTATGTGAAGATATATGGAGCCGTGAAGTCTTCATCATGGTTGGCTTCGCCTCCGTCGGAACGGCCTTTGCCTATGTACAGATTCATCGCCCTTGTTGACGTCACTGGTGGTTTTATCCATGTCACAGTCTATTTCGCTGCCGTGAACAACACTGATTCGTCGCAGTGTCGACGTGTCCATCGCGTGATTCCGTTGACCTTAACCACACGTCCGCCTCGACAACTTTGTCGACCACGCCGACTCTACGCTCGGGGGCTGCACCGACTCCGCCGGGTGACCCTCTACAGTCTTCAGCTTCGGCCACTCGGGGGCTCCCTGGGCTCCGACGACCCGCTGAATCTTCGGTTGTGGCGACCCGCTATGACCTTCAGCTGCGTCGACCCGCTCCCGTCATCGGCTCCAGCGATCCGCTGAATCTTCGACTGCTGTGACCCGGTGCGGTCTTCGACTGCGGCGACCCAATACAGTCTTCGGCTCTGACGATCCGTTGGGTTTTCGACTGCGGTGACCCGCCAGTCGTATCGGCTCCCACGACCGCAACCCGCTATCATGTCAATTCCATCCACAGTAACTACCAATAAAGCTGAGTTTTCTCTACCAAGAGTTCATAATTTTTTACCTTAATTGCACTCGACACACTCAGGGGTTGCGTCCTCTTCGAGTAATCTAATGAGACATCGACTCTATGCACCTAAGCATTTCATACGCGACAACTCCAGTAGCTGATTCTGCCTGATCGTCGAATCCTTAAACTCCGAGTATCTCAGCAAGATACTGAGACTAAGGTAATTAGGATAACAAAAAGGAGTAGCATAGAGTGCAAAAGTTTCAACTCGATTGGCAATAGAAAATGTTATAACAAGCCGAAAGGCAAATATTCTTTGTAAGTTTCAACTCGATTGGCACCTGCATGGACATGACTTCTGGGTGCTTGGCCACGGCGACGGTAAGTTCAACCCAGCAACGGATGCTTGGAGGCTTCTAAATGTGAAGGATCCGATTATGAAGAACACGGTTCCGCTACACCTAGATGGGTGGACAGCAATAAGGTTTCATGCAAACAACCCAGGGGTGTGGCTATTCCACTGCCACGTCGAGGCGCATGTGTTCATGGGCATGGGAGTTGTGTTCGAGGAAGGCGTTGAAAGGGTTCGTCGCCTACCTTCGTCAATCATGGGTTGTGGACATTCGAAGGGACTGCATTGATCAGATCAGTGCATCACTTCCTCGGGCAAAAGATATTCATTTTCCTAGTTGTCAAGGTAATCCAGGTGATGGATATGTGTGGTTCAGGGCATTTATTTATTTTCCTTAATGACAAATAATGTACTATAGTTGTTTCTTTATAGGTGAGATGTAATAATGTATGGCTGATTTGTGTGAAAATAAATACAAACATGGCTCTTGCATGGTTCAAAAAATATAGAATGGAGGGAAGTTTTTTTTATAATCATAATATATTAGGGATTTTTATTTTCGTGCCCCGGTGCATTAGTTGTACTCAGTTTTCCCCAACCGCTTAACTTCTCCTCTCTTTTCCCAATCTCTTGTTCGAAACTCTCCAAAGAGCTCGAACGGCAGCTGCTGTCAGATTGACCGTTAGCTGACATGTGGGGCCACGCCATCCGGGGACGCTCCATGTGGGACCGTGTGGGGCCACGCCGTTTGGGGCCACTCCATGTGGGACTGTGTGGGGCCGGTTGGTCAGGACCACGCTATGGTAACGTGTGGGCCGCGTCGTGTGGGACTGTGTGGAGTTGTGTTTGGTAGTTAGTGTTGGAAATATGCCCTAGAGACAAATAGTAGTAAGGACTATTATCATATTTCATATAGTTTATGATTAAGTTTTATATCATGCTATAACTGTATTGAGTGGAAACATCAATACACGTGTGATATACAAACAATCAGGGGTTCCCAGTGAAACTCTAGTCACTGGTTCATTGGTCAACAGATGATCATGTTTCCTGATCATGTGGCATTTATGCCAGTTGGAAATGAGGTCATCTCATTCGGAGAATGAGATGATGAACCAATACCCAACCTAAACATCGTGACCCGATCATATCACGAAGTTCAAGTTATGATGATTAGCAATGGATCCTCGTAGACTATTCCTTAGACCGTGAGGCTATATCAATCACTGTCTCTCGAGAGTGCTTAGATAGCATCAAACGCCATCTGGTAAAACGGTGGTTATAAAGGCGTGTTTAGGTATTCGGAGGAAACCGTAGAGGCAATATATGTCAAGAGCGGGATTTGTCCGTCCATGTGATAGAAAGATACTCAAGGGCCCACTCGGAGAGGTTATATCCAATAGCTGCGCAGCGTGTGATTGGATCTCGGGGATATCACTTGTCGGAACGAGTTAAGTAGCATTGTTCAGTAACGAGATTGAACACGATATGGTGATGTCAATGATCAGATCTCGGGCAATGCAAGTATCGAATGACAAAGGGAATAAGACACGACTGTTTCGGTTTAAACGACGAAAGATCTTCGTGGAATGCACAGGGGTCACATGGCCATCCAGGTCCCTCTGTTGATCATCGGTGCGGGAGTGTCCCGGCCATGTCTGGAGTGTTCCCGAACCGTGGGGTATCACGCTTAAGGGCTTGATGATGCTTAGAGAGTGTTTATAGGATTGGTAGAATCACCGAAGAAAAGAAGGGAGAAAACCGGAAGGGTTTCGGTAAGTTCGGAGGATGTCCGGAGTGGAGGTGGAAGGTGTTCCATGGCCACGGAGATTAGATAATGTGTGAATGAATGTTAAATATTTATTTAATCATTTATTCATAATTATTTAATAAAGAGAAAATCAATTAAAAGGTCAAAAGGCTTAATGGGCCATTTCCGGAGGGAGAGGGCCCATTAGGGAAAAGGAGAAAGGGGAGAAGGGGCAAGGGGGAGGCCAGCTGGTCCTTGCCCCCCCCCCCCCCGCGCGGGGCCCACTAGTGGCCGGCGGCCACCTCCTCCCCCCCTCCTCTCCTTTAGTCCCACCCCGAGACTTGAGGGGAGGTAGTACCTCCCCTCCCCCTATATAAAGTGGGGTATTTGGCCTAGAAAATACACCCAATAATCAATAAAGGTCTCCCCACTTTTGGGAGGACCTCCAATTGATATTTTCTCTCCCTCTCTCTCGTGATCGTGGTCCCAAGTCCGATCTTGTGAGCGAGACATCTTCATCGGAGCGCCGCCTCACGGATTCGGATCCGGGAGCTCTACTTCCACAACTGCTGCTGGATCGGGGAAGCGGGAGTCATCGTCAGACACCGGACGTGTGTAACTCCCCGCGAGGTGTCGCACTTGAGGCACTCAAGTCGTTGGAGCCAGAAGGAGCGCAAGGACTTCATCACGACCTTGAGGTCAGCTTCGGCTCGTCTACATCAACCACGCTCTCCTGAGCGTTGACAATGCTTTTCGGTCTTCAAGGGTACTAATAGATAGGTCCTGGCAGCTTCAGGGGTTCAGGAGCATAGAGTAAAATTTATTGTTTTTATGCGTGGAACCCCTATAGTGGTATCATAGCTAGATCTATGCGTAGTAATGCTAGTACGGGTAGAACACACAAGATGTAGCGTGTGGGCGTTGATCTTTTAGTTGTTACCCTCCCACGTGTACTTGTGTATACCGCAGTAATGCTTGATGAAGCGGCCCCCAGCCGACTTTACGTGTTCATTCGCGAGACTGGTCCACGCTTGACATACGGCTTGTACCGTATAAAGTGGCTTAGGGGGTGTCTGTCTCTCTCGCATTAGTTGGTATACCATTTGCAACAGAGGGCCCCGAAAGGGGTGTAGTAGAGACAACTACTTGATCAGTGTTGTGCTGAAAGTTCGTAGGTAAGAATGGTTCTAGTGCGAAAGCCCATTCAGCCACGTAAAACATGCAAAGATAAAGTAGAGGCGTCTAACTTTGTTTTGCAGGAGGGCATTGCTTTGTGATATGGTTGTGGCAAAGGTAAAGTGATTACCTTTTGTTACATAGTAGTAGATAGTCACGGAGGTGACGGACTACCACGCCGGAATGACACCGGTACCCTGGTGTCTACGGCGCCGGAACCCTGGCACCGGAACCCAGTGACGGCGTATGGAGATCATGACGTGAAGGAACATATCACATAGCATTTACATTCAATGTTATTGTCTGTATGTCTTATTGTGTGCTAGTATTAGATACTCGACGGTAGCCTAATAAGATGATCCCTGTTAAAATAACCAACAATTGTGTTCCCCCTTAGTGTGCACCACCAAGAAAGTTCTTCGGTATGAGGCAGGTCGTGATGATCGGGTGTCAGACATATCTACGTTCGCATACAGTGGGTGCAAGCCATGTTGCACAACGAAAACACTAAGGTTGAGTTGGCGAGCCTAGCATGTACAGACATGGCCTCGGAACGCGGATGGACGAAAGATCAAGCACGAGTCGCATGAATGATGTGACCGACGTTTAGCGTCCACCCTTGAACCCACATTGATGGCCGTGATGATCGGGGGAGATGTGGCTGATAGGGGTCGTGTTATCACTAGGAACCCTCACTGGGGATAGGTGTTTCTGAGTGGAGTTATTATTAACTCATTTAATTATAAACTTAGTATAAATTCCTTTTGCAATTATAAATGTAGAAAATGGTTCTTCCCGAGATTACTTTTCCTATCGACGATTGGTTAAAAGGAGAAAAGCTCAAGTTAGATGGATCCAACTTTTCTGCATGGGTCATACACCTATTTGATCTCCTTGGGGAGAACAATGTAGCTGACTACATGACCTGCCAGATGTATCTGGAGCCACCCTATTCTCATGAGACCCAAGAGCAGCGGGATCTGCGTTATCGTCGTCGTGTGATGGCCACGTTTATATCAGTGACCATGCGCCTCGGAATGGAGGATGGGCTGTGGCCAATGGTGGGGAGTCTCAAGCCCCGAATGGTCATGGCACATCTGAGAGCACATTTTGTGGAAAAAGTGCGCATGTGGGAGTATGAGCTGATGGGGGACTTCCTCTAAATAAAGATGGAGGAGGGCTCCTCACTAGATGAGCACTTATTGCGCCTCTACGATGCGTATATGAGTCTGGCATACTACCTGGACAACTGGTACTCAAGCTCATTTGTGATGGGAGTTGTGCTTCGGTCGCTTTCTCCAAGCTTCCAAGCACAAGTCAGGATCTGCGTTATGAGAGGTGACACCGAAAAACTGGATTTCCTTGAGTTCATATCACATTTCAGAAATGTGATAGATGAACCCAACGTCGTTGGAGTCGTCGATGATAAAGGTATATATTTGATATACAGTTTTATAAATGTTATAATCTTGCAAACACATTGCAGTGTTAAGTATATCTGATACTTGTTCTATTTTACTAAAAACAGGTCCTTCTGCATAGAGGTGCTTGTTGGAGAGGAGGTGACGTTGCGTGTTGATGGCGAGCATGATGATGATGGCCGACGACACTCTCCCTTGACATTTATCATTTAGTTCGTGTTTAGGATGATTTTTGTAATCAAGAGATTGTGAACTTTAGTCTGTCTCACACTTTGTGAGACGGTTATTCATATGAGTTTGTAACAAATAGTTGTTCTGCTTTTATGAATGATTTCTATTCGTGTTCATATCTTGTTTGATTACTTGTGAATTATCCTTGTTGTTTGAAACTAATTGATAATGTATGAACATTTGTAAAACATTAAAAATGCCTAGTTCAAAAATACCCAACTAATGATATTTCATTAATGAATGAAACCATTGTTTGAATTCAAAGTTATAATGATAATATGTGGAAGTCATTCGATTTCTTATCACATATAAGTCATGCCTAAGTTCGGCAAAATAACTTGAACACCGTGTATTACTTGAATACAAAGTGTTTAATGAATTATTAAAAGTATATACATATCCGATGTATTATGTTTTAACGAAAATGGTAATTATCATTAAATGATTGTTTAAATGTGTAAAGTAAGTTTACCAAAGGAAACATGAATATGAAACTATTTGATTTGATCAAAGTGTTTCATCAACAAAGGGTATAAATATAAAAGAGAATCCAATTACTATGATTTGATCAATAGTAATGAAATTCAACTTTATAAGAATGGCATGAAAGAAATTGTGCAATGCAAAGTGTTTTGAAACGTCAAAATACAAAGCATCACAATGTGATATTAGATATCAAAGGGGGTTGAATAGAAGGCACCAAATAAATCGTTGTGGCGTAGATGTAGAGACCATTAGTTAAGAAATAGTTAGCACTCAATTAGAATTGGTAAACCATTTGAATTCGTGAAAGTTTTGGGGTTATTCAATATAACAAAAACAATAGCGAATAAGTCCTTGTAGAGTATTCATTGGAAACTTTGAATACGAAACCCATAGCTCAAACCAAAAGGAAAGCAAGATTCGTATTACTTGGATTTTGGCGCATTCTTGAGAATGCTCACTTTTAGTGATGTTTCTCAATTATGGAGCAAATGGAAAATAGTGTGAAACACGATGAGGATTCAAAACCCTGCATCAGAGTGTTGAGAAGCGCAACGGACAATGTTCCTGAACGATTCTCTTCACAGAAGGAAAGAATCAATGATTTTGATCATTCTGTTTTTCCCTCCACTATTGTTTTTCAGTACATGAAGTAGGATTAAAAATGTAAATCCATATCTTGTATGGAGACATTTGTGAACCACTTGTCATGATTTTTGAAATGTGACATACCTACGAACTACTAAGGAAATAATGGTAAACTAAATTATGAGAAATCCTAAAAGCAAACTTCCCTTGAGATTAGAAAGAAATTTGTTGCAGAATCTCACAAGTAAAAGGGGTTACTTGAATTTTCCCAAATGACTGCAAAGCCATAGTAGGAAAAAGGGGTAAATGACAAAAGCGCAATTTGTCAAGTATTGGATGAATTCAAATGAATTTGATTCATGTGTGCTAAATGTCTAGTGGATTTAAAACTAGTAAAGTACTAGTATCTCATAATAAATCTCTAAGTTTGATATTTGATCAAAGGATTTTGAAGTTATTCAAAATAGTAAAGGAGATATGCAATTTGCATAAAATTGACTGGGAGCTATGAAAGTCTTCCTAAAACAATATGTGATTGACATATTTTTAAGTGGGAGTAATATAAGTCTCAAATTCAAATATGTAGCAACATATTTTGAGTGGGAGCTTATAGGAGTAATTCTTAAGTATGTTAAGAATGAAAGGCACAAATACTTATGAATAATGATTCATAAGATGTAGAAGTTGATAATAGGTGTATTATGATATTATGTTGTATTCCTTAAGGGATTCTGAAAAGTGTTTCAGAATAGAAGTTGATTAAGGAACCAGTCCTTGATAACTCAAATTAGGAATAGCATTAAGTTTAATATCAATGGTTGAAAGAAAGAAAAGGATGATCGTCATCCACTATGTTGAGACATAGGTTCTATCTTAGTAAACCATGATGATAACTTAACATAATATATGATCCAATAAGGAACGTTTGAAAGTGATTAAGTTCGAATCACAGAACGTTGAGCTAAGTTTGCCCACAGTGTCTAGTAGAGAACTGTGGATACATTTTCCAAATCCATAAAGGATAACATATCTTAAAACATAAAGGGTTATGTTATAAGGGAATATGTTGGAAACTCCTGTAGATACCAATTAAAGTCAAATAGGAAGCGAGGTGAACAAAACATCGAAAGTTGCACAAAGTGCACTAGTGTTTCGATGAATACATTTATAATAATAGATAAGGGTACCATCTAAAGTGTTGTATAATATTATGGCGGGGCTAGTTCGCTTTTAACGTAGAATGATGTGTCCGTACACGATGCCCATGAGAAAGCCCTCGAGGTTGATCTAACGTCACTGTAGGCTCCTGAAATCAGGCCTCGTTCTGCTGCCATAGCAATGATGCATACACACAGATGCTATCATGTGATGATAAAGTATTGATGTCAATCAAGGTGACATTAGTAAGTTGCAAAGGATTTGGGACTGTAAAGTACAGACCCAAGACTCAACCTCTTCCATGAGCAAGCATGTTCAGGGTACCGGATACTTGGTGCCAATGATTTAGAACAAATGCAGCTAGTGTATTTGTACTCTAGTGCAAGTAGGAGATTGTTGGAAATATACCCTAGAGACAAATAGTAGTAAGAACTATTATCATATTTCATATAGTTTATGATTAAGTTTTATATCATGCTATAACTGTATTGAGTGGAAACATCAATACACGTGTGATATACAAACAACCAGGGGTTCCCAGTGAAACTCTAGTCACTGGTTCATTGGTCAATAGATGATCATGTTTCCTGATCATGTGGCATTTATGCCAGTTGGAAATGAGGTCATCTCATTCGGAGAATGAGATGATGAACCAATAACCAACCTAAACATCGTGACCCGATCATGTCACGAAGTTCAAGTTACGATGATTAGAAATGGATCCTCATAGACTATTCCTTAGACCGTGAGGCTATATCAATCACTGTCTCTTGAGAGTGCTTAGATAGCATCAAACGCCATCTGGTAAAACGGTGGTTATAAAGGTTTGTTCAGGTATTCGGAGGAAACCGTAGAGGCAATATATTTCAAGAGCAGGATTTGTCCGTCCATGTGACGAAAAGATACTCAAGGGCCCACTCGGAGAGGTTATATCCAATAGCTGCGCAGCGTGTGATTGGATCACGGGGATATCACTTGTCGGAACGAGTTAAGTAGCATTGTTCAGTAATGAGATTGAACACGACATGGTGATGTCAATGATTAGATCTCGGGCAATGCAAGTATCGAATGACAAAGGGAATAAGACACGACTGTCCCGGTTCAAACGACGTAAGATCTTCGTGGAATGCACAGGGGTCACATGGCCATCCAGGTCCCTCTGTTGATCATTGGTGCGGGAGTGTCCCGACCATGTCTGGAGTGTTCCCGAACCGTGGGGTATCACGCTTAAGGGCTTGATGATGCTTAGAGAGTGTTTATAGGATCGGTAGAATCACCAAAGAAAAGAAGGGAGAAAACCGGAAGGGTTTCGGTAAGTCCGGAGGATGTCCGGAGTGGAGGTGGAAGGTGTTCCATGGCCACGGAGATTAGATAATGTGTGAATGAATGTTAAATATTGATTTAATCATTTATTCATAATTATTTAATAAAGAGAAAATCAATTAAAAGGTCAAAAGGCTTAATGGGCCAATTCCGGAGGGAGAGGGCCCATTAGGGAAAAGGAGAAAGGGGAGAAGGGGCAAGGGGGAGGCTGGCTGGTTGGGCCTTGCCCCCCATGGGGACCACTAGTGGCCGGCGGCCACCTCCTCCCCCCTCCTCTCCTTTAGTCCCACCCCGGGACTTGAGGGGAGGTAGTACCTCCCCTCCCCCTATATAAAGTGGGGTATTTGGCCTAGAAAATACACCCAATAATCAATAAAGGTCTCCCCACTTTTGGGAGGACCTCCAATTGATATTTTCTCTCTCCCCCTCTCTCTCTCGTGATCGTGGTCCCAAGTCTGGACTGGCTGGCGAGACATCTTCACTGCTGAGGAGCAGCTGCGGGATTCAGATCCGGGAGCTCTACTTCCACAACTGCTGCTGGATCGGGGAAGCGGGAGTCATCGTCAGGCACCGGACGTGTGTAACTCCCTGCGAGGTGTCGCACTTGAGGCACTCAAGTTGTTGGAGCCAGAAGGAGCGCAAGGACTTCATCACGACCTTGAGGTCGGCTTTGGCTCGTCTACATCAACCACGCTCTCCTGAGCGTCGACAACGCTTTTCGGTCTGCAAGGGTAAGTTCACGAAAAGCCCCTCCCGTTACTGTATTACTAATAGATAGGTCCTGGCAGCTTCAGGGGTTCAGGGACGTAGAGTAAAATTTATTGTTTTTATGCGCGGAACCCCTACAGTTAGGTGCACACCAGTCATCTAAATTGCCAGTTTTCTTTTCTTTTTGGTTGTTATTAATTGGTAGTTTTAAGAGCTCTTTTTTCTCTCTCTCTAACAGGTTATGTTTTTTTTGCCCAAACTGGTTGAATATTTAGAGCGGCTTCTCTCTTCATTTATTATTCTGTTTGGCCCTCGTTTTTGACCAATCTGGTAGCAAATCTAGAGCAGCAAATCACACCAGCAGCATAAATACATTCAAAAAACAAAACAAATGTAGATAAGTTACTTGAAACTAATATAAGATATATTAGCTAGCGATAACTAGTGCAGTAGTTAACGAGGTTCAACACATTGGCTGCTCAACAGCAACAGCGCACAAGTTCAACACAAACAAAATAAAAGAAGTTGCTTTACAGTAGCAGCATCACATAAGTTCGGTAGCACCTCCTGGCCTCCGCCTCCTTCCTCTGGTGCTTCCTCCATTTCTTGTTGCCATGTCCCTTGACCATGGGCACCTTGGGCTTGATCGGGAGCATGCGACCATCTTTGATGGCCACCTTCTGGAGGTTGCGGAGGTGAATGCCAGAGCGCCTTGTGCTTAGCATATAAGGCGTTGACGTTCACGGTAGGGCCAACTTTGGGGTTGCAGAAGCTCACGTCCTCAGCATGCGACACGAGGCAGTTGAAGTCGGTGGTGCCAATTCTCCTTATGTAGAAGAGGCACATGTTGACGTCGCCAACGAAGTAGGCATTGTACTGGCAGGACATCAGCTTCCTTAGCACCAGCCTTGGTGTGCCTGGGCTCATCGTCGCTGCAGACGTTGATTCTATCCACCTATTGGGAAAATAGTAGCATGTAATAAGGATATGATTTAGATCCCTTGATTATTGGGATTAATTATTTGTATAAATTAACCGATTGAGATTCCATTATTATTTGCATAAATTAACCGAGTGGGTTAAATTCTCCAATCCCCAAATCTCAAACAAAATCAAACATTGATCCCAACTATAGATCAACGCTAGTACTAACTAGGGAATCTCTTAGCTACAACTCGGAGCACAAATAAAATGGGATTGAAATGCGAACATGCAGATTCATCGAATCACAAGATCCAACACAAGAGGATTAGCTGCTATAAAAATATCTAGCGTCCAATGATCGAAAATGCGAACGAGCAAACCCTAATAACGCACGATCTAGCATCCAACGATGGGAATGGGAAGAAAAAGGGAAGGGGAGCAACCCTAGTTATCTCCGACCATGGGTCGACAATGCTGGTGTCATAGGGTTCTCTATCTAGAAGTACTCCTTCTCCTCGTAGGGGTCCCAGCCGAGCAGCGTCTGCTCGTGACTGGCGGGGTTCTCCTCACCGGTGGCTGAAGCAGAAGCAGGGACGGGGCCTAGACGGGGACGACGGCTGCCTTCAATGCATCGGCATGTGCCTGGATGGGGACGAGGGCCTCCTCGCTGGTGTTCTTGGAGGCAACGATGTCCACCACACCCTTCTTTTCCATCGCTAGCGTGGTTGGGGTTTTCCTGAGGGTTTGTAGAAGGTGATGGGACAGTGGAGACGGTTGTGTGAGTAAGCAAGTAAGTGAGTGAGAGTGGGGAGGCGAAGAGTGAGAAGGAGAGGGCATCTATAAAGGTGAAGGGAAGCGAAGTTTCATTGCACCACCGTGCACCACGTAACCGCGTACACTACTGCACCGTGCACTGCGACACTCGTCCGCTACTGCAACATGCACGGCGACACGTGTACCATGCGTCACATTTTTTCCCTCGTGTCTAAGTCTGGCGAGTTAGGTGTACTCAGCTACACCCTCCAGAGTAACACTGGCAATCTAGATGTACTCGGTTTTACCCTTGAGTACTAACACTACCGCGTGCAATACCTCTTTTGCCCTCCGGTGGTTGATCAACAGAGAGTCAATGAATGGAGTTTAGCTAGCTAATTCAGTCGTTTTATGCACAACAACTTCAAAAAAATCAAAACATAGTGGTATATACTCATGGAGTCTTCTTATGTGACATGCTGATGAGTGCATATTTGTATTGTAGATGTAGGATCTTGGTATTTTACGGTGCTCGCGCACATTTTATGTCTGTTTTCACCAGGATCAGGACGGATGATGGATCCAATGGATACAATTCTTGGAGTAGTTGTACTATGGAGAAAAGGAGTCAAAAACAATGTAAATCGCTTATTTGGTAAATATTAATAATACGAGAAGAAAACTAGAAGCGAACAAGGGAGGTAGAGAGTCCAACGACCAACTACATGACCAGAGCAATTTTCCGGTCGTATAGTTGGCGCCGCCTCCGCGTAGTCAAATAGTTTCACCCCGTGCAATTGGTTCAAGGAGACGACATACAAAACACCTAGAAATCGCAGAAACCTCGCCTCCGGAAGGCATCTGGAGGGGGAACTCCTGCACAAGGGATCCATCTTCGCCCTGTGCAGATCCGGGAGGCTAAAGCATCGAACTTCATCATCCACCGCTGCATCACCACCATCTCCATCAATCCCATCAACATCTTATCTAGATCTTGTTGTAATTCCCATACTCGTTGTGGATTTATACAAGTACTATTCATCTATGATAGTTTCCATTACCATTGCTATGATGTTGATTGCCTCCATGTCAAAGTAGATCATTAGTTCTTGGGGAGATGGGGAAACCCTAGTATGAGATTGAAATAAGATAAAGTCTATTATGATATTCATCGCTCTGACCATGTGTTAGATTTTCTACATCTTGATGTTGAGAGAAGTCGACATCTCAATATTTGCCTCTCGTGGGGCCTCGATGGAGGAAACTACTAGTTGGTAGACGGAGGTATGCTAGCACTTACAGTGACTATAAAGTTGTTGGCACCCCTTAAGTATCAACTTGGGAACCGAGGAAACTCACGAAACACTATCTATGCCATGGGATATGTCCTACGAGATTACGTTTCTTAATAGCGTAGTAATTCGATTGATGTCGATTGCTGATTGTTGTGATTATGAGGATGATGTGAGCAGCGGTTGCTGCCTATTTATCCAATTACGGAGTTTCTCCCACATACATAGTTGAGAATGTTGATGATGATAATCTTTATCTTAGACCCTTATAATACTAGTGGTGTACCCGCTACTCCCTGAGAACACTTTTTCCCTACTGCAGTTCCAATCTCTCTTACATATGCGATACTTACTTTCTATACTCAGTTGTTTTACTTTACTTTATTATTGCTCTTATACCCAACACCCCAAAACACCTTTTTACACAATACTCGCATTTTATCTTGTCACTTAGAACTTTATCTAGCGGTTCTATTGTAATACTTATTTCAAGAGTTATTAGACTTCAGACTCCTTCTCCTTGTGAGATCGATATCTTTATTTCGAAACTAGTTACAAATGATCTGTGCACTTGCAGTCATCAAGCTATTTTCTGGCGCCGTTGCCGAGAGCTAAGTATTGTAGGTCTTTTAATTTTTGCTTATTTATTTTTGTCTTGCTAATTTTTGTTTTGAGTTACAGGTTTCCACCAATACGATGGAGTTTGAGAATATGACTAGTGCTAACCCACTCAACCACTTTGGGAAGCCCTATGATATTTATAAAAGAGACAACTCCAATAAGAAGACAAGGGGGTTTGAAATAAATCCTCTACTACTTAGTATTCTACACAAGAAGCAATTTACTGGAGATGAAGAAGATCCTGATCCATATGAGCATATTGCATGTTTCAAAGATATATGTGGCACTTTTCTATTGACGGGATATACCGCTAATGAGGTAAGGGTTAAAAAATTTAGTCACACTTTGACAAGTACAGCTCTCTCATGGTATAGATCTCTCCCCCTAAAGCCACTACTAACTGGGATAATCTGACCTGTGAATTTCTATCAAAATATTATCCATTATCAAAATCTTTTGGAATCAGGCATCTTATAATGACTTGGAAGAATCGTTCTAATGAAGGACTGGTAAGAGCTTATATTAGATTTAAATATTTCCTATGACTATGTCCTCATCATGATTTGGCAAAATGGTATTTACTACATATCTTTTATGGCGGTTTAATTGAACCTAATAAAATTGAACTAGACTCTTTTGCGGAAGGAGCCTTTATGAATCTTCCTATACCTAAAGCTTGGGCTTTACTTAATAGAATTTGTGATCATAGAGTTTCATGGAATTTTGGTCTAGGAAGCGAAGGAGGCGTAGAAATAGAGCATGACTGTATTCATGATTACAATAAAAAAGGCCATGTCAAAGAATTATCTAAAGAACTTTATTTGGATTCAGATCTTGTGTTGCAAGTTGTTAAAGCTTTTACAGAACATATCAAAGCTCCAAAGGAGGGTCCAGTCAAGTATGATCCACCACCCGAAACTGAAAGGAAGAAAGAAGATATAGCAACACTAGCCTCCGTAGAACCAATATTTGAAATGAGTTTCCCTAACACTGCACAAAAGCATATTTTTGAATATGAATAGGCCAGAGCAGTACGGGAGAAGGGGGAGGACGAAAGCATGCCAGAAGTGGTGGAACATCTGGAAGAAACCAAAGATGAAGAGGTAACCAAGGAAGCGATTATGGCTATGTACGCACATTGTAACATAGTTGAACTTGATGAAGAGACTTCCATATTGGTTGAAGGTAAAACAAAGGTAAAATATGTGGGTAAGCCTATCCTTCCCTGCATATTTAAAGAAACCTCGCATTACGGTTTATGTGATATTGGAACCGAAGTTAATGTTATATCTTATGAATTCTACTTAGAACTAAAAGAAGAAATAGAATCGGCTATAATTGAAAATACTAATATGACAATTATGTTAGCCAATAAAAACCTTAGAATTCCAATGGGATTAGTTGAAGATGCAACTGTCACAATTGACAACAAAAACTTTCCTATCGATTTTGTAGTTGTTGATATGGCAGTTGACACTCTTTGCCCAATTATATTTGGAAGGAAATTTTTGGGTGATATAGGTGCCTATGTTAATTTCAAGAAGGAGATTGTGTCTCTTAAGCTTGGGGGAACGGGAAACAAATTCCATTTTTCCAAATTTAAAGACAGGCCTCCACAAATACAAGAAGAAGAACAAGAGAGAACTATTGAGGAAATGGTGGCTATTTTCTTTAGTAATCAAGAAGAAGAAATAGATGAAAATCCAAATTATGAAGAAATAGTTATGGAGGACTAGTCCCTGGGAGAACTAGAATATGAATTAGATTCACTTCCCATTTTGGGACCTCCAACCGATGAGGCTTTTGGAGAGCCAGAGAAGAGAGGGGATGAGGAATTACCACCCCCAGAGTTGAAGACTCTACCAGAAAACCTTAAATACAGGTTTTTAGATGACACCAATAAATTCCCTATTATTATTAGTGTTAAACTTTCAGGAGAAGAAGAAGAACTCATGAGGATACTTAAGGAGCATCGTCAGGCCTTTGGGTACTCAATGGATGACTTGAAGGGCATTAGTCCCATGATAGCCGTCCATCGGATATTCATGGAAGAAGGTGCAAAACCAGTTGCGAAATTTAATAGAAGATTGAAGCCTGAAATGAAGGAAGTGGTAAGAAAAGAAATTGTACGCCTACTGGACGTAGGTATAATGTATCCTGTTAAAGAGAGTGAGTGGGTAAGTCATGTTCACTGTTTTCCTAAGAAGGGCGGTTTTACTATCGTTCCTAATGAAAACAATGAATTGCTACCTACTAGAACTGTTGTTGGGCATAGGATGTGCATAGACTTCAGGAAATTAAACAAAGAAACTAGGAAAGATCACTATCTGTTACCGTTCATAGATCAAACTTTAGAAAGGTTAGCAAACCATACTCATTTTTGTTACATGGACGGATACTCTGGTTTCTCTCAAATAGCTGTTCATCCGGATGACCAACTTAAAATAACTTCCGTAAGTACTTACGGTTTACATGCTTAGCGACATATGCCCTTTGGTTTATGTAATGCTCCAGCTACTTTTCAAAGATGCATGACTGCTATTTTTGCTGATTTTATAGAACTTATAATGGAAGTATTTATGGATGACTTTTCTGTCTATAGAACTTCGTTTACTAGTTGTTTAGATAATCTCAAAAGAGTTTTGCAGCATTGTGAAGAAACTAATCTCGTTCTAAATTGGGAGAAGTGTCATTTTATGGTCAAAGAAGGTATAGTCCTTGGACACCAGGTATCAGGTAAGGGAATTGAAGTTGATCGAGCTAAGGTTGAGGCAATAGAGAGAATGCCACCACCAAGGGATATTAAAGGTATAAGAAGTTTTCTTGGTCATGTGGGTTTTTATAGAAGGTTCATTAGAAATTTCTCTGGAATATCTAAACCTTTGACAAACCTCCTACAAAAGGGAATGAGATTTAATTTCGATGATAAGTATCTTGAAGCCTTTGATAGACTCAAAAATGCTTTATCTCGTGCTCCCATCATTAAACCACCTATATGGGATACAACCTTTGACTTAATATGTGAAGCTAGTGATGATGTTGTAGGAGTAACTCTGGGACAACATATTGGTTGTAGATTTAATATTATACATCATGCTAGTAGAACTCTCAATGGTGCTAAAAAGAACTACCCTAAGGAAGAAAAAGAACTTTTTGCTGTATTTTTCTCTTGTGATAAATTTTGTTCCTATATAGTTGATGCAAAGGTAAGATTTCACACGGATCGTGATGGCTTAAAAGAACTCCTTGAAAGGAAATACCATAAGCCAAGACTGATCCGTTCGATTCTTTCACTTCAAGAATTTGAGTTGCGGATTATGCAGAGGCAAGAAATAAAGATGTTGGGTGCAGTGTTCATGATTGCCCCGCAAGACACCAATCTTATTGAGAGGAACTTTAGTCCTGGTGATTTTCGTTTACGAGAATTATCCCATGAACTAAGGTCAATTCCTCCAAAAGAGAAGAAGTATTTGTTGTGGGAGGAACTTTTCATTCCCGAATTAACAATGGTAAGTGAAAGGTAAGTGTTCTTACCCAAATAAGTGATTTGTTTTCACAATTTTTACTTTTCAAAATTCTGCCTTTGAATTCCTTGTATTTTTCTGAAGTTTTAGAGGGGTTTTACCAACTATACGGGCGGATCTATATGACCGGAGAGGAAGCTCCCGCCATATAGTTGGTCGTTAAACTCTTTGTATCATCTTCGTGAAATTGTTTTCGTTATCTGAGCCTATACGGTCGCAACTATACGACTGGAGCAAAAAATTCCGGCCGTATAGTTGGTCGTTAAACTCTCAGATGGTTTTGCTTTAGGTGTCTGTATCTATATGGTCGCAACTATATGACCAGAGCAAAAATTTCGGCCATATAGTTGGTCGTTAAACTCTCAGACACTTTTGTTTTTCGGTGTTTGTATCTATACGGTCACAACTATACGATCGGAGCCAAAAATTCTGGCCCTATAGTTGGTCGTTAAACTCTTAGACACTTTTTCGTTTGATCTTTCATTTATTCATCTAAAAAAATGTTATTGTCGGTTACGAGTCATGATTTAATCGACCTGGACTCTAGATATTTGGAAATATCTTCCCGGAACCAACTATACGTCCGGAGCTATACGAGCCGCGCCCGTATAGTTGGTCGTTACGCGGTAGGACACTTTCAAATCCGTGATTTCTTTCCCTGTTTTGTTCAGAATCTTTTCTTGGCCGATAATTTGGTGTTTCTCACGAGTTTTACTGACCCCTGACACCCCTTATATACTGTCATTGTCTCTCTCTAATCATAATCTCCAGGAACCAATCTAGTGATGCGCTATCCCGTCCCAGGCCGTGGAAAACCCTTGGGGCTCATTGCTCCTTCCAGGGACTGCTCTAGCAGCCTGTCCTTGGAGGACGATGATGAGGAGGTGAAGAGGTTTAGCCTGAGGTATAAGGAGTACGTCAAGCCAAGCTACATCAACAAAGATTCCGACGATGATGTGGTTGACGTCTACATCCGCCGTGACATCTATGATCCACCGGAGATCAACTGGGCGGTAATGAATAAAGCTCAACAAGAGAGAGAAGATCGCAAACCACATGGAAAAGGGCGTGTGGAGACGGTCAAGTTCATCACTACGGATCAAAGGCCGCACAAGCATAAGGAATTATCTAATATTGGTGCAGGTGCTAGCAAGAGAATGGAGGAACCACTTTCGAAGCCAACCATTGGTGCTCGTATGAATGTCAAGCCTCAAGAAGAGTGGAGGTACGGTTTCCACTTCCGCGATCTATCGATTATGGACGAGGAAGAAGAAGATGTCCCCAGGACCAAGGATCGCGTGCGGGCATTGGAGTTATATCAGAAGCAGGAGCTAATCCATCGTGTTGAAGTCCGTCACCGTCTCAATGAGATGGAGAAGAAGGAATACCTCCTTCCATTGGTGACTAAGCTCGCTGATAGAGTGGATACTCTGCAGTCTGATTTGCGGAGGTGCTACAACCGCATAACTGCCTTGGAGGAGACCAACAAGAAGCTGTGCACTGATGGCTCAATACACGGCGCCCAGAAAAGTGCTTGGTGCGTGGTGTTGATGTAGAGCTTGTTGGGAACCCCAAGAGGAAGGTATTATGAGCACAGCAGCAAGTTTCCCTCAGTTATGAAACCAAGGTTTAATCGAACCAGTAGGAGCAAGGAAACACCTCAAAGGTGTTACTAGCTGAGCTTTGGCAGGGCGCACTACCGGTGCTAGTAGCAACATGGAGACCTGCACAACACAACCACAGAACTTTGTCCCCAACTTGGGATGAGGTTGTCAATCTCACCGTGTTTTGCGGAAAACAAAGGATTAAACGTATCGAATGGAAAGAAGTAAAAGTTTGCAGAAAGTAAACACAAAGCAGTAAAAGATTGTAGATTGTATGTAAAGAAAAGGACCGGGATCCATAGTTCACTAGAGGTGGCTCTCCTTAGATAGATAACATGTTGGGTGAACAAATTACAGTGGGGCAATTGACAAACACCGAGAAAGCAATACATGCATATACTAATCATCTTGACTCCTTTGAGACTTGATTGGGCAATACAGCATAATACATAGACCGCCATCCAACTGCATCTATGACTAATAATCCACCTTCAGGTTATCATCCGAACCCCTCCAAAGATTAAGTTGCAAGCAACAGATTATTGCTTTACGAACTACGTGTAAAGTAAACAATACAATTGTTCTATGAACAAAAGATCGTTGTTTTCTCCCTAGTAGCAACAACACATCTAGTACCTTAGAGATTTCTGTCACTTCCCCAGATTACTAGAGGCATGAACCCACTATCGAGCATAAATACTAACTCTTAGAGTTGCTCGCATATACTTGGACAAGATAGCTACTAACAACGGAAAGCATGCAAGATCTCAAATAACAAAGGCATGGTAGAATCAATAATCAATCTGAAATAGCATCTCAATATCCATCGGATCCCCGCAAACACAACATGTATGAATTACAAAGAGATGATCTTGATCATGAACGGAGCTCACAAGATCTAAACATGAAATCACAAAGGAGGAGAAACCAGCCATCTAGCTACTACATGGATCCGTAGTCCAAGGATGAACTACTCACGCATCACACCGGAGGCTTGCATGGTGATGAAGAAGGCCTCCAGGGTGAATTCCCTCTCCGAAGCCGGGAAGAGCAGATCCCCGATCTAGGGATGGAGATGACGGCTCTGAGACTCTTTATGGATTTTGATCGGTGCCAGGGTTTTCGCCGAGAGCAACTTATAGGTGGAAGGAGAGGCCGAGGGGTGTTGGGGTCGGCGGACCACCTGGCGTGGGCCTGGCACGCTGCCAGTGGTGTGGTCGGCCCCCGCCTCCGCCTCTCGTATTCGGCACTTGATCCTTCAGAAAAATAGGCACTTTGGCTTTGTCCCGTCCAATTCGATAATATTCATTTTCGACTTTTCTAGAACCAAAAACAATAGAAACAGGCGGCACTTTGTGGCTCTTGTTAATAGGTTAGTCCAAGAAATCATAATAAAAGTACTCCAAAGTTGGAACAAAACACAAGAAAGTGGATAAAACTAAGCATGGAACATCAAAAATTATAGATACATTTGCAATGTATCAACATCCCCAAGCTTAACTCCTGCTCGTCCTCGAGTAGGTAAGTGATAAAAAGAAAGAATTTTTGAGGTGACATGAACCATCAAAGACTTGATCAAAGTATTTGCAAAACATTCAAGGCTGGGATCATAGTACTTCAATCATAACATGAAAGACAAAGTTCTAGCAATAAGCAAACAAACTAAGATGCAACATAAAAAGGCACAAACAAAAGATTCATGAATAACATGCTTCGCAAGACGTTTGTTTGTTTCACATAAAGAAAACATAGCATAATTGTATTCAGCTTGTCCCTCAATAGAGTAGCAAATATAAATGCATAGGACACCTTCAAAGTTCATAAGAGTGACTAGATACAATAGTTTCAAACAAGCAATAACAAGTTATGCATCAATCAACTAGTCTTGGGGCAATGCACATAGAACTAAGAATGGCCACTATGCTCTCAAAGTAGGTGCATAAAGATAGAAGGTGGAGACTCAATATAATGGTGGAAGAAAGGCCTTTTGTAAAAAGGAAGTAGGGATTCAAGTCTCATAAAGAGCTTCCAAAAATTATGATACTTAAAGCTTTCAGCTCTCATTGCCCCTATCATAAGCATCTTGAAGTGATTAAGGTTAAAGTGAACAAACTATGGTGTACATGCTTAACGAAGTATAAGTCAGAAATCTCATGTCCCTTGTATACGAGGGCCGCTCCTCATGATACTCAAGTTTAGTCACCGGTAAGTTCTTGTCATCGTAAGTACATGTGTATCATAGAGAACCGCAACGGGTACCTTGCCCGATGATACGGAAGAATCCCCATATCAAAATGACAAGGCAAGTAGACAACAAGCATCTCAGCATTCTTCTTATTTACCATGGGAATATGGTGCTTTTTTCTCTCTTTCCTCTTTTCATAGTATCTCTTTTTTTCTCTTTTTTTTCTCAATAGGACTCTTTTTTTTATAAGAAGAATGCGTCATAGACAGCTCATTATGGTTACGCTGCAGGTTTCCACCATGTCAGCATGGATTAGACCAGCGGCCCAGGCGTTTCTCTAACACATATACATAACTCCATGGACTTACAAGCTCCCCTTTCATTTCACGACATCCATATACAAAAGAGCATGATATCAACTAGGTAAAAGTACCAAGTGCAATGTTGAAAGCGTTCCCCATGAAAGCATGGTTCTGCTAATTCCCAACAAATAAGTGCAAGCATATACAACATAGAAGACACAATGGTTCAAGTTTATTAGAGGCAATAAAGTAAAGTGTGCCATCAAGTTCGTGAGAGCTTTAATCACTAGTTTTCTCATAACAAGTGGAAGGTAAACAAAAGCATGAATATACTTGGAATAGCATAAGCTAGTAGGTAGGTATGGTGGACTCTTTGGAAAAACTTGGTTTAGGGAGTTGGATGCATGAGTGGAACTCATACTTGTTTGTGGAGGCTAGCAAAAGACTGGGAGCGACAAACTAAGAGAGCAATAATGGCCATAATCATGCAGAGCGACAAAACATCATTGATCAAAGCATAAAGTTATAGTACAAGTTGAAAACTAAAGGATCATAAAGGCTATGGTGACTTGAGATAGTCAGAACATGGTGTGAGCATGCGCCAAGTCAACCCAAATAAAACATCAAAGGAGAATACCTCTATACTATGCTTTAATATGCTAAAACAACGCATGATTCATCCAAGGCACATTAAGCAATCTCAATTGTTTATAACAAGTCATGCTACATCAAATAATACTAAGCATAAATCCAAAACAATATCAAGCACGGCATGACAAAGCAAAGCCACTGTCAAAACGAGCTCTTTTTACCACATAAGCATGAACTTTCCTACTCTTTTCCAAACCAAACCAAACTATTTGCAAACCAAAGTGTGAAAGAGGGGGTCCAACCAACTTATTCAGAAAATTAAGCAAACTAAAAACCAAAACGAAAACAAAAAAGAAGACGCTCCAAGAGAAACACAACTGTACACGAAACAATAAAGATGAAGCGTTTGGAAGAAACCTGGATTTTTTATTGATGAAGAAGGGGATGCCTTGGGCATCCCCAAGCTTTGAAGCTTGTAATTCTTGGATATTTCTTGGGGTGACACGTGTGGCATCCCCAAGCTTGAGCTTTAGTCCATCCTTTATCTCATTACCCATTCCTTCCATACACCTGAAATTTTTCCTTCATACAAAACTTCACACAATCTCATTAGCAACATTAGTGCACTTAAGATAAATAAGTCTCAAGGTTCAGTTCTAACACCAAATAAACTTCCATTAGAACACTAGCTACTGTATCACTTCTCTCAAAAAGCTCAATTCCCCAAAGGAACTCAAGAAGGAACTAACAAGAAGCAAATGCAGAAAATGGCAGAAATCTGTCAAAACAGACCAGCAGGTAAAGACGAATTTTTTCGAAGACCTTCTGTTGCTCAAATCAAAAAGTGTTGAACTAACGAAAGTTAGATAACAACCTGGGGCAGAAGCACAAAACATTACAGCTCAATCCGACGTACAGAGTTCTCTCAGGAATTTTTACGGTGAAGCACAGAAATCTGTTTCGGGACAGCAACTTTCCTAATCATTACTTCACTCTCATTAGAGGTTACTCTTGGCACAAAAAGCAAATAAAAAGGATAAGGAGAGGTTATTACAGAGGTAATAACTTCCAAGACTCAACTAAAACTCTTGGGTTATCTCCCAACGAGTACTTTTCTTTAACGCCTTTAAGTTAGGCATAAGAAGCAATGAAAGAATCAAGTGTTCTCAAATGAAGAAGCATTAAGACCAAATTTTGTTTTCATAGGAGAAGCAAAAGAAATCTTTTCTCTCTTTTTAGGGAAGTGTTCTATACCTTTCTTGAGTGGGAGTTGATATTTAATGGTGCCTTCTTTCATATCAATGATGGCACCAACAGTTCTAAGAAAAGGTCTTCCAAAAGTAATAGGACAAGAAGCATTGTATTCAACATCCAAAACATAGAAATCAACGGGGACATAGGAATCATTAACCATAATAAGAACACCATTAAGACTCCCCATGAGTTTCTTTTTAGCATTAGCATCAAGTGGGACATTCAAATAACAATCTTCAAGAGGAGGCAAATCAAGCATATCATAAATCCTTCTAGGCATAATAGAAACACTACTATCAAGATCACACAAAGCTTTGAAATCAAAGTCATTCACTTTCATATTAATGATGGGTTCCCAACCATCTTCTTGTTTTATAGGAATAGAAGCTTTATGTTTCATCTTTTCTTCTTTAATCTTTATGAGAGCATCAGTAATGTGTTTTGTAAAAGCCATGTTCATAGCACTAGCATTAGGACTTTTAGCAAGTTTTTGTAGGAACTTAATAACTTCAGAGATGTTGCAACCATCAAGATCAAAATCAACTTTATCATCTAAAGTAGTAGAACTATTGCTAGCCTCAACACTAGTGGTGGTAATAGTAGAAACACTAATGTTTCTAGCAATTTCATCTTCTCTTTCCCACTTAGCATGTAATTCAGCTAATAGTCTAACATTTTCATCAATTCTTACTTGTATAGCATTAGTAGCTGCAAAGGGATTCTCATTAGTTTCAGGTTTGGCAACCATTTTATTAATCAATGAAGATTGAGCTTCATACAAAGATGATATATTTCTTTCAGCATTAGAGAGTTTCAATTGTAAACTAGGTATTTCCCTATTTAGACTCTCAAGTTGATGGCTAATGTTCTTCAAGATGGTGGATTGTTCCTCCATAGTTTTAGTAAATAGTTTATTTTGCTCATATTGCATTTGCATGAAGTTTTTAGTGGTTCTTTCAACTTCTAAAATTCTTCCTTCACTAGGTAATTCAGGTTTACCATTATAGCCATAAGTATTATTAAGAGGATATGGCTTATAATTGTTGTTACCAAAATTGTTCCTATTAGCATTATTACCATAAGAATTGTTGCCAAAATTGTTATTTCTTATGAAGTTCACATCAACTTGCTCTTCTTGAGCAACCAAAGAAGCTAGAGGAACATTATTTGGATCAACATGGGCTTTCCCATTAACAAGCATAGACATAATAATATCAATCTTATCACTCAAAGAGGAAGTTTCCTCAACAGAATTTACCTTCTTACCTTGTGGAGCTCTCTCAGTATGCCATTCAGAATAATTAACCATCATATTATCCAATAGTTTTGTTGCAGCACCCAAACTGATGGTCATAAATGTACCTCCAGCAGCTGAATCCAATAGGTTCCTTGAAGAATAGTTCAATCCTGCATAAAAAGTTTGGATGATCATCCAAGCAGTCAGTCCATGAGTGGGACAATTCTTAACCAAAGATTTCATTCTTTCCCAAGCTTGAGCAACATGCTCATTATCAAGTTGTTTAAACTTCATTATTTCACTTCTCATGGATATAATCTTAGCAGGAGGATAGTATTTTCCAATAAAAGCATCTTTGCACTTAGTCCAAGAATCAATACTATTCCTAGTTAAGGAATTCAACCATTCTTTAGCTTTTCCTCTCAAAGAGAAAAGAAACAATTTCATCTTAATAATATCACCATCTATATCCCTATGCTTTTGCATCTCACAAAGTTCAACAAAGTTATTTAGATGGGAAGCAGCATCTTCATTACCAATACCCGAAAATTGTTTTCTCATAACAAGGTTGAGCAAAGCAGGTTTTATCTCAAAGAAAGTATTTTCAGCCACAGGTGGAGCAATGTGAGTGCTCATAAAATCATTGTTGTTGGTGCTAGTGAAGTCACACAACTTAGTGTTCTCAAGAGTAGTCATTTTTTTGGATTTTCAAATAAGAAAGCAAACAAGTAAAACTAATTTTTTGGATTTTTGAAGAACAAAACAAGCAAACAAAGCAAAAAGGAAACTAAGCAAAACAAAAACAACAAAGTAAAGAGATTAGTTATAAGGGACTCCCCTTGTGAAGATGTCCTTGACTCCCCGGCAACGGCGCCAGAAAATCGCTTGATGGCTCAATACACGGCGCCCAGAAAAGTGCTTGGTGCATGGTGTTGATGTAGAGCTCGTTGGGAACCCCAAGAGGAAGGTATGATGAGCACAGCAGCAAGTTTCCCTCAGTTATGAAACCAAGGTTTAATCGAACTGGTAGGAGCAAGGAAACACCTCAAAGGTGTTACTAGCTGAGCTTTGGCAGGGCGCACTACCGGTGCTAGTAGCAACGTGGAGACCTGCACAACACAACCACAAAACTTTGTCCCCAACTTGCGATGAGGTTGTCAATCTCACCGTGTTTTCTGGAAAACAAAGGATTAAACGTATCGAATGGAAAGAAGTAAAAGTTTGCAGAAAGTAAACACAAAGCAGTAAAAGATTGTATGTAAAGAAAAGGACTGGGATCCATAGTTCACTAGAGGTGGCTCTCCTTAGATAGATAACATGCTGGGTGAACAAATTACAGCGGGGCAATTGACAAACACTGAGAAAGCAATACATGCATATACTAATCATCTTGACTCCTTTGAGACTTGATTGGGCAATACAACATAATACATAGACCGCCATCCAACTGCATCTATGACTAATAATCCACCTTCAAGTTATCATCCGAACCCCCTCTAGTATTAAGTTGCAAGCAATGATTATTGCTTCTGAACTACGTGTAAAGTAAACAATACAATTGTTCTATGAACAAAAGATCGTTGTTTTCTCCCTAGTAGCAACAGACATCTAGTACCTTAGAGATTTCACTTCCCAGTTACGAGGCATGAACCCACTATCGAGCATAAATACTAACTCTTGGAGTTGCTCGCATCTACTTGGCCAAGATAGCTACTAACAACGGAAAGCATGCAAGATCTCAAATAACAAAGACATGATAGAATCAATAATCAATCTGAAATAGCATCTCAATATCCATCGGATCCCCGCAAACACAACATGTATGAATTACAAATAGATGATCTTGATCATGAACGGAGCTCACAAGATCTAAACATGAAAGCACAAAGGAGGAGAAACCAGCCATCTAGCTACTACATGGATCCGTAGTCCAAGGATGAACTACTCACGCATCACACCGGAGGCTTGCATGGTGATGAAGAAGGCCTGTGGTGAATTCCCTCTTGGAAGGGTGCCGGGAAGAGCTTGATCCCCGATCTAGGGATGGAGATGACGCTGCCAGACTCTTTTATGGATTTTTGATCGGGTACTTAGGGTTTTCGTCCCGAGGGCAACTTATAGGCGGAAGGAGAGGCCGAGGGGGTGCTGGGGTCGGTCAGACCACCCCTGGCACGGGCCAGGTCTGGCCGCACGGCCAGGTGGTGTGGCTGGCCCCTAGCCGCTCTCCGTCTCGTATTCTGGCACTTGATCCCTTCCGGAAAAATAGTCACTTTGGCTTTTGTCCCGTCCAATTCCGAGAATATTCATTTTCTGACTTTTCTGGAACCAAAAACAATAGAAAACAGGCAGCTGGCACTATGGCTCTTGTTAATAGGTTAGTCCAAGAAATCATAATAAAAGTACTCCAAAGTTGGAACAAAACACAAGAAAGTGGATAAAACTAAGCATGGAACATCAAAAATTATAGATACATTTGCAATGTATCATGCACCGCGGTATTACATGCCATGGCGCCACAGTGATCTACAACAATCATGGTATCAAATAATCACAATGGATTATTTGATCCCGCCTGACTTGATTTCAAGCTTGGAGAGATCTTTAAGACCTTGTAATCTATCCTATAAGTTTTTATTACTATTTTCGTATTAGTTCAAACTAGCAATAAAGTTTGCATCATTATAATTCCCTTCAGGAATAGTCGATCTATTTTATGAAATTTCGAGTTTATTATTATATATGGAGCAATATTGAGTTTGTGTTTGCTTTATTGATATATGAATGACTTGAGTATAATGTTACTTCCACTTGATGATAGCAATAGGAGTCTTCCATACCATTGGTATTAATGGAACACTTAAAGATAATTTGGCCAATATGTTTTCAGTCTACGGTTTGATTTACAAAGAAAAAATATCTATACAGTTAAGTTGAGAACGAAACTTTGAACAAAGTAAAATGAAAGTGCTATCGAAATAGAATGAGAACAAGTCGAGGTAGAATCTTCAAGTCATAAGAATGCTTCATATACAATTGGAATTTGATAATTGAGATCGTTAGACCTTGAATTCCTACATGAAGTGGAATGTATGGTTAGGTCCTTTGCACAACACTTAAATAAAAGTGTGAGCATATATATAAAAGAAAATAAAAGGAAGAAGAAAAAGAGAGAGTGTGCAAAGAGCAAGTAGGCATATACCACTATATTGTAGTAGGACAAATATACACTTTTGATATTTTGAATCCCAAGTGAATACATGAATCCAAAAACACTTGGGACTACCTCGCTAACTCATTCGGTTGAACCAGATACTTTTACATTATATTGAAATTCATATTTTAGGAACTGTTGATCACTAAGGTGTGGAAGCCTGCTAATACTATTCAGATAGTTCGAGTAAGGTACTATTCAATGAACTTATTCCTATGTATTGTACATGATAAACACATGCTTAAATTGCCTCATATATTTTATCGACTCAGCTTCATGAATATGAGGATCACATCCATTAAGCTAAAACTTTCTCGGGATGAGCAAGAGTCTAAGCTTGGGGAAGTTGATGAGTGCATATTTGCATCATGTTTTACATTATTATTTTGCATTGTAGATGTAGGACCTTGGTATTTTACGGCGGTCGCGCGCACATTTTATGTCCGTTTTCACCAGGATCAAGACAAATGATGGATCCAATGGATACAATTCTTGGAGCAGTTGTACAGTAGAGAAAAGGAGTCAAAAAACATAAATCGCTTATTTAGAAAATATTAATAATACCAGAAGAAAACCAGAAGCGAACAAGGGAGGCAGGGAGTCCAACGACCAACTATACGACCAGAGCAATTTTTCCGCCGTATAGCTCCGACCGTATAGTTGGCGCCGCCTCCGCCTCGTCAAATAGTTTCACCCCGTGTAATTGGTTCGAGGAGACGACATACAGAACACCCAGAAATCGTAGAAACCTCACCTCTGAAAGGCATCTGGAGGGGGAACTCCTCCACAAGGGATCCATCTTTGCCCTGCGCAGATTCGGGAGGCTAAAGCATCGATCTTCATCATCCACCGTTGCATCACCACCATCTCCATCCATCCCATATACATCTTGTCTAGATCTTGTTGTAATTCCCATACTTGTTGTGGATTTATACAAGTACTATTCATCTATGATAGTTTCCATTACCATTGCTATGATGCTGATTGCCTCCATGTCTGAGTAGATCATTAGTTCTTGGGGAGATGGAGAAACCCTAGTATGAGATTGAAATAAGATAAAGTCTATTATGATATTCATCGTTCTGATCATGTGTTACATTTTCTACATCTTGATGTTGAGAGAAGTCGATATCTCAATATTTGCCTCTCGTGGGGACTCGATGGAGGAAACTACTAGTTGGTAGACGGAGGTATGCTAGCACTTACAGTAACTATAAAGCTGTTGGCACCCCTTACGTATCAACTTGGGAACCGAGGAAACTCACGGAACACTATCTATGCCATGGGATATGTCCTACGAGATTACGTTTCTTAATAGCGTAGTAATTCGATTGATGTCGATTGCTGACTGTTGTGATTATTTCCAATCTCTCTTACAAACGGGATACTTACTTTCTGTACTCAGTTGTTTTACTTTACTTTATTATTACTCTTATACCCAAAACCCAATAACACCTTTTTACACAATACTCGCATTTTATCTTATCACTTAGAACTTTATCTAGCATTTCTATTGTAATACTTATTTCAAGAGTTATTAGACTTCAGACTCCCGCTCCATATAGGATCGATATCTTTATTTCAAAACTAGCTACAAATGATCTGTGCACTTGCAGTCATCACCTGCCACCTAGGAAACCATAAGAAACATAGAGAAATCAAGTTTTACCCTAAATCACCTCTTCTCAAATCACCTACTATCTATGAAGGTTCATGACTTTCAACTCAAACCCCTTCCCAAAACATAGTTTGTCTGAATGAAGCCATAATTGGCACACTCATGTATATTTAAATTGCAAATAATTTGATGTAAGCCAAGATGCATTTAGTTGTATAAAACATGCATTTTCCATTTTTTAAATCTATTTCTATTTTCTATTTGAATCACTTGGTCTATTTTGCCCTTGGTTTTTTAGTAGTACTTAGTTTTCCCCCATCTCTCTCGTAGTCACCAATGCTCTGATTGGTCGAGACAGTTGTCACGCGGATCGTGTCCACAAACCATTGATCCTCTATGATCTAGCGGGCAAGATAACCCCTCTCTCTGTTGGTGGCCACCCCTCTATCTATGCGAAATAATGAGTTTACCACTGATACTTTATTAACTCCATAAACAACTAAATTTGAAGGGAAAGTGTTCAAAGGTGTATAATCTTCGTATATGCATGTTTAAGCATTACATTTCACTCCATGAAAATGATAAACTCTCCACATTTTCTTAGCACAACATTATCATGTCCCAAGTGTGATTTTTTAAAGGGAAAGTGTTCAAAGGTGTATAATTTCCGTATTCGCATGTTTATGCATTACATTTTACTCTATGAAAATGATAAACTCTCAAAATTTCTTAGCATGACATTATGATGTCCTGAGTGTGATTTTTTGAAGGGAGAGTGTTCAAAGATGTATAATCGTATTTGCATGTTTATGCATACATTTCACTCCATGAAAATGATAAATTATCGATATTTTCTTAGAACAACATTATCATATCCTAAATGTGATTTTTTGAAGGGAAAGTGTTCAACGGTGTATAATCTTCGTATATGGATGTTTATGCATTACAGGACAGAGCTTTGGTAACATAACCATGTAACACATGAAAAGGTGTGTTACAGCTAAAATTGCAGTAACACATCATCTGTGTTACAAGTTTTTGCCGTAACACATACTTGGTAAGATCTGACAATGTGTTACACGAATATTTCTATAGTAACATGTAAGTTTGAGTTACTCCAGCCATGTTACAAACAATGATTATAGTAACACATAGTGATGTGTTGGTGTTTGTGTTACAAGTGGCGTTGTCACAGGTGAACCTTCCCTCGACATGTTGCTCGCTAGGAGGATGACTGGCACACGACAATCGACATCTAGTACCCATCGGCAGCTCTCGGTCACAACTACTAGATCCTTATGGTGGTGGTAGGGTGGCGCTAGAGATGGTCATTGCCTATCTACGTCACAGGGTAAGTGTTGGCCTCTCTATGAAGGCATGGTTATAGTGTGGCATTGGTTGCCTCTGTTTGATGGATTTTGCGGTCGATGTTAGGGGTGGGAGAAATTCACGTGTTGGTGATGACACCATCGATGCTTGAGGGAGCCATGACCTTCTTGGAGGTGTCGTCAAGCACCGGGAGAAATCCTAAATCCAACTTTTTATATTAGGCATGGACAACAAAGTGGCCTCTTCTTCTCCTTGGAGAGCGCCATTTAGCTTGCTCGTGGAGCCCCAAGACAATAGATGGAGTTAGTGTTGGCCGGTACCCAGAGTGTGGGCCTTTAAGGCACATTGTACACTAGTGTTGACATTTTCTTGGTGAAGCTTCCCTTAGGTCCGATCTGGTTCTCCCGTCCACTCGTTGACTCCTAGGCGCTATGGGTGCCTTGAACATAGACACGTCCAATCTTAGAGTCCGATCATACTTACAAGAAGTCATGCATTATATTGGTTGCGATGTGCTCTAGAGGCCTTGGGTCCTGACGCCTCGTCATTATTGGCTGGAGATTGGAGAAGGTGGGTCCTTGTCGTGTGCTTGTGTATGCAACGTCCCTAAGTGTGTGCGGTTTTGAGTTGGTTTTTCTCATATACTGGACCAACTCTTGTTTCTAATCAATATATTTAGGGAGCTCTCTTGTAAATAAATAAAAGATTTAAATCTTTCAATTTCTCTAATTTTTATGATCATTTGGTATTTTTCTCTTCTTTTCATCTAATTGTTTGTAAGCTGGAAAGCTACCAAAAATCAATAAATATTGTACTTTTTCACTAATTTTATTGTATGACTCGTACGAATCACATACTATGTTTCCTGGGTCAGCATAAAGTGGGTCCTAAAAGCGGCGAACAGAGAATAAAGCACCGAAGTATAATTATATTTTTGAAAAAGAGCGCCTCATGATGAAAATTGAGCCGCGTACGCGCCCACGCGCGGGCGTCAATTTTTTGTCCAGGCCGATTTGACCCGCACCATCCGCCTATATCTATTTCTACCCAAAATCCTCAATTCGTCCCGCTCCCCTTGCCTCGCGTCGCCCTCCTTTCCACCACTGCCGCCGCCGCCCGGTATTCTGCTCGCATCCTCTCCACCACTTCGCCTCTAGATCCGTTGGTCCCTTCCGCGCGTTGAGAAAGAGGATTTTGTCCAGGTAAACCTGTCTTGTCATTTCTCCGCTATCTCTTTCCCTTAATTTGTTCAGTTTATTCTCTAATTTCCAGCCCTTTGCAGATCCGGTGGAAAACGAACCACAGTCCACAACTTGGAATATTCCACACCATCCCTGTCGTCGAAAGCCACACCTGCGGCGGGACTCTGCTGCCGTCGCCGTGCAATCGTCGTGAGTTGCCATCGCACGGAGCCGATCGCCATGCTGCTGTAATTAACGCCATCAGGTATGCATTCTCCCAGCTATACATAAGTACCCTCGGTTGGGTTGAGTTCCGCTATATTGGCTATCATGTAGATATCAACTGATTAGTTCTCCAGATCTCAATTAGCTACCGGTTGATTGTGTTCCTGCTCGAGTTAGAATAGCCCAGTCTACGTCTGCATAGAACTAGTTTATTATATGTACTCCCTCCGTCCACGAGTTTGTCTAGATTAGTTTATTATATGTACTCTCTCCGTCCACGAGTTTGTCTAGATTCGAATGTATCTATACACTAAAATGGTCTAAATACATTCGAATCTAGACAAACCTAGTTATTTCTGGGCCGAGGGAGTAGTAAACGATTGTTGCTTGGTTTAGACTGTAAAACATGGATAACTTGGTTTAATGTAGCCTCTGAAAAGCATGCAGTGTGAAGAAAACTTTGGATAGATCGGTCAAATACTTTAACGGCGCACAACCTAGTTGATAAAATATAGTTGAGTGGTTTAGATATATCTGAGGCGTAGTCCATCAAATACATGCCTAGCAGACTTGGAGGTAGACTCATGGAGTAGTGCCACGATGTTGAGGGCTAAAGAAAATTTGATGGCTCAAGTGTACCTAGTAATTCATAGCAATATCCAAACAGAGTACAACCCGTGTTAAGAAGAGAGTATACTGAGCCAACTCTTGCTTTTCTGTCGTTGGTTTTATTTGGTTTCATGTATGCAGAGTTACAACATGTATGCGTGTGATTAGTACAACTTCATTTCAGGCATCACACACATTCTTACCGGATATTACAAACTTTCTCTTTGACAAAATAGTTATCAAGCAGCATTATTGTATTCAGCAAAGCTACACAATTTATATTGCATTTTTTACTTTTGCCAAATAATTTTCTTGTAATTATCTTCCTCTTATTTTAGGTGGGAGAACTAACTTAAATGCAAGTACTGGTGGACAGGGAGAACTATTCCTTGATTTGAATTTCCATAACTCCGGTGAGATTTATGTTCATCGTTTTCACATACATTCAATTTTACAGACTTGAGATGATCGGCTGTAGGCAACATAAAATAGTATATGTTATAAAGGAGATCAAAAGTTGCAAGTAACATGATAAACTACATGTACTTACCTTTTCATTCTGAGTAATGCGGTGAAAGATCTATGTCTGGCATACACATTATAGAATTTCACTCTTTATCTCGTCCTAACTATGATAACATGTCACTCTTCAATATGCAACTGGCTTCTTTCTTCATTTTGTGTGACTCGACATCTACTTCAATTGTGCAGGTGCTTTGGTGTTTTACCTTGTGCAAAGATTGGTAGAGGACAACTCAAACATAACGATTAGGACAATCTGGACTAGTTATCAAGTTCCCTTTGTTCTTGCCATGACTTGGTCATCTGATTTTGTTGCAAGCTATTCTTTGTATCTTATCAAACTGTAATTTGTTGTTATTGAGTTTTTATGTATTTTGTGAGTGAAGTGTAACTTGGGGAGTTTCACGAGCCTGAAATTGTAACTTGTTGTCTAAATTCAATAGGAAAAAACCAGAACGCTGAATTGTGTCATCCATTGCCATGTCATCATTTATTTCCACATAGATTTCCATGACAACACATGTGTCATCCATGTAAATATCTCATTTGACTATTTCGGTACAATATTTGGAAAATATGTTACTACTTGTGTTACTAGACTACTAATATGTGCTACCAACTATGTTACTATAGTTAGAAAACTATGTTACTACCCCTAAAATTATGTTACTACGTGTGTGACTATAGCAATAAAAGTGTGTTACTGGCACATTTAGTAACACAAATGATGCATGTTACTGAGAGACAACGGTAACACACGTTTTAACCTATAGGAACAATTATTATGTGTGACAGTGGACACATCTTAGTAACACGGCCTAATGGAACACAACCCAAAGTGTGTTACTATATAGCCTTGTAACATTGTTTTGGACATGTAGTAACACAAGAGTGTGTTACCAAAGCTATGTCCTGTTGTAGTGATTTTACTATATGAAAATGATAAACTCTCAACATTGTCTTGACACAACATTATCATGTCTTAAGTCTGATATTTTGAAGGGAAAATGTTCAAAGGTGTATAATATTCGTATACGCATGGTTATGCATTACATTTTACTCCATGAAAATGATAAACTCTCAACATTTTCTTAGCACAATATTATGATGTCCCAAGTATGATTTTTAAAGAGAAGGTGTTCAAAGGTATAATTTTCATACTTGCATGTTTGTGCATTATACTTCACTCTATGAAAATGATAAACTCTCAACATTTTCTTAGCACAACATTATCATGTCCTAATTGTGATTTGAAGGGAAAGTGTTTAAAGGTGTATAATTTTGGTATACGCATGTTTATGCATTACATTTCACTCTATAAAAATGATAAACTCTCGAGATTTTCTTAGCACAACATTATCATGTTCTAAGTGTGATTCTTTGAAGGAAAAGTGTTCAAAGGTGTATAACTTTGGTATACGGATGTTTATGCAGTACATTTCACTATTAAAATGATAAACTCTCAAGGTTTTCTTAGCATAACATTATCATGTTCCAAGTGCGATTTGAAAGTGTTCAAAGGTGTATAATTTTGGTATATGCATGAGAAATAAAGATTTTGGTGAATTCATTACTTTTCACCCTCTAAAAATTATAAACTCTCTTTTACACAAAGAGTTGTATATTTTTTGTTGAAAGTATTCAACAGTTGTGTCATTTCCCTTTCTTATTTCTTATACTTTCAGCTCCCTTGAATTTTAAAGTTTGACTTTCACCTCATAGATTCACTTGATTGCAACCGAGACACTAACTCGATAAACACATTAAATCATCGGAATGGATCCTCTGTCGGCTGCATTCTCCACAACAAGCGCGCCCCCAATTGAGCTCCCGAGTTGCGCCAATCGATTATCCAAAGCAAGCGCCCCTCTAATCAGAACAATTTGGTGCGAGATCTAACCTTCCATGCACATGGTTGCCATTGTCATCCTTCATACAGGTCAACTGCACGACACCATACTGCGGCCAAGACCAACGGGAGGATAAAGTGAAGCTAGACATAACTCACCGGCTGGAGAAGGGATGCTGTCATCAGAGAAGAAAAGGAAAGGGGAGGCAACAACACGGGCCCGGGCGCGGGGATGGCTCGGGCTCCATTTTGCAATGCTAACGTGGGTAAGTTGTGGGTCTGGCGCTCACGTGGATAAGCTGTGGGTCCCACGCTGATCTGGAAAAGTGGAGAGAGGTGTCCACTACGGGACCCGACCGAGCGCGGCCCCACCCGTCATCACGTAACGACAAGGCTGACAGATAGTATGTTTCAGACCGTGTGAGAGTTTCAGACAAGAGGTTGGGCAAAAGTGAGGAAAAGTTAAGCAGCTGGGAAAAGGTGAGTATAACTAACGAACCAAGGCATAAAAATAGAAATCCCAATATATTAATATGTGAAGATACAAATTATACATAGCCTCTGCAACAACATAGTGCCATAATGGCACTACGGATGCACACAACTAAAAATAAAATAAGAAGAACTATAAAAATAAAAAAACCACTACAGTAATCTATTCATTGTAGCAGCCATACAAACACCACTAAGAAAACACTATGTGTCCAAATACTTCAAACGGATGCCTCCAAAAAGAAAATAGTGAGCTCCGTCTGACATAGGTATGCCCCAAAAGGGCACCTACTCTAGCCTGCCTAGCTTGGCCCAACGGAAGGTCCACTCGACGACCTGCCAAGGTCCACGAAGACAAGACAGTTCGAATTATACGAAGTCTACATGGACACGAACTCCAAGCACGCAAGACAAGGAAAATTCAAGACTAGAGTTTGAATCCAACTTGTAACCTACTCGTATTGGTACCTAAGACCTAGTCTCCCCATATATAAAGGCTAGGAGGGTCCAACGAGGAAGGCACCTCCCATGATAGACAATAGGTCTAGTAATCGATCTCTCGTTTATACACCACCAGATTCAATATGCGCACCATTGCCATCTCGGCGATCTTGCAAACCTTCGGTTCATCATCAATCAAGAACAGACAAGCAAGAGTAAGGTTTTTCCTCCGGGGGCCTGAACCTGGGTTAACCCCGTGTCCCCATGTGCTTGTTTGTTAGCGGACAAAGTCTTCAGTGCGCCGCTCTTTCTCAAAACCCAAGTTTATCAAGTATGGGTATTGACGTGATCACCCCACCTCAATTGGCGTCTTCTGTGGGAAGCCCGCACGCTGATGTTGCGACTACGAAGGCTCCATCATCAGCAATCTACAACTCATCGACATCGCCCTAGTGGGATCCCTCATCATCAACGGTGGACGGATCACATCTGGCTACTTCATCTCTTCGGCGTGTTCAACTTCTGCAAAAAAATGATTCAGCGCAGTCTGCAAAGAGGCGGTTGTCTACGTATCAGGCGCAATAACGTGGCTGCAGGGCACCGCTAGTATCACAAATTGGCGGGCCAATTCTATTTCCATAATCGAAGACATCTCGAGACTTGATTTCCTACTAAAATCATTGGAGCATAAGGCGTGCATACAAAGAAAAATATAGGTACATACCAAGTTCAAACAAACACGGATGGCTACAAATTCAAGCAAAGACCACGCCTAGTACTCCTTCAAAGAAGAAAAAGGAAAGCACCTTAAAGAAAGGCCAAGCTAAAAAGCTATTGGCTGCTCAAGTCCCGAAGCGATCCTATTTTTCTGAATAAAAGAAGCAGCAAACTGGTTCTCCAAAACCGGAAGGGATACAAAGGTAGGATCTTATTATTTTGAATAAAGAAAGCAGCCAACGTGGGGCTGGTAGTCCAAGACCGGAATAGATTCGTTCACGAAGACGACTATATGGATTTCATGGCAAGGATGCTAGCTCACTGTCCGAATAGTGTTCTATCGTGTCACTTGAAGATATATGGAGCCATGAAGTCTTCATCATTGTCAGCTTCGCTTCCGTCGCAACGGCCTTTGCTAGATTCATCGTCGCTGTTGACGTCATTGGTGGTGTCATCCACGTTACATGCTACTTCGCTGCCGTGAACAACACCGATTCGTCGTTGTGCCGACTCCGTGTCCACCACGTGATTCCGTTGACTTCGACTACACGTCTGCCCCGATAACTCAGTCGACCACACTGACTCTACGCTCGGGGGCTGCGCCGACTCTACCGTGCGACCCTCTGCAGTCTTCGGGTTTGGCGACTCGGGGGCTCCCTCAGCTCCAGCGACCCGTTGAATCTTCGGTTGCGGCGACCCACTACAGTCTTCGGCTGCGTCTACCCGCTGCCCTTAGGTGATCCACTGAATCTTCGGCTGCATTGCGGTGTTCGACTGCGGCGACCCGATACAGTCTTCAGCTCCGACGATCCGTTGGGTCTTTGACTATGGCGACCCGCCGGTCGTATCGGCTCCCACAAACGCAACCCGTTGTCGTGTCGATTCCGTCTGCAGCAACTACCAATAAAGCTAAGATTTCTCTACTAAGAGTTCATAATTGTTTACCTCAATCGCACTCGACACACTCGGGAGATGCGCCCTCTTCGAGTAACCTAATGTGCCGTCGACTCTATGCACCTAAACATTTCATACGCTACAACCCGAGTAGTTGATTCTGCCTAATCGACGAATCCTTGAACTCCGAGTACCTCGGCAAGGTACTGAGACTAAGGGTAATCAGGCTAACATAAAGGCGTAGCATACAATACAAAAGTGTCGACTCGATTGGCAACAAATAATATTATAACAAGCCAAAAAGCAAATATTCTTTATAAGATACAAGTGCTTCACAATTTTTTGCATTTTATGCAGCTTATAAGGACATCGACTACATTGAGCTATTTTATTGGGTCCTCAGGAGTCGACCAATGCCAGTCGAGTCAACAGACGCCAAGACCGGAGTCAACACTTTCCTTCGATGACCACATCAGTTGTTAACAGAAGCGGTGCTAGCCGTGTACCCGACAGAAGCAACTGTGTCGACTTCGTCTGCAGCGTCGAGTCCTTCAGGCTAAACGTCTGCAGTATTTTTGGATGTTGCATAAGTGTTTTTAAAATGCTGCAAATTGTGTGCATTTTCTTGCGAACACACCCATTGATGTGCCGCAACGATTATGGGTGCAAATGTTTCTGTGTTCAGCTGCAAACATTGTCCTTTAGTGATGGATAACAAGCATTGACTTTTTTCGTCACGATGGTTGGGGATTTTTTGCGGAGAACATGGATTTGTTGCATACTCGGATTATGTTGCTACATTGATGTTTTCCAGATGTTGCTAGGGTGTAGGCGCAGGAGGAGCACCGTCGAAGGGCCGGTAGCCCTTGTTCTTCCCCTTGTTGCGGCCGTAACCTCCATGGTGCGGGTTGGGGGCTGCCGCGGGAGGGCGCCATTGCTGGCCAGCACCCGGCTCAGCAGGGGGGGGGGGCGCCGCTAGTTGGAGGAGGGGCTGGCCCCCGGGCGACGAAGCGTTGTCAGGAATTTTTGTCTGATACCATGTGAGAAGATTGACCACACTTGGGCCATTCCATTCCATGTCTATAAATAGACAAAATTACAATCCTAGGCATTACTATTATAAGCAATGTCATAACTATACGATCAATATCATAACTACGGATTATTGTGGAGATCACAACAAATAGGGAACTTCACAATAGGAAGATATATCACGTTACGTGACATATCAGTCTAACATGTTGCATACGCAGATTGTGTTGCTACATTGATGTTTTCGAGATGTTGCAATGCTTTTTTTACATATTTAACCAAGCGCGGAAAAAAATACTACTACAATGCTACAGTGGCATAGTTCTTTTGCTATGAGAATGGTGATTATGCTACAATGATTAGGTGGACCAGATTTGACCTTTTAGTGATATCCGCATGTAAGGGAGACATGCATGGATGTTATAGATTTTGACCTTTTAGTGATTCCAAGCAATTAAGCAGTTAGAGATACTTACAAGATTGCTTGGAATTGTTTCCATATTATTATCCCAGGAGCTTTCTTAGCATTGAAGTCTGTACTCCTGTATAACTTGTCCGCGAGGTTCAACACAACTATCCACACCGCGCATTACGATACTCTTTCAATGGAACCCATTTCCTAGCACTAACTTATTTTAATTTTGTAGTATATGCAGTCGTGGGTTCCCATCTTCTAGACACGCCCAATGGACGATCTGATGAAGGACATGTATATATGTAGTTCCTTGTACAGGTGACGTACTACGTGGACATATACTGCGTGCCGACTGCTGCTGCCATCTTTGGCGTGACCGGATCTGGTGTCGGGAACACATGGCTGGGCTGATCCATCGATAGACGTTAATCCACACAGGAGAGAGAGAGAGAGAGCCCGGCGGGCGTCAACACGATTTCTCCCGAGACTAGGCGCACTTAGTCGTCTCAGTACTGATCATCATTAGGTAAGTACTCCGTACTTTCCTCCTCTCCTGGAAGGATTCAACTCAGCTTAATCATCACCAATAACTACACTTATTCTTACTGTCAAAAAATAACTACACTTATTCTAGTGTACTACGTACGTATCGTAGTATTGACCATATCCTAACCGCTGCAGTATATAGAGTGCTTCATTGTAACGGCCTTCCACAGAAAAAAGCACACAGCGAAAATTGCTACTAATAAGTAGAACAAAGCACACAGCCAAAATTGCTACTGCGCAGGGCAGCTGTTAGCTTCTTCTTGCTTAATAATTCCACAGCTAGCGAGCGCCAGCGCAACCAAAAGCAGGCCGTGCTGTTGTCCAACCTATCTACATATCGATCGCCACGATGCTGCCAGCGCCGCCGATTGTTGCCGCCGCCGCCGTAATCTGCTTCTGCTTCGGCAGCGTGCTGCTGCTGCCGTCGTTGGCGGATGGCAAGGTGCACCACCATACCTGGAACATCTCGTACCAGCACAAGTCCCCCGACTGCTTCCAGAAGCTCGCCGTCACCGTCAACGGCGAGGCTCCCGGGCCGACCATCCGCGCCACGCGGGGCGACACCATCGTCGTCACCGTGCATAACAAGCTCGAGACCGAGAACACTGCCATCCACTGGCACGGCATCCGCCAGGTACGACACGCAACGCCAGGAATTGCACCAGTATTGCTCCCGATGAAGGAGTATATGTATGTTGACATACGGTACGCCCTGTTGCAGATTGACACGCCCTGGGCTGACGGAGTCGCCGGCGTGACGCAGTGCCCCATCCTGCCCGGCGAAACGTTCACCTACAGATTCGTCGTCGACAGGGTAGGAAATGGATCTACTCCGTATAAACTCCCAACGTTTAGAAAGTTAAAACATCTTATATTTTGAAATGAATGGAGTATCTTTTAGATGAAAAGGGAAACTCAACTACATTGCACGATGTATTACGTATACCGAACAAAGTGTTTCCATGATTTCAGGCAGGCACGTACCTGTACCATGCGCACTACAGCATGCAGCGCGTGGCGGGGCTCGACGGCATGATCGTCGTGAGCGTGCCGGAGGGCGTCACGGAGCCCTTCGCCTACGACGAGGAGCACACCGTCCTCCTCCAGGACTGGTGGCACAAGAGCGTCTACGACCAGGCCACGGGCCTCTCCGCCAAACCCACCGTCTTTGTCGGTGAGCCTCAGTCTCTCCTAATCAACGGCCGAGGGATGTTCAACTGCTCCAAGCTGCTTACCGCCACCGGAACGTGCAACACCTCCAGCCCGGACTGCGGATTGCAGACTCTGTTCACCGTCGTGCCGGGGAAGACATACCTCCTCCACATCGGCAGCCTCACGTCACTCTCGTCGCTCAGCTTCGAGATCGAGGGTCATTCGATGACGGTGGTGGAGGCCGACGGGCACTATGTGCGGGCGTTCGTGGTAAGGAACCTCTTCATCTACTCAGGCGAGACGTACTCTGTGCTGATCAAGGCCGACCAGGACCCAAGGCGGAGCTATTGGGCCACGTCGCACATGGTCAGCCGCAACCCGAGCACAACTCCAAGCGGCAAGGCCATCGTGAGCTACGCCGGCAACGACCCGCGTAAGACGACACCGCCCACTGCGTCCACGACCGGCCCGCCATGGAACAACACGGCCATCAGGGTGGAGCAGAGCAGGGCCATCGTCGCGCACCCGGGTTACGTCGTGCCGGCACCGGCCAGAGCTGACCGCATGCTGCTCCTGCTAAACACGCAAAACAACATCGACGGACACATCAAGTGGACCATCAACGGCGTGTCCCTCCGCTTCCCAGCCACGCCCTACCTCGTGTCAATGAAACATGGCCTCACCGCCGCGTACGACCAGCACCCACCGCTGGACAAGTACGACCTCATGGGCCACGACATCTCTGCGCCAGCGCCGACAAACGGGACCATTGGTAGCCCAGTGTACCGACTCGAATTTGACTCTGTGGTGGACGTGGTGCTGCAGAACTCCAACATGCTCAACAACAAGAGCGAGACGCACCCGTGGCACCTCCATGGACATGACTTCTGGGTGCTTGGCCACGGCGACGGTAAGTTCAACCCGGGAACGGACACATGGAGGCTTTTGAACGTGAAGGATCCTATTATGAAGAACACGGTGCCGCTACACCCAGATGGGTGGACAGCAATAAGGTTTCATGCGAACAACCCGGGGGTGTGGCTATTCCACTGCCACGTCGAGGCGCATGTGTTCATGGGCATGGGAGTTGTGTTCGAGGAGGGCGTCGAAAGGGTGCACCGTTTGCCGTCGTCAATCATGGGGTGTGGATATTCCAAGGGACTGCATTGATCATATCAGCGCCGAATTTTCTCAAACAAAAGATGTTCATTTTTCATAGTTGTGAAGGTAAATCTTGGTGATGGATATGTTCAGTTTAGGGCATATATTTATTTTCCTTAATGGCAAATAATGTAACTATAGTTGTTTCTTTGAGTTATAGGTAATGTAATCGTGTGTGGCTGATTTTTGTGAAAATAAATATAAGCATGGCTCTTGCATGGTTCAAAAAAAATATGGAATAGAGAGTATAGACCTTTGGAGTGATAGGCCAACATTGTATCTAACTGTTGTATGGAACACACTAATTAACTCGATAGTCCCTCTCACTGTCGAAGGAGGATGCATGTGTGGCAGCCTTGTGCCTGCACCTGCCTTCGTACGTGACCGGTTCTGATCTTCTACACTCTTTTTTTCCTAAAGTAGCGTGTATTAATGTCGTGAAGATATTAATTATACATAGCCTCTGCAATAACGCATTATTCTATTGGCATTACAGAATACACATAGTCGAAAAAAAACTAAAAAAAAAAATCCCACTACAGCGATCAGATCTTTAGCAGCAGCGATACTAACATCACGAAAACAACACTAAAAGTCCAACCCCTGCAAAACCGATGGCTCTAAGGAAAAATACAGTGCACAAGCCCTATGGTCACCGATCGAAGATCCTTGGTTGATCACCGATTCGACCTGATTATAGTCAACACGCATGCGAGCTTTAATTTTCCGGAGACTAAACGCGCTTGATGCGGTACTTCAATAATCGCTCTCGTTAGCTAGTTGCCAATAAAAAAATCACTAACGACTTTGCATGTATATGTACTTGGCTTTTTGCAGGAACCGTTCAATTCGATCATCACCCACGCTGGCCATACGTACATGCATGACAGGTATGCAAATCCTCAGACGGGCATAGCTATATATAAACGCATTGCTCGAGCAACGAACACGACCGAGACACATCACACAAGCGATCAGGGAAAGCGTTCGGTTTCGGGAGCATGTATGGTTTGGGATACGTCATTAGCACAAGAATATCCGACTTTATATAATATTGTTCAAAAAAAATATCTTGTTGACAGATGTCCTTAGTCAAACTCTTCTAAATTTAGGTTTTAGACAGAATTTGATAGGCAATAAGTGGACACATTGGTTAAACTTATGCGAAAACTAATAACGGTTCAGTTAAACGATACTCCGGAACAATTTATATGGAAGCTTACTTCGACGGGGGTTTTCACCGTAAAATCTTTATATCATCATGACCGATTGAATGCCATACTACATTTCTACAATCTTATTTGTAGAAGTTAAAAATTCGTTTAAAAATTAAGATCTTCATATGATTTCTCAACAATAAAGTTTTAGTAACAAAAGACAACTTACCCAAAAGAAAGTGGGATGGATGCCAAAAATATTGTTTTTGTGATTTATTGGAATCTGTTGAACATCTTTTTATTTAATGCCCTTTTGCTCGTATTATTTGGCATATGGTTTTCTTCACTTATAACATGCCTCCACCCTCCAATATTTCGAATATGTTTGGAAATTGGCTTAATGGAGTTGATAAAAAGAACAGAGCTAGACTACGCATCGTAGTATCGGCTTTATGTTGGTCCATCTGGACGTCGAGAAATAACATTGTATTTAACAGACAAATGTACTAATTTTATGCAGGTTATTCATATGGCGGTGCATTGGATCTAACTATGGTCACACCTTCTCCCGGAGGATCAGCGAGAGCCTATGGTTACTAGATGCTCGGACTTCTTTTTCCGGGCTACCGGCTCGACATACTAGTAGAATCCGAAATGGATAGATGCATGTTGCTTGTCCTTTTTCGTTGGTGATACATGTCTCAACCTTAACTTGTCCATGATTGTAAGACCTTGTTCTCGATGAACTTTGCAATAAAAGGTTGTGTGCATCACTTGATGCAGATGCTGGGGCTTTGATCCCCATTTTGAAAAAAGAAACACATCACACAAGACAAACTACACCAGCCAGCGGTTAGCTTCATTTTGCTTCAATCCGCAGCCAATGCCAGTGCAATTAAGCAACTGGGTTTTTTAAAAAGATTTGGATGTATTCCATGTGTTCATAAGAAGTACAAAGTACACTAAATATAATAAAATTATATCAAAGTCTTTGCACCACCTAACGACCACTACCGCCGTCCACGCACCAAGTTTTCGTGCACGTGTCCCTAAGGGCATCTCCCCTCGTTGGTGACCCACATGCCATTTTCCAGTGAAAATATTTGTCGGACGGATGAAACTTTTGGCCTAGGGGTCCGCTGATTCCCAGCTGCCTCCCAAGACCCAGCCCCCATCGGAAAAAATCAGCGACAATTTTTGAAAGATGTTCTTCCAACCAGCAAAAACACACCAACAAAATAGCCACAATTTAGTGATCAAACCTCCCCTATTTTTTCTTCCCCTTCCCCTTGAAGCTCGTCGAAACCTCCTCCAGATTGTCGTCCTCGGCTTCTTCCTCTAGGTCACCCTAGCCTTCTTCTTCATCCTAGTCGTTGATGGACCCTTGCGTGTCCAGGCTGTGCTCGGCGGTGTTAAGAGCTTGCTCTTGGGTGAAGTACCCTGGAGCCGAAGCAGTGGCCTTGGAGCCAGACACAATCATGGCGTGCAGCATAGAGTCGCCCAAAATTCTGTTGAACGAACTTCCGGCGTGGGTAGTGATGGTGTCGAACTGGTGCGTCAAGGAAGAACCACGACCTAGGGCGAAAGGCAGAGGACCGCGGCGAAGAGCCGGTGAGATCCCGGGAAAGACGACATTGGGGTGAAAGCCACTCAACTGGTTTCCGTCTAACTCCAGCAAAGGAGTGAACCTCCCGCGCAGCATGGCGTGGACGCTTCTCTCCTAGAAGGTCGTCGGGGAGACGCTCGACTGGCTTCCCCACACAACGTCGGGGAAGTACTAGCCGTCGTAGTGTGGCGGTAACATGGAAGCCACCGCCGCCGCATGCGCCTGGGATTCCTCCTCCTCTATCGCTAGGGCCTCCTTCTTCACATTGAGCTTCTTCCCTCTCTCCTGGTGGCCGCCTGTTTCGACCTTTCTACGCTCGACATTCTTCAACCACTCGGAGTTGGTCATGTCGGGGGTATATTTCCCGCCTTCCTCTACTTCGACGATGGTTGCTGCTCGCTGCCGAGTTTTGGACCATTGAATTTGTTTGGCGGCATGGTGGAGCAGATCTAGGGGGAACGGCGGGAGCTCACGGGTGTGGTGGGGGAATATGTAGGGGGGAGGGAAATCAGCTTCCGTCGTCGACAACCCAGGCATGCTCGCCTTTCCTCTTTATCCGGCGGCCGGGCGCTGAGTTCATCCAGTGTTCTCTAGATGGATTTTAGGACAAATCCGGACGAAAACGAGGAGATCGGAGCGCGGCTGGGCCGTTTCTCATCGTTCGGATGAAAAAACAGCTTCTGAGGGTGTACTTGGGGGGCATGAGTGGAGATGCTCTAAGGACCAGCGCCCTAGGGATGAAGTCCTCATCATTTAACTATTGAATTGATCCAAGTTTTAAACACGAAACCTATAATACACGTAGACTGGACGAGATTGACCACTCTACGTAAGTAGCAACTAGATGAGTTCCGCCCTCAGCGCCATCAGTGAGATTGCCGACGACGAGGTGAAAGAGGAGGCGGGTATACCTAATTCTTGCCCTACACAACGCCGCCATAACCACCATAGCGTTGATGCTGGTTGACCAAACTCTAACTTTAGGGACCCTTCTATAGCACCGAGCGCAGGTCCAAGGCCCCCGTCCCCTCCAACGCCGGAGCGGCAAGAAGAGGATGTGGGGACCCGTCAATTTTTGATTGTAGACGGCGAAGACGAGACATAGATGGCGGCGGATGATGGCTCAGTGTACAGCGCCAGAAAAGTGCTGGTGCGGTGTTGATGTAGAGCTCGTTGGGAACCCCAAGAGGAAGGTATGATGAGCACAACAGCAAGTTTCCCTCAGTTATGAAACCAAGGTTTAATCGAACCAGTAGGAGCAAGGAAACACCCCAAAGGTGTTGCTAGCTTAGCCTTGGCAGGGCGCACTACCGGTGCTAGTAGCAACATGGAGACCTGCACAACACAACCATAGAACTTTGTCCCCAACTTGCGATGAGGTTGTCAATCTTACCGTGTTTTGCGGAAAACAAAGGATTAAACGTATCGAATGGAAAGAAGTAAAAGTTTGCAGAAAGTAAACACAAAGCAGTAACAGTTTATAGATTGGATGTAAAAGACAAGGACAGGGATCCATAATTCACTAGAGGTGGCTCTCCTTAAGATAGATAACATGCTGGGTGAACAAATTACAACGGGGCAATTGACAAACATCGAGAAAGCAATACATGCATATACTAATCATCTTGACTCCTTTGGAACTTGATTGGGCATTACAACATTATACATAGACCGCGATCCAACTGCATCTATGACTAATAATCCACTTTCAGGTTATCATCCAAACACCCTCCAGTATTAAGTTGCAAGCAACAGATTATTGCTTTACGAACTGCGTGTAAAGTAAACAATACGATTGTTCTATGAACAAAGGATTGTTGTTTTCTCCCTAGTAGCAATAGCACATCTAGTACCTTAGAGATTGCTGTTACTTCCCTAGATTACCAGAGGCATGGACCCACTATCGAGCATAAATACTCACTCTTGGAGTTACTAGCATCTACTTGGCCAAGATAGCTACTAACAACGGAAAGCATGCAAGATCACAAATAACAAAGACATGATAGAATCAATAATTAATCTGAAATAGCATCTCAATATCTATCGGATCCCCGCAAACACAACATGCAGAATTACAAATAGATGATCTTGATCATGAATGGAGCTCACAAGATCTAGACATGAAAGCACAAAGGAGGAGAACTAGTCATCTAGCTACTACATGGATCCGTAGTCCAAGGATGAACTACTCACGCATCACACCGGAGGCTTGCATGATGATGAAGAAGGCCTCCAGGGTGAATTCTCCTCTCCGGCAGGGTGCCGGGAAGAGCTTCAGATCCCTCCCGGTCTAGGGATAGAGATGACGGCGGCTACAGACTCTTTCATGGATGTTTGATCGGGTACTTAGGGTTTTCGTCCCGAGGGCATCTTATAGGCGGAAGGGGAGGCCGAGGGGGTGCCTAGGCTAGCCACACCACCCCTTGGCGTGGGCCAAGCCTGGTCGCGCGGCCAGGTGGTGTGGCCGCCCTCTGGCCCCTCTCCGTCTCGTATTCTGGCATATGATGACTTCCGGAAAAAATAGGCACTTTGGCTTTTGTCCCGTCCAATTCCGAGAATATTCATTTTCTGACTTTCTTGGAACCAAAAACAGCAGAAAACAAGCAGCTGGCACTGTGGCTCTTGTTAATAGGCTAGTCCAAGAAATCATATGAAAAGTACTCCAAAGTATGGACAAAACACAATAAAGTGGATAAAACTAGGCATGGAACATCAAAAATTATAGATACATTTGCAATGTATCAACATCCCCAAGCTTAACTCCTCTCGTCCTTGAGTAGGTAAGTGATAAAAAGAAAGAATAATTTTTGAGGTGACATGCACCATCAAAGACTTGATCAAAGTAATTGTAAAACATTCAAAGCTGGGATCATAGTACTTCAATCATAAGATGAAAGACAAAGTTCTAGCAATAAGACAGAGAAACTAAGATGCAACATGAAAAGGCACAAACAAAAGATTCATGAATATCAATGCTTTGCAATACGTTTGTTTGTTTCACATAAAGAAAACATAGCATAATAGTATCTAGCTTGTCCCTCATAGAGTAGCAAATATAAATGCATAGGACACCTTCAAAGTTCATAAGAGTGACTAGATACAATAGTTTAAAACAAGCAATATCAAGCTATGCATCAATCAACTAGTCTTGGGACAATGCACATAGAACTAAGAATGGCCACTATGCTCTCAAAGTAGGTGCATAAAGTTAGAAGGTGGAGACTCAATATAATGGTGGAAGAAAGGCATTCATAGAAGGAAATAGGGATTCAAGTCTCATAAAGAGCTTCCAAAAATTATGGTACTTATAGCTTTCAGCTCTCATTGCCCCTATCATAAGCATCTTGAAGTGATTAAGGTTAAAGTGAACAAACTATGGTGTACATGCTTGACGAAGTACAAGTTAGAAATCTCATGTCCCTTGTATACGAGGGCCTCTCCTCATGGTACTCAAGTTTAGTCACCGGTAAGTTCTTGTCATCGTAAGTACATGTGTATCATAGAGAACCGCCAATGGGGTACCCCTTGCCCGATGATACGGAAGAATACCCATATAAAAATGACAAGGCAAGCAGACAACAAGCATCTCAGCAATCTTCTTATTTACCATGGGAATATGGTGTTTTTTTCTATCTTTCCTCTTTTCATAATCTTTTTTTTCTCTTTTCTCTTTTTTCTCAATATAGGACTCTTTTTTTATAAGAAGAATGCTTCATAGACAGCTCATTATGGTTACGTTGCAGGTTTCCACCATGTCAGCATGGATTAGACCAGCGGCCCATGCGTTTCTCTAACACATATACATAACTCCATGTAGAAGTGACGAATAGATGGTTAGTTCATTGTAAAAGTACTACATTGATACTAGTTTTGTCACAGAGTACAAATTAAGTTTTATCTCAATCTAAACTAAGGGTGGCACAATATAATGGAAAGTAAGTTCCATAATGGATTTGGATGAGTTCCAAAGTTAAGACATTGTGACAGATACTACAACAAAAGGCTAAGTATATGACTGCTATTATAGCAGCAAAAGAGGGCATTTGTGTCAAGTAGTTTGTTATCAAACTAGGTGTAGTTCACAGCGGGATAATACTATGAAGATATATTGTGCGACAATATTATCAACATGTTTTAACCCCAAAGAACTAAAGGTCACACCGAAAGACCAAATTATACAAAGCCATCTCAATAGAGAATGAGTGATGCGTAGAGACGCAAAGATATGCAATTACACACGGACCTGGAAGTGTCAGATCCGGAGATCAGTTGACCACTAGCAATCGTGTACATACAACACCGGAAAGCCATAGGTGTTGAATACACAAAGGTTTGAAACTAGATTATTGACTCTAGTGCAAGTGGGAGACTGTTGGAGATATGCCCAAGAGGCAATAATAAAGTGGTTATTATCATATCTTCATATTTATGATAAATGTTTACATACCATGCTATAATTGTATTAACAGGAAACATTAATACTTGTGTGATTTGTAAACATAAAAGAGTCCCTAGTAAAGCCTCTTGTTAAACTAGCTTGTTGGTTAATATATGATCATGGTTTCCTGATCATGAACATAGAGATGTTATTAACAACAGGGTCATATCGTTAGGAGAATGATGTGATGGACATACTCCTATAGATAAGCGTAGCATAAAGATCAAGTCATTTCAATAGTTCAATTGCTATATGCTTTCTGATACATAGTAACCTAATTCCTTCGACCATGAGATCATGCATATCACCTTTATCGGATGGATGCTTTGATGTCATCAAACACCACACCGTAACAGGGTGGCTATAAAAGTGGCATTGAGTGTTCGGAAAGTATTGGTTGAAACACATGGATCAAGAGTGGGATTTGTCCATCCACATGACGGATAGATATACTCTGGGCCCTCTCGGTGAAATGTCATCCAATTAGCTTGCAAGCATGTGACTAGGCTCACAAGGGATCACATATCACGGGAACGAGAAAAGAGTACTTATCGAACGAGGTTGAACTAGGTATGCAGAGATACCGACGATCATAACCTCGGATAAGTAAACTATCGTGAGACAAAGGGAAATTGGTATCGTATGTAAGTGGTTCATTCGATCGCAAAGTAATCGTAGAAATATGTGGGAGCCATATGAATTTCCAGATTCCTCTATTGGTTATTGTTCGGAGAAGTGTCTCGATCATGTCCGCATAATTCACGAACCGTAGGGAGACACACTTAAGGATTCGACGTTGTTTGAGTAGTTATGGTATTATGAGAAAAAGACCGAATGTTGTTCGGAGTCTCGGATGGGATCCGGGATATCACGAGGAGATCCGGAATGGTCCGGAGAATAAGATTCATATAAGGAAAGTCCTGTTTCGGAGTTGGGGAATGGTTCCGGTGTTTTCATCGGGAATGTTCTAGAAGGTTCCGGAATGTCCGGCGCTCCGGGGGGGGAAGGGTACATGAATGTGTCATTGTAAGTTGGAATGATTGCATCATGTACTAGGTGTTCTTGCTGTCCAAAATAAAGGGTTTATTTAAATCCTAAATTGAAAAGTCAAACGGCTAGTTTGAAAGTCAAACGGCAATTTTGGGAAGTGGGAAGAGAGGAGGATTGGTGGAGGCCGAATTGGAGGAGGGTTCCTCCCTTGGCGGCGCGCCCACCAAGCCGACTTGGGAGGACTCCTCCCCTTGGCCGGCCCTCCCACCTATATAAGGAGGGGCAGGGCTCCCCTCCTAGGACACACAAGTTTCCACCTCTAATCTCCGGTTTAGAGCCGTTTTGGTTTAGAGCTTCTAATTGCTTTAGCCATTGGTTTAGAGCCTTCTAATTGGTGTGTCTAATTACTAGACCACTAATAGCCTCTCTCATAAGCTCCACCATACTCGCACCGGCTTAAGGCGACCCTCTGGGATTTCCTCTACTTAGGTACCACGCCACAGTCTGCCGGAATCACGAGGAGAGTGCTACAACCTCCACGCCTGCTGGAACAAGGGAGAGGAAGGTCTTCGTCGAGTACGAACGTGTGACCGATCAAGGGAGCGCCCGAACGTGGCGCTGGAAGGATCGTCTACGCGATCTTGAGATCGGAAAGAGTACGACTACATCACCCACGAGAATCTGCTCTCGTTAACCGCTTTGGAATCTTCGAGGGTGAGTTCCTCTATCGACTCGTTGCTACAATCTAGTAGATAGATCTTGGCTTGTTTGTTTGTATGCGATAGAAAATTTTTGTTTTCCATGCTACGAACCCCTACATGGACTAACCGAAGAATCTAGGACATACCTAGATAGTTGTGCTAATTGTGTTTTCAGGAATAGGACTCCTAAGGAAGTTAAGGAATTAATGGCTAAAATAAGCAAGAATTATGAAGATTGGACTCCTCCTAAACAAGCTATACCTGAAGTAATTGTACCTGAACCATCTATTCCGGTGCCTATTCCAACATCAAAGAAGAGGGGAGTTATTGAATTAAATGATGAAGTGATGAAGGAAGCTAAGAAATGTCTTAAGGAGAAGGGAATTAAAGCTGCAGATGTCAAGAATTTACCTCCTATAGAAGAATTATGTAAGCCTATTCCCTACTCACCCACTATTGAGGTACACTCTCTCCAACACTTTGATGAAGGTGATATCCCTTACTCTAAACCTCCTGATCAATGCTTAGAAGAATTTGATATCTTTATTGTTAAGCAAGATAACTTTAATAAAAGGGTGCAAAATCATCTAATGGAAAACACTAGAGCTATTGTTGAAAGAACCTCCAACGATGTTAAAATGATTGTTAAACACTTTCAAATGGTTCAAACTCAAATAGATCAACTTATTAAAGTGCAAAACGACTTGCTAGTTAATGCTGCTAAAGAAAAACATGCTTATGAAATTAGAACTAGAAGTGGTGCTGCTACCCAGGATCCTCTATATCCTGAGGGGCATCCCAAAAGAATTGAGCGGGATTCTCAACAAGCTGAAAATAGTGGTTCTACTCGTAAGAAAAGGAAAAGGAAACATAAAACTATTGTAGAACCCTCTGAACCTCCTATAGATCCTAATAGTATATCTATCTCTGATCCTGAAACTGAAAGTGGTATTGAAGAAAATGAAGTGCCTAATGAAGAAAAAGTTGAAGAAAAACCTGAAAGCCACACTAAGAATACTAAATACACTAAAGAAGATTTTAATGCTAAGAAACATGGTAGTGAAAGAGAACCTTGGGTCCAAAAGCCTATGCCTTTCCCTGATAAGAAACACAAGTCAAAAGAAGATGAACACTATAATAAGTTTTGTGAGTGGATGAAGCCTTTATTCTTGCAAATTCCTTTGACTGATGCTATTAAATTGCCTCCTTATTCAAATTATATGAAGGACATTGTCTCGAATAAAAGGAAGATCCCTAATGAAGAAATCTCTACTTTGCTTGCTAATTATTCCTTGAATGATAAGGTTCCTAAGAAATTTGGAGACCCAGGGATTCCAACTATCCCTTGCTCTATTAAGAACAGTTATGTTAGAACTGCTTTGTGTGATTTGGGAGCTGGAGTTAGTGTTATGCCTTTCTCTCTCTATAAGAGGCTTCAGCTTGAAAAATTGATACCAACTGATATATCTTTGCAAATGGCTGATAAGTCTACCACTATTCCTGTGGGTATATGTGAGGATGTACCTGTCCAGGTGGATCATAATTGCTTGATATTAACTGATTTTGTTATGCTTGAAATGCCTGAAGATGATAATATGTCTATTATTCTTGGGAGACCTTTTCTTAATACTACAGGAGCTGTTATTATTTGTAATCAAGGAAAGGTGACCTTCAATGTTAATGACAAGGAACATACTGTCTATTTCCCCAAGAAGATTGAAAGGACTTATGGTTTAAATTCAATTGAACATGTTGAAGGCATTCAAGTTGGAGAAATATATTGTCCCATACCAAAAGAAAAATTTGAAACTATTATGATTGGGACCATTGCTATCAAGGTTGAGGTAACATAATCATTAGTGGAATACAACGTTTTGTCTCATATGCAATTGTTTTGGTAGCAAGACTTGATCAACCTTGCTAACAAAAGGATTCCATTGAACAAAACAATGTTTTCATTATGATTATCCCCGTTTATTTCTATCCTTTGCATTTTAGTTTTTGTTTTTGTTTAGTTTTCTTTGTGTTGTTAGTTGTTTGCATGCTAGAACTTCTGTAGTTCTAGCCTTGTTTTTGTCCTTGCATCATGTTTCCAAAAAGAAAAAAATCTGTCTGTCAGAAAAATCATTTTTCTATTTCTGAAAAATGCCCAAAAATAAAGTGTCTTGAAAAATTTCAGAAAATTCATATTAAATTTTTACGTGAAAAAAGGGGCAGAGGAGTACCTGGTAGGTACCAGGGGGCACCAGGCAGGCACACCACATGGTGGCGCGGCCAGACCTAGGTGGCGCCATGCCCTGGTGTGGGCCACCCCTGGCCCCCACTACCTCTCTCTCCTGCCACTTTCTTCTCTCTCCCGAGTAAGTTCCAGTTCATAGCTCGAAATCGTGTTCTCTCTGTGCTTGCCCTCGATTTCTTCGATCTCTTTGCTCATCCCATCTTTCTTGCTGAAATTCGGAGCAATTGTTCCTTGGTATGTGACTCCTCCCCTTGTCCAAGTAGATTTGTGTTTAGTGGATTGTATGTTGAGTATTTTGCTGCTGTAGGTGACTGGTTTTGAGGGCTTGTAAGCTTGTTTGATGCTTAGAGATATAGTTTTGATGCATGTTTAGGCATCTTGCTAGTCCCTGTGAGTAGAATCCTTCATTATATTTACTTTGCAATCACTTGTTTAATAGGTGTTTAAATTTCAGATTACCAAGCATGAACAACCACACTTTTGGAGAGATATTTGAGAGTGATGCACCTAGGAGGTCAAGGCCCTCAAGAACAGCCTCTCAAGCTAGGCCATCATATAATGAAGACCTCATTGCATCACGTATTGGCAGTGAAAGAGATGATGGGGATGCTCACCCATCCTCTTTTCCTTGTTTTACTTTCTTGCAAGCTGCAGGTATTCTTGATGATTTCTTGCTACTGATTGAGAAGGTTGTCTTGACCTCTTATATGCAAGATGAGAGTGCACAATACGCTATGCTCACCAAAACTTTTGTTGAGAGCTTCTCATTTTCTAACACATCCTATCATTCTACTGTCTCATTTAAGATCTATGATATGCCCTTCACCATGCCTTTGGAGAGATTTTGCATTATTGTAGGTGTGCGTATGGCAGGGACCATAAAGAAAATTCAAGGGCGACCCGATGATTTGTTGGAGCTTTACCGAGGGGTGACCAATGATGATGACCGCGTGGCGCAGCGCAGAAAGATAAGAAATATCCAACTCCCTGCTCTTAGATACTTTGCTTACTATCTTGCCACTAGTGTATTGGGTAGGGAGAACACTAGTAATATCTCCAACTATCACTTAGCTTTCCTTGCTGCTGCGCTCAACAATGATACTCGGTACAATCTTGGCTCTCTTATTGCTCGCCGCCTAGTTGCTAGGGGGGCTATCTATGGGGGCATCATTGCCTCGCGTGTGGTCGATGCATTAGATCTTTCGGTGGCTCCTGATGATGTTATGCTAGCACCACAGAGGCTCGACCTTGTTGCCATGAAAACTCATCACTTTGTCACTGCTACCTCTGATTTGAACAATCTAGTATATATGATGCTTTTCACTGATGGGGATGAAAGGGAGATCCTTTTTCCCCAGCCTGCTTTGTTCAGTGTTGACAGGAGACCGTGGTCGCGCTCCAAGGAGGAGGTGGACGAGCAGCTTCGCTTGTTGGGTTTCCACGAGCAGCACCAGGAGGATGTGCCCTCCTATGATTATTCCGCACATTACGGAGGGATGTACTCTGGCTCGCACCAGAACGAGGGTACCTCCTCGTCGTACCCCGGTGACACTTCATCTTGGCCAGCCTGGGATTGATACCCACTTAGGCCAAAAGCCTAAGCTTGGGGGGAGGGTTCGGCAGTTCTCAGTGGATTATTGGTTTCATATTATTATTCAAGCCACACAAGTGAAGAGAAATAATGAGGATCAATGACAACTTGAGGTGTGGTAAGAGGCTGGTAACAAACTCTATTTGTCTTCATGTTTGTACATATACTCATCATTGTGAGCTTGCTTAGTCCGTTCATGTAGAGTGTATGTTTTCTTTGGATGCTTAGTAGTTCTTGCTTTCTTGTGATTAGCTCCAGCTCGCTAATAGTTTGTAGCATGTTTCATGAATATTTGCTTGCATTACTCTATTCATAAATTGGTATGACACTGTGGTATCCTCCTCTGAATGTTTCATTTGATCGACTTGGCACATGCTCATGCATGCACATGACTGTAATAATCAGTTAAGCCTTGACGAATTATTTTTCCTTGAAGATCTTGAATCATTTTCATGCCATGAGTAGTCTTGTTTTGTTGTAAGCATGATAATGACAGCTATTGCTCTCTCGTTTGTCGCTCCCTTACTTTTGCTAGCCTTCACTTCCACTGAGTGTCTTACTCATGTTTCCAATTCCCTAAGCCAAATATTTCCAAAGTGTCCACCATACCTACCCATTAGCATCACTTGCTACTTCCGTGCATATTCAATATGTCTTGTTTTCTTCTGAAAAAATGTTTGCTTGTTATGAGAAAGTTAGTTAGTAAAGCTCTCACGAACTTGATGGCACGCTTTATTTTCTTGCACTTAATAAACCTGAACCATTGCGTCCTTCTTTGTTGCGCATATGCTTGCGCTTTATGAGTTGAAGTTAGCAGAACCATGTATCATGGGGACCGCTTTCAGCGCTTCATAGGTACTTTGTACTTAGTTGATATCATGTTCTTTTGCTTATGGATCCCGGCAGTGTGAAATAAAAGTGGAACTTGTAAGATCATGGAGTTTGTATGTATGTTAAAGAAACGCCTGGGCCGCTAGCCTAAGCCATGCCTAATCATGGTGGAAACTTGCAGCATAACCATAATGAGCATTCTATAAAGCATCCTCAATAAAAATCTATGCACATAGTAAATAAAAAGATCGCTGAGATGCTCATTGTCTGCTTGCCTTGTATTTTGATTATGGGATAGCTCCCGTGTCATGTGCAAGGGGTACCCCATTGGCGGTTCTCTATGATACGTATATACTTACAATGACAAGAGCTTACTTGTGACTGAAGTTGAGTAGCATGAGGATCGGTCTTCGTAAGTAAGGGGCATGAGACTTCAATTTATAACTTGTCAAGCATATCCTCTTAGTTGTGTCACTTTCACCTTAACCACATTAAAGATGCTTATGATAGGGGCAATGAGAGCTCAAAGCTAACAAGTACCATACTTTCAGCATTTGGAAGCCTTTCAAAATTATTCAAAACCTTTTTCATCTACTTGTTGAGTCTCCACATATTCTTTGAGCACCTTCTTGAGAGCATTAGTTGTCATTTTTTGTGTTTGTTTCATTACTTGATTATTTGTGTTATGACTTTGATGCTTGTATCTTTGATATCTTTACTTCTAGTCATCACTTGAACTTCAGAGGTGCCTTGACATTCATAATCCAAGGCAAGTGAGATACCACTCTATCATACCTTTCTATGAGCATTGTAATGTTGCTTATGTTTGTGCTTCGTGCTACTTATTATTATTGAGTTGGAATCTCTTCATAGCTTGCAATGACTATTAAGTAGACTCAGTTGCATACTCTTTATTATGAATTGTCTAAGTAGTTGATCACATTGCTGAGATTATTTACATCATATGAAGCAAATGTGTTCGTGAAAGTTCTTTTATCGCACTCAGTTTTCAACTGAATTGCTTGAAGACAAGCAATAAGCTAAGCTTGGGGGAGTTGATACGTCCAAAACGTATCTACTTTCCCGAACACTTTTGCTGTTGTTTCTCCTCTATACTTGTGTGATTTGGATGCAACTAATGCGAACTAACGCTGTTTTCAGCAGAATTGCCTTGGTGTCTACTTTTTGTGCAGAAAATCAACTATCAGGAAAAATCCCGGAAAATATGCCAAAAATCCTATTTCACCCGAAGACTCCAGGAGCCAGAATACGAGACGGAGAGGAGCCCTAGGGTGGCCACACCACCTAGTGGCGCGGGCCAGGCCAGGCTGCGCCAGGGGGTGGTGTGGGCCCCCCAGGCACCCCCTCGGCCTCTCTCTTCGCCTATAAGGAGCCTTTTGACCTAAAAACTTTGGGGGGTTCGACGTTTTTCCAAGGAGTTCGCTGCCGCCACCACCAGATTCCGAAACAGCACCGAAACTCCGTTCCGGCACCCTTTGGAGACGGGAATTGGAGGAGATCATCGCCATCATCATCACCATCGTTTCTCCATCGACCATCCATGTTTCCCCCATCTATGAGTGAGTAATCCCGCGCTGTAGGCTATGGGGATGGTAGGGATTGGATGAGATCGTTCATGTAATGGCATCAGATTGTTAGGGCATAGTGCCTAGTATCTTTTATTAGTGCTTTATGACTTTGTTGCAACTTTGTTGTGCTTAATGCTTGTCACTAGGGCCCGAGTGCCATGATTTCAGATCTGAACTTATTATTGATGCATCATGATAGTATTGTTTTGGGTATTATGTACAAGTTGTATACACACATCGTTGTCCGGAACCTATGGTCCCGAAGTGATAGAAATCGGGGTATCCGGAAGGGAAAGGCTTTGATGTGAGGATCGCGTGTGTTCACGGAGTGCTAATGCTTTGCTCCGGTGCTTTATTGCTACTGTTACTTTACTATTCCTACTACAAAACTGTTGCTACTGATAAACTGCTGTGAGCAAGATTGTTTCCAGGTGCAGTTGAATTGACAACTCAGTTGTTAAGGCTGATAAGTATTCTTTGGCTCCCCTTGTGTCGAATCAATAAATTGGGTTTCACTTCCCTCGAAAATACTGCGATACACCCCCTATACTTGTGGGTCATCACTTACCTGCAAAAAATCTGGGACGAGACCTATACAATAGAACTTTATCACCAACATGAAATTCTCTCTTAAGTATTCGCTTATCATGCCATCTTTTAACTTTTTCCTTAAAGAGCCTAGCATTCTCATAGGCTTCACTCCTCCATTCGTCTAAAGAACTTAACTCAAACAATCTTTTCTCACCAGCGAGCTTACAATCTCTATGTAGTTCTTTCTCTGCCCAGTAAGCTTTGTGTTCTAATTCTAAGGGTAGGTGACAAGCTTTCCCATAAAACATTTTATAAGGAGACATTCCCATAGGATTTTTTTAAGCAGTTCTATAAGCCCATAAAGCATCATTCAACTTCTTAGCCCAGTTTTTCCTAGACCTATTAACAGTCTTTTGCAAGATAGATTTAATTTCTCTATTTGATAACTCTACTTGCCCGCTAGTTTGGGGGTGATAAGCTGAAGCAATTCTATGATTAACATCATATTTAGCAAGGATCTTCCTAAAACCACCATGAATGAAATGAGAACCCCCATCAGTCATGAGATACCTAGGCACCCCAAACCTAGGAAAGATAACATCCTTAAGCATTTTTAGAGAAGTCACTTCGTCAGCACTCTTTGTAGGAATAGCTTCTACCCACTTAGTAACATAATCAACGACAACAAGAATATGAGTGTAGCCTTTCAAAGGAGGGAAAGGACCCATAAAGTCAAATCCCCAACAATCAAAGGGTTCAATAACTAGAGAGTAGTTCATAGGCATTTCATTGAGTTTAGAAATATTACCAACACGCTAACATTCATCACAAGATAAGACAAATTTTCTTGCATCTTTAAAAAGGGTAGGCCAGTAGAAACCTGATTGTAGTACCTTTTGTGCAGTTCTATCTCCTGCATGATGTCCTCCATAGGCACTACCATGACATTTACGCAATATATCCTTCTGTTCATATTCTGGAACACATCTTCGCATAATACCATCAACTCCTTCTTTGTATAAGTATGGGTCATCCCAAAAATAATGCCTCAAATCATAGAAGAACTTTCTTCTTTGCTGAGCTGTAAAAGTTGGAGGAAAATACTTGGAGACAATAAAGTTAGCATAATCAGCATACCAAGGGCTTCCTCGCGAGCTCACCCCTACTGCGGCTAACTGTTCATTTGGGAAACTATCATTAACAGGCATAGGGTCAAAAGAGATGTTTTCCAAACGAGATAAATTATCAGCTACGGGGTTTTCAGCACCCCTCCTATCTACTATGTGTAGATCAAACTCTTGTAAAAGCAGTACCCATCTAATAAGCCTAGGCTTAGCGTCCTTCTTCGTCATAAGATATTTAATAGCAGCATGATCAGTATGAATGGTTACTTTTGAGTCCACAATATAGGGCCTAAACTTCTCACAGGCAAAAACAACAGCTAGAAATTCCTTTTCAGTAGTGGCATAATTCCTTTGAGCAGCGTCTAGGGTCTTACTAGCATAATGGATAACATTTAACTTTTTATCAATACGTTGCCCAAGGACAGCCCCTACAGCAAAATCACTAGCATCACACATTATTTCAAAGGGTAAACTCCAATCAGGTGGTTGAACAATAGTCAGAAGTTAAAGCTTTCTTAAGAGTTTCAAAAGCTTCCCTACAATCATCATCAAAAATGAAAGGTACATCTTTTTGAAGAAGATTAGTGAGAGGTTTTGATATCCTAGAGAAGTCTTTAATAAACCTCCTATAGAAACCAGCATGACCAAGGATACTACGAATACCTTTGATGTCTCTTGGACATGGCATCTTCTCAATTGCCTCAACCTTAGCTCTATCAACTTCTATGCCTCTTTCAGAAACTTTATGCCCAAGAACAATCCCTTCATTAACCATGAAGTGGCATTTTTCCCAATTAAGAACAAGATTAGTTTCTTCACATCTCTCCAAAACTTTATCAAGGTTGTGCAGACAATTATCAAAAGAAGTTCCATAGACAGAAAAGTCATCCATGAACACTTCTTCAATTTCCTCACAAAAACCATGAAAGATAGCAGACATGCACCTTTGGAAAGTAGCAGGAGCATTACATAAACCAAAAGGCATATGTCTATAAGCCTAAGTTCCATAAGGGCAAATAAAAGTAGTTTTTTCTTGACCTTGTTGTTTAACAGCAATTTGAGAGAAACCAGAATAACCATCAAGAAAACAAAAATGAGTCTTTTTAGACAACCTTTCCAACATTTCATCAATAAAAGGAAGCGGGTAGTGATCTTTCTTAGTAACTTTATTGACTTTCCTAAAATCGATGCACATCCTATAGCCTACCACTATTCTTTGAGGAATAAGCTCATCATTATCATTAGGGACAACGGTAATACCTCCCTTTTTAGGAACACAATGAACAAGACTAACCCATTCACTATCAGCAATAGGGTAAATAATACCAGCATCAAGGAGTTTCAATACCTCATTCCTTACCACTTCCTTCATCCTAGGATTTAAATGTCCTTGGTGCTCCACTACCAGCTTCGCATCTGGTTCTATGTTGATAGAGTGTTGACATATAGTAGGTGAAATCCCTTTTAAATCATCCAGAGTATAGCCCATAGCTCCTCGATGTTTCCTCAAAACTTCCAATAACCTTTCTTCTTCCTTCCCTGAAAGTTTAGCGCTAACAATAACAAGATATATCTTTTTATCATCAATATAAGCATAAGATCATTAGGGAGGTGTTTTAGATCGAAAACCGGATCCTTTTTAGGTGGCATCGTAGTACCCAAGTCTTCTACAGGCAAGTCGTGCTTAAGCATCATAGGTTGATCACGGAGAATCCTGTCAATCTCATTCCTTTCTTCCATGAAGATTTCACTTTCATGATCCTCCATAAATTGCTGCAAATCATTATTAGGAGCAAGAGAAATAGAAGCAAGTTGTTCAACCCTAAAATCCTCATTATGGGTTTCCTCTCCGCAAGGTTCTTTAGCAAATTTTGAAAAATTAAACTCATAAGATTCCCCATCAAAATTAGTCAAGATTTTCTCCCTCTTGCTATCAATAATAGCTCCACAAGTACTCAAGAAAGGTCTACCAAAAATGATAGGGTAGGTTTTACTAGCAGCCGAACCAAGTACTAGAAAATCAGCAGGGTACTTAATATTACCACAAAGAACTTCCACGTCTCGTACAATACCAATTGGAGAGATGGTCTCTCTATTAGCAAGGTGAATAACCACATCAATCTCTTCCAACTCGCAAGGACAGATTTCATGCATAATTTCTCTGTAAAGCTCATAAGGAATAGCACTGGAACTTGCACCAATATCACATAAACCATAATAGCAATGATCACCAATTCTAACAGAAAGCACAGGAACACTAGCCTTTTTAGTTCTATTGGGATGTGAAACAATATTAGAAGCATCCTCACAAAAGACTATGTGCCCATCTTCTACGCTTTTAGTGACAAGGTCTTTCACAATTGCTACCACAGGTTCAATGTTTATTTGTTCATCAGGTTTTACAGTTCTTTTTTCACTTTTGGTGATTACATTAGTTATCATAGGATGATCCTTTACCTTTTCGGGGAAGGGAATCTTCTCGATATAAGGTTTAGGTAAAATGGGGTCAATAATGCAATACTCAGCACTTCCAATAGGAGCATAGTCAACAATATCTTTGTAAGGTGCATGGTATTTGTTCCATCCCCTTTTTGGAATTTCGATATAGGAAGCAAAAGCTCTAAAGAAATTTGTAATAACTTGCAAATCAAGACCATAAATATTACTAATATTTTGAAAGTCATCAGTTCCCATAAAAGATTCAATGCATTCATAATCATAATTTATACCTGACTTTCTACCTTTGTCATTCTCCCAAGCTTCAGCATTGTCTTGAATACGGTCCAGAAGATCCTATTTAGCTTCTTCTTCCATGCGAGTGAATGATCCAGCACAAGAAGCATCCAATAAATCCTTATCATGTAGAGGGAGCCTTGCATAAAAGTTATTGATAATAATATTGTTGGGGAGCTCATGAATGGGACATTTGAGCATTAGTAACTTCAATCTCCCCCAAGCTTGAGCTGTACTCTCTCCATCAAGAGGCCAAAAGTTGTATATTTGATTCTGATCTTTATGAATCTCACTAGGAGGATAAAACTTTGAATAAAAGAGAGGCACTATTTCCTCCCATTCTAGAGCTTGACCATTCTTCAGTAGCTTATACCATTCCTCAGCTCTTCCTTTTAGTGATAATGATAATAACTTCTTCTTAACTTGATCTGTAGTAATACCTGCACACTTGAACAATCCGCATAATTCGTGTATAAAGAGTAAATGATCACCGGGATGGACAGTTCCATCCCCAACATAGTAGTTATCCATAACACGATCAATAATTCTTGTAGGTATTTTGAAAACATCTTTCTCAGCAGGTGGTGGCTTATCCACTACCTTAACAGTGGTAGTAGCATTACCAAATAAGAAACTCAGCGAATTATCCATAACAAAAATAAAGCAACTAGCAGAAGTAAACAATACTCACAGTAGAAGTTTCCTTTACCAGTTCCACTCTCCAATAGCGCTTCACTCCCCGGCAACGGCGCCAGAAAATAGTCTTGATGACCCACAAGTATAGGGGGTGTATCGTAGTATTTTCTATAAGTAAGAGTGTCGAACCCAACGAGGAGCAGAAGGTGCTGGCTAGTGGTTTGGATCAGGAATTCTCTACAAATACTTAGCAAACGGATTTTTAGGGGTTTTTGATAAAGCAAGTAAACAAAGTACGAGTAAATAAAAGACAGTAGGAATAAAAGCAGCAAGTGGCCCAATCCTTTATGCAGCAAAGGACAAGCCGGTTGTATTTCTATAGATGACCAAACGTTCTCGAGGACACATGGAAGACTCCAAGTGCTTTCGCTTCATATAGCTGATTAATCTTCTCTAGCTTGCTAAGTGTTGTGTGGGTGAACCTGTGCTAATGTACCGCCCCATCCAAGACTAATACATACTTGTGATTATATCCCTTGCAAACATCCGTAAGTACAAGAAAGTAATTGAGGTAGAAACCTAACCACAGCTTTAAACTCTAAGACCCTTACGTCCCTTGTGCAATGGTTTCCTAACGGGGGTTCAGGCTTCTGTCACTCCGGCAACCCCTATGATTAGTAGCCAAATACACAATGCATCCCCCTAGGCCCATATAGGTGAAGTGTCATGTAGTCGACGTTCACATGACACCACTAGAAGAAGTACACCACAACTTAAATAACAATCTATTGAATCTTTCTCAACACAACTCCACTACTAACAACAAGACTTCTCCCATGTCCTCAAGAACAAAACGAACTACTCACAAGACATCATATGGATCATGATCAGAGATGGAATAATAATGTATAACAATCTGAACATAAACAATTATTTAACGGTTCACTCAATAGCATCAACTACAAAGAGTAATCAACACCGGGAAAGTTTCCCCTACGAACTATGCAAGATTGTTACAGCAATATGGAGATGGTGATGAGGGTGCTGATGGTGATGATGGTGGTGATGATGATGATGATCCCGATGAGGTCCAGCTTGATGGTGGTGTTGATGGCGACAATCTCCCCTCTCCGGGAAGGAATTCCCCTGACAGAAATCTGTCTGCCGAAGAGATCTTTCTCTCTCGGTGTTTTCCGCCCCGCAGAGGCGGCGGAATCTTTCTGTGGTCGCTCCCCGAGTCTTAGGGTTTCGTGGGGATGATATACGCTAGAGGAGAGAGGCTGGAGTGGGCCAGGGCGGCCACACCACTCCTAGGAGCGGCCTAGGCCTGCCCGCGCCATGGGGTGGTGTGGGCCCCCTGTGGCCCACCTCCACTCCATCTTCTGGCATCCTGAATCTTCCGGAAAAATAGGATTTTCCGTATATTTTCCCGGATTTTCTGATCTTCACGAATTTTGCCTCCAAACAGCACCTTTTCCATCAGAATCCTGACTGCAGCGGTCCATGCTCCAAAAGTCATCAACCATGCAAAAATAGATGAAATAACATAAGTATCACCTCTCAATACGAAATATATCAATGAATAATAGTGAATTAAGACATAGAATAGTGATGCAAAATGGACGTATCAAATAGCATAAGCTAGTAGGTAGGTATGGTGGACTCGTTGGAATAACTTGGTTTAGGGAGTTGGATGCATGAGTGGAACTCATACTTTGTTGTGGAGGCTAGCAAAAGACTGGGAGCGACAAACTAAGAGAGCAATAATGGCCATAATCATGCATAGCAACAAAACATCATTGATCAAAGCATAAAGTGATACTACAAGTTGAATACTAAAGGATCATAAAGGCTTAGGTGACTTGAGGTAGTCATAACATGGTGTGAGAATGCGCCAAGTCAACCCAAATAAAGCATCCAAGGAGAATACCACTATATTATGCTTTAATATGCTAAAACAACGCATGATTCATCCAAGGCACATTAAGCAATCTCAATTGTTTATAACAAGTCATGCTACAGCAGAGAATACTAAGCATAAAGCCCAAACAATATCAAGCATGGCATGACAAAGCATAGGCCACAGTCAAAAACGAGCTCTTTTTACCACATAAGCATAAACTTTCCTACTCTTTTCCAAACCAAACCAAACTATTTGCAAACCAATGTATGAAAGAGGGGGTCCAACCAATTTATTCAGAAAACTAAGCAAACCAAGCAAACGAAAAACCAAAACGAAAACGAAAAAGAAGACGCTCCAAGAACAACACAACTGTGCATGAAACAATAAAAATGAAGCGTTTGGAAGAAACCTGAGATTTTTATTGATGAAGAAGGGGATGCATTGGGCATCCCCAAGCTTTGACGCTTGTACTTCTTGGAGATTTCTTGGGGTGAAACGCGTGGCATCCCCAAGCTTGAGCTTTAGTACATCCTTCATCTCATTACTCATTCCTTCCATACAACTGAAATTTTTCCTTCATACAAAACTTCACACAATCTTTATTAGCAACATTAGTGCACTCAAGATAAAAGGTCTTAAGGTTCAGTTATAACACCAAATAAACTTCCATTAGAACACTAGCTACTGTAGCACTTCCCTCAAAAAGCTCAATTCCCCAAAAGAACTCAAGAAGGAACTAACAAGAAGCAAATGCAGAAAATGACAGAAATCTGTCAAAACAGACCAGCAGGTAAAGACGAATTTTTTCGAAGACCTTCTGTTGCTCAAATCACAAAGTGTTCAACTAAAGAAAGTTATATAACAACCTGGGGCAGAAGCACAAAAATTCACGCCTCAAAAAGACGTTCAGATATTTTACACGAATTTTTATGGTGAAGCACAGAAATCTGTTTCGGGACAGCAACTTTCCTAATCATTACTTCTCTCTCATTAGAGGTTACTCTTGGCACAAAAAGCAAATAAAAAGGATAAGGAGAGGTTTTTACAGATATAATAACTTCCAAGACTCATCAAAAACTTTTGGGTTATCTTCCAATAAGTACTTTTTTAACGCCTTTAAGTTAGGCATGATAGTTTGAGAAGATGCTCACATAAGAAATATGAATTGAAGTAAAAGAGAGCATCAAGAAGCAAATTCAAAACACATTTAAGTCTAACCCACTTCCTATGCATAGGAATCTTGTATGCAAATAAATTCACAAAGAACAAAGTGACAGGCATAGGAAGATAAAACAAAAGTAACTTCAAAACTTTCAGCACATAGAGAGGTGTTTCAATACCATGAAAACTTCTACAATCATATTTTCCTCTCTCATAATAATTTTCAGTAGCCTCATGAATAAACTCAACAATATAACTATCACATAAAACATGCTTTTCATGTTCTACAAACACTAGAGCTTTATTATAAACATTTTCAAAAGAATCCTCAGGAACATGATGTTCGTCCTCCTTTGGTAAGCATGGGGGACAATCAAATAATGTAAGGGGTAAAGAGTTACTCTCATTAGAGGGTAGAGATGGGTAGATCCATTCTTCCTCCTCTTGATCATCACTCTCCTCCTCTTTTTCATCCAATGAGCTTTCGGTTTCAGCAATTTCTTCTTCCATAGGTTCCTGCAAGGCATTAGTCCCTTCTATTGGTGGAGAGCATCTATTAAGATATTGAAGAATATAGCCATTTTCTTCGTTGTAATTATCAAAGGAAAATTTAAGTATATCATAAACTTCATATTTATAAGGTGTATCATCAATATTTTCAAGCAAATAAGCTAGTTTGAATGCACCCTTCCAAGCAATAAATTCTTCAATTTGTTCCACATCATAAAAGTCATAATTTCCCTTAACATAAGAAGATATGGTAACATCATCATTATACTCACATTGAAAAGGAAGGTGTTTATACCTCTTACAGCAACAAGATTTATCAAAGCAATAAGTAACATTATAAGTAGAGCACACGTTTGTAGCAATGGTATACAATTTATCAATTTGTTCCCATAAGTGTTCCCCTTTTTGTGACAAGCGGTGTTCCTTATAATAATATTTTTGTTCTTCCGTGAACCCACCTTGCCAATTAGATTCAGTTTCAAAGAAACCAACCATTGATAGAAAGCATGATAAAGCAAGACACTAACAGATCAACGAAAATAACAACTATAATAGGAACTATTTTTTTTGCATTTTTTAATAAAGAAAGCAAACTTGTAAAACTAATTTTTTTGTGTTTTTGATAACAAAACAAGCAAACAAAACAAAAAGAAACTAAGCAAAACAAAAATAACAAAGTAAAGAGATTGGTTATGAGGGACTCCCCTTGTGAAGATGTCCTTAACTCCCCGGCAACGGCGCCAGAAAAATGCTTGATGGCTTAGTGTACGGCGCTAGAAAAGTGCTGGTGCGCTGTTGATGTAGAGCTCGTTGGGAACCCCAAGAGGAAGGTATGATGAGCACAGCAGCAAGTTTCCCTCAGTTATGAAACCAAGGTTTAATCGAACCAGTAGGAGCAAGGAAACAACCCAAAGGTGTTGCTAGCTGAGCCTTGGCAGGGCGCACTACCGGTGCTAGTAGCAACGTGGAGACCTGCACAACACAACCATAGAACTTTGTCCCCAACTTGCGATGAGGTTGTCAATCTCACCGTGTTTTGCGGAAAACAAAGGATTAAACGTATCAAATGTAAAGAAGTAAAAGTTTGCAGAAAGTAAACACAAAGCAGTAACAGTTTATAGATTGAATGTAAAAGACAAGGACCGGGATCCATAGTTCACTAGAGGTGGCTCTCCTTAAGATAGATAACATGCTGGGTGAACAAATTACAGTTGGGCAATTGACAAACATCGAGAAAGCAATACATGCATATACTAATCATCTTGACTCCTTTGGAACTTGATTGGGCATTACAACATTATACATAGACCGCCATCCAACTGCATCTATGACTAATAATCCACCTTCAGGTTATCATCTGAACCCCCTCTAGTATTAAGTTGCAAGCAGATTATTGTTTTACTGAATCATGGTAAAGTAAACAATACGATTGTTTTATGAACAAAGGATTGTTGTTTTCTCCCTAGTAGCAACAACACATCTAGTACTTTAGAGATTTCTGTTACTTCCCCATATTACCAGAGGCATGAACCCACTATCGAGCATAAATACAAACTCTTGGAGTTGCTAGCATCTACTTGGCCAAGATAGCTACTAACAACGGAAAGCATGCAAGATCACAAATAACAAAGACATGATAGAATCAATAATCAATCTGAAATAGCATCTCAATATCCATCGGATCCCCGCAAACACAACATGCAGAATTACAAATAGATGATCTTGATCATGAACGGAGCTCACAAGATCTAGACATGAAAGCACAAAGGAGGAGAACCAGCCATCTAGCTACTACATGGATCCGTAGTCCAAGGATGAACTACTCACGCATCACACCGGAGGCTTGCATGATGATGAAGAAGGCCTCCAGGGTGAATTCCCCTCTCCGGCAGGGTGTCGGGAAGAGCTTCAGATCCCTCCCGATCTAGGGATGGAGATGATGGCGGCTAAAGACTCTTTCGTGGATTTTTGATCGGGCACTTAGGGTTTTCGTCCCGAGGGTATCTTATAGGCGGAAGGGGAGGCCGAGGGGGTGCCTGGGCTGGTCACACCACCTGGCGGGGCCAAGCTGGCATGGCCAGGTGGTGTGGCCGCCCTCTGGACCCTTTCCGTCTCGTATTCTGGCATATGATGACTTCTGGAAAAATAGGCACTTTGGCTTTTGTCCCGTCCAATTCCGAGAATATTCATTTTCTGACTTTCTTGGAATCAAAAACAGCAGAAAACAGGAAGCTGGCACTGTGGCTCTTGTTAATAGGTTAGTCCAAGAAATTATATGAAAAGTACTCCAAAATATGGACAAAACACAAGCAAGTGGATAAAACTAGGCATGGAACATCAAAAATTATAGATACATTTGCAATGTATCAGCGGCAACCCTAGCCGCCGCCTCTTTATTGTTTGAGGGAGGCGACTGATGTGTGATTGATAATTACATCCTTATCACTGAGAATTAAGCAACTAGTTGGTGCTAGGCCGGCGTAGTTGAAAATATAAGAAAACTACTATATGATTTAATCCGAACAAATAACTGATAAATCATAATCATACAAAGAGTAATTATATTAATCATATATACTAACAAAGTAGATGAACATATTACATCTAAACTTGATAAATAGATCGCATTTAGTCTAAACTTTAGAACAAGAAATTCTAGCAAAAACTGAAAAAGAAAAATTAAGGTTACGTACTATATAGCTTGAGCAGCCGAAGAGTTCATATTGATGTTGTTAGCCATGTTGAGGTCGCCGAAGAGGCATTCACGTATGGGAAGAAGTAGTCATTGGGGAATTCATTGTCGGACGAGGCCATGTTAGCAGTAGCCGTGCTAGAGAGCACTCTCTAAAAATCTGATCGGGCCTCACCCGTACATGTCTATGAGAGACCGGGTTTCAGAGGCCTATAGTTCCGTACTTCGGTGTACGCTGGAAGATGGAATGCGAAAGATGAAGGAAGCGACACAAGGTTATGTAAAGAAGGTAGTCGCATGTGGCCCGTACAAACTAGGGTGCATGTTTGGATTTATACAGTACATGTCGGGTAGGACGTAGGGCGCAACCTACGTCTGAGTTAGCGCAGCCCACGATCTAGAATCACTAGAAACAGCTAAGATAACACATCGTTAATGACTCGTAATTAATATATAATTAATTTCCTGAACAACAAAGATATAAACAAGATGTATGAATATGAGTTCGGCTTGGCTCATTACCGCAACCCGCGATATGCCGTGTCATGACGATGTGGGTGGCGGAGAAGGAGGGACGATGTGGGTGGCGGAGAAGGAGGATTGCGCAGGGTTTTATCTTCTCACTCACTCAGTAGAGCTAGAACAACTCACCTTATAAGTCACTCAAACTCTCTCCCAACTGCAATGTGGGACTAAACTTCAGCCTCGCCCCTTTCCATAAATGAATGGGCCATATGTGAATCTACGGGCCTAGAGCCAAACAAAAGTTCCAACAATCCCCATAGAGTCTCATAGGCACTTCACATCATTTTTGTTTAAGAACATTTTTATAAACCGGTGCGTAGTGGAGACTGTTAAGTTAAACTTCCACTTTAAAATACAAGTTTCATGCATACTAGTTTCACATAAAATCTAGACCGATGCTAGAATGCCGCAAGGTTTTCCCGTGGTTTGGAGCTTATTCGTCATACTCCAAGACCTTTCATAAGTTTATTAGAGACCACCCAACTCTCATGGTCTACGACTTTGACAAGCAAACTCATATAAGTGTGTCCTTCAAAAGATGTTCTGCAAGACAACATCTCTGCTAAGACAAGCCACTTAGAACACATTAAAATAAATGTCGATATGTTAGGCAGATCAGGGAAGGATTGCATCTCCACTGAGAGGCAAATTTAATATAGAGATGTTCTCCTCGCAGCGTTTGTTTCCCAACTCTCATCCACGAGATCTCCGATCATATAGAGTGGGTCACGGCTATGGGAAACTCATAGAGTGGGTCTCAAACTCATCTCTAGTGATGCATTATATATCAAACCTTTCTTAAGGGATCTGCCAAGTTTTAAAATGTTTGGATATAATCCAACACAACAACTCTAGAGTTTCTCATTTTCCTGACAAATTTCAATATCCTCTTCACATTCCTTGATAACTTCATATTATCCTTAGAACTATTCAATTTGAAGATCACGGTTTATCGGGATGACGGGTATTGGTTTTTCAACCACAAGTAAGCCCATCAAGAGATCACGAAGCCACTCTACTTCAACCGTTATCGTGTGTAGTATTGTGAGTTCTGCTTCCATCATTGACCTCGTTAAGATGGTATGCTTCCAAGACTTGTAGGAAACAACGCCACCGCCAACCACCACCAAGTGTAAAACAAATACCACGTGTGGACTTAATCTCATCAGCATCTGATATCTTGTTTGAGTCACCATAACCTTCAAGTACATGTGGATACCTAGTATAATGAATTTCATAACTTTAAGTGACTGTCAAATAGCACAAAATTATCTCAAGAGGATCGCAATGATCATCTCTAGGATTTTACACTAATCCAGTAAGTTTGCTTATAGAAAAAGAGACGGTAGGCCTCATGGTGCTAGCTAAATACATAAGTGAACCAACAATTTGAGAATATCTCAACTGATCTCTGGTAGTCATTCGATTCTTTGAAGTAGCACACTCAGATCATAAGGAGTTGTAGAATACTTGTAATAGATATACCCAAAATGACTCGGTATCTTTTCTACATAGTGGGATTGAAACACTGTAATCCTACCATTGTCATCTTGCAGTAGCTTAATGTTTAATATTACATCAACAACTCGCACATCCTTCATCTCAAAGCAACGAGACAAGAACTCTTTGACCTCCTAAATAACAACGAGGTTGGTCCCAAATATCAATATGTCATCAACACAGAGATAGAGGATAACTCCCTCGCCCCACCATGGTGATACACACATTTATTAGCTTCGACGGTTAAAGTTCTTTCAAACTTCTCGTGCCACTATTTAGGATCTTTATTAAGACCATACAAAGACTTCAATAATTTACACACCTTTCCTTCTTGACCATCTAATACTACTCTATTAGGTTGCTCCATATAGATTTCCTCATCCATCTCTCCCTTTAGAAAAGTTGTCTTAACGTATATTTGATGAATGGCGAAGACCGTGTGATACAGCCAATCAAAGTAGTACTTGAACAATCGTCAGTATGACTATAGGTGAGTATGTATCAAACAACTCTTCCCTTTCTTTCTAGGTATAACCTTTGGTCACAACGCATGCCTTGTACTTTCCAATAATGGTCAATGGCATGACCATAGCCAGCATGATGGGTGCCTTAGTGGAGCCCTTCACGTATGGCGAGGAGCACACAATCCTCCTCGACGACTGGTGGAACAAGGGCGTCTATGACAAGACTCTCCACCAAAACCTTCATATTCATTGGCGAGCCACACTCTCTCCTGATCAACAGACAAGGAATGTTCAACTGCTCCAAGCTTGCGACCCCACCAGATCATGCAACAACTCTTGTCCTGACTGTGCATTACCTACTCTATTCACCGTCATGTTGGGGAAAACCTACCTCCTCCTCACCGGCACCTCACTTTGTTCTAGTCGCTCAGCTTCAAGATTGAAGACCACTCTTCGACGGTGGTGGAAGCCGACAGGCATTTCATCTGGCCATTCATCGTAAATAACCTTTTCATCTACGCAACTATGTGTTGGTCAAGGCTGACCAGTACCCAAGGTGGAACTACTAAGATACAACCCTCATTGTTGGCCACAATAGCATGACACCGAGCGGCAAGGCCTTCATGAGCTACCCTGGCGAACGATCCACGAAAGACACATCCCACTGCGCCACCGATGAGCCCGACATGGATCGTGGTGGCACCGGCCAGAGATGACCACACGCTGCTCCTTCTCAACATGTAGACCAACATCGATGGCCACATCAAGTGGACCAGCAACGACATGTCCCTCCACATATGACTAGTGCTAGCCGCTAGGCACGTATGGCCAAAGGGGCCACGACATCTCCCCGCCGGTGCCGAAGAATGGTACCATTGGCAGACTGGTGTACCAGCTAGGATTTCACTCTATTGTGTGTGTGGTGCTACAGAACTCCAACATGATAAAGAACAAGAGTGAGACTCAGCCGTGGCACCTACATGGGCATGATTTTTGGGTGCTTGGCCACGACGACGGTAAGTTCGACCCAGCAACAGACGTGTAGAGGATTCTGAATGTGGAGGATTTGATTACGAAGAACACGGTGTGTCGCTCCACTCAGAAGGGTGGACATCACTAAGGTTCCATGCCAACAACCTAGTTGTGTGTCTATTCCATTGCCATGTCGAGGCGCACGTTTTCATGGGCATGGGAGTTGTATTCGAGGAGGGCGTCAAGAGGGTCCCCCGCCAGCCATCATAAATCATGGGGCGTGGACATTCCAACGGAGCGCATTGATCAGATCACCTGATCAGATCACCGCATCATTTTCTCAAATAAAAGATATTCATTGGTCCTAGCGGTGAATGTAATCTAGTCTAGGTGATGGATATGTGCAAGTTAGGGCATTTATTTATTTTCCTCAATGTATTGGAACATATAATGTACTATAGTGGTTTGTTTAGGTGATTTATAGGTGATATAACAATATGCGGCAGATTTGTGTGGAACACTAATATAAACATCCACCATTAGCCTTGGCTTTTTATCTATTTTTCTTTTTGGTTGTCTCATTACCTGTCCTCGAAATCTAGGACATGCGCATAGAGTGTGTCCGGGTTACACTGCTTGGCAATGTCTAGAGTCTAGACCCAACAACTAACATGTTGGTAAAGTTGGGTCATATAGCAATATCATGCAAGTAGTACGTAGTATATATGAATTACCTACATTTATTTTTGCCAGTATGACTACGTAGGATCTCGGCTCAACAATATATGTATTGCAAATTGGCATTCATATAGCCACTCAATTAATAGCACCACATCATCATACGTACAGGTATAGATAGCGTTACACCGCGGATGATGCAAGGCACAGGAGGACTGTACGTCATTTTGTACGCAGCAGGCAGCCTACGATATACTAGTACATAGGCTGTATGTGTCACAGACGTACGGCCCTTCGTGTACCAGGTGTACGTTCGTTTGGGTATCAAGCAAAGGAAGTAGTCTGACGTTACATCGATCGCAACAGATAGTCTTCATCACACACAACAGACAGAACTATGGACGCGATAGTCGCTCCTCAGGCCGGAATATACGCAGTAGGTTATCATGCGACGACTGTACTACAGCGTCGTCGTCGCACGTTTATTAGTAGTAGGTTGGGTTGGGTTGGGTCGATGAGCTCGCCCATAGGTACGTACGCCTTCAAGGTAGCCATGTCGGCATGAAGGACGTCACGCACGAGTTGTTCATCTGCTCCTGAGAATACCTGCAATGCTTGCGAAATGTTAGCACATCATCTCCATCTCCAAGAAGAGGGATATGCACAGCTGTATACACGTACCCGATTTGCAGGGTGGGCTCGGCGCCGGCGTCCAGCGGGTGGAAGAACCCGTTGCCGCCGTGGTGTGGCGGCTGCGGCTGCTGCGGCGACTGCCGCTGGTCGTAGCCGAGCAGCAGGTTGGCGCCGTGCTGCTCCCACATATGGTGGCCATGATGCACCTGCTGCTGCTGCTGCTGGCTGCTCTCCTCCAGCTTTTCCTCGCCAAAAACAGGTAAAAAGATCAATCATCTTGCAATTTATCCATTTATTTTATTATTACTGTACATAAAGAACAATGTATATGCAGATTTTCTAAGGGCAGGACAATCAACAGATGTACTAGCGTACTAATATGCTAACCGATTTCTGTTTGGCCTTTGAAGCATTAGTGTGTGTTCTGACCGTGCACTACTTTTAGAGGTATAGGCATGTTTGTACTGTCCTTGCATTGGCGTGCCCCTGTTTGCAACCATATGCAGAAGAAGCAACTGCCAGGCGACACTTATGTGCAGTAATGAGTTTATACTAGGTAGTACCAAATATGTACATCCAAACGTAACAACAAAGTGGCTTCAACTTCAAAACAAGGAAACCGGACGCATGCTAAACTAACAAGATTCAGTTAACCGTATCTGTGGGAAAAGAATTCAGTAACCCAATTGTATTAGTACGGGCAGGGGAACTCACTTTTCTTCTGAGGCACTTATTGGCTTCGCACAGCATTTGCTCCTGCAAAATTATTCAGTGATATTGCTCGAAACAGTCAGTTTCATTTTCTGAAAAATAGAACTCGTGATTCTTTTTAATTATTTTGCCAAGAGCATACCTTTCTCTGGAGATCAGTGAGCTGATCGAGCATATGCTGTGTCTGCAAGATTGGAACTTCGATTAGCATTTCAGTGGGAAAGAAATTCAACACGGTACTCATGATGATGCTTGACAGCCAAATTGTGTGTCTAGTTTCCATGCTGACAGCCAGATTGTGTCTAGTTTACAAGGACAAATGTATGATGCTTGACATTATGAAATTAAATTTCTTAATGCATAACTTTCCATCCCTGAAAACTGGTAGCCCAACAAATGATTCAGGAAAAATGTGGTTCAGTAAAAACGATACTAGTCATATACAGAGTTGCAACAGTTAAAAACTGGAAACACCCATCGCCAAAATAGCAAAGGGAAACAGTCTTAACGGATTTGGTCCAGCGAGAAACAGTCAATTACCCTTGTGGATCTTATGTGCCTTAAGGACGAATCAAGTTGCTTTTCAAGCTGCTCAAGGTCTTTGATGCCAAGTGACCCGAGATCTTCACCAAGCAAATTCCTGCGATTGCCACCAAGTTAAAAGATCAGTATCAGTAGTACTACACTGATAAAACATACAGTAACCACAGCTACATGTGATATATGATGTCTATATTTCACTGCTGGCTTCACTTTCCTTGAAGGGTCATAATTGTGATCTATGAAAATTCTTGTTGCCACTTATATATATATTCCGCTTTTCAAACATTCTTACAGATGCGAATGCTCAGTTTAGTTCCTAAGGATGCATTAGGTTTCCACTTCAGAACTATATATAGTTTGTCACAAGTCTCAGTGGTAATAAGCCTGTTGCATAGGCAAAAGGTGCATATATTAAGTTTTGGACATCAGAAAATTATTTTACTGAATCTATATATTAACATCTTATTGTGAAATTTAGATTATCGTTTATTTCTACTATTTTCACTAGAAACATTGCACAAGTTAAGTTGGAAGCAGAGAGGGCACCTTCATCTTTAAAAAGACTCAAGAATAGAAGTTTGCAACTTACCTTTGTGTTCTCTGTAAATTTTCAACTCGTGCTTTCAGCTTGAGGTACTCATTTCGACTACTCACCACTAACTGAAAAATAACTGCTACTTCAGTACAAAGAAATCTTAAAGTTTAACAAATTGCAATACAGTAGAGGAATAAAGCCAGCAATTTGTATATCCTGCCATGCATGGAAAGCAAACTAAGCTTACTTTACATGCAATGCTATTAGTTCAACAAACAGCTATCTGACCATGATTTTCGTCTTTCATGACAACTCAATGGCCACATCTTTCACATTTTGTTCTGTGATAAGTGATTCTAGTTCATCATGAGTTAGTGCAATCGCAGTATCACATAGAAATTTGCGGAGGAAACAGGAAACCACTGGAACTACACAAAATCAATGTTCAACCTATCAAAACCAGCATATATGTTTACTCTTGAAGCCTAAATATAAAATTAAAAAACATTGAAACAAGGTTTTTCGTTTTTGTACAACTTAGTCCATGCAATGCTCTCATTTCACAAAGAACACTGGGGTATAGTTTCAAAGATGTAGGGAGTAAACATTGTTCCTACTTAACTAGCTTATATATAGCGAGAGCTAATTACAGTAAAGTGGTATGCATCACTTGTAATCTGATACATTTACACTTGAAGCTAGGTTTCTTAATGAAATCAGTGAACTAGTGGAATCTTTTGATTCAAAGGGTCTTAGCACACAACTTCATTTCATGCACTTATCAGAACTGACCACTAAATTATCACACATAAAATGATCTGAACTGAGTAACAGAACTCACCTCATTCTCCTTATTCTGCATTACAGTATCTGGACCACCATAGCTGCATTTTTGGTATCTCTCAAGTGTTTTGGGCATGCTACAAGTTCAAAATATGAGCAAAGAACTAATTACCATTGAAGGATATAATAGTAAAAAAGATCAAGTGTTTGAAAATGTAAAATTTAAACCTACACAACCAAGTGGAGCTAACGAAACGGTGCTTGAGATGAGGCCAAAAAAATGGAAATTAGTATTGGCTAGAACAAAAATTTGGCTGCACTTTAATTAGCTGAATACACTTGACAGGCAACAACTTCGATGGCAGGGTATTACTAATATTTATGTTGGCATTGGTAAGTTGTGTTCATAGATAATGTTTCCAGAGTGTTTAAAACTTTACTGAACTTCATAAATGTACAGGAAAGTAAAACAATTAGAAATGAAACAATGAGTTCATAACAAGAGAAGAATACAAGGGAACACCACTGTTAGAGTACTGCGAAGTTTCAAATTTCAGAGGGGCGAACTGTGAATTCAGCCTGCTGAACAAACTCTAGACTTGTAGGCTGTAGCTAGATATGGTAGGCGTTGATGATATAGACCCATCTTCCATCATAAAATACTGGAGCACTGGGTATTGTATAGGCTTCTGAAGGGACATCTGATAAAAGTATATTCCCTTCTAACTGGAATGAAAAGACTACTCGGCCAAGAGAGCTGGGCTGAAACCTGAAGCCCTTCTTATTACCCTACATGTACTTCAAGGTCAGTCCTAGGAATCCTGTGTACCTTTAGGTACTTTATTTTAATTACCAGTATTCCAGGAACTTTCCTTATACTAGTGTGTTAATTGCTCTAAAATAATTATGCAGTTTCAATACAACAAAAAATGTACTCACCATACATCCAAAAAACATTCAGTGCAGATTGAGCAATTTTGTGGTTCACTTATGTTTAGTGAATCTAAATATATTGGAAAGGAACTGATAATCCAAGAAACCCGTTACCCAAGTGGTATTACACTCCCTGCTTAATGAACAACAATGAGGCCAACATTCTTTGGCTTCTCATGCATTTGGAGCCAAACTCTAATAAATTGTTGCTAGGTCTGGGTAAAATATTCGTCACTAGATTATTATGGCAGCTCATCAAGTTTTTGGTGTGAGAACACAAAAAAAAATACTAAAAACACACAAATCAAAAGCGACATTCTATGTGTGATTATTGTCAGAAACATTTTTAACAGAATATGTACACCAAGGATTTGGAGTGAGATGCCATTTGTCAGGATAAATTTTTTCGTCGTCATCAATAGTGTATGCACTAAAGCATTGGTGGGAACCTTTTTTTCTTAAGATAGGATATACGAGCATCTCAGATCAGATGAATGCGCATGCATGCACCCAACTGGGTCTCAAGTAGTGCCGAAAATAGAACATATGGTTCCTTTCTCTTTTTTTCATACGTTTGTCATTGAAGAGTTTTTCATTTGCAGGAAAAAATATTGAATATTAATTTAGTTCTAGTAATCCATAATTAAAGAGCACTGCTCTCGAAAATAGTAATTAATAAAGAGCATTCCATCGGTATGACGGTTAAAGCTTTACTCCAAGCTTATACAAAGAATATACAAATTATAGATATCAACTATTTTTCGTTTATGACACACAACTGTCACTTATTTGGAAAAAAACAAAAGCTAAACAACCGTTAGTTCACTAAAAACCTAATAAGTAGTGAAACGATAACTGAAATGCTACATGTAATAACATAAAATGTATGATTAGCCACATTAAGGCCCTCTTTGAAATATGAGAAATAGTGAAAATCTTTTTTAGGACTGTTTACATGTTTTTACTGATAGAGAAACCCATATTGGAGTATAGGAATACAAGTACTTAATATCTGATGCCGGATTTGCTGACCCACTACCCTTGTTCCCCCATCAAAGTGCGCTGGATTCACTTTCTATTTCTCTATTTCTTGTATTTTTTTCTCTAATTCTTGTATACAAATAAAATAGTGTGCAAGTAAAGCAGGTTCCAACGGTAGCCTAAATATTTAAGCCAACTGGTTGAATTCTATCTGTGTTATATATTGTGCATCAATTTTAATCTTGATATGCCCCTGTTTGAAAGTATAAGAGTGGCATAACTTAATTTTGAACTTAAGAACATATTTTTTGGGGGGATTGAACTCCAACTGGTGCAGACCATTATTACTAAAAAATGCCTATATTTATTTATTTATTTATTTCCGTGAGGGAATACACATGGTTAAATTTCTTTCTTACTGCAAGCATTCTAATTAACAAGACAATCAGTGGCGGATCCAAGAATTATTCAGAATCTGGGCAAACAGTGTATTTCAAGACTAGTGACACTACTTTTTATCAGATTGCCGTCAAATTAGGCTTGTCGGCGCGATGTGCCTAGACTTAGGGATGGTTGGATCCGCCTATGAGGACAATTACGAAAGAAAATGTTTATGCGCGGTCAAAGACTACAAAGTTTTTTTTACAATAACATCTTCAAATGTATCATTCTGATAGCCATAAAAAAGAACAATAAATATAGGGTGTTTAGGAAGTATAGAACGTGTTGATCTCGCTTAATTTAAGGAAGAGGCAAGACGGCCATAATTAACCCACATGAAAAAAGTTGGAGAACTCATGTCGCTGAAAACCCGGAGCAAAACCAGCGAGTCAGCGACACGACATGCATGCAATAAACTTTGCAACGATCTTTCATGTAACTCAGAGACTAGCTGGCCGGGGATGCTAAAAATCCATCAGTCACCAGAAGCGTCCGGCATATATATCTAGGTGATGCGATGGCTGAAGGCTGAAGCTATACCCAGCAGAGCGAAATATAGCGTAATTCACATCCTAAAAAGCCTTTTGAACATAGATTTAACCAGATCCTTGGAAAAACGCACTCCAATTAGCTCGATCAGCATCTTTTTCTTCATAATACTACTACTAGTTATTAGTCACGTAACTAATAACCCCTTATTAAATTCCCTGTAGCTCCCATGCATGCAGATTTGCAAAATTCAACCGAAAAGACAAAGAGCTCGGGCTCTCTCAGAGAAATAGATTTACCACGGCCTTGGGAGTCGTCGAATCCCGCAGATCTAGCAAGGTCACCTCGCCCCCGAGTTAACAGCAACCTAAAACCCTTACGAGAGCTCCTACTACTCCCGATTCTCGGACAGCGCCCCGGTCGAGCTTCTCCTCACTACACGGATCCACCGTCTCTCGTCCCACCCCCAGATCCCCCGCGCGCGATCGAGTCCCCGGCTTGGTCAGATCTACTACTAGGTAGACCGACCTCTCGCTAGCAGAGCCCAGCTTGCTCGTATATCGCTCCGTGGGTGTGGTGTGTGTATATATATGTACCTCTGCCCGCTGCAGAACTCGTAGAGCTTGCCGCGGTTGGAGAAGATGATGAGCGCGACCTCCGCATCGCAGAGCACGGATAGCTCGTACGCCTTCTTGAGCAGGCCGTTCCTGCGCTTGGCGAAGGTGACCTGGCGGTTGATCTTGTTCTCGATCCGCTTGAGCTCCACCCGGCCCCTCCCCATCCCGCCGCCGGCCGCCCCCTCCTGCGGCGCCGCCGCTAGCTCCAGAATTTCCCCTCGCGCGTACGTGCTACCCTCGCCGCCGAGCCGCCCCCGCACCACCGCCGCCAGATCAGCCAGCTCCCGCGAAGAAGAAGAAGAAGAAGCGAAAGTAAAAGGGGTAAGGGAAAGGGGCGGAGGAGGGTGGATCGGACGGGAGGGGAGCGGTGGGTTAAAAGGCCGTGGTGGTGGTAATGGTGGTGGTGGGGTGTGATTAGGGCGCGTTGCCATTTTCGGCAAGGTGGGAGACCCGAAGCCCTAGAGCGGGCAAAGCGCCGTGCCCTCCCTTCCCTCGCTCCCGGCCTCCAATCAATCAGTCTCTCCTCCGTCGCTGTCGCGGCTCGTACTACGTACACGCCACCCCGCCCGCTCGCCACCTTTTCGATCGCCCGTGGAAATTCGGCTCGTGACCACCGTGCCCGCCGGCGCCTCCTCCTCTCTCTCTCTCTGTGACTGATATTTCTGGGTGGGTGGACGAGTTGGGACTCGACAGGTGGAGAGAGATCGAGCGGGAAAGGGTGGGGATAAAAGCGTGGGGCTTTTCCGGGTGGAACCTCGGGGCGTTGTGATTTCGGGCAAGGCCCTCGTTGCCGCGAGTTCGTTCGTTCCGTTCGGGCACGGCAGAAAGCCTGGATCGATCGGCCGATCTATGTCCATTCCTCCTCTACTCTACCTGGTACTCCATATCCGACCGGTCGCGTTACCATAGTTTGCGCAGACAGCAGGGGAGATCCGCCGTCCGGATGAGGCGAGAGCGTGTCCATTTTGCCTTAGAGAACTTGCCCATAGCTAGCTGCGGTTGTGCGTATGCGGTATCCGTGCTAGTTGCGCGTAAGCTGGTCTCGGAGCTGTATGGACTTCGCTTTCGTATTTGCGTTTCGTAGAGTGTGTGTGTTCCGTTTCGGGTCAGCTTGATCTACCTGGCAAGGATAGAGCCGTGCATGCATGCATGCCCGCTTGCCGTGTTGTTACGTGTCCTAAATTAAGTAACCCTCCGACCGAGCACAAGATTCTTGCCCTATCCGTTTTCTCTTGTCTCGGTATATATTTTCCCCCATTTTTGTGTACTGCTCTAGAAATGGGCCTAGTAGCTTCTTGCCGGTATACTCCATTCGAAAAAAAAAACTCTTGTTAGTAATACCCTATATAGAAATACTCTGGAGTCTCGAAGTATATTTATTAATGCAAGGAAAAATTAAGGTAGATGTGGCCTTTGCTCTCGAAAGAAATATTAAGGGAGATGGAAGAATACTAAAAAATATCATCTTACAGAAAAAATGTAGAGAGATTAAATTGTGCAACTTATTAAAGTATATGGACACAAAGATAGATCCTGCAAGGCGGCGAGGACAGCTCTGCAGCTCTGGAGCCCAATGAACGTGTGTCGTTCTTCCTCCCTGAAGGGTAAGAACTGTAATTCTGGCTATTCTTTTTTTCCAATTAGCGACTCGAGTCTTGTGGTAATAGCGAGGGTATGTGTTGATAACCACAGGGCATCTATAGCATCCAAATTTCTACTGAAGATTCGGTATAGGTGTTGGACTGAAACCTTTCTCGATGGTGAAATTGCAGATAGCACTGGTTTTGATTATCGACTGATAGTAGATGCGGCAAACATAACTCTACGTGAGTTGCACACGGAATTTGGCAAGTTTCTGATTAGCTGGAACGAGAAATTCATTTCTAGGTACTATGACACAAATTCTAAGAATTTCTGTGACATTAGGAATGACGAGGCCCTGCCATGATGTGGGGTAAACATCTGGGGACGAGGATTGTGCTCATGTCTGTCCATATTATTAGCAAAGATACTAGGGAAGAGATTGTTGTCAATGATTTTGGACCATCTGCAACGTAAACAACTCAATCGGCCATAACATATTAGTCTTCCCTCGTGGTACCGAGTGCAACTGTAACACCCCAAATCTTCTAATCAAGGTTATCAAGTTCTAATCACCCAAGTTTAAGGGTTAACAAAAAAAAATAAGAAAAATGAATATGAATGCATATGTGTTTGCAATAGTGATGACTCACAAGTATAGGGGGTGTATCGCAGTATTTTCGATAAGTAAGAGTGTCGAACCCAACGAGGAGCAGAAGGTGCTGGCTAGTGGTATGGATCAGGAATTCTCTGCAAATATTGAGCAAGCGGATTTTTAGGGGTTTTTGATAAAGCAAGTAAACGAAGTACGAGTAAATAAAAGACAGTAAGAATAAATGCAGCAAGTGGCCTTTATGCAGCAAAGGACAAGTCGGTTGTATTACTTAAGATGACCAAACGTTCTCGAGGACACATGGGAAGACTGTCAAGTGATTTCGCTTCATATAGCTGATTAATCTTCTTTAGCTTGCTAAGTGTTGTGTGGGTGAACCTGTGCTAATGTACCGCCCCATCCAAGACTAATACATACTTGTGATTATACCCCTTGCAAACATCCATAAGTACAAGAAAGTAATTAAGGTAGAAACCTAACCATATCTTTAAACTCTAAGACCCTTACGTCCCTTGTGCAATGGTTTCCTAACGGAGGTTCAGGTTTCTGTCACTCCGGAAACCCCTACGATTAGTAGGCAAATACACAATGCATTCCCCTAGGCCCATATAGGTGAAGTGCCATATATTCGACGTTCACATGACACCACTAGAATAAGTACACCACAACTTAAATAACAATCTATTGAATATTTCTCAACGCAACTCCACTACTAACAACAAGACTTCTCCCATGTCCTCAAGAACAAAACGAACTACTCACAAGACATCATATGGATCATGATCAGAGATGGAATAATGATGTATAACAATCTGAATATAAACAATAATTCAATGGTTCACTCAATAGTATCAACTACAAGGAGTAATCAACACCGGGAAAGTTTCCCCTATGAACTAATGCAAGATTCAACACAATTGTTACAGCAATATGGAGATGGTGATGAGGGTGCTGATGGTGATGATGGTGGTGATGATGATGATGATGATGATCCCGATTGTAACACCCTCAGAATCGACCCTATGCAAGTTTTAGCGAAACCCGCCAAACCCGCATAGAAACGATTCAAAGGTGCCCACCAGGCACTTGCGTGCGGGTGGAAAACGAAGTAATAACATTACACAACAGTCCTCGATGGGACCCACAAAACAGATATATTTACAACACGACTCCATGAGTCAAGAATACAGATATACGGTACAAAGATCCAAATCACCTTGAAAACGATAGAGCGTCCAGCTACGGACAAGATGCAAATGGGGCTAAGAGCCCTGAAGAATAACCAATGGCGTCCATAACCCTGTGCCAAGCGGGAAGGTAACCACGCTAACGACGTCGATCTCAAAACCTGCTTAAACAAAGGGGTGCCGACAAGGGCAAAGGAAAAAAGAAGGCGGTCGATCGAGGCGATTGCGGCGAGACTAGAATTGGCGGTCCTCGCCTACATAGGTATGGTGGAAAGCGGCGGCTGGCGACATGCGCTAAACAACCTATAGAGACTCGATGCAATGGCGGCTATCGAGAGAGGGTAAGAAAGACCTAATCGAACCAACCTGATACTACCATCAAACAAAACCCATCTGGCGTTTCCCCTCGAGACCAAGCGAGGAAGTCAACCGAGGAACTCACGGTTGGCAGTTTATTTATTGATTATCGTTGCAGCAATTACTAGTCAGGTATAGATAATCATCCTGATAAAATAAGCAGTGGGCCATTTTAGTTATCCATTCCGTTGTAGTTGCGACACTTACTAGTCAAATACAATTAGCATGAGATAACCCCAAAACCCAGCAGTTGTTGGTACTTTCACTTAGCCATTCCGTTGTAGTGAAACTGATTACTAGTCATATCGGATACGAGTCAATTTATAACAATAAACTTTAGTTATAGTTGTCTATGATCAAACACTGTGCTCCAAGTCGTCCATAACCGCGGACACGGCTTCTCGAAAAGATTTAACCCTGCAGGGGTGCACCAAAGTATCCACAAGCACTTGACCCTTTTGCGGATCGCTTAACATACACCCATCGGTATGTTGGCGGGGCCTAAGTCATAGCGTTCCTGGACCCAAAGCAAGCAGAGGGGCCACCCACTAAGTACACCATAGCGAAATCGGCGGTCTCCGAGACGGACTTAGGGTTTGGGTAGACGGCTGTGAACGACAGCAAATCCCAAAACTGGGACTGTCGACACCGCGAAAACGTGTCCCGATCCTAAACAGTACAGTGTGCTATCCATCGCACAATTTAAATAAAGCAGTAAAGCATGGCATAAGTACAAGATAGTAAATAAAACCTCAAACTAGTTTGTGGCCCCCAGTACAATACTTTGAAATCAGGTAATAATCAATGGGGGGCCCATATCTCCCCACCTGTGGTTAGGCGCTCGATCTCGGAGCAGTGTCAAGAACTCGGGGTCCCACGGGACACAAGTGGTGATCGGAAACCAAATATTATCTATCACCCACATGCCTGCTTACCTACTTCAATTTTAGTTGTTAAACAGTAATTAAAGTGAACGAAAAGTAAAGCCATGATCATCTCCAACATCAACATGCGGCAATTACTCCAACACTGTGGTTCTTTGCGACACGCAACAGCGCTTGACAGCGACTCACGACGCAGGTCCAACTATCTACCAAACAACAGGTAATAGGATGTGTCCAAGGCAATATGAGGCTGCAAGGGATATCACGCACGAAAACTAGAGCAACGCATAACACACGGATAGCAATAGATCAACAGGAGGAATAAATACTATAAAAGTAAGATAGGTAGAAAGGGAGATGCTGCTTGAAAACATTGCGAAGTTTCATCCGAAGATCGGTAAGCTCACATCAACTCAACGGCCTTATCATGAAGAAGCAAAACACTAGAATAAACACGGATGCACTATTTAATACTACATAAAAGATCAGCATGATGCATGTATGATGTATGACATGGCAAAGGTGCGCTGCGATTAGGTCATATTAAGCGGAACCAGGGTCCCGACAATTATTCCGATGGTTCAAGTTATTTAGAACCCCCGCAATTTAAATGTTGTATTAGCATGGCAAAATATATCACCAGTTCGCTACACAAATTTAAATGAGGCCAATATACTGGATTTGCCCGAATATGGGCCCAATATTAAATTATACGGGTAATCGGAATACGGCCCCAAACCACATGATATGCATGCGAGATGAACAATTAATATGCAACGAGTTTATATTTCATTTATAAAATAGGGCTCGAGGAAAGGGGTCACACATTAGGGTTCGGCGATCTTGGTCCGGGGGTTCGGAGTTCATCTCGAGGTTCGACGAGGTCCGGATATAAGAGGAGAACTTGTCGTGGCGTGCGGAGATCTGGGTTCCAAGCGGTCGATCTTGTCGTCGAGAAGATCTTGTCGGGTCCGTGAATCGGGTCGGTCTTGACGTCCGGGATGAAGAACTTGGCGTTTCGCGTCGATGTCCGTACCGTCCGTGTTCTCGAGCAGCGCATCCGGGAAGGAGTACTTGTCGCACCGGGGTCTTCGGATCCGTGAAGTAGATCTTGGCGATTAAAGGGCATCGGGGCTCTTGTGACGAGACGGTCTTGTCAGCGGTCCCTCGGGTTCGTCGGCTCCTCATGGCGAACTTGTCGATGTGTCGGATCGGAGATCTTGCGGAGATGTACAAGGCATGCGGGTCTTGATCAATCCACTGCCTCACTCGATCACCGCACCATCCTCACCACCCTCTTTAGCAGTACTGGCTGGGCATAAGCGGCGGACAGCGAAGACATGCTGTGAGGCGGTCGATGTGAGCTTGGGCGGGGTGGCGCGGGCTCGACGCAGGGACGGAGGAGGAGGAGGCAGCGGGCAGCGAACTCTGCAGCGAGCCGAGGCGGGAGGAGGCCGGCGCGGCGGGAGGTGCTCGTCCGTGGGGCTCGAGGTTGGAGGCGGGACCGGGCTCGCAGACGGCCGGTGGGGCGAGCTCTGGCGGGGACGCGGTGCGGAGGCCGAGGCGCAGAGGTCGGGCGACGGAGCCGCCGGGGAGGGCACAGACGAGGCGAGGAGGAGCAGGGCGGGGCGAGGCCGACGGGGGTGCCGAGGAAGGGGAGAGCCTCGTGGCCTCGAGGGCATGTGGCGGGCGCCAGGGGGAGGCAGGCGGGGCGGGCGGTCGTGAGGCGGCCCGGGGAGGTGGTGGCGAGCCAGTGAGGTGGAGATGGGTCTTGAGGCCAAGGGAGAGGCCAGTCAGCGTGGGAGGCGTCGTGGGGAAGAGAGCCCCTGGGAGGGAGGGGTAGGTGGGGAGGTGGGTCATGCAGGGTGGAGCCAGAAGGGAAGTGGAGGGAGAGGGATGGGGCCAGGTGGTGGGTCCGGCCCCGGTCGAGAGGAGGGGGAGGGGCAGCGTGGGGGCGAGTGGGATGGGGTAGGACCAGGCTGTGTGGGTGGCAGGGGTGAGAGAGGAGGGAGAGAGAGTTGGGGGGTGAGGTGGCAATGTTTGGTTGGGTGGGAAAAGGGGCAGGGTGACGTGTCGACCAGGGATTGGTACGGGTGAGGTGGAGGAGAGGTGGGTAGAATAGGACTGGTAGTTTTAGGATTCTGGTGGACCGATTTGTACTGGGGGTGGTCGACTGGGTCGAATCGGCCCGTTCGACTGCCCCACTAAAAATAATTAAATATTTTATTTATTTCAAACAGGGCTTTTGCAAACCGATAGCAGACAAAACAAAATAATCCGGAGACCCGGGTTTTGCGTTTGAACAAAGACGGGGCGTTTTAGAAAACACAAAATAGGTTTTTCTGCAAATAGTTTTATGCAAGCAAATGCAAGATGATGACGATGCTCAAATGCAATGTGGCATGATGACATAAGCATGCGGTCATGATGATGCAATGCACAAAAACAACGCGATTTTCTAGTAGTGGTTTTGCGGGATGCCACAATTCGACACCACTAACAATGGATCTCGCCCTCGAGATCCGCCTCATGGTACCGGAAGGAAAGTCGGCGATCTGCGTCTTCTCGCTTCGTGTAGATCTTCGCGACACCACTAACAAGAGGTCGTTGTCCGTGATCGTCGAGAGAACTCTCCGGGAACAAAAGGTCGAAGGTAGAGGTATCAACAAATAAAGCCACCTCTAGCTTCCGTGGACGGAGTAAAATTGCATCGATCCACCATTCAATATACAAAGCCAATGATAAGAGTAGTGGTATGGTCGCGACTCCATCCCGCACTCAAAGCATTACTCTGTACACGAACAGATAGATTATGCAACCAACCCTCAGGATTCAGACTGAAGATCTCGACAAACAAGGTTCAGGGACAAAGGGGTGATCTGAGACTACGCCGGATCTAGCGTAGATGATGTCGTCGCGTCGGAAAACACCGGAAGGCACAAACAAGGAACAAAGAATGGTACCACAGTATGCGAACTCCTCAGGCAGCATGAACACCGGATGGTAGAACACCGTTATCAGAGGGGGAAGCGAAACCCTGAAGGTACGACGGAAACCCAACCACGAGAATTCCTGGACTCGAAGAAAGAGAAGAGAGCGGAATCAAAATACACAAAGGTGAGAGGAGAGCAGCAGAGGGGTAAGGAGTAAAATCAGACCTAATTAGAACTATCCAACCGATTTTGCAAAAATAGTTTTGACACTCTACTTCGGCCGTTAGCTAGGTTATCCTACATTTGGACTTGTGGGTATATCATAGCTGCGGGCTCTGATACCACTCTGTAACACCCTCAGAATCGACCCTATGCAAGTTTTAGCGAAACCCGCCAAACCCGCATAGAAACGATTCAAAGGTGCCCACCAGGCACTTGCGTGCGGGTGGAAAACGAAGTAATAACATTACACAACAGTCCTCGATGGGACCCACAGAACAGATATATTTACAACACGACTCCATGAGTCAAGAATACAGATATACGGTACAAAGATCCAAATCACCTTGAAAACGATAGAGCGTCCAGCTACGGACAAGATGCAAATGGGGCTAAGAGCCCTGAAGAATAACCAATGGCGTCCATAACCCTGCCCAGGCCAAGCCGGAAGGTAACCCTGCTAACGACGTCAATCTCAAAACCTGCTTAAACAAAAGGGGTGCCGACAAGGGGCAAAGGAAAAAGAGAGAGCGGTCGATCTGAGGCCAAGGTACGGCGAGACTAGAATTGGCGGTCCTCGCCACATAGGTATGGTGGATCAAGCGGCAGCATGCGCTAAACAACCTATAGAGACTCGATGCAATGGCGGCTATCGAGAGGGTAAGAAAGACCTAATCGGAACCAACCCGATACTACCATCAAACAAAACCCATCTGGCGTTTCCCCTCGAGACCAAACGAGGAAGTCAACAGGAACTCACACGGTTTGGCTTTATTTATTCGGTTATCGTTGCAGCAATTACTAGTCGGTATAGATAATCATCACGATAAAATAAGCAGTGGGCCATTTTAGTTATCCATTCCGTTGTAGTTGCGACACTTACTAGTCAAATACAATTAGCATGAGATAACCCCAAAACCCAGCAGTTGTTGGTACTTTCACTTAGCCATTCCGTTGTAGTGAAACTGATTACTAGTCATATCGGATACGAGTCAATTTATAACAATAAACTTTAGTTATAGTTGTCTATGATCAAGCACTGTGCTCCAAGTCGTCCATAACCGCGGACACGGCTTCTCGAAAAGATTAAACCTTGCAGGGGTGCACCAAAGTATCCACAAGCACTTGACCCTTTTGCGGATCAGTTAACATACACCCATCGGTATGTCGGGGGCCTAAGTCATGACGTTCCCGGACCCAAAGCAAGCACGGGGCCACCCACTAAGTACACCCATAGCGAAGTCGGCGGTCTCGAGACGGACTTAGGGTTTGGGTAGACGGTCGTGAACGACAACAAATCCCAAAATCTGGGACTGTCGACACTTGGCAACGTGTCCGATCCTAAGCAAGATGGTGCTATCCATCGCACAATTTAAATAAAGCAGTAAAGCATGACATAAGTACAGGATAGTAAATAAAACCTCAAACTAGTTTGTGGCCCCCAGTACAATACTTTGAAATCAGGTAATAATCAATGGGGGGCCCATATCTCCCCACCTGTGGTTAGCGCTCGATCTCGGAGCAGTGTCAAGAACTGGGGTCCTACGGGACACAAGTGGGCGATCGGAAACCAAATATTATCTATCACCCACCTGCCTCGCTACCTACTTCAATTTTAGTTGTTAAACAGTAATTAAAGTGAGCGAAAAGTAAAGCCATGATCATCTCCAACATCAACATGCGGCAATTACTCCAACATCGTGGTTCTTTGCGACACGCATAGCAGCTTGAGCAAGCGACTACGACGCAGGTCCAACTATCTACCAAACAACATGTAATAGGATGTGTCCAAGGCAATATGAGGCTGCAAGGGATATCACGAATGCGAAAACTAGAAACAGCATAACACGGATAGCAATAGATCAACAGGAGGAATAAATACTATAAAAGTAAGATAGGTAGAAAGGGAGATGCTGCTTTGAAAACATTGCCGAAGGTTCATCCAGAAGATCGGTGAAGCTCACATCAACTCAACGGCCTTATCCGAAGAAGCAAAACACTAGAATAAACACGGATGCACTATTTAATACTACATAAAAGATCGGCATGATGCATGTATGATGTATGACATGGCAAAGGTGCGTTGCGATTAGGTCATATTAAGCGGAACCAGGGTCCCGACAATTATTCCGATGGTTCAAGTTATTTAGAACCCCCGCAATTTAAATGTTGTATTAGCATGGCAAAATATATCACGATTCGCTACAAATTTAAATGAGGCCAATATCTGATTGGATTTGCCCGCATATGGGCCCCATATTTAATTATAAGGTGAATCGGCATAAGGCCCCCAAACCACATGATATGCATGCGAGATGAACAATTAATATGCAACGAGTTTATATTTCATTTATAAAAATAGGGCTCGAGAAAAGGGGTCACACATTAGGGTTCGGCGATCTTGGTCCGGGGGTTCGGGGTTCGGTCTCAGGGTTCGACGAGGTCCAGATATAAGAGGGAGAACTTGTCGTGACGTGCCGGAGATCTGGGTTCCAAGCGGTCGATCTTGTCATCGAGAAGATCTTGTCGGGTCCGTGAATCGGGTCGGTCTTGACGTCCGGGATGAAGAACTTGGTGTTTCGCGTCGATGTCCGTACCGTCCGTGTTCTCGAGCAGCGCATCCGGGAAGGAATACTTGTCGCACCGGGGTCTTCGGATCCGTGAAGTAGATCTTGGCGATTAAAGGGCATCGGGGCTCTTGTGACGAGACGGTCTTGTCGACGGTCCCTCGGGTTCGTGCGGCTCCTCGCGGCGAACTTGTCGATGTGTCGGAGATCTTGCGGAGATGTACAAGGCATGCGGGTCTTCGATCAATCCACTGCCTCACTCGATCACGCACCATCCTCACCACCCTCTTAGCAGAGCTACTGGCCAGGACGGCAGCGGACAGCTGACATGGCTGGTCGATGGCGAGCTTGGGCGGGGTGCGCTGGGGCCGACGGGGCGGAACGGAGGAGGCGGTGGGCAGCGAACTGCAGCGAGGCCGAGGGCGGCGGAGGAGGCCGACGCGAGCGGCGGGGAGGTGCTCGGTCCGGCGGGGCTCGAGGTTGGAGGCGGGACCGGGCTCGCAGACGGCCGGCGGGGCGAGCTCTGGCGGGGACGCGGTGCGGAGGCCGAGGCGCGGAGGTCGGGCGACGGAGCCGCCAGGGAGGCGTGACGAGGAGGAGGAGCAGGGCGGGCGAGGCCGACGGGAGCACGAGGAGGAGAGGGCCTCGTGGCGCTTTCGAGGGCAGCGGCCAGGGAGAGGAGAGCAGGGGAGCGGTCGGCAGGGAGGCGGCCCGGGAGAGGGAGGGGCGCGAGGCCGGAGGGCGAGGTGGAGATGGTGTGGGCGCTGGGCCGGAAGGAGGAGGTCAGTGGGAGGCTGTGTGGGGGAAGAGAGAGGGAGAGAGAGTTGGGGGGTGAGGTGGCATTGTTTGGTTGGGTGGGAAAAGGGGCAGGGTGACGTGTCGACCAGGGATTGGTACGGGTGAGGTGGAGGAGAGGTGGGTAGAATAGGACTGGTAGTTTTAGGATTCTGGTGGACCGATTTGTACTGGGGGTGGTCGACTGGGTCGAATCGGCCCGTTCGACTGCCCCACTAAAAATAATTAAATATTTTATTTATTTCAAACAGGGCTTTTGCAAACCGATAGCAGACAAATCAAAATAATCCGGAGACCCGGGTTTTGCGTTTGAACAAAGACGGGGCGTTTTAGAAAACACAAAATAGGTTTTTCTGCAAATAGTTTTATGCAAGCAAATGCAAGATGATGACGATGCTCAAATGCAATGTGGCATGATGACATGAGCATGCGGTCATGATGATGCAATGCACAAAAACAACGCGATTTTCTAGTAGTGGTTTTGCGGGATGCCACACCGATGAAGTACAGCTTGATGGTGGTGTTGATGGCGACGATCTCCCCTCTCCGGGAAGGAATTCCCCTGGCAGAAATCTTTCTGCCGGAGAGATCTTTCTCTCTCGGTGTTTTCTGCCCCGCAGAGGCGGCAGAATCTTTCTGTGGTCGCTCCCCGAGTCTTAGGGTTTTGGGAGGATGATATACGCTAGAGGAGAGAGGCTGGAGTGGGCCAGGGTGGCCACACCACCTCCTGGCGCGGCCTAGGGCTGCCCGCGCCATGGGATGGTGTGGGCCCCCTGTGGCCCATCTCCACTCCATCTTCTGGCATCCTTAGTCTTCTGGAAAAATAGGATTTTCCGGATATTTTCCCGGATTTTCTGATCTTCACGAATTTTTCCTCCAAACAACACCTTTTCCATTAGAATCCTGACTGCAGCGATCCATGCTCCAAAAAGTCATCAACCATGCAAAAACAGATGAAATAACATAAGTATCACCTCTCAATATGAAATATATCAATGAATAATAGTGAATTAAGACATAAAATAGTGATGCAAAATGGACGTATCAACTCCCCCAAGCTTAGACTTCGCTTGTCCTCAAGAGAAACTGAGCTCAATAAACATGGCCTCAGGTTTATGGAGTGAAGAGTCGATAAAAGAATACGGACAAGAAGCATCACATTCATCAAAGACATAGATCATAATAGAAGACAACTCACTATTATATAACTCAACTTGTAATAAGTAAAGGAAACACAATAAAGATACACAAAGTGAATCATAATTGGTAATGGCAAACTTAGCTCTTGGTCGAAGAATAGTTGATAGTTTGCTAGAGTTCACAAATAGCTGGTTTTCAATGATAGCTTTCAAAGTAGTAAACATCAAGATAAGAGCAATGTGGAAAACAAGGAACATAAGACATGATTGCATAAATCATCATATGAATGAATGAAACACATCAACTCAAAATACTTGCTGAGATAGAAGGGAGTAGGTTTACTGACTCAACTGCAAAGTAAAAGAAAAACCCTTCAAATAGGGAAGCAGGGATTGCAAGTCTCATAAAGAGCTCCCAAAAATTATGATACTTATTAGCTTTCAGCTCTCATTGCCCCTATCATAGGCATCTTTAGGTTATTAAGGTTAAAGTGATCAAAAATGAGGATATGCATTGACAAGTTGTAAGTTGAGAATCTCATGTCCCTTGAATACGAGGGCCGCTCCTCATGCTACTCAAGTTTAGTCACCAGTAAGTTCTTGTCATCGTAAGCATATGTGTATCATAGAGAACCGCCAATGTGGTACCTTGCCCGATGATACGGAAGAATCCCCATATCAAAATGACAAGGCAAGCAGACAACAAGCATCTCAGCAATCTTCTTATTTACCATGGGAATATGGTGCTTTTTTCTCTCTTTCCTCTTTTCATAACCTCTTTTTTTTCTTTTCTTTTTTCTCAATCTCTATCTCTTTTTTATAAGAAGAATGCTTCATAGATACTCGTTATGGTTACGCTGCAGGTTTCCACCATGTCAGCATGGATTAGATCAGCGGCCCAGGCGTTTCTCTAAGACACATGCATAACTCCATGGACTTACAAGCTCCCCTTTCATTTCACACCGACAACATCCATAGACAAAAGAACATGATATCAACTTGGTACAAAGTACCAGTGCAATGTTGAAAGCGTTCCCCATGACAAAGATGGATTACGCTAACTCACAACTTACAAAGCGCAAGCATATACGCAACATAGGTGAGCACAATGGTTCAAGTTTATTAAGTGCAAGAAAGTAAAGTGTGCCATCAAGTTCGTGAGAGCTTTAATCACTAATTTTCACATAACAAGCTTAATTTGGGAGGTAGATAAAACAAGAATTTACTTGGAATAGCAATAATGCTACTAGGTAGGTATGGTGGACACAAATGGCAAAGGTTTTGGTTTAAAGGAGGTGGATGCAGAAGAAATCCTCTCGATCAGGTTTTGGCTAGCAAGGCTGGGTAGAAAGTATAAGAGTTGAAGGAAAAAAACAAACATACAAGTGATAAAGACAAACATGCAATCTTCCTTGGAAGCACAAAAGATCTTAACTAGAGAATACTAAACTTATGAGCAAATCAAGAAAGAAAGATGATGAAATTATTTTTCTCTAGGGTATACATCTTTTCTTTCAACTCTCAAAAATAGTGTTGCTACTGACCGAGCCAGGTTTGCCAAAACCAACTAAATTAACTCAATGATCCCATAGTGATACCAATACTAACAACAAGATCAATCATATAACCACGAATTGAAAACTAATATAAGCTATGCAAAAGAGTGAATGATAGAACTTCTCATTAATATTCCATAACGGAAACTCACACCAAGGGATACATATCTAACGAGAGAGGGGACACTTCCATAATGCAAACCATACTACATAATAACTCATCTATTCATGATATAACTCTACTAAAAATGTAAAAAGATAGAAGATAGTGATGTGATACCGCGGCACTCCCCCAAGCTTGGAACAAACCAAGGGGATGCCAAACCTGATGATGATTTACTCCTTAGGTGGTGGTGGTATCCTCTCATCTCCGTCTGTCTTCCAAGGTAAAGGCTTCCCATCAACAAAGGACATTGTGGTTTCCAACATCCTGAAACTTGCAGCAGCACTTATGAGTTTAAATCTAGCCTCATACTCACAGTTTTGATTTTGAATGTCATAGAACTGTGCTTGCAGTTTGTTGGTTGTTTGGCAGAGTGAGAGGACTTCGTCTTTGAGTTCAGTAGTCTCCTTTTGGTGCTCGGTGATGAGTTCAGAACAAATGTTATGGATGATATCCACTTCGCGCTCCGCCATCTTCTTGTACCTAAAGACTTCTTGTTCCAATGCTTCCATCCTGTCCTCCAGACTTCCTTCACCTTTAGGGCCTTGAACCTCTTTAATCCGAACCTCCCCACCTTCGAGCAATAACTCCTTGGGATGAATCTTCAATTCTCTCATGTATGGGTTGATGATATCTTCCAAGGAATCTCCCTTAACTAATCCAGTGGAAGACACTGAGGCTACAAATCTGAGATTTTTACCTGGCAGAAACAGATCGAAACAAAAACACGACGAAAACACGATATACGGACCTCGGGGATCCGGGGGGTTATATATTACGAAGTTTCATATCAAAAGGAAGGTACTACGTGAAAACGGGTCGGAGGCGGAGTCCTGGGTGGCCTCACCACCTGGTGGCGCGGCCAGGGGTGGGCCCACGCCATACGGGTGGTGTGGGCTACCCTGCTGATTCCGATCCTTTTTAAACCGTAACTTTCCTTATCAACTAAAAACTGCAAAAATATAGTTGTATTGTATTTTCACGGAACTTTTCTTACCACAACTGTTACCTATTTGAAAACAGACTCTGCAGGTCTCTGAATTTGGTCCTCGATGAATTTCTCCGGAGTTATAACTTGAAAGGCATCAACATATTCATTGTAAGAATCTCCAGCAATATAGTGTTTGAGTCGTTGTCCATTCACTACTTGTGTAGTATTATCTTTTAGAGAAGAAATTTTTATTGCTCCTGAACGGTATACTTCTTCAATGATGAAAGGTCCTTCCCATTTTGATAGTAGCTTACCTACAAAAAATCTGAGACGAGACGTATACAATAGAACTTTCTCACCAACATGAAATTCTCTCTTAAGTATTCGCTTGTCATGCCATCTTTTAACTTTTTCCTTAAAGAGCCTAGCACTCTCATAGTCTTCACTCCTCCATTCATCTAAAGAACTTAAGTCAAATAATCTTTTCTCACCAGTGAGCTTACAATCTCTATTTAGTTCTTTCAACTTGATAAGCTTTGTGTTCTAATTCTAAGGGTAGGTGGCAAGCTTTCCCATAAACCATTTTATAAGGAGACATTCCCATAGGAGTTTTGTAAGCAGTTCTACAAGCCCATAAAGCATCATTCAACTTCTTAGCCCAGTTTTTTCTAGACCTATTAACAGCCTTTTGCAAGATAGATTTAATTTCTCTATTTGATAACTCTACTTGTCCGCTAGTTTGGGGGTGATAAGCTGAAGCTATTCTATGATTAACATCATATTTAGCAAGGGTCTTCCTAAAACCACCATGAATGAAATGAGAACCCCCATCAGTCATGAGATACCTAGGCACCCCAAACCTAGGAAAGATAATATCCTTAAGCATTTTTAGAGAAGTCTCCCTGTCAGCACTCTTTGTAGGAATGGCTTCTACCCACTTAGTAAAATAATCAACGGCAGCAAGAATATGAGTGTAGCCTTTCGAAGGAGGGAAAGGACCCATAAAGTCAAATCCACAACAATCAAAAGGTTCAATAACTAGAGAGTAGTTCATAGGCATTTCATTGCGTCTAGAAATATTACCAACACGCTGACATTCATCACAAGATAAAACAAATTTTCTTGCATCTTTAAAAAGGGTAGGCCAGTAGAAACCTGATTGTAGTACCTTTTGTGCAGTTCTATCTCCTGCATGATGTCCACCATAGGCGCTACCATGACATTTACGCAATATCTCCTTTTGTTCATATTCTGGAACACATCTTCGCATAATACCATCCACTCCTTATTTGTATAAGTGTGGGTCATCCCAAAAATAATGCCTCAAATCATAGAAGAACTTTCTTCTTTCTTTGAGCTAAAAGTTGGAGGCAAATACTTGGAGACAATAAAGTTAGCATAATCAGCATACCAAGGGCTTCCTCGCGAGCTCACCCCTACTGCAGCTAATTGTTCATTTGCGAAACTATCATTAACAGGCATAGGGTCAAAAGAGATGTTTTCCAAACGAGATAAATTATCAGCTACAGGGTTTTCATCACCCTTCCTATCTACTATATGTAGATCAAACTCTTTTAAAAGCAGTACCCATCTAATAAGCCTAGGCTTAGCGTCCTTCTTCGTCATAAGATATTTAATAGCAGCATGATCAATATGAATGGTTACTTTTGAGTCCACAATATAGGGCCTAAACTTATCGCAGGCAAAAACAACAGCTAGAAATTCCTTTTCAGTAGTGGCATAATTCCTTTGAGCAGCGTCTAGAGTCTTACTAGCATAATGAATAACGTTTAACTTTTTATCAATACGTTGCCCAAGGACATCCCCTACAGCAAAATCACTAGCATCACACATTATTTCAAAGGGTAAACTCCAATCAGGTGGTTGAATAATAGGGGCTGTAGTTAAAGCCTTCTTAAGAGTCTCAAAAGCTTCCCTACAATCATCATCAAAAATGAAGGGTACATCTTTTTGAAGAAGATTAGTGAGAGGTTTTGATATCCTAGAGAAGTCTTTAATAAACCTCCTATAGAAACCAGCATGACCAAGGATACTACGAATACCTTTGATGTCTCTTGGAAATGGCATCTTCTCAATTGCCTCAACCTTAGCTCTATCAACTTCTATGCCTCTTTCAGAAACTTTATGCCCAAGAACAATCCCTTCATTAACCATGAAGTGGCATTTCTCCCAATTAAGAACAAGATTAGTTTCTTCACACCTCTGCAAAACTTTATCAAGGTTGTGCAGACAATTATCAAAAGAAGTTCCATAGACAGAAAAATCATCCATGAACACTTCCACAATTTCCTCACAAAAACCATGAAAGATAGCAGAAATGCATCTTTGAAAGGTAGCAAGAGCATTAAATAAACCAAAAGGCATACGTCTATAAGCATAAGTTCCGTAAGGGCAAGTAAAAGTAGTTTTTTCTTGATCTTGTTGTTTAACAGCAATTTGAGAGAAACCAGAATAACCATCAAGAAAACAAAAATGGGTCTTTTTAGACAACCTTTCCAACATTTGATCAATAAAAGGAAGCGGGTAGTGATCTTTCTTAGTAACTTTATTGACTTTCCTAAAATCGATGCACATCCTATAGCCTACCACTATTCTTTGAGGAATAAGCTCATCATTATCATTAGGGACAATGGTAATACCTCCCTTTTTAGGAACACAATGAACAAGACTAACCCATTCACTATCAGCAATAGGGTAAATAATACCAGCATCAAGGAGTTTCAATACCTCATTCCTTACCACTTCCTTCATCCTAGGATTTAAACATCGTTGGTGCTCCACTACTGGCTTCGCATCTGGTTCTATGTTGATAGAATGCTGACATATAGTAGGTGAAATCCCTTTTAAATCATCCAGAGTATAGCCCATAGCTCCGCAATGTTTCCTCAAAACTTCCAATAACCTTTCTTCTTCCTTCCCTGAAAGTTTAGTGCTAACAATAATAGGATATATCTTTTTATCATCAATATAAGCATATTTAAGATCATCAGGGAGAGGTTTTAGATCGAAAACCAGATCCTTTTTAGGTGGCATCGTGGTACTCAAGTCTTCTACAGGCAAGTCGTGCTTAAGCATCATAGGTTGATCACGGAGAATCCTGTCAATCTCATTCCTGTCTTCCATGAAGATTTCACTTTCATGATCTTCCATAAATTGCTGCAAAGCTTTGTTAGGAGCAAGAGAAATAGAAGCAAGTTGTTCAACCCTAAAATCCTCATTATGGGTTTCCTCTTCGCAAGGTTCTTTAGCAAATTTCGAAAAATTAAACTCATAAGATTCCCCATCAAACTTAGTCAAGATTTTCTCCCTCTTGCAATCAATAATAGCTCCACAAGTACTCAAGAAAGGTCTACCAAAAATGATAGGGTAGGTTTTACTAGCAGCAGAACCAAGAACTAGAAAATCAGCAGGGTACTTAATCTTACCACAAAGAACTTCCACGTCTCGTACAATACCAATTGGAGAGATGGTCTCTCTATTAGCAAGGTGAATGACCACATCAATCTCTTCCAACTCGCAAGGACTGATTTCATGCATAATTTCTCTGTAAAGCTCATAAAGAATAGCACTGGAACTTGCACCAATATCACATAAACCATAATAGCAATGATCACCAATTCTAACAGAAAGCACATGAACACTAGCCTTTTTAGTTCTATTGGGATGTGAAACAATATTAGAAGCATCCTCACAAAAGACTATGTGCCCATCTTCTACGCTTTTAGTGACAAGGTATTTCACAATTGCTATCACAGGTTCAATGTTTATTTGTTCATCAGGTTTTACAGTTCTTTTTTCACTTTTGGTGATTACATTAGTTATCATAGGATGGTCTTTTACCTTTTCGGGGAAGGGAATCTTCTCAATATAAGGTTCAGGTAAGATGGGGTCAATAATGCAATACTCAGCACTTCCAATAGGAGCATAGTCAACAATATCTTTGTAAGGTGCATGGTATTTGTTCCATCCCCTTTTTGGAATTTTGATATAGGAAGCAAAAGATCTAAAGCAATTCGTAATAACTTGCAAATCAAGACCATAAATATTACTAATATTTTGAAAGTCATCGGTTCCCATAAAAGATTCAATGCATTCATAATCATAATTTATACCTGACTTTCTACCTTTGTCATTCTCCCAAGCTTCAGCATTGTCTTGAATACGGTCCAGAAGATCCCATTTAGCTTCTTCTTCCATACGAGTGAATGATCCAGCATAAGAAGCATCCAATAAATCTTTGTCATGTAGAGGGAGTCTTGCATAAAAGTTATTGATAATAATATTGTTGGGGAGCTCATGAATGGGACATTTGAGCATTAGTAACTTCAATCTCCCCCAAGCTAGATATGTACTCTCTCCATCAAGAGGCCAAAAGTTGTATATTTGATTCCGATCTTTATGAATCTCACTAGGAGGATAAAACTTTGAGTAAAAGAGAGGCACTATTTCCTCCCATTCTAGAGCTTGACCATTCTTCAGCAGCTTATACCATTCCTCAGCTCTTCCTTTCAGCGATAATGAGAATAACTTCTTCTTAACTTGATCTGTAGTAATACGCACTTGAACAACCCGCATAATTCGTGTATAAAGAGTAAATGATCACCGGGATGGACAGTTCCATCCCCAACATAGTAGTTATCCATAACACAATCAATAATTCTTGTAGGTATTTTGAAAACATCATTCTCAGCAGGTGGTGGCTTATCTACTACCTTAGTAGTGGTAGTAGCATTACCAAATAAGAAACTCAGCGAATTATCCATAACGAAAATAAAGCAACTAATGAGTAAACAATACTCACAGTAGAAGTTTCCTTTACCAGTTCCACTCTCCAATAGCGCTTCACTCCCTGGCAACGGCGCCAGAAAATAGTCTTGATGACCCACAAGTATAGGGGGTGTATCGCAGTATTTTCGATAAGTAAGAGTGTCGGACCCAACGAGGAGCAGAAGGTGCTAGCTAGTGGTATGGATCAGGAATTCTCTGCAAATACTTAGCAAACGGATTTTTAGGGGGTTTTGATAAAGCAAGTAAACAAAGTACGAGTAAATAAAAGACAGTAGGAATAAATGCAGCAAGTGGCCCAATCCTTTATGCAGCAAAGGACAAGCCGGTTGTATTACTTAAGATGACCAAACGTTCTCGAGGACACATGGGAAGACTGTCAAGTGCTTTCGCTTCATATAGCTGATTAATCTTCTTTAGCTTACTAAGTGTTGTGTGGGTGAACCTGTGCTAATGTACCGCCCCATCTAAAACTAATACATACTTGTGATTATACCCCTTGCAAACATCCATAAGTAAAATAAAGTAATTAAGGTAGAAACCTAACCATAACTTTAAACTCTAAGACCCTTACGTCCCTTGTGCAATGGTTTCCTAACGGAGGTTCAGGTTTCTGTCACTCCGGCAACCCCTACGATTAGTAGCCAAATACACAATGCATTCCCCTAGGCCCATATAGGTGAAGTGCCATGTAGTCGACGTTCACATGACACCACTAGAATAAGTACACCACAACTTAAATAACAATCTATTGAATCTTTCTCAACATAACTCCACTACTAACAACAAGACTTCTCTCATGTCCTCAAGAACAAAACGAACTACTCACAAGACATCATATGGATCATGATAAAAGATGGAATAATGATGTATAACAATCTGAACATAAACAATAATTCAATGGTTCACTCAATAGCATCAACTACAAGGAGTAATCAACACCGGGAAAGTTTCCCCTATGAACTAATGCAAGATTCAACACAATTGTTACAACAATATGGAGATGGTGATGAGGGTGTTGATGGTGATGATGGTGATGATGATGATGATGATCCCGATGAAGTCCAGCTTGATGGTGGTGTTGATGGTGACGATCTCCCCTCTCCGGGAAGGAATTCCCCAGGCAGAAATCTGTCTGCCGGAGAGATCTTTCTCTCTCGGTGTTTTCCGCCCCGCAGAGGCGGCAGAATCTTTCCGTGGTTGCTCCCCGAGTCTTAGGGTTTCGGGAGGATGATATACGCTAGAGGAGAGAGGCTAGAGTGGGCCAGGGTGGCCACACCACCTCCTGGCGCGGCCTAGGGCTGCCCGCGCCATGGGGTGGTGTGGGCCCCCTGTGGCCCATCTCCACTCCATCTTCTGGCATCCTTAGTCTTCTAGAAAAATAGGATTTTCCGTATTTTTTCCCGGATTTTCTGATCTTCACGAATTTTGTCTCCAAACAGCACCTTTTCCATCAAAATCCTGACTGCAGCGGTCCATGCTCCAAAAAGTCATCAACCATGCAAAAACAAATGAAATAACATAAGTATCAACTCTCAATACGAAATATATCAATGAATAATAGTGAATTAAGACATAGAATAGTGATGCAAAATGGACGTATCACTATGTTGTGCAGTTGGGCCGTCCCGTTTAGCTTTCCCGCCCAAATTGCACGATTCAAATTTTGCTAGAAAGGAAATTAAATTATCTATCCAAGCTGTTGGATTTAAATCAATTGGAGTTAGAGATAATCTTTAGCAAAAATAACAAGACAGAGACTTTTGCAACTTCAAACATTTTTCAAAAATCAACCATAATAGCTTTTTAGTTGATTCCAACTCTCAAAAATCAAATTTGATAATATCTATCCGAATATGTAAAAATATTTAGGTTTGAATGCAGTGACTTTGGACTAGTACCAAAAGAATGCTATTAAGGCATTTCTAGTAACTTTAAATCTATTAAATAATAATCTTACACTTTATAAAATATGATCAACCCTTTAAATCACATTCCCATGTATTAGAATATGTGGTGATGACATGTGTCAACATGATCCCATATTTTAATTGGAGAATATTAAATCTTAATTAATTTTAATGAGTAGAAATTACTTTTCTCAAATAAACTAAATAAAACTAGTTCCTTATTGCATGTGATGATTGTGATGATACTAAGTCATCAAATGTGAGCCTTAGTGTGCTAAATAGAAATACTCTGTAGTCTCGAAGTATATTTATTAATGCAAGGGAAAATTAAGGTAAGAACTGTAATTCTCGAAGGGTAAGAACTGTAATTCTGGCTATGTTTTTTTTCTAATTAGCGACTCGAGTCTTGTAGTAATAGCGAGGGTATGTGTTGATAACCGCAGGATGTCTACCGCATTCGAATTTCTACTGAAGATTCAGCATAGGTATCGGACTGAAACCTTACCCGATGGTAGAATTGCAGTTAGCGTTGGTTTTGATTATCGACTGGCAGTAGATGCGGCAGACGTAACTCTACGTGACTTGCACATGAAATTTGGCAAGTTTATGATTAGCTATAGTGAGAAATTCGTACCCAGATACTATGACACAAATTCTCAGAATTTTTGTAGGACTGTGAGGCCCTGCCATGATGTGGGGTAAACATCTGGGGCATATTTGGTTGCTCGGGCCCAAATTTACCGTTTCCGCTACTTGGCCCATTGTGTTGTGCATGAGGGGAGATCAGGCTTGGGACAACTTGGGCACTTTGTTTGGCTTCCGGCATTCAGGTTTCCTGCAAATCGGTCCAATTGTTTGGTTGCCCAGATTGTAGTGTTTTCCCTTGCTGATTCATTTCTCAGGTGTTTAGTGTGTTGCTTTGCACCTGATCACATGGGTTATGATCGCCCTTTCAAATTTTGGTGATCTTACCACACACAAGACATGATCACAATAACTGGCACACACAATATTACTAGCTACAACAAACATATATATACTACCATACAGCAGTAATCAGGGGTTCTAAATTACACCCTGATCAAAATAACCATCAGCCACTAGGGGACTAACCCCTGGTGAAACAAACCATCAATAGGGGCATCTCATGCCCCTGAACCACCAGGGATTTTAACCTCTGATCAAAAGAGATCAGCCATAGTTCACCGGCACGAGTTCTCCATCAGCAACTACCACTACTACTTACAAACTAACAGACTATAACATCTAGGCCGTAGGCGTCTAGCCGTGGTCAGGGCAAGTGTACTACCTGGCGCCGGAGGAGCCCGCCTTGTAGATTGTCATCTTGACGATGAAGGCCTTGAGCTTCGACTCCATGATGTCATAGCGCTCCAGGTCATACTTGTACACTAGCTCGGGCCAGTTCTTCCAGAACGCGACCTGGACAACGAACTAGTCCACCTGCACCCACTCAGCGCACCAGCGGCGGGTAGTGACTGTGATGATGCACGACAACGGGGTCCTGATCCAGTTCCTCAGTCCAAGATGGAATGCCGGCAGGATCACCAGCATGTGGAGATCAGCAACGTCGAGCTGGACAATGAACCGGCGAGGGACCTCGTCGATCTGGTGGTGGCCAAGCTTTGGCTGCCAGCCCTTCTTGCTATGTGGCTGCGAAGCCGCTTCAACCCTACTGATGACCACGAGCTTCAGTGCCCAGCGGTTAGTTGGGAGCACGTCTTGAAAACCCGGTGGGGGTGCCAGCCCCTCCCCACAGTCTTACACTCGAACTTAACCACCTTGGCATGAAGCAAAACGAGGGCAGGACCAAAGTACAGTCGATCAAAATAACAATGAATAGCAGTACTAGCATTTCCCAATTGGGCAATGGACATGCACATGGGGCAAAGTAACAAGAACTAACACTACTAGCATTGCCCAATTGCGCAATGCGCATGATACAAACATTGCCCAACTTGGCAATGGACATGTACATGGGGATAAGTAACAAGAACTAACACTACTAGTGATGAGGGTTTAACTCATCAATGCCCATTGTTATGGACTTGGGTTTTGGAGAAGGAGGGACGCACTGGAAGTCCCGATCGGCTAGCAAACAAGCACACATGGACGCAAGGTTTACCCAGGTTCAGGCCTCATAGAGGACCCTAATTCTGCTTGTCTGCTCTTGATTGATGATCATCTGAAGGATTACAAGGTTGCCGATGGTGGTGTCGCGCAAATTGGATCTGGTGGGTTTTGTCTAGATCTATTGTGTTGTATCTATTGTAGGAGATCGTAGATCTATCTATTGAGGGAGTCACGGTGCCCTTATCGTTGGACCCTCCTAGCCTTTATATATGGGGAGGCTAGGTCTCAGGTACCAATACAAGTTGGTTACAAGTTAGATTCAAACTCTAGTATTGAGACTTCCTTGTTTTGTGCGTTTGGGAGTCCGTGTCCATATGGGCTTCATACCACTCGAATCGTCATAGGAGTCATGGACCTTGGCAAGTCATCGAGTGTGTCTTCTGTCGACCCACACCAGGTAGGCTGTAGTTGGGTGCCTGTTGGGCATACCCATGTCAACTAGCATTGCCCAATTGGGCAATGTGCATGATAAAAACATTGCCCAACTTGGCAATGGACATGCACATGGGGCAAAGTAACAAGAACTAACAGTACTAGCATTGCCCAGTTGGGACATGCACATGATACAAACATTGCCTAACTTGGCAATCGACTAATACTAGCATTGAACAAACGGGAAGTGCACATTATGGCAGATTGGATTTGTATCCCCAATCGGGCTAAGTACCAGGACATCATCCAAATTGAGGATTTCGCAAAATTGAAACCCCAATATCACAACACATTATGAAATCTGTCATTACCTAGTGCGGCAAAAGCCCCAAATTGTTCGTTCGCATCTATAACTGCCTAGATCGAGTCCTAACTATTGTCGATTCAGTACCAAACCCTAACCGCTACGTAGATCGGGAACTTACCTGGGTCGGCGGTGGTGGCACCGATGAAGATGGAGCAGTAGCAGTGCCAGCCGGAGCCGGAGAAGACGCCTAGGGCACGGGGGTTGGGGCCACCAACACAGTATGAAAAACCCTATCCAACTCGGCATGGGAAACCCCGACCAGTTGGATTGGGGCTTTCCTGGCCGCCTTCGCCGCAAATGCAGCTTCCTCCTCGGTTCTAGTCGCCTCCATTGAAGCCCATGTTGCACACACGCGAAGAAGGGTGTCGGAGCCCTGAGCAACCTCGCCAAGGCCGCCTCTCCACCGCCGGTGAGCTTCTCCAGTCGGACGGCCGCCCACCGCCCATTCACACTCACCTCGCCTATGTTGAGGCCACGGAACGGAGGGAAGGAGGGGGAGGAGGAGCAGCGGCGATGGTTGCACTTCGGGGTGAGGGGAGTGAAGTGGGCGGTGAGCGGAGTGGCCTAGGAGTTAAGACGAAAATGTCCCATCTCCCGCTGACGAGGGGTTAACTCATCAATGCCCATCGTTGATGGACTTAGGTTCGAGGAAGTAGGGAGCGCTGGAGGCATCGATCGGCTAGCAAACAAGCACACAGTTTACCCAGGTTCAGGCCTCATAGAGGATCCTACTCCTGCTTGTCTACTCTTGGAAATATCGAGGAGTCGAAAGTTACAAGGGTGCGCAGATGCAATCTGGCGATAGTGTGGAAACTAGGGTTGCAAATATCATCCTCGCTGCCCCCTCCCAGCCTTTATATAGATAGGCTAGGTCTCAGGATAGCAGACTGAGTTGGTTACATATTAGGGTTTTCCATTTAAACTTCTATCATGCACTTTGTCGTGTTCTACAAGGAGTCAAAGTCTCTCGGGCCACCTGAAACTCGACTGGGCCTTAGCATTGTCGTGGGCTTCTTCTGGGGTGGACTAGTACCTTAAGGTATGCCCACGTCACCCGCGCTTCCCCACGCGTGCAAGGGGTAGGCACGTGGTGCTCGCCAGGGCCTGGCCCCGTGGAAACGGCCGATTTTGGCATTCCTAGCAGGCCAACTTTTGGCCTGCTTTAAATCTCATGCCATGCAAGAATTCCATGCGACCCAGCACACCAAACAAGCTTATTTCTTCCCACGCCGTGCGGGAAACGAGCGTCGGCCCAACCAAACACGCCCCTGGGGACGAGGACTATGCACATGTCTGTCCATATTATTAGCAAAGAGACTAGGGAAGATATTGTTGTCAATGATTTTGGACCATCTGCAATGTAAACAACTCAACCGACCATAACAGAGTAGTATGTCCTCGTGGTACCGAGCGCAACGCACAACTTCTCCTTAAGCATGATGCCTTGTGAAGGGAGCAGGAAGACATAGAAATGGGTGGGTTGATGATGATTTTGTGTTTGGAGATGAAGGTGATGAGAAAGCATATCCATATGTGGTTGTTGATCCTAATGTGATCGAAAGTAGAGAATATTTGGTTGATTCCAACTTTGAGCCTAACTATGGGATTGATGAGGAGGAGGATGTTGAAGATGTGGATTATGGGATGTAGATATGATGATGAAGATGAGGACATACCAATGATACACTTTGATGGGGGCAAACCTATAACTGATGAGGGGATTGTCTTTGAGATTGTGGAGGACTATAGATACATGGTTGCCACATTTGCCATAAAAGTTGGGTTTGTATTAATCGATGAAAAGAGTGACCAAAAAATATTTAGGGTGCATTGTAGAGAAAGTAAGGTGTGTAAGTGGTGACTACGTGCATCCCCAATGAGGGGTGGACACCCATTTCAGGTTGCAATAGCTAAATTTTGATTCATTTTTTCATATTTTTTAATATGTTGATATATATGTGTTTTTTGATTTCTTAAATTATTATCAAATGCAGATCAAGGTAAACACAAAGAAACACAGCTGCCCTAATACATCTTCAAGTGATAAAATAAGACTTTCTTCAACCAAGTGGATTACTGCTACTATACTTGATTGGGTGAGGCGGGATCAGGCCATTACACCTATTGAAATCAGATCGAAGCTTAGTGATAAGTTTAACATTCAGATTCCTTACCATAGGGTATTTTATGGGAAGGAGATGGGTTTGGACATGAATCAAGGCAAGTGGAATGGTAATTTGCACATGTTGTACAATTTTAAAGGAGAGTTGGAAAAGGGCATCACTTGGGAGTATTTTTGACATTGATTATGAGGTAGTGAGAGGAAGACAGGAGAGCTCAAGAGGGATCAAGTATAAGACAATAGATAATAAATGCTTCAGGAGATGTTTTTTCTGCCCAAAGGCATGCTCGAAGGGTTTTATAGAGGGTTGCAATCTAGACTTGGCAATAGATGTAAGTTCTTTAACAGTGAAGTTTAGGGGACAACTTCTCATAACTTGTGATGTAGATTCTCATAATTGGCTTTTTCCATAGCTTATGCTATTCTTGAGGGTGAATCTAATGAAAGTTGGACATGCTTCATGGGGAGGCTATGTGCAGTAATTGGTCACTATGAAGGCTTGGTGATACACGTTCATGCATGCAAGGGCTAGATAATTTTGTTGATGGTGCATTTCCTAGGGCTGAGCATAGAGAATTCATGCGGCACCTGATATTCCCCAAGTATAGGGAATCATTGTAATACAATTCGATAAGTATTTGAGTGTCGAACCCATGAGGAGATGAAGGTAAACTGTCTATTCTGTAAAGCCATATAACGCACTTATATGGCCTTCTATGCATTGCTAGGCACTAGAGTGTGTGTGTGGTTGTTTTGGTACTAACTAGAAAACAGTAAAGTTTTTGGAAGGAAATACTATAAGTATACTATTGTAAGTAAAGTGGAGCTAGTGACGTAGGAGCAAGTGTTTAGGAATTTTTTTATTTCTTTTGTTTGGTTGTCACAATTAGTGAAGCACATGGATATTTTTATTGTTTCTTTGAGAGAGGAGCCATAGCTAGGTGCGGCCATAGACATGAGAGAGTACACCCCTAGTGATTGATCCCAAGGCCAATTAAGAGCAAACAAGGGAGTTATTCAGACATAAGTCCAACCATCGTTGTAAGTTTTAAGGTCCCCGCAATTATAATCCTCGTTAGTTAACCATGAATTAACATAACATGCATATCTAAGACTTGGGATTCGATTTCTATCAAACTTCGTTTATCCCTCATCATGCAACAGTGACAATCTTATGCATCCCCAACATATGTGTGCACTCATATATTAGTACATAATATCATCATAGAAGATAACATATATTTGTATGCAACCATCAACAAACTATATCACAATTGCCATAAACATGTTACTACTCAAACAAAGACATAGAAATACAATAGATCATGGGAAAACAATAGATTGTATCACACAACATGTTTTCCAAGAGATTACAGTAGGTGTATGGATAGGATCTTGTTGTAGATGTTGATGATGAACAAGCTGGAGGGATGGAGCCTTTTGGAGGCGATTCCGGCAATGGTTCCCCCCTCCGACATCTGAAAGTGTCGACCTGCAGACTCTCTGTTTTGGTGTTTTCGATCTACTCCTCCGTATGTGTCGAGAACAGTCGAGAGGGGGTATATATAGACATTTTTAGGTCAAAACACGCCTGTGGCGAAAGATTGAGGCACATCAGACGGACGGGGGGAAAATGCACCAGGTGGCACACCTAGTATGGGAGGTTGTGCCACTAGGCCTAGTTCCCAGCCCATTAAGCTTCATTGGTCCTTCTTTGGCCTGCTGGATGCATCTCGAAATTTGTGAATCGTGGCCTCTGACCTTGACCTTTTTTGAGTCTCGTAGCTCCTGTAATATCAAAAATACTAATAGAAGATATATTCTGCCAGATAGAGTTAGAACCAGAGGAGAGGAGATTGTTTAGAAAATCCCCAAAATTATTAAGAACATTGATAAAAACTACTAATATGATGCAAATATGTGAAAATATGTATCAATAAACTACAAAGTTCATGTACACATTATACATACATCGGCACCTCGCTATGAACTATGCGTTCTTGGATAAGGACAAAAGAAAGCCAACTTTTAAGAACGTCGGCCTCTATCCATGTATTGCAAGACGAAGCAAGTCTCAGCTTGAAGTCGAACGAAGCAAGTCTCAGCTTGAAGTCGAACTTGAGGCTGAGAAGGCACTAAGCAATGAATTGTGATGTGCCACTGAGGACTTGAATAGAGCACAAGAAGCTGCCAAGGCAGAAAGACTGAAATATATTGTAGACATGCATGAAATACGGAGGAAGCACGAAGAGATGCAGCGTAAATAAGACCAAGGAAATAAATTACTTCACTAGTTGTTGGCTCGGTTGAAGTAGCAACAAGTTGATTTAGGTAAGTGAACTGGTGGTGTGAATTATGGTGAAACTGTAGAAACTTGTAATTTTTTGGCCAGGGAAACTTATGTGTTGATCTATGCAAGTGTAAAGTTGCAATTTTTTGGCTAAGAAACTATTCTCCTGAAACATTTATGTGAGCTTAGGCTAGTATTCATTTATGTGAATATATATGATGTAAAAACATGTCCTGATATTTTCTAACAAAATTTGTCTTCGGATGCTCGTGGTGTGTAATGGGCCAGAAACAAGCGGGTCCTAGAATGGTAAACCCAACGATGACGTCGGCACACATTCGTAACCAAAACAAAATTGTCATCCTTGTTCGTCGACAAAATATTTCCGTCAAGCATAGACGTCGACGTGGCACGTTTTCATTGGTTATGAACCACAAAAAAAAGGAAAGTCTAGGAAGTCGATGACGTCATCGTGTCTGCCTTGACAAAACGATGTCATGGACGTGAGAAACATGCTCCTCTCATATTGGTCCACGTGTCCATTTCCTATAGGTCCACGTGTCATCATCCCAATATGCCGCATGTCCTCCTTCTAAATGTCCACGTGCCCCTAAACCGGCGGTAGGCTGCGAGGAAGAGAAATTCGTCAAGGATAGGATGATGTTAGAAACGGGGCACATGACGTTAGGAACGGGTCCATGACGTCACAAAACGGCAACTAGGCTTTATGAAAAAATAAAGTCAAGACTGGGATGGCGTCATGAGCAGATGTCGTTACGTCATCTCACGATGCTAACAGCTGTTAGCGATTCCGTTTGCCATGTCGAAGCATCCATGACAGAAAAAACATCACATGTGACTAGGCCAAGGCTGGGCCAGTCCTGCTTACCTTGACAAAAATGCTATAACGTCACAGACAGTCTTGACTTTTTCAGCTAGAAAAAACGTCATGGATCATGTATGACATGATATACATGACAATTTTTTGGTCACAAAATATGTCATGATTGGCATACATGACATTTAGGCTCTCAACGATGATGTTTGCGGAACGTCATGGATTGCACTAGATCTTGTAGTGCCAAAGTGAAAGACTATCTTGAAAAACATCACAACAAACTATAGGTTAGAAGCAAGTTTGGTGAGTTAAGGAAAGTGGATTATGTTTGCAATAATTTTATAGGGTGTTTCAATTCTATGATTAGGAGCCTTAAGTAAATTTTTATTTTTATTTTGTTACATGCCATAAAACAATGCATAATGTCGAAGATAGATCTTAGACAAAAAAATTGTGCAAGAAATTTTCTAGGCCATAAATAGTATTGTTACTTAATGCAAGTACTAGTGAAATAATAGGAATAAATATGAATGTGATTAGAACTTATGATACATTAGCCAAGATTTATGCAAAAGACAAGTATGAAACTAAAATGACGTACCCTGTAGACATTGCAAACATGACTTGTTTTTGCAGGAAGTGATAGATTACTGATCTGTCATATCATCATAGACCATAATTTATCTTAAATATGGGAGGTGAAGGTGCTGAAATAGAGAATTTTGTTCATAGCTATTTTTGTGGAGAAGTTTGCTGTAAATTATGCAGAAAATGTACCACCTATGCAAGATTAAAACTATTGGGAGATTGTCCCGATCTCGCGGGGTGTCATAGGAGATTTTTTTTTGGATCTAGAGAGCTTGAGCCCGTTGTTGATAGGGGTACGTTCTCCAATTTCTAGGGTTAGGATTTGGTTCTGATTTGAGAACTTTTGATCTGGCCTTGGAATTCATCGATTAATCGGTAAATTTTACAATTTATGTTCTACTATGATATCACCAACCTAGACTATGCTCTGGATACCTGCAACAACCCCACATTTCTTGGGATAGCGGTAGGGTGTCCCGAGGTGTGTCGTGTGCACAAGTTGGAGCCACTGAAGTGCGTGGACCAGGTGTTCTTAGATAAATGCAATTATGTGTTCTTGTAGATGCAAATAGATGCCTATATGTCAATGCAAGAAGATGTTCTTGTACCTACAGATAAATTCATTAGTTGTTATTATACATGCATACAAATTCAATATATTAAGTGCACTATCTCTTCAAGTTGCTGATAATGCAGCTCCATATTGTGTATTCTAATTGTTAAATTTAGTGTATATGAATTATCTTAGTCAGCTCTTATTTTTTACTAGTACAATTGCGAAAATTTAGCAACAATACATGCATATAAAAATTTCCTTACTTGCTTCATAATTGTAGGAATTGATGATCTGTGGCTTTGTGTCTTGGTTAGATGATGAAGATAGGCCAATAACACTCAATAATGCTTTGGCTAGGTTATGGGGAATATACCATGATAGCAACAGTGCTAGAATTGATGAGAGGGTTGAGAATGCTAAGTTGTTGAAGGAGCTAGCTGATGAGAAGAATAAGGTTGAGAACAAATACTCAAGTCTCTTAGATGATGTGAACAAATTCATGTGTGAAGCTGAGAATAAGGTGGTGGATGACAACTTGGCCATGATTAAGGGAAAAGTTGAGTGGATTTGGTGGAGATGGAGAAGGAGAGGAATTTGCTGAAGAATGGAGTGGATATGATGAAGCATGTGCATAAATCTTAAGAAGATATAATGAAGATCAGGGGAAGAAATGAGATGATGAAAGGGGGTTATGAAGGAGGAAAACAAAAAACTTGAGTACATACTGTTTGATCTGCTCAAATCCAGTGATGGTAAAAAGGACAAGGTGAAGATGATCAAGGCAATATCTGATGAGTGATGCAATTTCCTGTCAGGTATGTAGTAATGTTTAACCACTTAGTGTCGTGTTGAAATATTTGTGTTGTGGTGATAATGCTACATTTGAACCCTTGTGTTATGGTAATGGTGAATTTGAACCCTTATGTTGTGGTAATGCCCACTAAATTTTGAATGCCTTTTCAAAGCACTAAATCCATGTTGGATTTCGAACTTTTGGCGTTTGACAACACTAAAAACTGTTAGAGGAGACATGAGGAGGTCAAATAAGTAACAAAAAATTAGTGTCATAATTTTTTTGCCTTTTGATAGAACTAGATCCATCTTCCTAACAATATATTCACATGAATATTGTCTTCTATAAGAGAATGCATTATTTATTACACTTATCCATTCTCTGCAATAATGGAAGAAGGCAAGGAGTACCAAGTTCACACTAGGAGGAGGTCCACTAGTAGTAGAGAGTAAGTTTATCAAAGAACTAAGCACGAGAGGATGGAGAGGTAAAAGCTTGCATCACCTAATGGCCTACAATAGCTAGGAGATGCCATTGTATATTATTCAGTCATGACTCTTTCACAACAAATGCTCCAAGAAGGCCAGGTATTCCTATAATACATGGTCGTCCTTGAAGAGTGGATAGATTACATCCTAGCTTGCATCTTTGGAAGCTATGCACAAAGCCAGGTATCACAACTCACACGAGTACGTGTTGCCTCAAATGGTGCCTAAAAGATTGGTTCTAGGATTGACAGTAATTAGTTCTTTGTGCAAGATTAAGAAGGGAATCAACTATTGGTTCAATAGGATTGGAAATGGCAAGAAGGTCAAGAAAGAGAAAGAGATAATCGCATTATAACGATAGTGTGTTGCCAAGTGTTTCTTTAAGTGTACAATGTTTCTATGTATTTGTATCACTGTTTATTTAGTTGTTGCAAATCCTCTGTATCATCAATTTAAGTAAAATAATTGTGTTGAAGAACTAAGATTTTACCTCTATATTTTCCTATATTTTCTATGTATTTGTATATTATTTTGCTATATTTTCCCATGATTTTAGAAGGCACTAAAAATTGTTTTTATAGTTTTATCTATTTTTCATGATTTTAGGAGGCGGTAAAAATTGTTTCTATATTTTTATCTATTTATTTCATAATTTTAGTAGTCATGATAAATTGTTTATTATTTTTCCAATTTAATCAATAATTTTAATAATCACTAAAAGTTGCTTCTTATTTTCCTCTATTTATTCCATGATTTCAGTAGTCATAAAAAAGTGTTTTTTTATTTTCCTCTCTTTATTCCATGATTTTAGTAATCATTAAGAATTCTTATTTTTTTCTCTATTTATTCCATGATTTTAGTTGTCGATAACCCTCGAGGGGTAATAGCAACATTTTTCGGATGCTTCAATAAACCTTGAGGGTTCTCGATAACCCTCGAAGGGTCTCGGTAATATTATTTGGGCAATGACCCTCGAGTCTCCACAATGATCCTCAAGGGGCCTCGACAGGATTTTCAAATGATTCCTAAAATTCATGAAAATATGTGCAAAATTCAGAAACGTATTCTAATGCACAAAATTCAGTAATAGATTCAAATGCTTCTTAAAATTCATGGAAAATGTGCAAAATTCAGACACATATTCTAATGTGCAAAATTTAGGAACATATTCAAATGCTTCCTAAAACTCATGGGACAATGTGTAAAACTCAAGACTCAACAGATAGTATTAAACATTGTCTTAAACATATAGTCTTACAAAATATGACATCAATCACATAGTTATGAAACAGATAGTCTTATACACCATGATATGAAACATGTAGTCTTAACAACATCCCATCCAAAGTCTTAAAACGAAAGATCTGAAATGATACATAGACTAGCACACCCATCAGTTACTTCTTTAGACATAATTCTTTAGACATAATTGGTCTTCTAGCTGCAACCTGGTCTCATCATACAATGCTCTTGGCTTTCTCTTTTTTGGCCTTCTCTTTCCTTCCTCTTAGCAGTGTCCAACATATACTTGAGCTGCATCATCATGTTCTGGTTTGAGGTCACCATCTGAGCTAGAATCAGAACAGGGCACATAGTATGCACGGGTAGAACTCTCTACACTGAAATGTGACCTCTCTATAGGCCCTTTCCTCACTGGACTAAGCTTCTTCCTCTTGTGTTGCATAGGTTCAAGCTCATACTGAGGAAGAGGAATGAATGAACTATCATCATCTTCACTATGATAAAAAAAAGCTCATCTGCTTCTATATCACCTTCACAGTGCTCATCTCGCTCTTGCCTTCCCCTTTTCATGTCTACTAACCTTGGCTCAATTAAGTCTTCGCTTGCCTCAATTGTGCATCAAGCTCTTCGGGTCTACATTCTCCTCTGTCAAACACAAAGTTATCTTCAGAATCCTCTGCCAAACTACCTGAAAAACCAGACAAGCTATCTGACTAATTCTCTTCAATGCAAATCTTTTTGAACATGAATTATACGATTATCATTTGGCAAATGTTGGCTCTGCTAAGTGCCCATGTACATGAAATCATCATCTTCAGCATTAGGTTGACTTGGAAATAAGACACCTTCTTCATTAAATAAACCACTAAATTCTTGGAAATAGGAACCCGTTCCTCATAAGCAGTGCTCATTGTACCAAAAGGTTTATTTTTCCCTTGCTGACAATGATTGCAATGCACTGCTTGTCCTCATATGTCTCCACCGTTTGCAGCACTTTCCCCCATTCCACCTATTAACTCATGCACTTCCAATCCCTTTCCCTCTCCCTTCAAATGATACATGGAACCATTGATTCCATATCCCTCAGCCAGGGCCGGCGCCATATTTTGCGGGGGCCTTAGCGAAATTGGGGTCGTGGGACTTAAGGCTAATATATGTATGCATATCTAAAAATATTGTGTATCTAATTCACTTGCAAAATATTAAAAGTAACATCCAACCCCACATTCTTAGTCGAAGACATATATGAATTATTATTAAGAACTTAAAAAATATCATATTACGACAGAAAGACTAAAAGAGTAGCGGCCGAGGCAAGGTTGAAGACTCGCTGATATGCATATGAAGAGCCGAAGAGGCAGATCGTTTGTAGACAACTTCAGCTGTGAGCGTGAAATCGACCGCATCGGTTGTTATGTGTGTTTTCTTGTCTCCTACTCTTTCTGATAGACCCATATGTCTTCTCTCTATTTTATGCAGCCCAAAATAATAAAACATGTACAGTTGTATAGCCTAGAGAATGGGCCCCTCTAGGTCGTGGGCCCTAGGCGGTGGCACAAGGTCGCATAGGGTCAGATTCGGCCCTGCCCTTAGCCTTAATCAAAGCTAACCAGTTTATCTATGTGATACCAAACCGACAAATATTTTCCTCTCTATATTGTCACGGTCGTCAAGATGGATACTTACATCCCACACATCATCATCCATACTGCAACAGATGAACATAAATTTAAGTTTGCTAGTTTAAATCAACCAAGGGGCCCTGTGCGCACAACACCACTAGCGGTCCAGCACACGTCAACGCTGCAGGCAGTGTGTAAAATTATGTAAAAATGCACATTCGCATGCATCTGAGTAGAAACCTCGCGGCGTAGCTAGCTAGGCCATGCACGCACGCCTCGGTCGCCCTCGACGCCCAACGGTCCGGGCGGTGGCGCCTGAGAACCGCGCGCGCTCGATGTGACGTACGTACGGCATGGGCCGTTGGGCGATCATCGATCCATCGAGCAGGTCGTCGGGAGATATCCGCGTTCGTAGGGCCATCGTGATCCCCACAACGTGTCGGCCGCCGGGCCGGGCGCCGACGGGCATCCAATGGCCGTGCGCGGACGCAGCGCGCACCGTACGGTCGCAGAGAAACGAACGTCGCACCGTACCGTGGCGGTGTGTGACCTTACCTCGGACTCCACGGCGCTCGCGCATGACCCCGTCGATCGAGGCAGAGGAGAGAGGAGGGATACGCGTGTGACTTCCGACGGACCGGTGAGCAAGAGAAGGCGCTGCGTGTGTAAAAATGTGTGTCCGTCAGGGCGTCCCGTCCGCGCCGCGCCGGTGCTGGCGAGGTGGAGTGAGGGAGGGACCCGCTGGGCAACAGGCAGGCCGGCAGCTGGCGCGTCGCTGTCGTCGCCTTTGTTTCGTTTGTTGCCTTGCGATCAATCAATCAGATCGGCCGCGAGTTACCCGGAAATGTGTCAGCTCCACCACGACGATCGTTCCCGGAAGATAGCAGACCACGGCGGGGCGGCCTCGGTCGCGCGCGTCCCTGCCACGGCGCACGGGACGGGAGGGCCGAGCGATCGTCTCAGCCCGGCCTGGTTCCCCGAGACCTGGCTGAGCGGGCGCGTCTGCGTTCCTAAGTCGTCTGGGTCTCGGCTAACTAATTAAGCTGCTGATGCTGAGTGCGAAATTGACAATCGATGGAAATTGACAATCGATGGCGTCGTCCAAAGCACAACTTCAGAACGTTGTGCAGTTTACGGCCTTCACATTCGACTCCACGGACATGTTTTCCTCGCGGTCTTGCTATTTCACACGACAACTGCTGACGAATTCACTTTCTTTCTTTCTTTTAAGCTAAAAAAAATGTTTAGAACCGCGCGTCCGATCTGATCTGAACACACAGACGTGCAGGAAAGTACCAAATTAAGCCATGCATCACGAGACATTATTTGCCACGAGAAACTAGATGTGAACTGAAAAAACAAATGTCTGTAACTCAACTCAGCTGTAGCCACTCTCTTTCCGTTGCTATATATAAGTCGTGTTGAGTTGCGAGAGAGGAGTACACATGGGGTTTTCATCACAATTTCTTCTCTAAAAGATTTTTTTTCTTTTGCCAGAATAGGAGTCAACTTCTGAATTTTGTAGGGATGGAAACAATTTTATGATTTTACCTTTTTAGGGAAGGAGATACATTTTGTTTTAGTGTAAATCGGAGCTTCTTTTGCCCAAGAATAATACTCTCTCCGACCCATATTAGTTGACTTAGACTCATCTAGAAACGAATGTATCTAATCAACTTTTAGTGCAACATACGTCTGAATCTAGATAAATTTGAGTCAACTAATATGGATCGGAGGGAGTACAATAATGTATTTCTAAACAGCTCAGAAGGAAGAATGATTGACATTCGCACAAAAAAAAGAATGATTGACTTTTTTTTTTCCTTTTGTATTAGAGGAAGGTGTTGTTTTTTTCGTTACTGGACCTATTCCCAGCCAGGCCTGGAAGGATGTGCAAAATAGCCCAAAGCCCAAAGCCGGCCGCGAATCGACGCCACCAGCTCACGTCCTCGTCTCCCGCGGCGTCATGCGGCACGCGCGAACGCCACAGCTCCTCACCGCCGAGGTGCCGGCGAGCCCGTCCGCCGCGGCGCAGTTCCACGCGGTATCTACCAAGCTCGGCTTCGCGGCCGACGTCTTCGCTGGCACCGCCCTGCTCAACTAGTACTGCCGCTCCCGTTGCCTGCGCGAGCAGTTGTTCGACGAAATGCCGGAGAAGAGCGGCGTCACCTGGGGCTCGCTCATCTACGGCCACGCGCAGTACCGCGAGCCCGGCCTCGCCGTGGAGTCATTTGCACGCATGGCGCGGGCAGACGTCCCCACCACCGCCTCGGTCATGTCCAGCGTCATGGTGGCCTGCGCGAGGATGGAGGACGCGGGCGTCGGCGGAGTGATGCTGCACGGCGTCGCGCGCCCTCAAGAGCGGTTTCTGTCCTCCTAGTAGCGTCGTCGTGGGGACTGTGCTGGTGGACATGTACGACGCCGAATGCCAGGACGTGTCGGCTGCCCAGCGGGTTCTGGAGGAGATGGAAGAGAAGAATGTGGCCTCTTTCACGTACGGCACTTGTCGGTGGGTTGGCCTTAGCAAGGAAACCCCTTGACGTACGCCATGGTGCTGGTAAGCGAGATGCATGCAGCGGTCCGTGGTAGCACCAAACATGATGACATACAGTAGCCTTCTCAGCTCATTCGTGAGCCCTGATGAGGACCTAGGTCATGGCAGGCAAGCGCATTGTGCGGTGGTAAAGAAGGGTTATTGAGCACAATTTGTATGTCTTGTCCACTCTTCTGACCATGTACTCCAGGTGTGGCAGCTTAATTAGAAGATTTCAGGAAGGTGCAAACGGCGACTGTTTCATGTCAGGACCAGGTATCGCTCAATTGCGTGATCTCGGGACTATCCTACTTGGGAAGAGGCGACGAGACGTTTCACCAGTTCATTGAGATGAGAAGGAATGGCGCTGAGCCTGATATGTTCACCTTTGCCAGCACACTTAAGGCCATAGGGAACTCATCCTCGTTGCTGGAGGGAAGACAAGTCCATGCACTGATCTTCAAAACTGGACATGATTCCAATGTCAATGTCCAGAACGGTTTGATCTCCATGTACGCCAGACACGGCGAGATAGTGGAATCCAGTGATATTTTCGCCTTGATGCGAGCGCCTGACCTGGTTTCCTGGAGCTCGCTTCTGTCGGGGTATGCTCAGCATGGGTATGGGCAAGAGGTGGTTGAGGTGTTTGAACAGATGAGGAGACTGAATGTTCAACCAGACCACACAACCTTCTTGTTGCTGCTCACAGCTTCCAGCCACGTCGGTCTGGTCGATAAAGGGTTAGAGTACTTCAACCTGATGAAAACAGACGGGTTTCTCGCCGGGGCACGGCAAGAGCACTAGGCGTGCATTGTCGATCTTCTTGGTCGAGCTGGCTGTTGGAAATTGGCCCGATATGCGACGCCTTTCGTCGAGTACTTTCCGACAACAGACGACGCGATAGCGGCAAGATCACTCGATCAACTCCGTCAAGACGCGCAAGTACACACAGCCAAACTGGCTAGCTTTGATTGATTGATCAAGCTAGTACCAACACAACTCACTCACGTGAAAAACAATAAGCTTTAATGGCCACAGGTGCCACCTCATAGTTACTTTCGTATTGATTCTCACGAGGTGTTGTTTACAGGCCAGGATACACGCATATATATATGCCAAGACTAGACAACCGACTCGGTAGCTAAACCTAGTCTAATACATATACGTATAGTACCTGGACACCTACACCTACTCGGACTGCAATTCCAATACGTGTAGGACACGTGATTATCTAACAATCACCCCCTAATCACGATGTGCTTCTTTACATCGACCCGGGTCCCAAATGCGCCAGCTGCTCCTCGCGGGCGTCATCCATGGCATTGCTTTCGCCGCTCCAGGCGTCCTCTTCGACATTGCTTTCGTCGTCTCTTGTGTTACCCATATCGCCGTCTTTGCTCTTGTCGGCTTCTCCATGGCTTCACGCCGACAGTCCTTTTTGTCCGTGCCCTTCTCCATGCCTTTACGCCGACTGTCCTTTTTATTCGCGCCTTGAGACATTATACTTGGTTCAATGAAGTACTTTCTCATCGATGCCTCACATATTTGATCTACTACTTGCCGGTGCTCTTGGATGCAATAGAACAAATAAGTAGGAGGTAACTCAAATTGGTTTTCTTCTAGCTTCTCTATACCATGTGAAAAGCCTTTTGATGGATCTGCACCCCCTATTGTTGGGTCTCCTCCATCTATCCGCCACCGTCCACACTCTTGGACCATCGCCTTGGCCTTGCTGGCCTGTTTGCTGGGCTCACTTCAGCTCCCCCTCCTCCTCTAATTTTTGGGCAAACAAGTGCAGGTATCGCTGCACATGCATCTGTACACCCTTCCAGTTCCGTATCTTCTGGCCACAGACTAGCCTTTTCTTCAAACTCTTTGTCTTCTGGGAGAATCCCTAGTGCTTATGGCCTGGTGTCCACGCTTGGAGCTGCCCCTAGGCCTTCAATGTCTTCTGGGCCCGAACTTGCTGACAAGGATAAGCTCGATTGATCCATATTTTCTTCATACTCAAGATCCCACGTGACGTGAAAAGTTGAATATTCCGGTTCGTTGTAGCCCCAATTCCATGACTTGCCTTCCTCAAAGATTACGTCTCCCTTGAAAACCACCTTATTGGTATAAGGATTGCACAAGCGGTATGTCTTTGAGCCTTCATAGCCTGTCATGATCATTGGAATACGTTGCTCCGCCAATTCCGCCTTTACATGCGCCACACATCCAAAAGTACGAAGATGATCAACCGAGGGCTTCCATCCGTACCATGCTTCGTACGGTGTTATACCAACTCCACTCTCAATTGGCTCCATGTTCAGCAAATACACAGCCGTATTGACTGCCTCGCCCCAGAATTTTCCTGGCAAACCTTTACTCTTCATCATCCTCCGTGCCATGGTCAACACAGTTTGATGCAGCTCACCCCCCTCATCAATGCGTAGGGCTCTTATCTTTGCCTCCACCTTGAACTCTTCGGCTTCCTTGATCTTCTCGAATGCTTGTTGAGCTTGATCCTTACTTTTTAGCAACACAATCCACATGTATTTACTATGATCATCCACCACAAGCATGAAGAACTTATTGCCGGACGGAGTTGCGGGTGAGATTCCAACGCATAGATCGCCATGAACAAGTTCCGAGGCTTTACTTGCCTCAAACGTGGCTTCACATAGGAACGGGGCACTTTGTTCCTCATGATGCACACACGGTAGATCGTGATCCACTTGCGCCACAATCTCCATAGCCGGTGATGGAGTCAGTTACTTCGAGCATCAGCATCATCGGTCCATCATCTCTTTCCTGGGCGATGAGAGCCCTCTCCTTTTCCTTTGGTGCTTTCTGGCAATCAGCCTTGAAGTGACCGAGCTCGCCGCAGTTATGACACCTTACTTTCTTTATGTCAAACTTTCTCGGCGGCGGGGTGTCATCTTCGTCCTCCTGCCCCGCGATGTACTTTTTCGCTGGGCGTTGCTTCTCCTTGCTGCTCGTGGAGCCTCCTTGCTTTTCTTTTGAAAGAGTCATCCATCGCTTTGCTTTGTGAGCATCAGGTGCTCAACCTGTTCTGGATCACCGAAGCTGATCCGGATTCTCTCATCGTGTGCCTTGAATCTTCCGACGAGATCCTCAACCGTTAATGTATTCAGGTCGAGACATTGTTCGATCGATGTAACGATCTGCATGTAGCGCGCCGCAAGCCGCAGAACCTTCCGACGTTCTTGATCTCATCCAATTTCTCGCCATATCCCCGATTGCGTTGACAAAGGGTAATTTAAGCAGGCGGCAAACCGATCAACCGTCTCGCTCTCCTCCATCTTGAGATCTTCATAGCTTTTGTCAAAGTTTGAAGATGCGCTTCCTTCACGCGGGCATGACCTTGGTGCAAGATCTTGATCGTCTCCCATGCATCCTTCGCCGATTTCTTTCCGACGAGGTGCTGCATCACGTCCTTTAGCACGACGGAGTAGAGCGCCGTTAACGCTTGGCGATCCTTCCGCATTTCGCGCCTTGACGCGTACTCGTTGCCTCCTGGATCGACGGCCTCCCAAACCTCCTGAGCCTCCATGGCCACCTCCATGTTGAGTGCCCATAGCCCGTAGTCCTTGCGATCGAGGCGCGGATACAAAGCCGCCCCCACCGTCTCTGTCACCGGTGCCGATGCCAAGCTCTCGCCAAACTTCACCATCGCCATGACCTCCTAGTACTTTCAGCAGATCACGAGCAGCGACCTTGGCTCGATACCAATTGTTGGAAATTGGCCCGATGTCACGCCTTTTCGAAAGTACTTTCCGACAACAGACGACACGATAGCGACAAGATCACTCGATCAACTCCGTCAAGACGCGCAAGTACACACAGCCAAACTGGCTAGCTTTGATTGATTGATCAAGCTAGTACCAACACAACTCACTCACGTGAAAAACAATAAGCTTTAATGGCCACATGTGCATATCGCACCTCATAGTTACTTTCGTATTGATTCTCACGAGGTGTTGTTTACAGGCCAGGATACACGCATATATATATGCCAAGACTAGACAACCGACTCGGTAGCTAAACCTAGTCTAATACATATACGTATAGTACTTGGACACCTACACCTACTCGGACTGCAATTCCAATACGTGTAGGACACGTGATTATCTAACACTGGCCATCTCCAAGAAGCCGAGTCTCTGGTCCATGACATGCCCATAGAACCTGGTGTGTCAGTGTACAGAGCTCTGCTTAGTGCCTGCCAGATCCACGGCAACCTTGAGATCATGATCCGGGTGTCGACGCGCCTGATTGAGCTCTACCCTCGTGACTCGTCTGCCCATGTTCAGTTATCGAAGGCCTTTGCTGGTGATGGGCACTGGGGTAGTGCTGCTGAGGTCAGGAAGACCATGGCTGGGAAAGGGATAGTGAAGAACCCTGCTTGGAGCTGTGTCGAGGACCAGATGCAGGTTGCGTAGATGGTTGGCATTGCATGATTCATGTTGTTTGCCAAAGCAATTTGCCTTTGCTAACTTGGAGTGTGACTTAATGGTCACTCATAAATCTGATGTACCCCTTAACAGGTTTTGGAGAACCGACATAGCTCATAGCTCACTGTATTTATGGACAGGAACACAGATCATTGGCATCACACAAGGTTGACTTAATGGTCACAGCATAGCAATAATTGCAGCAAAGTGACAAAAAATCTGACGTTTCAAGGATTTGTGCTACTGGGACCAAGACCATCAGGATCCAAATCTGAAGAAACAGGCCAGTACATCTGCACCTTTACTTGTTTATAGGGAAATCAGCACCTTTGCTTGTTTTGAGGGAATCAGCACCTTTGTGCTGCTGCGGCTGCTCTCTGTCATCTGCAGGCACTTTTGGAGGTCGTTGCAATGGATGATGTGGGTTAACGCATGCTCCAGTAAGTAGATATTATGAATTGGGAGATGAAGTCATGAAGATAGGGTCACTTTTCTTTTGAACGTATGATGGATTTTTACATGCTGTAGTCAATTCTTGCTGAGGTGCTCATCCTAGAGTATTTTGATCTCTTGGATATTTTCTGGAAATCACCTACAAGATTGTACCTGTCAATGTTGCGTCTCAAAGTCTAGAATTATTTACAAAGTGTGAGCTCAGCACTAGTAGAGATTGTGAGATGAATTCATGCTTGACCTCATTACATCCTTGCAAAGATAAAAAAAATTAAACTGCTGTTTTCTTCCTTCTTAGCAAATTCTATTGTTACTTAGTTCACTATATCAGACTGTATGCATAAGATATAGGTTGTTATATCCTGCAAAATTTGTCAATTTTTGAAACTGTTACTATCAGGTCAGAATGTATGTTCTGTTTCTTCAGTGTTTTCTAGACTGAAATTGGAAGGAAAGTTAGTTGGATGAAATATTTTGAGACCATAGTACTACTATTGCATCCTTAGGTGCTGATGAACCACAACTACTTCAAGCTTCTGCCCTGAACCAAAGAGAATTGGATGAAATATTTTCAGTGTTTCCACAGTTAGGTTTGCAGCCTTCTGATGATGCTCATTTCCATTTGTAGGTGAACTGAAAGGCATGGATCCTCTCAGCCTCTCAGGGCTGGGTGTGGGTGGTGACTGGTGTAAGGCACTCAGCTGCATGACTGACTGGTGTATGGTGAGCACAAAGCGAAACTATTCTTTCATCTTATACAGAAGAATCCCGTGTGCATAAGCAGCATCCACGAATTTTTAGAAGGTGTTTTCTCCTTGCGAAAAAGCCCCAAGAATACTTAATTTGAAAAATACTGATGAAATAATAAGCTAAATATTAGTTGTTTTTCATCCCTTGAACTATAACTGTATCTTTTTCTTCCATGCTCCAAGCTAGTCTAGCATTATTGGTCAGTCCACAAATCTCAGAAAAATTTGGGCACCTTCTCAAACTTCACTAGGAATATCGTGACTTCCTTTTTCTATCACGGGCTCATGGCACTCAACCGAGGTACAGTATGTAAAGAGATAAAATCAGGACATACAGACTCAGAAGTATTCGACAGATATTTGCTTCTGAATCATGCAAGGTTATTCACTCTGATGCCTGAGAGATGAAGTCAAGACAAAGAAATATGAAAGAGAGATAGAGAGAATAAACACAGAAGGGAGGTGACACCTGAAACACTAAAACGCCACAGCTAGCTACTGACAAAAGAACCCAACAACAGCTTCTGGTTTTTGCTGAAGACTACTACTGCCAGGAGAACTGAAGGGACGGCGACGTCCCGTCCGAGGAGCCCTCGGCACCGACGTGGAAGATCCCATGGCAGTTCATCTCGTTGTCGTTGGAGCTCGGGACCAGGGCGGTGTTATTTAGCTGCTCACTCTCCATGCCGCTGGGGAAGGCAAACCTGGGGGCGGCGGCGGATACGCCGCTGGAGGCCTGGGAGCAGGCGAACCAGGAGGAGCTGCTCCCGAAGTGCAGGTTGGGGACCAGGTGATGCTGGGCCGTGGCGGAGGGGATGTGCTCGGTGGGGCGGACCATCCGGCTGACATCGACGACGCTGGAGGAGTTGGCGGGGGATGACAGAAGAGAGAGAGCACAATCGGAGTCGAGCATGTGCGTCAACTGTCCATCAGAGAACATCTTGTTGCTGCTGCTGCTCTCGGGCGGCGGTGGCGGGGCGACCGGGGCCTTCAGGAGAGGCTGGCACACGGGGATCTCGAGGCTCGCCGCCGCGCCCGTGCTGAAACTCATTTGGTCTACTTCGTGGAGGAAGGGGAAGCGCCGGCCTTCTTTGGAGTACGATGATGTGGAGCCGGCGAACCTGTTGCTCAGGACCTGATGGGTGTAGTATGGACTGGTATCCTCGGATTTGATGATCCCAGACCAGCTTGGCTCTGGCCTTGGAGTAGCGAACGACGCGAACCTTGTCCCTGCATTTGAAAACAAACCTGAAAGGCCGTCATGAAACAAGCACGAGACTAACAAATGTAAAACGTTGAAAATGCAATATCTTGCAATCAGTCTCGCTGTGCTCATGTGGCCGCAGAAGAATAAGAAATTGTATCATTGGGATTTCATTTCCAAACATGAACTCATGATTTATATTCTAGTGGATAAAACACCATGTTACTCAACAGCATCCATATCTAATGTAAGAAGATATGTCCTACTCCCTCCGTTTAGAAATATAAGATGTTTTAGCTTTGTGAATCGAATGTATCTAGACGCCTTTTAGTGTATAGGTTCACTCACCTATACACTAAAAGCCGTCTAGATACATTCATTTCACAAAGCTAAAATGTCTTATATTTCTGAATGGAGGGAGTACATATTAAGCTTATTATCAGTTAGTTAGGCGATAATATGTCCATACAAAATACTCCTACATATTAAGCGTACTATATTCTTCGGAAAAAAACAAATTATCAGTTAGTTAGGAAGTAAGTCTCAGGTAAGAAGAAAGCGGTAAGATAGGGCAAACGACCAAAATTGAAAAAAAAGAGAGGAAAAAAGGCTGTCCTCATTTTGGCGAGGGTTTGTATTTTATCTGATCTGCTTGGAGCTAAAATTTATGGCTCTAGCAAGAGAGGTTACCATATAATATGAATATCTCAGCTATGTCAAAGTAGCAGTCAACAGTAACAAAAAAAATAGTCATTAGACATGAAAAATACCTTGTTGGGTTGTCATAAAGCTCCCAGAATTCATGCTATCTACCTGTGGCTTCCTGCGGCGTCGGTTGTGCCCAGCAAGGCGCTTTCTACAACTACGTTTGGCCTCATCAAACTCCGCAAGCAAGTGAAACCTACAGAAACAGAAGTACACGATAAGAAACATGAAAATTTTATTTGAAAATGGCGCTATAACACAAACATATATGAAGGAAGGGCTACCCATTTAGGGATTTGTACTAATAAATAATTCAGTGCCATGCTTAAATGACATACTGACACTTTTAGTGGCACACTAAATATATATGACTATTGCAACAGGAAGAGAGAGACTCATAACACACTTGAAGATGTTGGACCTCGCATAACCTTGATACAAGAAAATAAAAGCAATTCCAGCTATCCTGTCACACTAACATTACAGGCAGGTGCTACAGTGACATGATATCATGAACAAATAGGTCAAGAACAAAGTAGGGCATAAAGGATCAGAGACAATTTGCATGCAAGTGCACAACCTTTGCGCTCAAAGCATGCATGAGATTTTATGAGAAATAACGTAAGGCTATCAACTCAAGACCATCACTATAGATCGTGCCGTACTTGTCCAATATAATTAAGGCACATGAATAATTAAAGCTAGTACATGGGACTAACATGCTACTCAGCCAAACAGAATGATCCAAATATTTAGTTGCTGCATATTAAAATGCCACACAGAGTCCCTGAGGAAATAGTACTACACAAGCTGGACCATTCAGATTTCAATGTGTCAGCTAATAACAATTTCGGTGCACGGGGACTATGCAGTTCACAAAGCTTTATATACTGGGCCTGTAAAGCGCAGAAAATTAGTGCAACTCCTGTTGGGCATTTGGACCACGGTATCGGTTCCAACAGGTATATATATGGGGACTATGGCAGTATGGCACCAGCCTGTTGGGACACTGATAAAGTCTGCAAAGCAGTATGGTGATACGAATTTTGTTCCACTCAGTGTCTGATAGGTATGCAATCATTGGAAATGCGCCCACTTAGTATAAAATTTCTGGGAGAACAAAACCAAATGATTGATTGATAATTTTGTATAGTTTCAACTTTAAGAGGCAAACGATGCGGAGTTTGTTGCTCACTATGTCCAAAAAATACCACCAACTCAAAATGAACCCGAAACTTTTCAGCTCAGTTATACCTAAAAATACTTCAAGTGAACTGAACCTAATAAGATTTCAGCTCTGTACTATTGTGAATAAACCTGAAAAAGTGTACATAAAAACATGTGAAATTGCAGTTGCAGGCACCACATATGCTCGGAGGGTCTGAACTCCCATATCTGACAAATATCTCTCCTTTCGGAAGATCAATCAGATATAATACTAAACTTTAGGATTTACAGAAAATTTTAAAAAATAAAATGGAAATGTTTCTATGGGCAAAAAAATTCAAAGAGAAACGGATACACAAATAGGTCGGCTAGAAAGGGACGAGCATACCAAGAAGAACTATTTTCTTTAGGTTCAACAATCGAACAACAAGATTCTTGTTAGTCTTTGAAAAAAGACACAAGTTAGATATTGGAAGGTAAACGTAGCTTTCATCGACCGCCAGTCTTAAGTGCAGGTTAATCTAATAATTCGGCTAACTGATGGACAGTAAGTCATTCTAAAGAGTCCAAGACAACAGACTCCACCAAAATGCGATGTGTGGAGCGTATTTAGCGCCGGTGTTTCAAATACTTGCTTCAGTGGTCCCAGCATCTCACATGAAAAAAACAAGGCTAAGAGCAAGAAGCAATCAGGGCAGATGTGGTAGGCCAGTTTTCTGCCGAGAAATAAATAAAGCAGGTAATGTGCTCAGCAAACATATTTAAGAGTGAACAGTCCCACACAACAAATACTGCTGCACACAAGAATCCACGAGGAAAGTGAAACAATTCTTATGGATCTGGTCTACTAATTCGGCAAGGGAAGACAATCATGTCAGAGATGGGGCTTACCATTCAGAGCATACACCCTCTCAGAGTAAGAAACTACTAGATTGATTCTAAAGTAACTATGGTTTACCATGGGTTAGATGGATTAACTTCTCAACTCTCTATTTGCTAGATATTTTTAGGGGGGATCACACTTTTATTTGCCATAATAAAGTAATTTCTTTGTTAATGTAAAAACAAAAATGGTCCATTCTTCAACTCCAAACCAGAAAAATAGGAAAAAAAAAAGGACAATCCAAAGGGGCAAGTTTGAACATGTAGCATGCTAATCATAAAAAAGACTGCTCCACCTGATCTTTGGCACATGGATTGCATGCATCAGCCACTTTTCACTGGTAATAATTCACACCTATGGGTTAGAAAGTTACCAGTACAAAAGTAGGAAAAGAGGAGTGATATAATTCAGGTATACAGATTGCCAAAGTTAAGGGTAGCAGCAGGTAAAAAAAAGATTTGGGGTACATCCATATAGAAAGACAGAAAAGTTAATGGCAGATAAAGGTAAAGCTGTGCATCCTAGAATCAAGACAGGGAGTGATGTATAGTCATCTCACCCGGTACTGATTCTACCAGCAGTGTTTGGAATGGGAAAAGAACTGATTTGAGCCAAGAGAAAGGTAAAGCCGGGGCCTAAGAAAGAACTGGTTTGGCCTATTCACTTTTAACAAAGAGAATAATCGGCAGTAAAAAGAAAATGATGTATGCTTAGAAGAAATGACTGATGCCAATCAGTTTGTCAGTTCTTTGGACCGGCAAATTTTCCATTGCTACAGCTCAGGCGATGGTCTTTTAGCAAATCATGGTCAAGTCGATGCCAACGCGGCGTCGATTAGGATCAGGATGGGTGTGGGTAGAGATTGATTGTGGAAATGGGATGGAATTGTAGTATAGAATCTTTTGCAAATTTGCACGGCGATGGTGTGTTACCTGCTGCACTGCTGGCAGAAGCGCATCTCCCGGCCGGCGACGAGGACGAGGGGCGTCTTGGAGTGCGCCTCGCAGACCTTGTGCCGGCGGTGGTAGTCGCGGCACCTGCTGAGGTCGGCCTTGCAGCCGTCCACGGCGCACGACGGACAGTGGCCCGAACCGGCTCCGGCCCCCGGGCGCGGCCGCTTCAGCGGGCTCGCGGACGGCACCACCGCCGCAGCAGCCGCCGCGGTCGACGCCGGCACGACCGGACCACCCTTCGCCGCCGGCTCCTTCATCGCCGCGCCGTCCGGCGCCGCGACGAACTCCCCCAGCCCGCCGAGCTTGAGGTCGACGGAGCACTCCGGGCGGCTCGGCGGGCCGCGCGCGGCCACAATGCCCGAGACGGCCACCACGGGCGCGGGGGCGGCGATGGCGGGCACCGCGTCGTGCTCCAGCTCGGCCAGGTCCCAGGAAACCGGCATCTTGAGATCCCAATCCATGGTACTCGCCCGCAGCAGAGTTTCTTGGCCACCACAGAGCTTTCTGCCTCTCTCTCTCTCTGTCCCTCAGGGTCAGGTCACTGCTCGCCGGTTTGTCGTCTCCTCCGGCCGGTCCCTCTCACGCTACAGGCATGCCGCGACGAGGGCGACAACCAGCTAGCGACCAAGAATCATTGCACGGCGACCACCACCATCAGAGCGCGCGCGCGCACACACACGGGAAGAGCGGGAATGCACCAGATGAGCAGGGAGCAAGCGCAGAGAGGGGGCACAGCTTATCTTGATAGGGATGAGAGAGAAGCCGATAGAGGAATGGGGGGCGGCAGCATCAGCAGCAGCAGCAGAGGGCACACACGGACGGACGCGCACGCAACACAACAAAAATACCGAGGGACTGGACTTTGCTGGGGGGGGAGCAGTCAGTACTTGCTCGCAGAGGCAAGTGCAGGTGTGGGCGATGGAGCAGGGACAGCCATGGAGCTAATGGCTGTGGGGGTGGTATAGGAGGCAGCTGGGGAGGGAGGAGGAGGAGAAGGGACCGTACTAGCTATATCATTTTATTTTCCCATTCCTCCTCCTTTGTTGCAGTATTGGGGGGGCTATTGGTTGTTTGCTAGACGCCACTCATCCCCATCAAAACCCTGACAGGGATTCTAAAGCAGGAACAATGAATGGGGAAGGGCCCCTCTCAGCCTCAGTGCCATGTTCATCCTTTAACACCAGCATGGAAGCCTTGTGCTGCAATTATTGGAGGGAGAGGGGTTGGTTTGGTTGGGGTTTGGGGCTTGGGCACTTGCTTTTTCTTACCACATCACTGCTAGGGGCTGCAACAAAGGTGTGAAGAAAAAAAGGTTAATGAGTTAGGAGATGATCTTACTACTAGTAGAAGTTAGTCAGTGGTTTTGCTTAATGGACCCACACATATCTCTTTTTCCTGTCCTCTCACTCCAAGGAGGTGGCTCGGGCGAAACCCCTATCCGCTATAGTGGCGAACCATTTACTACACCTCCAACCCTTGCCCCGCTAGAGAAAGCCCAAAGATGCCCACATGGCGGATGGCGGTGCCTAGATCGATCTCTCATTTGCGTGACTTGCGGGAGCAATGACGAGTGTAAGTCTCGACCATGGTTGTATTGTGTTGTAGGACAACCGTGCTTTTCTACATTCTAAGTGTTCATCAGAGAGGGTTGACGGCCCGGATCTGTTGGTCCGACACCTAGAGATTGTTGCGGCATGTGCCACCTTCTGTTCCCTCTAGCGGGGAGATACACCTGGCGGAGCGGGTGCGGCACAAGACACAATGTATGATTCGTGAGTTTTGTGGCTTTCGATTGGCTCCTCTAAGACACCTTGGAGTGCCGCAATCGGCAAGGTATGTATGTCATGGACATGGGGTCGGTGTCTTCCCTTGATAAGTTTATGTGTGACTGTGCATCCGTATGGAGATGCCATCCAGGAGGCACACTGGCTTGACCGATGGACTTTTACTTTGGCGGTCCACTGTTTTGGAATTGGTTGAATGAACTGAACAAATTACTAAATCCTTAATTCATGTGGAAGTTACTTGGTCTATTTTAGAATCGTAGAAATGACTTGGTATGTAAGACGACTGGAGTTGTGTGGCACTTTCACCCCTCACTTCACTAATAAAGCAGCTTTTCATGCCCGTGGGTATTGAATGCAGCCTTCTAGAGCAGTTTCATTAGATATCTTCAGTATGTTGCTTGACAACATACTAATAGGCTAGATGTTGCTTAGAAGATCCATGTTATTTACTTTCCGTTGGCTGATCTTTGTGATGTGAGTTACAGTATAGACTTTGAATCTTAAACGTTGCAATAAAATGGATGCGTGCATCAGAGGTCAAGGTCACACTCCTTTTTCGAAAAGAGTCCAGTTTTACTACCCAGTGCCATTTGGTAACGGAATATTACTATTTAAAAGTGTGATTAATTAATGTCGAAATGAGCGTGTAAATTAAGCCTTCCTGGATATATACTGTGATGTTGACGGATGCAGGCATATGGTTTCAATGTCCTAGACAGTAGAGCAGCCCGTAGGAATAGGATAGTTTGGCAGGCAAGGCTAGTTTTCTGCTTGACAAATCCGGTCACGCGTTCATACGGTGGATTGTGACTGGGCTTAGCATGACGAACTTGTGACCGCAAAGATAGTACAAAGACAAGCAGTTTTGGCTGGCACGAGAGCATCTCTAGCTGATACCGCGTACTACGGTAGTGCAAAACATGGATGCAGTGTATCGTAAACTTTTTTTTTGCTGAAAAAGGCGGCGCAAAACAGATATTGCATATGTTATGGTACACATATATAGTATCTGTTCCGAGCTGCCGTTTTTCGGACTGCAAAACAGAACCGTGTATTCACCTCAGAAGTATATTTGCAGATTAAATTAAGCAATGCATACAAATTTAAATCATCAAATTGATCAATGTTATAGAATTACAAATCAACAATATTCCATAGTTTACAACAACAGTTCAAGAATGAAGAATTAGCACAAATGGATGAGAGTTCTCTATAGAATACAAATGGATAAAAAAACTCAATGGAAGCCCTTCCCAAACAAGGTCCAGCGGTGGATAATAAGATCTTGACGAATATTGGAATGTTAAGTTCTGTTTTCAATCTGCCGATAGGTTTTAAGGAATGCTTCTATCTTGTCAGGGTTTCTTATAGGCTTGACACGACAGCCAACATTGCACATCCTCCAAGGGCAACTTCTTGTCCCTCTCATCCTCAATGATCATGTTGTGAAAAATGACACATGCTGTTATGATGTTGTTCAGGTGTTTCTTTTGCCAGTAACGAACAGATCCTCGGACAATTGCAAACCTAACTTGGATCACACCAGAAGCTCTTTCAATCTCTTTGCGGCTGCTTCTTGACAAGTGCAAAATGAGCTTCCTAGGGTTTTGGGGTTTACTTATTGTTTTCACAAGTGTTGCCCATTATGGATATTTTGCAGTTCGTAGCGGGATGCGGTATCTGCTAGAGATGCTCTGACAAGCTTAGAGCATCTCTAGCAGAAATCCGGCATAATCCGAACCCAGAAAATATGGATCAGGGAAGAGGGATAATCGTATTCAGTGAGACAAAGTCACTGCGCAGAACAAACATCGGATACAAAACTAGAAATTTAATAAACAAGTCTGTGCCATGAAAACGATTGAACAAGTCCTTGGAAACCTGAAATTACGCGTGGGTAGAGAAATATTTTTACATTACTGAAGCAAACAGAAGGGTGGAACTACTAGTTCTACTAACCCTAACTCTAACCCTAGATTGGCGACTCTATTCACCATCATCAGAGTGCAGGGCCTCAGATCCCGAGGGAGAGGAAAGAAACCTTATCAAGTGGGTGCCACGCTCCGAACGAGGCCCCACTCCTCCTCAAGAGATAAAGCGGCCGCCTTCTGCACGTCGAGCAACTCATGATCTTGTTCGAGACAGACACAGGTGGTCACATCGTCCGGGTTTGCGCATGCCTCACAGAGGCGTTGCGACTGGATATCTCCGGCGGCTTGTTGGTCTTGTAACACCGGCAGGAACACTTCCCTTAGGACATCCCACCTGAAGATGCGAGCGGTGGTCTGGGAGAAGGGTCCACGTTGCCGCACCAGGACGGAAGTCCCTGGCCTCCGTGTCATGGGAGGGACCATCAAGGTTGCGACCAACGTTAGAGCCGTCACGATGATGGTTCCGGCAGGGGCTCCCATCGCGAATCATCTCTCCCTTCTAGTGTTCAGTACTAACTCAAGATACCATGTCTCCTTGCTAGTTTCCAATACTAATCTCAAATATTCCATCATCTTTTCCCACAAGTAGTGACCAAGTAGAAGTGGTGTAGGTCTGCCTCAGGCGGTACTGTACCGCAGGTATTTTCTTCATCCTTTCTACAGATCAAGTTTCGTTTGTTTTTCTATTTCTTTGTTAATCGATTTTATTGCTCTTTTAGGTCCGCTGTGAGGAGGTCGGTATCCATATCCGCTCGGATGAAGACTTGTGGATCAGTAGCTAGATTGTTTATAGCACAAAAATCTTCTAACTCTGATTTATGCAAAACGCTCGAGAGCTATAAAAATTGGAGATTATCTCTTAATAATCTCCTCTTTTATATTGTTCTTGTCTATAAAGACAAAAAATCAAGAGCTTCTCTTTTAGGTAATGGAATTTTATATCTTAAATATAATATATGAAAATAGAATTTTATATCTTAAATATTATGCAAATTATAATTTATTTGTGTCTAAGAAATTTTTTGTTAACGATGATTATCATTAACTTTTGTGCCGCCCTTGTACAAATCACGACAGAAAAATGCACCACATCTTGTTGGAGATATGACCTAGAGACCAACAAAAAAGTTTTTTTATTGTTCTATCTCATATGTTTATAATAGTTTTATACCATGCTAAAATTGTATTAAGCGGAAACATTAATACACATGTGGTATGTAAACATACCAAGTCCCTAGTTTCCTCTAGACGACTAGCTCGTTGGGCAATCGATGATCGAGATTTTCTGATGATAACGGGATCACACTTCATTGGATGAATGATGTGATGGACACACACCCATCCATAGTATTACAATATGATTTAGTTACAAATTTCAACATTGCAATATGTAGCAAAGTGTAATAACTCAATCCTTTAACCATGAGATCATGTTTAATCACTAACACCCGCGATTGCTTTGACTGCATCAATCGCCACACCATAATAGGGTGATCATAAAGGTGTCTATTAGGTATTGCAAAGGGGGATGTTGAGGCGTATGCATTGAGATCGGGATTTGCCTATCCGAGTGATGGATAGATACTTTGGACCCACTCGGTGAGATTACATCAATGAGCTTGCAAGCATGTGACTAGGTCATGTAGATGTAATATCACGGGAACGAGTAAATATGTTTGTCGGTAACAAGATCGAACTATGTATGTTGATACTAGAGATCATATCTTGGACAAACTAGGTATCGTAGGACAAATGGAATGAAACTTAACGTTTAAGGTTCAAGCGATCATGTAATTCATGGAAAGCGTGGGGGTCACCATGGCTTTCCAGATCCCTCTGTTTATAATTGATTGGAGAGGTGTCTCGATCATGTCTACATGTTCCCGAACCGTGAGGGTGTCACACTTAAGGGTAAGATGCTTAGGGATGATCCGCGAGCATAAGAGAAATAGAAGAGAGAGAACTAGAATCGTTCCCGGGAGAAACCGAATATGTTTAGATGGGTTCGAAAGGTGTTTCAAAGTAAAAAGAATTAAATAATAAGTATTTAGTATTAGTTAATTGAATTAATTATTAAATATATTTATTTAATAAATAAAAAGGGGCAGCCCACCTACATGGGCCTTTTTCGGAGGGGAAAAGGCCCATGAGAGGCCACCGGCCTTGGAGGCCATGAGCGCGCGGGGTAGGAGGCCAAACACCACTGCCGGCCGGCCCTAGGTGGCCTAGGAATGTGGGATGGGGCCCACTCCCATCGCCGGCCGCCACCTCCACTCCCTCATCCAAGTTTAGTCCCACCCTGAGACTTGGAGGGAGGTGGTGCCTTCCTTTCCCTATATAAGAAGGGGAGATACCTCTCCCCATCTCAATCCCATTAGCTTTTGTATTCTCCTCTCTCTCTCACGTGTGTGTTTTCCAGTTTGGAATGTGCATAATGAGGTAGAGCTTTCTCCACCATACGCACGCCATCGTGCAATTGGAGTCGGTCCGGGTCTTATTCTTCCGCTGCTTTCCTGGACCAGAGCCCATGAGACACCTTCTCGAATGTGTGTAGTACTTCGGAGGCACCACCAGTTGTGGTGCTAGACGCTTGGACGCCTACTCGACATTGAGGTCGGCTATGCTTGGGATACATCAACAACGCTTGAACGGGAATGTAATCCCGCTTTCGTTCTTCAAAGGTATGAATAGCGAATCTCTCTCATTACTTTACATCTGCATAGATTAATCTTTGCTATGTTCTTCTCGTCGTTAGGATTTTTTTCTGCTACAGAACTCTTCGTATATCACAGTTACATGACACTAAATTTCCGTCATTATGTGTAATGTACCGAGGCGCATCCTCTGTTGTGCCGTGGAAATGCTAGGTCGGCAGATGACGTTGTGCCGAGCCAAAAAATATTGTCGATGCACTTTCCCCGACGTAGTTATCCCTAGCAGTTTTTTTGGCATACCAGCACGAACATGGTGATTAGGTATATGACTCGGCGCCTATAAGCGCTAGGTCCCAACGTCCATGTTGTAGTGTCCTCTTGTCCACGATGGGCCCTCCCATGAGCAGCACCGGCCATTCCACCCCTCCCCAACCCCGAGTCCCACCCCTCTTGTGGCGCCGACCTGCTTCGGCCCCTATAGCCACAGGTGTTTAGCCCTCCTATTATCATTGTTTGGACGACGGAGTTGGTCGTCCCTTGGATCCAACACCACCGTCGATAAAGGAAGGTCTTGAAACTCGACGTGCTTTCCACCGCCGTTTCAATCCATGCCGTCTCCGTAGGGCATCCTGTGTGTGTGGCCGTGCTACGTGATTTTAGTCCGGCTGCATTATCTAGACTTCATTAGCCGTTGGTTATGGCGTGGCCACAATTTATTAATTGGGACTTACTTTGAAATTTTTGCAATGCCTTAGGGATGTATATGTGACCATTGCTTATTTCTTTGTCACATAGATCATCATGGATAGCTCGGACAAGTTTTTCTACAAGAATTTCATCGACACATCGTACCTCCGATGATGACATTGATTTCCTCGTGGATGAGGCTATGCTCATCGAGGTGTGGCCGATACATCAGACTCCTCCTTCGAGGACGAGTTTTTCTACAAGCATTTCATCAATACATCACACGTCCTCCGTCGTTCCAAGAGTTTCTCCATGTGCACCATGAAATTCGCGATCGAACAACTAACAATACACTTCAAAATGATTTGGTTGAGCATATGTGGGCTCACATAGAAAGCCAATAGTTCTCTTATTTAAACTTGAACTTATTTGTCATTGTATAACTATGCTCGACAATGTTCGAACTTGTTTGATATCATGTATTGCAAAACTGCCCAATTTAACAAAATAGGGGCAATGGAAAGATGTCTGAAAAAGGGTAGGGGAAATGGGGGTTTCCTTTAGGGAAACTCTAAGGGAGACCCGCAAACAGACCCATTCGGCCCGTTTATGTCCGTCCGAACAAAACATAGCACCCAACAACCCTCCACAAATAACGATTTGTCCTTTTTTGGCCCGGACAACCCAATTTCTTCCTCAAATTTGGACCAGATTTGCGGTGACCTCGTGGACGCGCTCGGCCTGTCCTCTCTGTCCGGTGACAGGTCCACATGTCAACCCTACAAAACTCCCCACCAACCCACATTTCTTTTCACCATCGCCGCCGTTCACCACCGCCACCTGTTCACCTTGGAGTTGCGCGTACTCCTTTGAGTTGCCCTTAGGTGCACGGCGTGGATAGGGGAAGACAACACGTCCGTCTTTGTCCTCTTAAGATCCAAACGTATTAGGGAGTCTCTACCGGGCTGACCCAAACGACCTGAACGCGTCCGAACCGGTCAGCGTGGACTGGCGGACAGCTGCGCACCGGCCTAGCAGGGTGACCCATCCGGACTGACTCGTGCAGACCGACCCATCCATGCACCAAATTTGGGCCACGATTGCGCCGTCCCGGACATCGCGCTTGTCCTCCCGCGTCCTCCCTTGACCTTGGTGGTCCCTATTGTCACTGGCACACAAACCACTCCACTCCTCCCTCCAAAAACCCTCTCCCATATTTCCACTAGAGGGAGCGGGAGCGGAGGCGATGTATCCCGCCGCCACGGCCAATGTTGCGCCCTCCGGCGGTCCCGTCGCCAAGAAGCGCGGCCGAGCGAAGAAGCTGACCAAGGATATGATGGCGAAGGAACGGAAAGTTGAGTCGGAGAAGCGCGCTGGAGGCAGAGGCCAGGGCCAAGGAGGCTGAAGCCAAGATCATGGCCGAGGATAATGCCATCACGCTCACCGACTTGGATACCATCACCGACCCCGATCGTAGGGCTTGGGTCGAGAGGAAGCAGCAAATCATCCGGACCCGCGATGCTTGAAGGGCAATGGCGACGGTGAATGCCACTTTTTGGGAGGAACTTGCCACCTTTTGGACATAGTGTATGATATTGCTCCCTTTTGCACATTTCAGATGAATAGGCCCCTTGTTGGCGTTGCCCAAAGGGCAATGATACACGTCTGTCATATTATTTGTTTGTCAATTTGTGTATTTATATATGTATTTGTGCTGGTTGGCAAAGGATTGGCCAATTGGCCAACGATGACACCAACGGCCAGGACAGACAGATGGGTTGCGCCGCTGGGTGCGGTTTGCTGGACAAGCCGAAGCACGACCCAAATCTCCCCGCGGCCCGACCCATTCAGACCATAACAGACGTTTTGAGTCGCCTGTTTGGTCGGCCTGGTGGAGATGCCCTTGCTCTATAGCTAGGCATGGACTGCCCCGCCTAGCCCGAAAAAACCCGATGGGCCAGACTTTTTAGGCCCGCGAGCCAGGTCTAGCCTTCAGATCTGCGGTCCAGTGGCTGCACGGCCAAATGAAAGACACAAATAAGGGGAGGTCGGGCCGCAACCGACGGCCCCAAGGATTCTGCACTAAGCGGGCTGGGCTCGGGCCTAGTTTTGGGGACCGATAGCCGGGCTGGGCTCGAACCTGAAAAATGCTCTGGTAGGTTGCTCCCAGTGACCCAAACAGATTAAAACGAATTTTTTGGTATCCCAAATACTAGGTGACCCGTCAGAGAATATGGGCGGACGAACTTGTAACTTTGCAAGTTTGGGCACATGACTCCAAGGATACCAATTTAATACAAAAGTCTTATTCACACAGTCCTAGACCTGGACTAATTATGTGTATTTAATTTTTGTTTGTGTGTAGGCCACACAGTTCCTGACTCGAATAAAAATATTCTCTGAGCAAACTTGCACTTGTACCATTAGTTCAATACAATATTATTTTAATCTCCCACCATCAAGATACAGTACTCCCAACTGCACGCACCTCTCCCCAGGTCCCTGATCCAGTTTGATCTGAAAAAACAGTAGCCGATGGTCCAATTATCCATCACAACTCACAAGTACACTATTTATTAATTTTTAAATACCATCAGTTAACACTTTGTCGCCACATGGGAGGCACTTGCCAATGTGAGAGTTTTGTACTTCTATATACCAAGAAAAAACAATATTGTACATATAGCGCTTGGATGCTTGATTGATTGGAAGGGGGCTCCAGGAAAAACCTTATCTGTGGCTCTCGAGGCCATGATATGCATGGGCTGGTTTGCTTGTTTGTTTGCTCCTTTTAGGTGTTGTGGACAAGCTGTGGAGAGCAGAGGATAAGCAACTCTAGAAAGGAAAAAATGGGGTGTGAGATGATAGGTGAAAGATTGCACTACCATGATAGCCGAAGGATTACACTATCATGATAGGCCACCTTGTAGATATAGCCTTTAATTTGCAAAAAACACACATTTGGTGTGGAATGATTGGTTGCGAAAAGTCCTGCCCCGTAGGGCGTATCCCATGCACTGTGTCTTGTGGTGCAATTGGTGCACTCATGCTCAAACAAACATCCATTCGTAAAATGTATTTTTCCAGCATTGCGGACACTGTGTAGGACACCGATTTTTGATAGAAAGAAATAATGGTGTGTATTTTTCAGGAATCTTTTCGGCAGCGACAAAAATGTCACTTCAAATAATCCTTCCTTCTTTTTAATTTTTTGTGGGAAATGATGTCTTTCCTTCCGTCTTTCCTCTAACTAGCAGGGTGGCCCTCACAAATGCGAGGGCATTATATTTTGTGCGCCTAAATGACCAAGAAAATAACCTATAATTTTATGTGTATTTGATATTGTAAATATCAAGTAGTAATACAAATCTCTAACCGACAGAATATACTATGGTAAACAAAAATATCATACTTTGGGAACAACTTTTCATTTGGAGCCAACAATTTGCATGCCATTTCCAAAAAATATCAAATTGATGGCCATATGTGTCGTTCCTACCAGATATTAGATAAGTCGGTTGAGATAAGTACACAATTATTGATGCAAGATAAATTATTTCCTAATTAATATGTATGTCAGGTATAATAATCTAATTCTTGATTAACTAACAGATCGCCATTTGACTTCAAGTTTTCAGTATTTGAGCATTGCTCATGACTTACTCCTCAAATAATGCTTCCATGACTATGGCGTGACTCGACTATGCAGTATATGAGTGGAGCAAAACATTCAAGGGTCAACATGTGTATCTATGAAGCGCCGACAGGCTCTCTGATTAGTTATGTCTATCAGCCACACACAATGTTTTTACATTTATCATACCAAATATACATTGATGGTTGCCTAACTAATAATTTGGATCGACATGGCAATAGTTTCTTGATGTTTATGGAGTTTAATTTTGTTGAGTACCTGGCCATATTTGAGCCATATGATTAACCAAAACGGAATATCCATTTGGATGTTAGATATTTATTTTATTATTCTAAAAAGTTGCAAGGGCATAATTATTTATACATGACTACCAAGTTTTTATTTCATACAAAATTTCAATGAACATCTTAGAGAACTATCCCAGATGAGATGACGTATCCTTGGAGCAACCAAGGGAAAGCACCCTCCATGGAGCGATCGTGCGCTCTGCCTACCACATCGCATTGTACATAACTTGCCGAACATATTTAGAGGTGCATGTTTCCAGCTGAGCGTGATTAAAAAGAAACTTTTGTTTTTTACTTCCGCCCGACATACTGAACCATATGCTTAACCAAAACAAAATATCCATTTCGAGGTTAGATATTTATTTTATAGTATTCTTGGATCTTGCAAGGGCATAATTATTCAAACTTTACCGCAGAGTTTTTCTTTTACAAAATTTGTATGCGTATTTCTGGAGAACCATCCCAGATGAGATGATGTATCCTTGGAGTGAGATCAAGAGAGAGCTCCCTCCATGGAGCGACCGTGCTGTTTTGCCTACCACGCCACATCGTACATAATTTCTCGTACATATTTAGAGGTGCATATTTTTAGCTGAGCCTGTTAAAATAGAACTTTTGTTTTCTACTTTTGTCCGATCATACTGAATATTGACTTCATCTTTTTTTTCACAACTGACTGCATCTGTATACATTTCTATTTCCCTTTTCTTTTGGAAAAGAGTCCATGAGCTACACGTCTTCTGGACGTAGATGCAAATCGAAGGAAAGTTTTGTAGGCTCCACGGTCGGGCCGGCCGGCCGGGCAGTCCACGTACACTATCTTCGCTTTCAATTTACGTGTCATACACCCATGTGTACATGTTTAACATTTTACGTAACACGTTTTATCTCTTAATCTCAACCGTTAATATGCGGATCAACGTAGTATATTTTATAAGCCTATGTGGATCAACCTAGTGCCTCGAAAAACAACTTTATATTGTTTTTAGTATATAATAGATTTCTTCTAAAAAATTCGACATATTATTTTATGGATGTGCGTGGTCAGATACCACACAACACACATCACTCATTTCATTTTGCCCTCATTGATTTTTGTCTTCTCCTTTCTCACCGATGCAAAGAGACGTTCTATGATAGTAACTCACGAGGTGTTGTCGGGTCCGCCGATGATTGCCCACAATGCATGTCCACGACACATGTGAAGAAACCGCCAAGCCGTACGAGAGAAATTGATGGCAGTTGTCAACAAGGTAGGTATTGTCACTGTAAAGCTCTAGGAGAATCCAACGGGATCCAATTTGTTTTCTTGTGAATCGGAATTTTGACACCGAATTATTGACACAGTATAAAATAGGCCAACTCAGCAATTTTTAAACTCACTGTGTGTTTAGGCCTATATATGGGATTGGGCAAGACAGGATCCTAGTTAATCAACGGCATACAAATTCCGTTACTAGATGACAGGACATGGAGAGTTGCCGTCCAGTAGTAATAATCAGCCAAAACTTGCACGAAATGAAAATCTAAATGCACTACCATAAGCTTGGTGTCTAAGCCCTGGGCATTAGTTTTTCTGCAACTTATGTAACCTAGTAGTATCGAGTTGTAGTAGCTAGTACTAGCCGGAAACCCCTTTCTACACCCCTAGCAAAGTACTCTCCAACTTAACTTAGAACATCTCTAACAGCAGCTGCAATTTACGGCAGCAGTGCGAATAATCGTCGGATACGGCACCGCGGGGCAAAAAACGGCCCCATCAACTGCCGCATCTTGTTCTGGTGCCACATTTTTTTCGTCAGCGTGGCCCCGTGCTGCATATATGCGGCAGATAAGCAGCTGCCGCAAATCCGAGACATGCAACACGCGCAGCCCAACCGTCAAAGCCCTCACCTACCACCTACGGTGTTGCAGCCGCTGGTGGCCGCCGATGCAGATTCCATCGCCGTCAAGCCCCAATCCCAGTAGATCTGCATGCCCTCACCTAGCCCCAATCGGCCTTCTCACCGGCCAATCGCCGTTGACGAGATATTATTGCACCGCCGCCACCGGTCGAGGGGCTCCACCGGCTTCCTCAGCGTTCGGATGCAGCCTTTCGACCACTTCGCCGCCGATCAGCCATGACGGTGTCGGCTGGTGGCTCGGCACCTTTGACTCCGACAATGAAGTAGCGTGCGCGTATGATGCAGCGGCGTCGAGGTTCGTCCGGTCGCACCACGACCTCAACTTTCCGGACATGCAGTCGCTGCAAGAGGCGGAGTTCCTCAAGCCGGAGATGTAGTGGGTGAACCGTGACGCGCGCCAACAGCGGCGCGACGCCCAGGCCACCGAGCTCGATGACACGAGGATGTCGTAACTCCGTCTCAACCACTCCGAATACGTGCATGCGGATCTGGACTTCTACGCGGTGGTGGTGAAGAAGAAGAAAAAGAGCTCCATCGGCGCAGGTCCGTCCAACCCCGCGCCACCGCCACCCGTCCTTGTCAACGATTCAGTTGTCCCTAGGGTCCCATTTCTGGCACGAATGCGACGACTCCGACATCGATTGGGAGTAGATTTAAGGGTTGATTTGTAGTTTTTATTTTGAACTATGTTAAACTTTGTTTAAATTCCGCAATGTAGTTTAATTTTTTGTAGTCTACTTTGGCGCAATGCAAAAAAATTCTGCTGGAGAAAAATGCAGCAGCTGGTAAAGCGGCCATAGTTTTGTTGCCGCAAAACTGCGAAACTGCTGTCGCATTTTGCAGTAGTTGTTAGAGTTGCTCTTAGTAGTATAATTTTCATGATATATAAAAATATAATTCATAGTATACTATGGTGACCCAGCATACCGCTGCATGTTGTAGTGTGCAAGTCGTTGGCATAACACTCACAGAATGCCGTTCCACGAATATTACACCCAACGAAGTAGTACAACAGAAACATCGCAGGTCCAAGGTATAACTATATTATTCATATCAAAGATCTTCATAGAATATTCTCAGAACTTCTATAACACAATGAGATCGTTAGATAAGTTTGTGTTCAAACCAAGATCCAGAAGAAGCGGCTTGTAGTCTAGTCTAGATCTAGATCTACCTCTAGTCCTATCTCGATATCTAAAGGCTCTTTATTTGTCCTACCAACAACTTCTATTGGTATGGATTCTATTCATGGAAATTAGATCCCATCTATGTTTATCTAGATCTCCATGATCACAAAATTGAGACTGTCTTCTTTAATTCCGTTGAACTAACGTCGACTTCCCTTCGATGCCTTCCTAGGTCTTCTAGTACCACATTTTGCAGTCTCGTCATTGACTTCAAACCTAAGCAAGAGTAAGAATGAGTACATGAGGTACTCAACAAGTCCTATCTATGTGGTTATTTGATGCACTATCTATAGCCGTGGATCAGATATCCTAGGCTTGTGTAGGTTTTTGAAATCGGCTTTTTAGAAAAGGTAAGTTTTAGTTTATAAAATTCTATATCTATCAGTCTTCACGGGTTGTGAGAACTTCATGGAGTTCCTTTCCACGTTGCGATCATAGTTCTTTCGCAGAATAGGGATTATCATGACACGTTTACTTTTACCCACAAACGTTTTTAGCCTTGTTACACAACTGGGAAATGTTGGCCAACATATTCTCATCCAAACTTCCTTAGTCTTAGGTCTAGTCTAAAAACTAGCCAATCACTAGCCTCTCCGTGGCCCCATTGCCAACCCTTTGTAACAGTTTTTGGTCACAAGACCGGTCACTGCCCACCCTTTGTAACACGTTTTGGTCACAAGACCTATGCCCAATTATCCTTCCTTCTAATATACTTAGTCGTTATCCCAAGACATAGGATAAGGCATCATGGGATCCCACCCATTGCTATTCTCCGCAAGGAACAACCAACCAACTAAGTATACGAGGACAAAAGGGAGGAAGAACGTCTAGCTGACTTGCCCGTCCCATTCCGGGATCTGTGGTTAGCGTTGTTTATACGATGCTTTTATTCACTTAGTTAAGTCCTAACTTTCACGATACAATAGAATCTTCACCACATGACTTCCCAAATATGTATTCCAACCAGGATTCTATTTCCCACCATTTCACATTTTAGTTATTTTTTACTTTTAATGCGGTGATAGAGTTTTTGAAAAGGGTTTTTGTAAAATAATTCAAAGGATATGCAAGATTGCACTTGCAGATGGTATGGAAGCCTGGTCTTGTAAGATTTATGCAAGACTAAACTTGACTTCTAGTTGTAGGTTATGCAATTAGCATCTTCTACTGTCATATGATCCAAATGAAAGAATAGCATCATCGGTCCGGTAAGAACTAGTATTTAAATATGTCAATCTACTGGGATGCATAGTATATGAAATGCAAATGTTCTCATCCCTCATTACTAAATCCCAATTGATTTTGTTCACATTTTTGTCTTAGCGTTGATTTGGTGTTTTTTAAGGATTTGGTTTTAGGTTTAAGTTTACTTCACTCAGTAAAATAGAGTTTAAGCATTCATTACTTCTTTTAAAGCTCAATATTATAACAAGGGTTGGCATGCTTATTTCTAACTAGTGAGTAATCCTTTCTTAAGCATTCTTTTAAGTGGTTTTAAGGTTGTATGGAAATAGTTTGTTTTAACTTTGTTCTTTTTAGCAAAAGTAATAACTTTTGAAGAAAGATCTCATTTGACACTATTTTATTATCTTTTTTATCTAAGTCAACTATGTATTCTTTGAGTGCACATAAATTGGTTTTAGTCTTTTAGGAATTTTAAGTAATAAAGAATTGAATTTGAAATTCTTTTATTTTTTTATGTTTTTTTTTTAAATATTAAATTGTTATTTGTAATTTTAATATTCCTTTAGCAAACATTTTTAGAAATTAGAATATCACTTATATTTATGTTTATCTATGTTAAATAAGTTTTTTTAAGTGTTTATAACTTGAATTTTATTCATTTCATGTTTTTATGTTTTAATCTTAATTAGGTGAAGAACTTCATTAACCATGTGATTGATGTGGGTTCATCAAGGCATGATCATTTGAGTTGCAAAACATTTTTAGTTGATTTTATTTAAGTTGATGGATCTGTCTAACGTAATGCAAATGGGTTTAGTTTCATAAGATTCCATATATTTTGTAAGTTACAGATGGGTTAATAATGCATGGTTATTATGCACTTTAGACCTTATGATTTTGTGTTCTTGATTACCATAGGATCATACAGATGCGTAGAATACAGTCTAGATTAAGTAGATATATTGATGGACTAATTTCTAGTGATTTTATATGTGCTTGAACGATCTAAAGAGAGATTCCTAGATTAATTTTAGTTGTTATGATTCAAATTCTTGAATGTGTTCTTGAACTTTTCTTGGGACAATGGTTATGAGTTAATTCTTCCTCACATAATAATATGCGATTTTAAAATATCACTTCACCATGAATATTGGAACCTTCAAATGAATGCCTTGTTCAAAATGAAGAGTTTGAACACTTCAATGATTCCATGGTTTCATTACTTTCTCTTAGACGTTTATAAGGATTTCTGCAATCATTACTTGATATGATGATGCAGAATAACTAGTAGGGTTTTCCATTTGAGAGAAATCTTAAATGGGTTCCTTTGTGTTTTAAAAGTACTTCATAAGATCTTGTGTCACTCAAATTTGAGTTAAGAGACTTAAAAAGAATTTGATAAGTGATTTTAGTAGATTCACTATTGACAAATGGGAGTGAGTGGTTGTAGATGTTCTTATGATGAGAATCATAAGATAATCTTTGTGTGTTTTACCCAAGTAATTGCTTTGTATCCTCTGGTAAGATTAACCATAGGACAAGGTTTAGGTTTAACTTAGATGTCTAGAATCACATTCCTATCATCTTAACACTAGGGTTTAGTGTAAGAAGAATACAATTACAATACAAGTGTGTGAGGTAAGGATCACATCATCATCTAAGTTCTAAGGTTTATCAGATAGACAAGATATTGTCTTTTAACCATAGAATCATGTCTATGATTGGTGGATAGAGATGAGTCATTAACTATGCATGAGAACATAGAGTTGACTTACTCTCTAAAGTACCATGGCATATCAAGTATATGCCCTAGTTTGGAATAGAGTGTTACATCCACTTAATTCCCCTCAGTATTAAGTAGGAATTACATTCATCAAAAGAACTCGATACATGAGATGACCTCATGAATAGATTTCAAGGAATAGTCATAGGTTGCTCAAGTGACTTGGATGTAAATACTTGTATGGGTTTGGCTACTAATTGGCCCAACACTAATGAGTTGTCAACAAGGTCTACTTTAGCTAGAGTGTAGGTGAAATAATAAGTTTTCCCATCTGAATTTGGTACTATCTTGAGGTAGAGATAAGTCAAGATTTAGATAGATCAGAGTTTGGTTTATGTACTTGTATGTTTTACTTGCTGCCTGACTCTTGTCACTCACAAGTATTGGTAGAACAAATGATATTTAGATAAGATAGAGTAAGATAAGATAAGAATACTTTTGATCTTGTTTTGGTGGAATGGTCATGTGTCAAGAATTATTCAACACATGTGTTAAATGAGGTTTAGAGAAGATGAGTTAAGAATCAAGTTTTACTTTCTTCTTAAGAATGTATTGTGTGTTAGTTCACTTTAGTTCACAAAATCTACATCTATCCTTTCTAACATAGAAGTTTACCAAAGATTATTTTAAAGTTTTAACACTCAGCATGATGAACTAGTTCTAAATCATTTGCTCAAGTGGGACTTTAATCACTTTGACAAGTTCTATCAAAAAGTTTTTATTTCTCCTGGATTTTTCATGCATGGATACAGTGCAATATCTATATTCTATCCAGTTTCGAGTCTCTCCAATTTACGGGATGTTACATATATTGACCAAATTAATAGTTAAACTTTGTCTTAAACTACATGTGTGCGTGTTACACTAAACCGGAGGGATACATTTTCATTTCATGCTTCCCATTGTGCATGTGAAACTAATAAAGGCACCTTCAACGCGGTGACCTATTTGTCCGCAAGAGTCCAATTTGTGTCCCTATGGACAGAGCATCATGGCGACCAACTTGAGCAACATGAACCCAATGAGAGAGGGTTTGTTTCGAGAAGAAGAAAAGATGATACCACATGAGTAACTTATCGCGTGTTTTGAGAAAAAATCACTCGATAAAGGTATGGCATATAGTCATTTTGTTTTGGAAAGGCCTTATGTTATGGTAACATAGCTACTCCCCTGGTTCTGTTTAACAAGCCTGCACGTAGTTTAAGAAAAACTTTAACTGTCAATTTGGTCAACCTATGAATTATATGCCATAAAAATTATATCAATACATTCATATTCAAAAGAAGTTTCCAATAGTATAATTGTCGTGACATACAATTACGAACTAAATTAATGGTATTTTTCTTAAACCATGTGTATGCCTTCGGAGTTGTGCGTGTGATACCAATAAAGGCAACTCAAAGTTGTGACCTATTCATCCACGGGCATCCAATTTGTGTCATCATGATGGCCAACTTGAGCATCATGGACCCAATGAGAACGGTTTATTTCGAGAAGAAGAGACGATCCACAATCGAGATGAGTAATCACTCGTTACCTTTATCACACCATATCGTTTGTTTGTATGATCTATGTGTTGCGGTCTCATTCTTTTGGTACTGTATGTTGTCGCCGGTGCGGCTAGTTGAACTACAAAATCAGTGGTAACTTTTTTGATATCATCTCACAAGATTTATTTCTAATCATTTGAACTAAAAACAGTGAAAAATGGGCAAAAAGGACAATCCGGGCCAAATGGGTCTCTTTGTTATGTGACATGGCATATATAAGGCAGCCATGGGCTCTCGTCGATTCGTGGTGTGCCTACACATTTTGTGTTCGTTTTGCATCGCTCCGTTGGAGTTGCCCTGGTGCTAGTCATGGCGGTATCATAAGCTATTGTATTAGTATGGCACTAACTCCTATAGTGCATGATGTCATAGGGGTAGTGTCATAGAATGATTTATTTACTACTAGCATATAGTCATTTTGTTTTGGAAAACACTATGTTTTGGTGACATAGCTATTTCTTCCGAGCCGCGCACCTAGTTAAAGAAATTAACGTCAGTTTGGTCAACAACTATGTACTATATGCCATAAAAATAACAATATATTTGTATTCAAAAGTAGTTTCCAATTGTACATAGTATAATTCATATTTATTAATCACATTAATGACCAAGCTGGTTCCGGTTTGTGCCTGCTAAGCTGAACCAGAGGGACTAGTACAGTTCGGTATCAACTTGGTGCTGATATATATTGTCGGGGAAAGGCTCGGCAAGTAGCTCATTCTACTAGGAGGCTCAATCCCGTACTACTAGTATTAAGGATGCACTTTCTAGCTAGGGTCACCGAGTCTCCACTGTCGAAAAAAAAGTCACCGATTGTCAAAGCTGGCAAATTTATGCAAATAAAGTCACTGATTGTCAAGGCTGGCAAATTTACGCAAATATCAGACCGATTTTGATTCGTCAAGGCAAGGCAAGATGTTCACCAATAGGCAAACGTTATGCCGCTGAGTCGCTTAATTTGGAAGCGAGTGAGTAGCAAACTTTTTTGTTGGCGCGGTGGAGTTACATGGCGGGAGCGTGATCTGAACGAGGGAGGGAACCACGTGCGGTGCCTCCAATAAGACGGCGAGAATGTGAAAACTCGTGGAACGGGCGGTTGGATCGTTGCTTGCTTCCCACTGTGCATCATGGAGGGCAGGAGACGCACGGCTTCCCCATCTTCTAATCAATGTGCTCGCCGAGTCATTGGACATTGGCGATCTCGTAATCAGGACCACAAAAATAGCTACTCCACTAGAGTACTAGCAGTGCAGATGGTAGGCGCTGAAGAGTGCCGCGATCTGGGTGGCTCTAACAGTCCTCTCTCCTAGATGGATGGAGAGAGCAATTTGGCTGTAGTTCGTCCACTGTAGTGATGCAACTCGCAGATCGCTGGTATCCGCACGCCACATTGTATACAAGTCCAGAATCGGCGTTCACACGCTCCACATTTTCTGACTCCCGTCGATCTCCACGAACCCTCGCCGCCAAACAAGATCCTGTCCGAGAGCCGCTGGTGGTTGTACTACCCGCTAGTCCGTCAGCGACTCGCGTACGTGACCGCTGCTGTCGACCAGCGAACGCGGCCTCCCGCAGCCGGAACAGTGGCCGGGAGGGGGACGGGGACGGGGAAATTTTCATGCCGCCAACTTTTTCTTTGCTTTTTAATACTACAGTAGTATACACGCTTTCTTAGTGTGAAACGTGTTCCCTCGTGGCGTTGTCCTTGTCCATATCGCGGCGCCACAGGTTCGCTACAAGCTACTTGGCGCGCCCAAGCAAAACACGAAAAGTGACAAAAGAGTTAAACCTGCCGCTGGGTATCCATTACTACTATCACGTCCAAACCCTCCCCAGCGGCAGCCTTAATAGGAGTGTCGATTTTCTATTGAACCGTCTGTAAACTCTCTTTGTTGTCTCTTTTCGAGCCTTGCTGACAGACATCGTTCTCTCCGAAGTTGTCATTGTAACTGATTTAACAAGGAAAGCTACTTAATCCGTGTAGTTACGGTTCACATGAAGGTGTTGGCAATTCTTCACGTTTGGACAACTTCAAAGAAATCATACTAGTTTGGTCAAAAAATGCAGACCAATTTATTACATACAGCAGGTGTCAGCCAGTCGCCACGTTTAGAATACTTAGGACAACTCCAATGGCAGACTCTATTTCACTCTTTTTTTATTCCCACCATTTTGACATACAAATTTTGTCTTGCTAGATTTTACACTCAAAATTAACTATACAATAATTAAAATATTCAAATAACATAGTTTATGTACACAGTAATTCAAATTTTGGCTAGCTAGATTTTACACTCAGATAAATTATACGATAATTATAATATTCAAATAACATAGTTTACACAATAATTCAAATCTAAAATGTAAATTTTAATAATCCTAAAAAACTGTTGTCCGACACAAGACAATAAATGTGGACTACACTATATATCAATGGAAGATTCAAACTATAAGCGAGTCTATCTCACTTGGTTAGGAAATGTTACAACCCAACCACCTAGGTTTAAGTACTCAGGATGCGTAATTGAGTTCTTATTATTTCGAAAACAAAATCATTGTAGGGGTTTCCCCTACTCCCTCCGACCCAAAACTTCGATTTGTCTAGATTCAGATGTATCTAGACATGTTTTAATGCTAGATACATCCGAATGTACGCAAATCTAAGTCAATTAATTTGGGTCGGAGGAAGTACCATATTCCCTTTCAAAAAAAAAAACATGACGCTCCCTCCCATGCAGACATCGAATGAGGACACGTGCATGCATGAAAAATCTACCATCTCATCATGGACATCATCACACTACTTGAAAAATCTGAATATTCAACTCCTAATCAGTTCATCCAATTAGCGATCCATTTTCCTCACTGAGTTCATCTTGTGTGGAGTTCAAAACTAGACCTTGCGTTCCTATGTTTTGATGAACTTTTTTATCTCATTAGTTGTCATGTTACGACAAATTGATTGCCAGATTAACATTAACATTTATCACAATAATAATGCATGGTTACCAGATTTTTTTACGTGTTTTCAGACATTGCAATGCTATTGTAGAACAAAAGAACGAGTATTCAAGTGTTTCCAACAGTTAAGAGACGGTATCATGCAACCTTACATCGTTGTAGAATGGCGTATAGCAAACTAACAGTCAAGTTATTTTAATTCGATAATTAGTGTATAGTCTGGCAAGTACACGACAACAGTGTATAGACGGGCAGCGGGTTTTGCATCGGCAGGCGTCGCGGGGTGTTGGACCTAAGCGCGCACGGCATGGCCACAGTGACGAGGTCTTGGAGGATCTGCAGGTGCGGAGGGCTTGTCGTGGCGGCGCGGGCTCGTCCGGGTTTCAATCTGGGCCGCCAAGGAGGTCTCATGGTGGAGGCGATCTCCTGTCCCTCTCGCGGTGGCGGCTGCCCGGATTCGCTCTGGTTGTCTTCTACAACTAACTCACGGGCAGTGGTGATGATCCGGACGGCGGCTTTCGTCGTGGCGACGGGGAGTCTAGGCGTGACGAAGGGAGTGTTTTGTCGATCGCCGGAGTCTTGGCGAAGGAGGGAAGGTGTGGTGGTTTGTGCCGGTCCTTGTTGAGCGGGCGTGAGGTTCGGGACTCTTCGCTAGGTGAAAGCCTTGTCTTGGCGCTAGCCAGGACCGACGACGGTGACGCCCGTGGGCGCCGCATCCTTCTTGAAGTCGTCGTCGAAGCGGGAGTTTCATGTTCCTCCGTCTGGGCTCTCCGGGGAAAAGCCCAGATCCCTCGTGGGATCGGGCGTGGGCGGCGCTCTGGTGTCGCTTTGCCTCTTGGGGCCTCGCTTTGGACGTCCACCGGACGGAGGGACCTGTGGTATGTTTTGGTGGTTTGGCGGAGGCGGTTTCGCCTTCGGCCAGGCGGGGCGCGGCCTTGGGGTCGGTGTGGTTGTTGGAGCGATGTCTCCGTTTTTTCGCCTCCGCCTGTTTGCGTTGAGGTGTGGTGTCGACCTGGTTGGTCGTCGACCCGTGTGAAGCACAGCCACGGGGCTGGCTTGTGGTGTTGTGTTGTATCGGTTTTTGGCCAGTTTTTCTTATAAACGGGCCAACTCTTTTCTACTATATCAATAAAAGGCAAAACTTTTTGCCCCGTTTAAAAAAAAACAGTGTCATAATTACCGATGAAAAAAATGTCAAAACATGCCAACAAGAGATTCGGTTTTAAATATCGTGTCCCACTATTAAGCTAAACTTAACGTCAAAGAGATAATAGTTTGGTGGTTTAATACACCAAGGAAAAGACAATATTGTATATAGATTCTGAATGCTTGATTGAAATTTGGAAGCGAAGCCTCTGGAAACCTGTGTCAGAGGCCATGCTGTGCATGGGCTGATTTGCTTGTTTGTTTGCTCCTTTTAGGTGTTCTTGACGTGTTGTGGAGTGTAGACTGCAGGTGATAAGGAGCTCTAGAAAAGGAAAAGAAGTGGGAGGTGAGATGATAGGTGAAAGATTGCACTAACATGAAAGGTGAAAGATTGCGCTATCATGATAGGCCACCTTCTAGCTGTAGCTTTTGATTTGCAAAAACACATTGCGTGCAGAATCATTGGTTGGAAAAAGTTCTACCCCTGCGACCGATCCACCGAGGATTTATCGTGTGCATCGGACCTTGTGGTGCACTCGGGCACAGGAACACCCACTAAAATTTGCAAAATGCTGATTTTTAAATAATACTGGCATGACATATATAGAGCTACATGTTGTATAATTTTAAACTCAATTCTCAAACATAGTTTGGTAAATAATAATAATAATCTCGGTTCTCATAGTATAATGGTTAAATGCACAGTTTAATTTGAATTAGCCACTATTCAAAATATGAGTCCTCGTGTTCCTTTTTGTTTCTCAAGAAGCGGGTCGGATTGAAAAAGTTGTGACATGTTACATGTTCCGTTGTGTCTATGTACTCAAACACATCTGTTATACTTAAAATACTATTAAAATTTAATATGCATGAAGAAACATGAAGAAAGATTCTATTCCTTCAGCAACCATTCGAATTCTGACATCATATCTATCCATTTTGTCCTTTGATGTCATATATTCCGTGGCATTAAAATTTTATGACATGTCAGGTACATCTGTACTAATGAAGTAAAAGTTTTTTGAGATTTCAGTTTGGGGTGACGCGCTTTAGTAACCCAGCAAAATCAGGTGTGATATAATTGCTCCACCCTTGTGATTTCTTATAGTACAATGTTTCCTTTTTTGTCGTCCGCACAACACTCTGGTTTTGAGAAAATCGAGATGGGAAACATTATTCCGAAATGCTTCGAATTAGAAGTCGCTTTGGTCTCTGGAACCCAAATTATCAGAACTACGGCTTCAAATATGAATATGTCCCCAAGGCAAACACACGAATTATCAGTTTCAAGGAAGCGAAAACCATGTCTTTGCAAGTTTTTTTCTTTTCTTTTCCAGGCAACTCATAATTTTGTTCATTTAGTTCATTGACAAGTTATGTACAGACAATAATGTGCAAGATTGCACGTTTAGGTCGGTGATAACGCTTAAACAGGGCAAATCTCAGAGAGTTGTCTAGTAGTTCCTGTACAACTGTAAGCACATACTCCGGTAGTATGAGAATTGATCGCCTCGGGTGCATGCCTCTGAGCAATAATATTGTCCTCCCTCTTGATCTTGAAGGCTCTATCTTGAATTTGACAAACTTGACTTCTAAATGAGCGGTCCTTCTGTTTTTTGTTGTCCCCTGTATATTTCGAAGACCTTTTATGGACGTTCATGGCCAGAGACCACACACACACATATGTATATAGTTCCCAATCACCAGCTAAAACCTGCAGGTCGCGAAAAAAGAAAAGACCTGCAGGAAATGGAAATGTGCACGTACGTACTGCTACCTCAGTCCTCAGGGCAGGGTTGGTGTGTGTCTAAGCCGTGGGCATTATGCATCCTTTCGCCGCACCATATGTAACTATCGAAGAGTACTTGGTAGGTACTCCGAGAGTCCGTACTAGTGAAGTACTCTAGTACAAAAAGTTACTTTGCCGAGTATCAAAGATTCACCAAATTAGAGCTAGTAAGTGGAACGTAGAGAAATCACCACCACGAGTCTTACTGCTACCAGGACTAATTACATGTTCCTTGCTTATCAATCTTTTTGTACTGCAAACCCCGAGAAGAGAACCATATACACTCTGTATTGGTTTCGTTGGACCAAGGGAACTGGGGCGTCACCTCCATCCCTCTGTTTTCTACAGGGCTAAAACTGTTGTTGCTTTGAATCTTCCGGGCCCAGCCCGGCCCGGCCTTCTTTATCGGCGCGGTCGAATCGGGTTAACAGGAACGTGACTGAACGAGAAGGGAAAGCCCACGTGCACGCGCCCAATAAGACGGCGAGCATGTGATGATGCGAGACGCAGCGAGACCTCATCGTCAATGGGGCGTGGGAGTGCCGCTTCCCGGTGTTCATCGCGCGCACAGGAGAATAGACGCACGGCTTCCCGTCCATCGATGTACGCGTCCAGCCATTGGACGCTGGTGACACCGAGACGGACAGGATCGCGCAGGCAAGACCACGCGGCGGAACGCACAAAATTAACCCAAATTCGAATGGATTTAATAAAAAAGAACTGGCGGTAAAAAAGACCTTTTATGGATGTTCATGGCCAGAGACCACATACACACACATATGTATATAGTTCACTCCATCATTGCATAATTCCACATTTTGCCCATCTCCTTCCCCACTAATAAAAAGAGGGTCCAGAACAACACACCGTTGGTCTGGTCCACCGATGATTAGCAACAAAGCATGTCCACAAACGTTTAGATACCTAGGGGTACCTATACATCACAGGAAACTCCGCAACTCCGAATGGAACCCAGTGAAAAATAGGTGTGAGAGAAAGTTAGGTTGTTGGCAAGGAAAGTTGTTATCGTACGGGGATAGACTGGTTATAATTAACTCTGTTCTATCAAGTATGCCTATGTTTATGCTGTCTTTCTTCGAAATCCTAAAAGGGGTGCGGAAAAGATTGAACTTCTATCGTTCAAGATTTTTTTGGCAAAGTGATTAACATAAGAAGAAATATAGACTTACTCGATGGAATATTATTTATAGACCCAGAGATCAGGATGGTTTGGGAATAGAAGTGCTTGGTATTAAAAATAGATGTCTACTCAGTAAGTGGTTTTATAAGCTATTGACAGAGGAGTGGGTGTGGCAAGAGTTGCTGCACAACAAGTATCTGTTCTAATAAAACACTTGCTCAAGTATAAGTCAAACAAACCGATTCACCTTTTTGGCAAGGACTAATGGGCATAAAGGATGAGTTCTTTTCCCGTGGCTTTTTCAAACTCGGTAATGGGCAAGGCATTAGATTTTGGGAGGACACGTGGTTAGGAGAGCTGCCTCTCGCCCAACAATATCCTTCCCTGTATAATATTGTTAATAGAAAACATGTTCTAGTGCATGATATCCTTTCGCACATCACTTTAAATATTGGGTTCTGGCGAACCTTAACTGGAAATAAATGGAATGCATGGTTGCACCTATGTGAGAGGCTGATGATGATATTGTTGTCTTTAAAACAGGATAAATTCATATGAAATCTAACTGAGAATGGGGTATTTTCGGTTAAATCAATGTATGAAGATCTTATGAATGAACACCCGCGCTTTCCCTAAGGTATTTGTGGAAGATAAAAATTCCTCTGAAAATTAAAATCTTTATGTGGTTTCTAAATAATAAAATTTTGTTAACCAAAGATAACCTCGCTAGACGGAATTGGAATGGATGTAAGAAATGTTGTTTCTGTGACGAGGTCGAAGCAGTTGAGCATTTATTTCTTTCATGTCCTTTCGCAAAAATCATATGACGTATGGTTTTCTTTACGTATAACCTTCCTCCACCGACTAATATCACCAATATGTTTAGGAATTGATTAAACGGAGTAGATAAAGCGAATAAGGGGAGGATTTGTATTGGTATTTCGGCCATTTGCTGGTCCATTTGGAAAATTCGTAACAACTGTATTTTTAACAAGTTCGAAGTTACTTCTTTTTGCAGGTTATTATTCTGGCGGCTCATTGGATTCAACTCTGGGCTTTCCTTCTCCCAGAACACCAGCGACAACCAATGGTCTATGGTTGCACCCGTCTTGTGGCGGTTACCTCGGATTTTTTCAACGAGGCTTCGTGGTGGCATTCTAGTAGATTGATTGTTGCTTAGCTGCGATTTCCTTCCTCTTGTGAGGTCCTCTTGTTTTTCAGATGGTCGATCTAGGCATCTTCCTATCTATAATTTGATCTGTAATACTTTTATGTTACTTCTTTGAACTTCAATAAAGAAATGTGTGCATCCTATAATGCAGAGGCCGGGATATACCCCATTTCGAAAAATAAAAACAAATGTCCACAAACGCATCGACCAAAGAAACAGCCAATCAGTACCGGTGAAATTGATGTCACTTGTCGAGAAGGTATGTATTGTCACTGTGGAGCTATAGGAGAATCCAACGAGATCCAGTTTGTTTCATTTTCGATGGAGATCTCGACTCTGAATTATCATTGAAACGGTTAAAGATTAAGAAACACTTCTTCTCTTTCTCAAATTCAGTGAGGGCTGTTGTCGGTGTATCACTCCGTTAGATGACGGGACGTGGAGAACGTCCCAATCACCAGCAAAAACCTGCAGGAAATGAAAAATTTCACGTACATACTGCTACCTCAGTCCCCAGGGCAGGGTTGGTGTCTGTCTAAGCCGTGGGCATTATGCATCCTTTTGCCGCACCATAGGTAATTATCGAAGAGTACTTGGTAGCTAGTACTCCATACTGGCGGTAGAAAAAGTTACTTTGACCTATATTTTACTTGAGAAAAATAGAGAGCTCGACAGGTAGCTAGATAGGTCCATTTGGGAACAGGCTCCTCCCAAGTATCAAAGATTCACATGCAAGATTCCCATTGTCCAAAAATGGTTATTGAGTTTGAGCATTGGCAGACGTGGGCTTCATTGATCAGGGAACAATATCCTTGTCTAGTAGTAAGAGGTTGAGCCAAGGAGTTGATCGCAATGAACATACCCCATGGAGCTAATTGTAAACTAGGATAAACTGATATTCAATGATAACAGATTGTACCAAATACAAGAGTCTCAGCTAAGGACTTGTAACGCAAGTAATGGTCTACCCCCCACGCAGTTTTAACGGAGGCTCGACGACGTCGAGACTGAACCTAAATTGTGTAGTAGCAAGTCCTTTGGTGAAGATGTCGGCAAACTAGACAGTTGTTGGAATGTGAAGCACTCTAAATTGTCCAAGGGTCACCTTCTCTCGAACAAAATGAATATCTATCTCGATGTGTTTAGTGTGTCGATGTTGTACAGCATTCCCAAACAGGTAGACATCCGAGATGTTAATCACAATAAACAATAGTCGCCTGCTGGATAGGACGATGAAGCTCCGATAATAACCGGCGCCAACCAAATAGTGTCAGCAACAACATGTGCAACGATGCGATACTCAGCCTCAACAGATGAGCGGGAGACCGTAACCTGTCTTTTCGAGGATCAAGAAATCAAATTGTTACCAAGAAAAGCACAAAATATGGACGGATCGTCAAGTATCCGGACAACCAGTCCAGTCTGTATCATAGTATGTTGTCAAAGAGGTTGGAGATAAATTGTTTATATGGAGGTTGTGGTCGAGGGTACCTTTGAGATAATGAACAATGTGCTTTAACATGATTATAGTGAGAAAGACGGGGATCATGCATGTAGAGACAAGCTTGTTGGACAACAAAAGAGATTTCAAGTCGAGCAATGGTAAGATATTGAAGATCCCCAGTTAGACTATGATATAGAATGGGATCAGAAAAAGATTCACTAGTGGCAGAGAGTTCAGAAGAAGTATCAATAGGAGTACGAGAGGGTTGAAAGTCGAGCATACCAGCACGAGTAAGAAGATCAATGATGTACCGTCGTTGGGAAAGAAAAAGATCGAGGTATCGCGAAGGGCAACAATGCACAAAAAAATGGTGAAGCAAACCAAGTTCTGTCATGGAAAATTCAGCACGAAGAAGAGAAATATATGATCAAGGAATGATTGAGAAGAAGCGGTAAGGACGATATCATCAATGTAAAGAAGTAAATAGTCAATATTAGAATTTTGGTGGTACACAAAAAGAGATGTGTCAGATTCAGATGGAGTAAAGCCAATTGTTTGGATGAAAGAGGAAATACGCTTGAACCAGGATCGTGGGGCCTGTTTAAGACCATAGAGATTTTTGAAGAAGACAAACACGATCGGGATAGGATGGATTTTTAAAACCAAGAGGTTGTTGACAGTAAACAGTTTCCTAAAGAGAACCATGGAGGAAAGCATTTTTAACGTCTAATTGGTGGATAGGCTAAGAAGATGAGACAACTATGCTCAGAACAGTGCGGATGGTGCTATGATTAACAACAGTGGTAAATGTTTCATCATAATCAATATCATGTTGCTGAGAATACCCACAACAAACCCAACGAGCTTTGTAGCGAGCAAGACTACCGTCCGAGTGAAACTTTTGGCGAAAGTCCCACTTGCCAGAAACTACATTAGTACTAGGAGGGCGAGGAACAAGAGTCCATGTATGATTTTCAAGCAAAGAACTGAATTGATGTTGCATTGCAGCAACCCAATTAGGATCCAGTAGGGCAGATTTGTAAGTTTTTGGGATAGGAGAAAGGGAGGCATTGGCATGGAGATTGAGACATTGAGTAGGAAGGAAAAAAATCAGTTTTGTCGCGAGTGCGCATGGTGTGGTCGTTATGTGGCACGGGAATAAGAACAACATGAGGGGGAAGGGTTGACGGAGTGGTGGAAACTGAGGCGTCCAACGCAGTGGAAGAAACGGACGCGAGGCTGGGATGGTCTGCCGCAGTAGGAAGGGGTTGCCGGGGCGTGTTTGGTAGGGTTTCGGATGCCGTGGCAGGATCAGTGGCAGAAACATGTCTGCCATGACAAGATTTTCGGTTGGATTGGCTACCACGGCAGGAGTGACGGTAGGATCGGCGGCAGGAAAATAGAAAGCAAACAGGGGATTTGGAGGAGAGCGGATTGGTCGTAGGGGCAGGGTCATGTCGTTGAGAAAAGGGAAATATGTGTTCGACGAAAGTGACGTGGCGCGATATATGGACATGGCGAGTGAGAAGATCGAGACAACGATAACCCTTTGTGTTCATCAGAAAAACCAAGTAGGATGCACGGGATAGATCAAGGAGAAAGTTTGTTTTGGGAAGTGGCGTAGGGATTTGGAAAACAAAGACAACCAAAAAACGAAGTTCCTCATAGTTGGGATGAATCAAAAATAGTGAGAAAAAAGGTAGTGTTTGAATTAGCTTTAGAGGGTCGAATATTCAGCAGATAGGTGGCCATGCGTAAGGCATCAACCTAGAATTTCTAAGGCATAGGGGAATGTAGAAAGAGGGTACGGATAATATCATTGATGGTGCGGAGAGAATGCTCAGCTTTAGCGTTTTGGGGAGAGGTATATGGGCAGGAAAACCTAAGAAGAATACCGTGTTGTAGAAAGAAATTGCGATTTTTGAGAATTTCAAATTCCCGACCAATTGTCACATTGGATAAAACGAATTGGAAGGACGAAGTGCACATAAACATAAGGCTGAAAATTAGTAAAAATCCTGTGCACATCAGATCTTTTACGCAAGGGGAAAGTCCATACATAGTGAGTATAATCATCGAGTATAACAAGCTAATATTTCAAATCCGAAATACTTGCAATAGGGGATGTCCATAGATCATAGTGTAGAAGTTCAAATGTAAAAGTACTTGTACAACTAGAGGAGCTAAAGGAAAGACGGACATGTTTTCCTAACTGATAAGACTCACACACGGAAGAATTGTGAATATGTCTATTACAAGGGATAAAAAAATCACTAAGAAAAGATGATAAAGTAGCACTATGGGGATGGCCGAGACGTTGGTGCCAAAGATCAACTGAGGCCACAATGGACATGGGATCCGCAGCGGCAAGGGCACCCTATAGAGAATATAGAACACCAGAGCTATTGAAGCGCGCGATCTCAGCCTTGGTCCAGAAATTCTTCACAGATAAACTAAGGGGGTTAAATTCGAGAGAAACAAGATTTTTAATGAGGGATGGGTCAACAAGAACATCGCGGAGGAGAGGTTTGTGTTAGACATGAGTTGAGTCTGACCGACACAATGAATGGAAATAGATGAACCATCGCCAAAAGTAATGGAAGAAAAAGGAGAAGTTGTGCAGGAAGATAACAAATTATTTAAAGCAGACATATGACTGGCAACACCAGAATAAAAAATCCAATCCGTACCTGAGTTTCCTTATGCAGCAAAGTTGTTCATGGCCTGGATAAAGGCAGCTTGATCCCAGCTCAGCGTTGAGGGAGGTGGAAACGTAGGAAGCAACACAGGCTGATGTGGCGGTGTAGGTAGCTGTGGTGGATGTGGTGCAGGATAGTAGCCACTGCCCTCATAGTATGGTAGTGGAGTAGCCGCACCGTAAGGAGCGGCGTGAGGGGTGCTGTAGGGAGCATACGTTGGAGCAGTGTGGTACACGTGTGTTGGTTCTCGCAGGAGTAGTGGTCTAGGGGAACCCATATGAGGGCGTATACTGGACTGCCAAGCGTCGACGTAGGCTGGTGGAGCACCGAGTGGAGACGGGGTAGTCGAGGGCATGAACCGCGTTTGGACAAGCCCATTCCAGGGATCATGTGGTGGGCGCTAGCTAGATGAAGCTGTTGGAGATATGCCCAAGAGGCAATAATAAAGTGGTTATTATTATATCTTTATGCTTATGATAAATGTTTACATCCCATGCTATAATTGTATTAACCGGAAACATTAATACTTGTGTGTTTTGTAAACATAAAAGAGTCCCTAGTAAGTCTCTTGTAAAACTAGCTTGTTGATTAATGGATGATCATGGTTTCCTGATCATGGACATTGGATGCCGTTAATAACAAGATCATATCATTAGGAGAATGATGTAAAGGACACACACCCATAGTAAGCATAGCATAAGATCAAGTCATTAAGTTCGTTTTGCTACAAGCTTTTCAAATGCATAGTAACCTAATCCTTCGACCATGAGGTTATGTTAATCACCATCACCGGATGGGTACTTTGATGACATCAAACGCCGCTTGAATCGGGTGGTTATAAAGGTGACATTGGGTATTCTGAAAGTATGTGTTGAAGCGCATGGACCAAGATTGGGATTTGTCCAGCCATATGACAGATAGATATGCTCTGGGCCCTCTCGGTGGAATGTCATCTAGTTAGCTTGCAAGCATGTGACTAAGTCACAAGGGATGACATATCATGGAACGAGTAAAGAGTACTTATCGAACGGTAGAACAAGGTATGGAGATACCGACGATCAAACCTCGGATAAGTAGAGTATTGCGTGACAAAGGGAATTGGTTTCGTATGTTAATGGTTCTATCGATCACGAAGTCATCGTTGAGTATGTGGGAGCCGTTATGGATCTCCAGATCCCGCTGATGGTTATTGATAGGAGAGGTGTCTCCATCATGTCTGCATATTCACGAACCGTAGGGTGGCACACTTAAGGTTCGAAGTTGTTTTAAGTAGATATGGAATGTGCGTTGGAGACCGAATGTTGTTCGGAGTCTCGGATTGGATCCGGGACATCACGAGGAGATCCGGAATTGTCCGGGGAATAAGATTCATATATTGGGGATCATTTTCTAAGTTACGAAATGTTCCAGAGTATTTGTATGGGGATTCTAGAAGGTTTCGGAATGTTCCGAAAGGTTCTAGAAGATTTCTTGGAGTTTACTTAAAAACCAAGAAAGGATCAAGGAATCCTTGTGGGGTAAGACAAGGATTCGTGGGGGAGTAGGATTCTCCCCCCACCTCCTTGATCCGCCGGCCAAGGGAGAGGGGAGTCCTACAAGGACTCCACCTCCCCATGGCGCCTCCCTCCTTTAAATAGAGGGGTGGAGGCACAAGCCCCCTTTGCCCCTTCTATTCTCTAGATCTCAAGTTGCCTCTCTCCTCCTCCTTCCCTCTGCTCTGGCTTAGGCGAAGCCCTGCAGAATTCTCTACTCCACCACCACCACCACGCCGTCGTGCTGTTGGGATTCAATGGAGATATCTACTACCTCTGCTGCTCGCTGGAACGGGGAGAGGAAGGTCTGCTTCGACTCCGCACGTGTGACCGACTGCGGAAGCGCTGCCGGAACGCGGCACCAAAAGGATCGTCTACTCGATCTTGAGATCGGCAAGTGATCGACTACATCAACCACGAGATCCGATCTCGTAACGCTTTCGGGTCTACAAGGGTTAGTACAGATCTATCTCGTTGCACATGTCTAATAGATTAGATCTTGGCTTTTATCTAGATTAGATCTGGGTTTTGTTCGTTCTTGCGGTAGAATTTTTTTGTTTTCCATGCTACGAACCCATCAGTGGTATCAGAGCCAGGTCTATGCGTAGATCTGTTGCACGAGTAGAACACAATGGTTTTGTGGGTGTTGGTGCTCGTGCCGTCTTTTACTTTGTGCACTTTGCATCTTGCGGTATGGTGGGATGAAGCGGCTCGGGCTAACCTTACATGTCATCGCACATGAGACTTGCTCCACGCTTGACGTGTAACTTGCTTTGCACAAGTGGCTTTGCGGGTGTCTGTCTCTCCCACCATAGTATAGATCCAATTTACACTTTGTACTTGATAGCACTTGTATCAACGTTGTGGTTCAGTTTCGTAGGTAAGATCCGTTCTTATTCGAAAGCCCCAAACCACGTAAAACATGCAAAGAAAATTAGAGGCGTCTAACTTGTTTTTGCAGGGGTTTTGTGATGTGATATGGCCATCATGTGATTGTGATTATATTTGATGTATGCAATGATCCTTGTTGTAATATGGCAACCGGCAGGAGCCTAATGGTTGTCTTTAATTCTGTTAAGACCTGCGTGTCTATTCATCTTGTAATAGCTTTATTCCAAGTAGTTGTAATAGTTGCTAGTGATGATGGACAACCATGAAGCGGCGCCACTGACCTTGATGCAATGCTGGTGATGATGGAGATCATGTCCGTGCTTTGGAGATGGAGATCAAAGGCATAAGAAGAAAGGGCCATATCATATCACACTAATTATGAATTGCCTGTGATGTTAATCCTTTATGCATCGTGTATTGCTTAGATCGCGACGGTAGCATTATAAGATGATCCCTCTCACTAAATATCAAGTAATAAAGTGTTCGTCCTTAGTAGGCACCGTTGCTAAGACTCATCATTTCGAAGAATCTTGTGATGATCGGGTGTGATAGATTCTACGTGTGCATACGACGGGTGCAAGCTAGATTTGCACATGCGGATACTAAGGTTAACCTTGACGAGCCTAGCATGTACAGACATGGTCTCGGAACATGAAATACCGAAAGGTAAAGCATGAGTCATATGGATGATATGATGAACATGTTGATTGTTCGCCTTTAAAGCTACATCATCTCACGTGATGATCGGACTTGGTGTAGTGGATTTGGTTCGTGTAATCACTAAAACAACTGGAGGGATGTTGTTTTGAGTGGGAGTTCATTTGTAATTTGGATTAGTCGAACTCAATTTATCATAAACACAATCAAAGTGAATTTGCATAGTTTGTTATAGTCATTGGCATCCGTTCACCACCTTACGCTTAGTTATAGTTGAGATAGTGGAACTATAGAAATTCTGGATATTTTCTTTACGAACTGGTATCATATTGTTTTGAGTGTCAATCTAAAGTTTAAAAGTCCTGTTGCAAGCTTTCACCAAACTTCGTTTACTCTGTGAAGTTTAATATGTTGGGTCCGCAGCATAGAAAACAAAAAATTTCCTACGGTGTGAACTACACGCCAAGATCTATCTACTAGGTACAAAGCAAACGGGTGGACATACATCCATAGAGAACTTACCCTCGAAGACAACGAGCTTTGTTAACGAGTAGGAACTCGTGGTTGATGTAGTCGTACACTTGCCGATCTCAAGATCGTGAGGAAGTCCGAGCGCCGCAACTCAGCAGCGCATCACTTTCGCACACGTTCAAGCCACCGGACAACCTCCACCTCCTCGCTCCAGCGATCCGGTGAAGCACAACTCCTTCCGCATTTAAATGCCACCGGGAACATGTATCTCGCTAATCCGAGACCATGGGGGAATAATTCTAGAGGGGGAGAGAGATCCTTCACAAGGAGGTGTGAGGATGAAGGAGGGAATGGGTGGCCTTTTATAGGAGGAGGGGGGGTGCCCCTGACATGGTTATACCCGACGGGTACATAACTTCAGCATACCTGGTCCAGCCCAAGGAAGGCCCACAGCAGACATACGCTGGCCCATGAAGATTTTCGGGTGGCCAAGGCCCATGACGCCTTCGGATCCTTGAAGAGCAAGACTAGAGTTCGAATACAACTTGTAACCTACTCGTATCGGTACCTGAGACCTAGCCTCCTCATATATAGGAGGGGCCAACGAGCAAGACAGATCCATACTTTTCGTACACGCCTCCACGCCAGATCGAATCTGCGCAACTTGGTTCCGCCAGCGTAATCAAAGAGCAGATAAGCAGGAGTAGGGTTTTCCCTCCGGGGGCCTGAACCTGGGTAAATCTCGTGTCCCCTGGTTGCTTGTCTGTTAACCGTGCCATGATCTCCAGCATCCCCATCTTCTCCAAAACCCAAGTCCATAACAATGGGCATTGACGAGATTAAACCTCGTCAATTGGCGCCGTCTGTGGGAATTGGGGCTGGCTGATGCGTGACGGTTCCGACCCGATCGATCTACAACTCCTCAGCGACGGAGAATCACCTCCTCTTCGGCACTTTCGACTTCACCGCCCACTCGCCGGCCACCGTGAAGGATTTCGAGCCCGTAGGCGACGGACTCGAAATTCTGTTCGGAGCTTCGCTTGTGTGGGACAAGCTGGTACCTCCGCCTCGAGCGGGTGCCCGCATCGTCAATCAGGCCCGCCGTGGGCTCCACACCGTATACGACGCCACCATCAACAGATGAGTTTTTCGACAGTAATTGCAACTCCGACCAGGCGATCCACCTTCGGATGAAGGGACCTACGGTTCTGAATTCGAAAGCTGCGGCAGCAGCCAACCAATCTGCAGGCGCTATCTGTGTGCCGCAATCATCCAAACCGACGAAGACACGCCTAACCCACCGCCCAACCCCAATCCGCAGGGCCAAAACGGCGAAAACGGGGAAAACAGGGGCCACCTCATCCAACTTAGCAAAGAAGGATGGGCCGAAGCACGCCGTGCCGTCGCAGGCGAAATAGTCCTACTGACTCCCACGTGACCTGCCGATGGCATACCACTACCTCCTCATCGAGGAGCACAAGAAGCAAGTCAAGATGCAGGAGACGCCGATAACGCAAAGAAAGCAGCCTCGAGTCCGGTCGTGACGAGCTGCGCTCTCCGCCATGGGACCCGGCTCCAAAGACAAACAGAAATCAGGGAAACAAGCACCACTCGGGTGGAAAACATGGACCAAGGAGCAGCGTGGCGTGACCAACCCTCCACACATCGTTCATGGATATGGACACCGACGGCAACATCACCCAAGACGCCACAAGCCGCGATCATGGCAGCATCACAGATCTTGCGGCTCACCCACCTCCGGAGGGACCCGAAAGGACATGCATAGGTCCGCACTCACCGGACTAGGACTAATCGGAGCTGCGCCACGAAGACGCCCCACGGAGCCGAAGAAGAAAGCTCCGCCAGCGCGATCGAGCCCCACCCTCATCCGAAGATGAAGAAGAACACGATCTTCCTCGAAGAAAGAAGAGCTCGACCGCCATAAGCACGACTATGACGCCAGGGACAAGCTTACACAGCGAAAATCGACAAAGCACGCCAAAACGCAGCATGCTCATCCGAATCTGAGATGGATGAAGACGAAGGAGAACTTCGGGGCTCGATGCTTCAGCAGACCGTCCGCGAACACGTATGCCACGCAACTTCAAGCTTCCTTCGGATACTCCGAGTTCAACGCACGCAAGATCCAAAGTCCTGGCTCGGTGACCATCTATCATCCGTTAAACTTCACGGAGGCAAAGAAACCGCCATGCAATGCCTTCACCTGCGGTACCGACAGCGGCGGGTCTCGGCTCAGCATCCTATCATCGTGATCCATCCAAAGCTGGAGGAGCTTCGCTATAGCTTCATCCAAACTTCAAAGGCACCAGCAAAAGGCCCGCCAATCGAAGAGTTGCGAGCGCACTCGGAGAACGGGTGAATCTATTCGCCAGACATACTACGCTGGTCCACGACCAAGAACTCGCAAGACACATCTCCGAAGAACGGGCCATCGACGCCTTGAGGACGGCGCCAAACGCCTGAACTTCAAGGAGAAACTTGGACGCCTAAAGCCCAAGACACTCGACCAGCTCATGGAAATCGCCAACGATTGGGCGATGGCGAAGATTGCATCCAGCGGGCGCTATCAGATGAAGAAGACGATTACGGCAAGACGCGAACGCCGCAAGAAGAGGAGACCGCAGATACGAGGACCGCGACGACCGACATGGTCGCAGCGCTACGCCGACCGCCAGAACGACAACAAAGCGGAAGCGGAGGATATCGCAGCGAAACTTCCGCGACAACGACGACCAACACAGTCGCGGGTAACGCCGCGACGCGATAACGGACCTTCAGCATTCGACAAACTTTCGGGTCCATGCACCATCCACTTCTACATCGACAAACAAGACGGCAAAAGAAAGCTAGCCACATGCTCAAGGATCGCCATGAAGTTCCGAAACTCAGCGAAAGCATGGTACGATGAGGCAACAAGCTCCAATTCCTGCTCGAACGCACTTGCGCCAAAGTAAATAGCACACGGAGTTTCCTCCACCGCCCTATCGGAGGCCCACATCAACCAGCCGCACCAGCAAAAACAACGCCGAGTCGCATACCCCCACCAAAAGGAGCACTCAATATGATACGAAAGGACGCCCAACCAATGTGGTACAAAAGAAGATCACCCGCCAAATCAATATGGCGTGACAACTCCACTCGCCATCCTCGAGTACCTCAGCGGATCGAGTCTGCATCACATTCACTCGCGCGGATCACCCTATTCAGATCCTCGCCCAGTCATGCTGCCACGGTGCTGGAGGCGCAGATCGGAGCTTCGAGATGAGTCGCGTCTTCATGGACGGCGGCGGCATCAACCTAATATTCAAGCACTCTAGCAGCTATGCGGATCATAATACAGACTGGAACAATCGGACACAACGTTCCGGCATTGTCGTGGAAGGGCATCTTCCCGGCAAAATAGGGCTCGGCGTCATCTTCGGACACGGACAACTTTCGACAGAGCGCCTAGAATTGAAGTGGTGGATCGGCCGTCGCAATACCACGCCATCTGGGACGTGTAGCATTCGCAAGGTTCCTGGCCGTCCCACACTATGCATACCTACTACTCAAAATGCCAGGACCAAGGGGCGTCATCACAGTCCACGAGAGTTTCACCCGATCGGACCAATGCGACAGTGATTTCAACAAAATCTCCCAGTCTTTCGGCATGCAAGACGAGCTCGTAAGGCTCGCTGGCGACAATGGGCTACCCCAGTCACCAAGCGTAACACACGATATGTCTTTCGACTCCACCATCAACACCAAAAGTACAGGTCCATCCAACGGATGCCTCCAAGACGGCGCTAATCGCCAACGACCTCAACACCGCATAGGAAGCGCGCCGTCAATTCCTCCGTGAGCACTGGAAATTACCGGTGTCCTGCGGACATGCCAGAGTTCCTGTGGAATTCGCCGAGCACGCACTCAATGTCTTCCGGACACCAAACCAAGCAGTCCATCCAAGACGCCAGACCACGAGCGAAGCTATCGGCAAAGAGATCAACAGTTACTGCAGCAGACTTCATCCGGAAATCAAGGAAGCGAGTGGCTGGCAAACACAGGATGGTCGAAGAAGGACACGGACATCCTGCGGATGTGCGTGGACTTCACGTCACCGAACAAACACGCCCTAAGGACCACTTCCTCTCCCTCGGATCGACCAGATCATCGATTATTGCAGGTTGTGAGAAACTCTCCTTCCTCGACGCCTACTCAAAGCTATAATCAGATTCGACTCAAGGTCGAAGATCAAGAAAAACGGCATTCATCACACCGCTCGAGTATCTGCTACAACACAATGCCCTTCGGCTAAAGAACGCGGGTGCCGCATCAGCGATGCATGCGAGCTGCCTCAAGGACCAGATCGGTCGCAACGTCCAAGTCTATGTCGACGACATAGTCATCAAAACCAAGGAGGCAAGAACACTTATCGACGATCTCCGCGAGACGTTCGACAACCTTGATCGCTACAGGATCAAGCTCAATCCAGAAAAATGCGCCGGTGTCCCTCAGTCACTGCTCGGATACTTCATCTCTCAACGAGGGATCAAGCAAACCGAAGAAAATCAAAGCTATCATGACAATGGAGAAGCGAAAAACCTCAAGGCGTTCAGCAGCTCGCAGGCGGTAGCGGCACTAAGGTGTTCATCGGCCGCATGGGCGAAGGCCCTACCATTTTACCAATCGCTGCGCCAGCGACAAGTTCAGTGGACACGAAGCCAACGACGCATTCGAAAACCTCAAGCGGCTCCTCTCCACCTCGCCCGTTTTGGTCACGCCAAAAGAGCGCGAGCCCCTGTTGCTGTACATAGCAGCCACGCACCAGGTGGTCAGCACAGTACTTGTGGTCGAACGACCCGAAGAAGGCAAGACCCATGGGGTACAACGCCCAATTTACTACCTCAGCGAGGTTCTCACTCCAACAAAACAGCGGTACCCGCACTACCAGAAGCTGGCCTATGGCGTGTTCATGATGGCTCGACGACTGAGCCACTACTTCCAGGAGCATCAGGTGATGGTCGTCAACGAGGCACCCCTAAACAGCATCCTGAACAATCCAGAGGCCACGGACGCGTGGCCCTATGGGGCATCGAACTATCAAACCGGACATCACCTACGAGAAGCGTCGCAATCAAATCTCAAGTCCTTCCGGACTTTACGGTGCCTCGGATGGAGCTACAGCTGCGACACCCCGGACATGTCGGAGTCTGGACAATGCATTTTGATGGCTCCAAGCGAAGCCGGGCAGGGCAGGAGTCATATTGACCTCCCCGCAAGGTGACAAGATGAAGTCGTCCCTCGGATGAAATTGAGCCTCAACAACGAGGCGAATCGAGGCCCTCATCCATGGCATGCGGATGGCAAAATATGCGGCGCATAGCGCTGGTCATCTACGGTGACTCCAACCTTGTCGTCCATGAGACGATGAATGAGTGCGACACACGCCGAAAACATGATAGCGCATCACGCGCTATACAACGCACTCGAAGGAGAATTCGGCTGCGAACTTCGGCACGTTGGAAGAGAGAGCAACGAGGAGGCCGACAGACTCGCCAACATCGGCTCGACTTGTGCAAAAGTACCACCAGGTGTGTTCCTCGAACAGATCTGCGTGCCATTCATCAAGCGAAAATTCTCCAAGGGATCACCGGAAGAAGCAGAACACTCGGGGGCTACGCTACCCGAAGGACAGGAAGGACCCGAAAAGTTGGATACCGAAGTCGCCATGGTCAACTGGCGCAGGTCATGGCGGTCGAAGAAACTTGGACACGCCCATACCTCCGATGCGATAAGCGAAGAATTGCGGACAACCGGCAGATGCGGTGCATATCTCGTCGGTCAAAAGCCTTCACCATCATCAACGGCGAGCTGTACAAACGCAGCATTACAGGCGTCCTACAACGGTGCGTCACCATCAACGACGGCAAGGCCATACTCCAAGATATCCACGAGGGCATCTGCGGCCACCATGCAGGCAGCCGCTCCCTTGTCGCCAAAGCTCTACGAGCAGGATTCTATTGGCCAACGGTAATGAACGACGCAAAGGACATCGTCCGAAGATGCAACGGGTGCCAACGGTTCGCCGACAAACCACACGCACTGGGTCCGAACTTGACCCATACCCATAGCAGCCTTTTCGCTCAATGGGGCCTTGACATGATCGGCAAACGCCAAAATCCTCGAAGGAGGACACGTCTTCCTCTTGGTCGCGATCGACAAATTCACCAAGTGGATCGAGGCCATGCCGTCACCAACGGAAGGGCAAAACCGCCGTCAAGTTCTTGAATCCATAATCTCAGATTGGCGTCACAACATCATCACCGATAACGGATCAAACTTCATCTCCGAAGAATTCCAGGACTTCTGCGAAGGCCTCGGGATCAATATCACGTACGCCTCAGTGGCGCACCCGCAAACAAACGGGCAAGTGGAAAGGCCAGCGGCCTAATCGGCGGCATCAAGCGCCTCACGAGCTCACTCGAGCACAAAGTCGCAAGCGGACGAAGAGCTACCGTCATCTATGGAGCTTAACCACGCCAAACAGCTCCATCGGTTACACACCGTTCTTCATGGTACACGGGCTGAGGCGGTGCTACCAGCGAAATCGTCACCAGGCTCGACGAGTCGTAAACTACAGCAAGCCGAATCCACGGCCGCTCGAAGATGCCGTCGACACACTCGACGAAGCACGGGATATAGCAGCAGCTAGATCCGCGGTGTACCACAAAGTCTCCGCAACTATCACAGCCACGGCTGCGCCCCAAGGTCGCCGACGCAGGAGACCTCGTCTTGCGACACAAGCACAAGCGACCGAACAAACTCGAGTCGCCACGGGAAGGACCCTACGCCATCACCGAGGTCATCCCAGGTGGCGCCTATCGCCTCAAGCACGTGGAGTCTGGAGTCGCATACTCCAACCCATGGAACATCTCGCACCTGCGACGATTCTACCCATAGCAATGGGCAATGTACCCCTTTTACTTTCAATAAGGCTTACAGCCAAGGCTACTCAGCCGAACCATGTACCTTCTCCATTACGCTACAAATAAAGCTAAGTGTCTCGCTCCCAACCTTCGAGTGACTATTTCTCTGCAACTTTGATTACATGCTACTCACGCACTCGGGGGCTCCCCACCTCACGATTTCATCGACCGAGGACAAAAGCGTGTATACGAGTGGTGACCACGTCAGCAAACGAAAGGGCACGATTAAATCAAAAGCACTGCGTGCTCGGGGCTCCCCCACCTCACGATTTCATCGACGAGGACAAAACATGTACACCTGAGTAGCTGACCACGTCAGGCAAACGAAAAGGGCATGTACTAACTCAAAGCACTGCGTGCTCGCTAACAAGCGAACCTTTACAACAAAGGGCACATACACGCCCAGCCGCAATATACAAATTTTACATCTATCTGTTTATTTCCAGGTTCTACCTATTCTGAAGAATAGCCTGAGCACGCTGCTCAAACAAATCTACAATCTATTCGGCATACTGCCTTACAGCCGCGTAATGCGGACACATATTCCACTCGCCACCATCTGGCCGAGGAGGTGGCCCAGTCGCCACAGTAGCCAAATCTACATCAGGGCGATGCACCCTCACAAGAGACAAGGCAGCCTTCACCCCTGCGACAAGCTGCTGCCGCACCAGCTCCTTGACATTGCGGCATCAAACTTGGCGAAGACCTGCAAGGTCGTCGACGCCATCCAACGGAAACATGACGTGCAACACCGAGGGCGATGATATGCGCCTGGCGGAGCACCGCGAAACACGGAAGACGCGATCCTGCCGTCGCCGAGAACCATGGCACGATCGCGATCCATCCAAAAGAAGCCACCGACTTCCATGTCTGTTGAGTCAAGCAATTGACTCGAACAACAATCGCTCCTTTTCTTCCTTGAAGCAAGATTCGCACTGCGACAACACTGAGAACAAGAGTAAGGCCAGCGGGCTCACCGAAGAACTAAGCTACGACCGAAGAAGGACCAACTTATCTGCAGCTGCTCGGATAGCCGACCCAGCTCCGCCATCAAGTATTCCTCTCTGGCTGCACTACGGTCTACCTTGGACTTCAAGCGTCGGCCGCGTAGCCCAAGCAAATCCCTCTCCAAGCTGCGTTACGATCCCGAAAGCGAGCTGCGAGGTATCATCCAGCGATGCTCGCAAAGGGCCTTCGGATGAAGTACCAACTGGTCAACACCGAAGGAACCTAAAGCGAAGAAAAAGAAGGCACACGATACTCACCAAAGATAAAAGCCCAACTCGGAGGAATTCATAAAATAAGGCCCTGCGTGGCTCAAGAATGGTGCTACAAAAGATATTTACAGCAAAATAAACTACATACTACCCTACATCTCCTATGCCTAAGGCGAGGACACCGAAATCGCCTCGAGCCAGCTGCCTAGCTTTGGCCTCGCACCTGCGCCGCAGTACTGGAACAACAAGTCAATGAGCTTGGGCCCATATAAATGCAGCGGCAGAGTAAGCGATGAAGGCTACCTCGATCCATCCGCGGCCGTCGGCATCCGAGAAGTGATCAGGGCAAGTCCAGCTCCGCCCGGCCGCCATGGCCATCGCCAGCGGGACGGACGCGCCGATGCCCTTACGCTGCAGCGCTTATGCAGCTGCGCCAGAGCACCCACATCTTCAAGGGTTGCGCCCTTGGGAAGAACTCTGGTAGAAGCGACCAAGGACCTCCTTCGCCTTGGCAAGGCGTTGACGACGGCGATGCTGCAGCGGTCTTGACCGCCACGGTGGCATCATCCAGAGCACTCCGTGCTCGAGAAACCTGGTCGAACTCGATGACTGCGGCATCTGAGACAAAACAGAAGAAAACATGAAGAAAAGCAACATAGAAGAAGACCCGAAGAAAAAGGAGCAAGTGCAAAAGCTAGAACTCACCCGAAATTGCCTTGGCAGCAGCCATGAGCTTCTCCGCCGCCCCCCTTTCACGACCTGCGGCTTCCCGCTGCAGACGCTCTTTCGCTTCGGCTGTTTTCGTCAGCTCTAGCTCAAGGCGCTCTTTCGCCTCAGCGGCAGCTTCGGCCTTCTGCTCCAATTGGCCAAGGCTCTTCTTCAGAGCATCAACCTCACGAAGAGAGTCATTATGCTCCTCTACATTTACAACAGGCAAGTATCAAAGCACACCGGGATAAGCAAGAAATGTAATACAAGGCATACGAATACCTTGAAGCTGCGAAGTTTCGCCTCGGCGTCAGGCGCTCCTCCACCAGCTTGGCCTCTTGGACAAAAGGCTGCAGGAAAAAACAATAGCGATGAGAGCGGGACTTGGGGCTACGCCCAAAACACGAAGCAAACACAACATCAGACACGAAGGCGCCTGGGCTCCCCGTGACATGAAGCGGACAAACTTCGTGCTCGAAGGCGAACCCGCAGCCCGCTGCGACATTCTCGAGGCGCAACCACCAGCCTCTCTTGCACAAGAGGCTGGCGCAGCACCACCGAAGTCGCCACCGCTGCGGATGGGGCGGCAATGTTCGACTCCCCATCATCTCGCGCTCCATCACTCGAGCCGTCGGAGGATTGCACTGAATCTGAAGCCAATCAACACGGGAAAAAATAACAAGTGAACAACAGACAACTGTGGCAACAAGAACACTTACGAGCCCAACACGCTCAGGTCGAAGATAGGAGAAGCCCTCCGGGCCCTCTTCTCCTCCTTCTTCTCCTCCTTCTTCTCTTCCTTCTTCCGCTTTCTTTGGCGGGTGCGAACAACAGCTCGCAGAACGCAGGAATGGGAGAAGACGAACCCCGAACATCATCATGGCGCTCAAGACCCCGAGGATTTCGGGAGTCGAGGAGTCGAGGCATCCGAAGACTCGCCGAGCTCCGTGATCTTACTCGAATGATCTTCACTGATTCGCCGGCATCCTCCGCGGAGATCGCGCGAAGGAAGCTTCGGACGGAATCCACCACTTCATTATCCAGGGCATTCGGATACCTTCGGCAATGGTGGCGCCATGCCTGGCACTTTGAAGCTCTACAAGATGAGAAGAAACTTTGTTAGCAAACAAAGGGCACAAGTACACAACTGACAAAACATAAGGAAAGCACTACGTGCGCAAATCTACACCTTTGGCACGGCCAACATCGACGAAAAGGGCGGAGTCAACGACTTCCCCGGGATTTCCTTGTCGGCCTTGAACTTCAACACGCGAAGAGCCTGTCAAGTTCCACCTCGGAGATTTTCTCCTCGAAACCCTCGTCGGATCACGGCGCCAGAGTAAAGGAACATCGGATGCGCCCTACTTTGCGGCTGCACCACGCTCAAGAAACACCGGATAATGTCGACACCGTTCACCTCCTTCTCAGGAATCAATTGGAGCTCCTCCACCCGACGGTACAAGGCCTCTATCTCTGCCACTTCACCGTCTAAGATCTGATTTTTCCAGGACCTCTTCTTCACAATCAACTGGGAGGGGTCAAAGAACGAGACCAAAATCTTGCCCAGCAGCACGGAGTCACGGATGTAAAACCATTTCCTCACTTGATCGGACAGATTCGGACATGGAGAAGGAAAATAATTGGACATCGGGACTAAGAGATGATGAAACCCCAATGGGATACACACCATCCGAACAGATCGCCTCCTCACGGAATACAGCTTAGGAAGAGGCCAAAGTGCGGCTCAATGCCAAGCCAACACTCGCAAAGAGTGATAAAACACGCAATGTGGAGAAGGGAGTTGGGAGCGGATGATGGAGTTGAACCCCATAGAAGAAGAGATCCACGAAGGAAGTCATGGACTGGATACGAAAACCCACATAAAACAAAGGCGAACATAACCCGGTACCGGATGGGGACGGGGATTACCTCATTGCCGGGAGTTTCACGCGGCCGTCGCGTCCTGCGGATTAGGCTCGCTCGCGCAGCTTGCGAAGATCGCTTCCCGTCTCGATCGCCGACCACCATCGGTGACACGCAGCGGCGCCTTCTTGCCTCCGGCGATCTGGTCCCAACTGCAGATGAGGATTTCTTCTTCCCCATAGCGCTACGGCGGTGGTGGCGTTATAGCAGCGAAGACAAAGGAAATGCGAAGGAAATCTCAGCGCGCAGCAAGAATCGCCGGCGCAAAGGAAGCAATGGACAGATGAACTGCTGCGGTAAAAGACATACCACGATTTCACCATGGATTATAACAGCAAAGACGATGCACGCTGGCCGTCCATCGAGAAGACCTAACGCCAACGGCAGATCTGGCCGTACACGTGTCAGCATCAAAACGAACCGTCGTTCCCACGACGTCCACTACGCGCGGAGATCGAGGAAACACCGTAATCATCCCCACGCCACGCGTGACCGGTCAATTCAAAGTCAGGAAGTGGGACCCACACTTCGTCAAATCAAGTCATCTCTGGCGCAGTGACGGCAGGTCATTGATCGTCAAGCAGCGTCATCAAAAGCTATACTAGCACCAAACTTCGGCTACACAGCTAAGAGTACTCACTCGAATCTACGATTCGACTAAATACTCGGGGGATACTCCTATCAGGAGCGCTAGTCGCGCACCCGATGTACTTACGGACAGTGGTACGCCCATGTGATTTTCCCACTACCGTTGCATGATACAAGACTCGAGTCTCTGCCCGAGTCTACGACTCCGCCAGACACTCGGGGGCTACTCCAAACTGGAGCGATGGCCGTTTACACACAAGAGCTTCGAGTCCTACGTCGAGTCCACGACTCCACTACGGACTCGAGGGCTACTCCCATAGGGAGGAAGGATTTCAGCATCCGAAAATTTTCGAGTCCTACGGACTAAACAACTGAGCAATGCTTGCACTAAAAGTCTCCGCTCGAGTCTACGACTCGAACAAACACTCGGGGGCTACTCCCATAGGGAGCGCTGGTCGCGCACCCTATGAAATCTTCGACTGCGATCTTCCGGATCCGCATGCAAAAACTTTTCAGCAACTCTGCCCCAATTAATGCTAAGTGAGTAACATCCTCCTTGGCCACCCGAAACACCTCCGCGGTGATAAACATTCGGATGCTGCGTCTGCGACGCAAAGATAAGACCTATAGATACCATCTGATGGCCTAGCAACGCACCTGACTGCGCTCTGCTAGTATAAATCCATGCCAACAGGCGTGATGAAAAATCCCGACGGACGCGTTGGGTACATCATTTAAAATCACTGGAATTCCACTCCTGTAAGTCCTCCATGACTGAGTCGAATTACGCCACATATGTTCGGGTTGAGTCGGGGACTCGCACCTGAAGAAGATCGTGTTGTTTTGTCCTAAGACGATTAACTGACCCTGATCCGTCGGGTGAGTTAGGCACATGCATCAACAATCCCTACACATTCTCTTGAAAGACAGAGTTACACCCGAAGGATTGAAGAGTCCTCAGCCGAATCTACGATTCGACTGAACACTCGAGACTCGACATGGTTATACCCGACGGGTACATAACTTCAGCATACCTGGTCCAGCCCAAGGAAGGCCCACAACAGACATACGCTGGCCCATGAAGATTTTCGGGTGGCCAAGGCCCATGATGCCTTCGGATCCTTGAAGAGCAAGACTAGAGTTCGAATACAACTTGTAACCTACTCGTATCGGTACCTGAGACCTAGCCTCCTCATATATAGGAGGGGCCAACGAGCAAGACAGATCCATACTTTTCGTACACGCCTCCACGCCAGATCGAATCTGCGCACCCTGTAACTTTCGGTTCCGCCGTAATCAAAGAGCAGACAAGCAGGAGTAGGTTTTTCCCTCCGGGGGCCTGAACCTGGGTAAATCTCATGTCCCCTGGTTGCTTGTCTGTTAACCGTGCCACGATCTCCAGCATCCCCATCTTCTCCAAAACCCAAGTCCATAACAATGGGCATTGACGAGATTAAACCTCGTCAGCCCCCTCTCTCCATGGCCGGCGCATGGGGGGGTGACCCCTCACCTCCCCCATTCATGTGGTGGTAACTCCTCCACATTAAAATGCCTCTTCACATTCCCTTTTAAAGTCTCCACTTTAAATGCATTAAGTTTCTCCAAATTTAATGCTCTCTCATTTAATAAAAACTCTTTTATTAAATTTATTCAGAATTTTGTTAATTACTTTAATTAACAAACATTCACATATATCCCCTTGCAATATTTCAATATCACATGCAGAACCACCTTCTGCAATTTCACCCGAAACAATTTCCGGTTTCTATTGAAACAATTCCTGCGCTTTGCAATTCTTTCGTCTGAAACATATGTGCTCCAAAATGGTGTCCGGTAACTCTTAAGTGTGCCACCCTACGGTTCGCGAATAATGCAGACATGATCGAGACCCTTCTCCGATCAATAATCAGCAACGGGACCTGGAGATCCGTACTGACTCCTACACATTCAACGATGACTCCTGTGATCGTGAGAACCTTTAACGCTTGTAACTAAATCCCTTTGTCTCATGATCATCGGTATCTCCATACCTAGTTTGATCTCGTTACCGACATGCACTCTTTTCTCGTTTCCGTGATATAACATTCTAGTGATCACATCACTTGCTTGCAAGCTATCCTAATGTGATATCACCGAGAGGGCCTAGAGTATATCTATCCGTCATCTGGATTGACAAATTCTACTCTTGATCCATGAGCCTCAACATAACACCTTCAGAATAATGAACCCATCTTTATAGTCACCCTATTACGGTGTGACGTTTGATGTTATCAAGATACTCTTCCGGTGTTAGCAATTAACATGATCTCATGGTCTAAGGATAAAGATTACTTCGTATGATGTTATAGCAATATAAACACAATGACTTGATCATAATGCTATACTTTGGATGAATGTTCATCACATCATTCCACCAATGGTGTGACCTTGTTATTAACAACATCCAATGTCCATGATCAGGAAACCTTGATCATCCTATTAATCAACAAGCTAGTCTATAAGAGAGGCATGACTAGGAACCCTTTTTGTTTATTAAACACACATGTATTGATGTTTCCTATCAATACAATTATAGCATGCAAAATAAACATCTATCATATACAAGGAATACATAAGAACAACTTTATTATTGCCTCTCAGGGCATATTTCCTTCAGTCTCCCACTTGCACTAGAGACAATAATCTAGTTCACATAGTGATAAATCTAACACCCATGGAGTTCTGGTGTTGATCATGTTTTGCCCTAGGGAGTACGTTAGTCAACGGATCTGCTACATTCAGGTCCGTGTGCACTTTACAAATCTTTATATCTCCATCCTTGACATACTCGCGGATGGAGTGAAACCAGCGCTTAATATGCTTGGAATTCTTGTGAGACCTTGGTTCCTTTGCGTTGGCTATGGCTCCATTGTTGTCACAATAGATCACCATCGGGTCCAATGCACTGGGAACCACACCCAGTTCTGTTATGAACTCCTTCATCCAAACGCTTCTGCAGCGCTTACGAAGCGATAACATATTCCGCCTCTGTTGTTGATCCAGCCACCACAGGTTGTTTGGAGCTCCTCCAACTAACTGCTGCTCCGTTCAAGAGAAATACGTATCCGGATTGAGACTTAGAGTCATCCGGATCAGTGTCAAAGCTAGCATCGACATAACACTTAGCGACTAGCTCTTCTTCACCTCCGTATATAAGAAACATATCCTTAGTTCTTCTCAAGTACTTAAGGATATTCTTGACCGCTATCTAGTGTTCCGAACCTGGATCAGATTGGTACCTACTAGTCAAACTAATAGCATGTGCCACATCTGGTCTTGTACATAGCATGGCATACATTATAGAGCCTATGGCTGAGGCATAGGGGATCTTATCCATTATCTCTCTTTCTTCCGTAGTGGCGGACTTTGAGTCTTACTCAATGTCTTGCCTTGCAACATAGGTAAGAACCCCTTCTTACTTCCGTCCATATTAAACTTCTTTAAAATCTTATCAAGGTATGTACTCTACGATAGCCCAATTAGGTGTCTTGATCTATCTCTATAGATTTTAATGCCTAATATATATGAAGCTTCACCAAGGTCCTTCATCGAAAATTTGCTGTTTAGATAACTTTTAACACTGTTTAAAAGATCTAAATCATTTCCAATCAATAATATGTCATCCACATATAATATCAGAAATGCCACATTGCTCCCACTCACTTTCTTGTAAATACAAGCCTCTCCATAAGTTTGGACAAATCCAAACTTTTTGATCACCTCATCAAAGCGGAGATTCGAACTTCGTGATGCTTGCTTCAGTCCATAGATGGATCGCTGAAGTTTGCACACCTTATTAGCATCCTTAGGATCGACAAAACCCTTAGGTTGTATCATATACAACTCTTCTTCAATCTTACAATTGAGGAACGCAGTTTTGACATCCATCTGCCATATTTCATAATCAAAATATGCAGCAATTGCTAACATAATCCTAACCGACTTAAGCATCGCTACGGGAGAGAATGTCTCATCGTAGTCAACTCCTTGAATTTGTCAAAACCCCTTTGCGACAAGTCGAGCCTTATAGATGGTCACATTACCATCAGCATCAGTTTTCCTTTCGAAAATCCATTTATTCTCAACGGCCTTTCGGTCGTGAGGTAAGTCTACCAAGGTCCAAACCTGGTTTTCATACATGGATTCCATCTCGGATTTCATGGCTTCTAGCCATTTGTTGGAATCTGGGCTCATCATCACTTCTTCATACGTTGCAGGGTCATCCATTTCATCAACCATGAAATTCACAACAGGATTTCCGTACAGTTCACGAGCTGCACGTGTCCTGCTTGACCTGCGAGGTTTGGTAGTGTCCTCTTTCGGAGTTTCATGATCATTATCATTATCTCTCTCTTCATCAGGTGAAGTCAACTCCGAAACAACTTCCGGTGCTGTGCCACTCGCCATTCCATGAAGAGAAGGTTCAATAACCTCTTCGAGTTCTACCTTCCGACTACTCACACCTTTCGCGAGAAACTCCTTCTCAAGAAAGGATCCATTCTTGGCAACAAAAACCTTGCCCTCGGACCTGTGATAGAAGTTATACCCAATTGTTTCCTTAGGGTATCCTATGAAGACGCATTTTTCCGCTTTGGGTTCGAGTTTATCTGGTTGAAGTTTCTTCACATAAACATCGCATCCCCAAACCTTAAGAAATGACAGCTTAGGTTTGTTTCCAAACCATAATTCATACAGTGTCGTTTCAACGGATTTATATGGTGCCCGATTTAAAGTGAATGCAGCTGTTTCCAGTGCATAACACCAAAATGACAGTGGCAAGTCAGTCAGAGACATCATAGATCGAACCATATCCAATAAAGTACGATTACGATGTTCGACACACCATTACGTTGTGGTGTTCCGAGCGTGAGTTGTGAAACTATTCCACAGTCTTTCATATGTGTGCTAAACTTCGTAACTAAGATACTCTCCTCCACGGTGGGACCACGAAATTTGATCTTTACATTACGATGATTTTCCACTTCATTCTAAAATTCTTTGAACTTTTCAAAAGTTTCAGACTTGTGTTTCATCAAATAGATATACCCATATCTACTCAAATCATCCGTGAAAGTAACAAAATAACGATATCCACCTCGCGCCGACACACTCATTGGCCCACACACATCAGTATGTATGATTTCCAATAGATCTGTCGCCCGTTCCATTGAACCGGAAAACGGCGTTCTAGTCATCTTGCCCATAAGGCATGGCTCACATGTATCAAATGATTCAAAATCAAGTGATTCCAAAAGTCCATCAGAAAGGAGTTTCTTCATGCGTTTAACGCCAATATGACCTAGCGGCGATTGCCACATATATGTAGATATATCATTATCAAGTTTAATCCTTTTAGCATCAACATTATGAATATGCGTAATACTACTATCGAGATCCAACAGAAATAAACCATTCAACATAGGTGCATGACCATAAAAGATATTATTCATATAAATCGAACAACCATTGTTTTCAGACTTAAATGAATAACCACTTTGCATCAAACACAATCCGGATACAATGTTCATGCTCGGCGGGCACCAAATAACAATTATTTAGGTTTATAACTAATCCCGATGGCATATGGAGAGGCAGCGTTCCGATGGCGATCACATCAACTCTTGATCCATTGCCGACCCGCATCGAGACCTCATCCCTTGCTAGTTGTCGCTTGTTCCGCAGCCCCTGAACCGAGTTACATATATTAGCAACCGATCCCATATCAAATACCTAGGTGCTACTGCGAGTACTAGTCAAGTACACATCAATAACATGTATATCACATATACCTTTGTTTGCCTTGCCGGACTTCTTGTCCGCCAAATACTTGGGCGATTCTTCCAATGGCGATCCTTGCAATAGTAGCACTCGGTGTCGGACTTAGGGCCAGCTCGGGTTTCTTTTCAGCGTGGCAAATGACTTGCCACCCTTCTTTCCCTTGTGCTTGCCTTTCTTATCCTTCTTGAAACCGGTGGTCCTATTGATCATCAACACTTGATGTTCTTTTCTAATCTCCACTGCGGTCTTAAGCATTGTGAAGCTCGGGAAGAGACTTCTTCATGCCCTGCATATTATAGTTCATCACGAAGCTCTTGTAGCTAGGTGGCAGAGATTGGAGAACACGATGTATGCCTAAGTCAATGGGAATTGTTATTCCCAAGGACACAAGCTTATCGGCGTACCCAGACATTTTGAGTACGTGCTCACTAACGGAGCTGTTTTCCTCCATCATGTAGCTAAAGAACTTTTCTGTAGCATTATAACTCTCTACGGCAACATGGGTATCGAAAATCATTTTCAATTCTCCCATGGTATCAAAGGCATTGCCATTTTTGAAACGCTTTTGAAGTTCTGGCTCTAGCCCATACAGTATGCCGCAATGAACTAAGTTGTGGTCCTCCTGACGAGTTATATAGATGTTCTTTTCCTCGTCAGGGGCATTAGGAGCTGGTGGGGGGCCTAGCGGCGCATCTAGCACATATTGCTTTTGTGCAGCAGTGAGGAGAATCCTCAAATTCATAGCCCAGTTGGTGAAGTTGCTACCATTCGCAGCAAGTTTCTCTTTCTCCATGAACACATTGAAATTAAAAGCAGGTGGTGCCATCTACAACAGAATTTGTAAAGTATATTTAGACTAATTTTATGATAGATTGAGTTCGACTAATCCAAATTACTAATGAACTCCCACTCAAAAACGACATCCCTCGTGTCCTTTTAGTGATTACATGAACCAAATCCACTACACCAAGTCCGATCATCACGTGAGTCGGTGTAGCTTCAAAGGCGAGCATCTATATGGGCATCATATCAACTATATGACTCATGCTTAACCTTTCGATTACGTGTTCGAGGCCATGTCTGTACATGCTAGGCTGTCAAGTAAGAACCTTAGTATTTGCGTGTGTAAAACTGTCTTACACCCGTTGTATGAAAGCGTAGAGTTGAAAACACCCGATCATCACGTGATGCCTCAAAACACGATCCACAAAACGGTGCATACTTAAGGAAGAACACATTTTATCTTGATATCTAAATAAGGGATCATCTTATAATGCTACCAAACGCGCCAAACTAGCAGTATAAGATGCTAACATCTAATGTGTGAAGTGAGATGATATGGTCCATGCATTTGATCTCTATCATTTACATCATGGTATGATCTCTATCATTCCTTTGTGTGTAAGGCCAAGGTCTATGGAACTTACACGTTAAGTGAGTTGTAAGAGTATCTATTATACTTCTACTTACAACAATACCATGTCAAAACACTAGCCCAACAACGATCTAAACTAGACGCCTCTAATTTATCAATTGCAAGTTTTACGTGGCTTAGGGCTTTCGGAGATAGAACCTGTCTAACCTACGAACATGAACCACAACAAGGATAACCAAGTTATTAGCAACTCGTTGTAAATCAGATATTGACTATAGTAGGAGAGACACCCGCCAACCACTTATGCAAAACAAGTTGCATGTCGTCGTGGAACCGGTCTCATGTACGATGACATGTAAGGTTGGTCCGCCTTCATCCCACTATGCCACCAATATCCAAAATACATAGAAGATGCAATAACATGATCATCATCCACATATCAACCATATGTGTACTACCCGATAAGCACCTACGCATAGATCAGCTCACGATACCCTTTGTTGGGTCATGACATAGAAAACAAAAATTTCCTACGATTGTGAAGTACACGCCAAGATCTATCTACTAGGTACAAAGAAAGCGGGTGGACATACATCCATAGAGAACTTACCCTCGAAGACAACGAGCTTTGTTAAGTAGGAACTCGTGGTTGATGTAGTCGACACTTGCCGATCTCAAGATCGTGAGGAAGTTCGGCGCCGCAACTCAGCATCCACACTGCACACACGTTCAAGCCACGGACAACCTCCACCTCCTCGCTCCAGCGATCCAGTGAGCACAACTCCTTCCAGACGAAATGCCACCGGGAACATGTATCTCGCTAATCCGAGACCATGGGGGAATAATTCTAGAGGGGGAGAGAGATCCTTCACAAGGAGGTGTGAGGATGAAGGAGGGAATGGGTGGCCTTTTATAGGAGGAGGGGGGGTGCCCCCTCTCTCCATGGCCGGCGCATGGGGGGTGACCCCTCACCTCCCCCATTCATGTGGTGGTAACTCCTCCACATTAAAATGCCTCTTCACATTCCCTTTTAAAGTCTCCACTTTAAATGCATTAAGTTTCTCCAAATTTAATGCTCTCTCATTTAATAAAAACTCTTTTATTAAATTTATTCAGAATTTTGTTAATTAATTTAATTAACAAACATTCACATATAGCCCCTTGCAATATTTCAATATCACATGAACCACCTTCTGCAATTTCACCCGAAACAATTTCCGGTTTCTATTGAAACAATTCCCGCGCTTTGCAATTCTTTCGTCTAAAACATATGTGCTCCAAAATGGTGTCCGGTAACTCTTAAGTGTGCCACCCTACGGTTCGCGAATAATGCAGACATGATCGAGACCCTTCTCCGATCAATAATCAGCAGGACACGGAGATCCATCTTGACTCTACACATTCAACGATGACTCTGTGATCGTGTGAACCTTTAACGCTTGTAACTAAATCCCTTTGTCTCTCGATATATTGCATGTCCGAGATTCGATCATCGGTATCTCCATACCTAGTTTGATCTCGTTACCGACATGCACTCTTTTCTTGTTCCCGTGATATAACATTCTAGTGATCACATCACTTGCTTGCAAGCTATCCTAATGTGATATCACCGAGAGGGCCCAGAGTATATCTATCCGTCATCTGGATTGACAAATTCCACTCTTGATCCATGAGCCTCAACATAACACCTTCGTAGCACTGAACCCATCTTTATAGTCACCCTGTTACGATGTGACGTTTGATGTTATCAAGATACTCTTCCGGTGTTAGCAATTAACATGATCTCATGGTCTAAGGATAAAGATTACTTCGTATGATGTTATAGCAATATAAACACAATGACTTGATCGTAATTCTATACTTCGGATGAATGTTCATCACATCATTCCACCAATGGTGTGACCTTGTTATTAACAACATCCAATGTCTAGGATTAGGAAACCTTGATCATCCTGTTAATCAACAAGCTAGTCTATAAGAGAGGCATGACTAGGAACCCTTTTTGTTTATTAAACACACATGTATTGATGTTTCCTATCAATACAATTATAGCATGCAAAATAAACATCTATCATATACAAGGAATACATAATCACAACTTTATTATTGCCTCTTAGGGCATATTTCCTTCATAATAAACAGTATTAAATCAAGAGTAACAATTCCAGTGTTAGTACCTAATGTATCATGTTTGCCTCCATGATTCTTGATACTCAAAAGATTGTTTTTAATATCAAGTTTATCTAAGAGCTGAAAGCAATGTTTCAGAAACCATCATATGTGAAAGGTATTATGATATCTACAACAATGTGTTGGTTACAACATGATAGAGTATACGTCCTCATATTTGATGAGAATTTGTGAAGGTTGGAGACGCCAGTCGTCCTAATCCTCCAAAAGGTTTTGGAAAAGAAACATTATACTCGCAATTCACCTTTATAAGCTATAGCAGCTTGATCATGAAAATTGTCATGATAAGGATGAATAGAAGATGTAAGTAAAATGTTTACTACACTAAAAGATTACTAAAGAATGGAATTTTGAAAGAATGCCAAACATTTGATGAAGGTGATCCACTTCAAAGTGCAAGTCCAAAGGTATTAGTATTTGACTATACACACTTTGTACTATGTGTCATGTGAATGACACCACTGTTGATGTTGATAGATTCTTTTAAAAGAAAAGGAATTGTTGAAAGAGAATTTATAAAATATTTGGCAGAAAAGAAAAGATTGGAGATATCCAACTTAGGTATATAGAAGATACATGTTATAGCTGTATTCCTTGGTTGTTAAACAATGTGGTTCTGTGGTATTGGATACCGAATTGGTTGGTATGAAGTGTCATACAGGACAACACAATTCATGAACTGCAATGGCCTAAGTAACTAGCAAGGGAATATGTGATGATGTTCATCGAAAACAAACAAAGGGTTGTTGTGTTGCTCGTTAACATCAAAGCTTACCTTCAAGATTTGTTTCAATAATTGTTATTTTGATCAGGTATTATGACGACAAAAGGTTGTTCAAATAATTACCGTATTCCATAATAGATGGATGATATACAAGTCTGGTTGGAGAAATAACGACCATAGAACTAATGCTAAAATGTCGCAAGACAAATGATTGAAAGATCACTTGCGAAGTGACATCACCGTTTAAATTATATTAGGGATACATGAAGAAACTCCATGTTGATGGATTTTTGGAGTCTTTGATTTTGATCAAATGACGCTTGTGATACTTTCCTGGAAATAATTAAAAATCCGTTCGTAGGACAAAAGAGGAACAGACGACTAACTGATTGGAATTTGTACATTTTGATGTATATAGTCCATTATGTGTAGTCGTGGGCGATGGATTTCAACTTCATATGCTTTCTACGAAGATTTGAGTGAGTATATGTATATACTTACTCAATAAGGAAGAAGTATGAAACATTTGAAAATGTTCAAAGACTTTCAAGATGAAGTGGAAAATTATTGTAATAAGAAAATAAAAAAAAGTTTATGATTGGATCATAAAGATGTTTGAGTTACAAGTTTAGCAAAACACCTAAGATTTGAGGAATCGTTCCATGGATTTGCATTTCCCAAAACACCATAGGAGTATGGAGTGTTCAAGATATGTAATGAAATCTTGTTTGACATGGTAAGATCAAAGGTGTCATTTATAAAACTGCCATTATATTTTTAAAGATTAAAGCTTTAGTGACTACCGCTTTTACACTGAAAAGAGCTCCATCATGATCCGTTGAAATGACACCATATAAGTCATGGTTTGGGATAAAACCCAGGTTGTCCTTTCTTAAATTTTTGGTATGCTAGGCATAAGTAAAGTGTTTACAACCAAAGTCGAATGAGCATGTCTTTGTAGGTTATTTCGAATAACCATTGGGTATTCCTCCATAACACCGAAGACAAAAGTGTTTGTCACTTAGAATGTCGAGTTTCTTGAGAAGGAATTTTTGGTGAAAAGTTAAGTTGGAGGACAATAGAACTTTGACAAGGTTGTTGAACCTTGGCTAATATGTCTTGAGTTATGGCGTTGGTAAGTGTCCCGGAGGCAGCAACAATGCTCATGGCTCACGTGCCTCAAAGGATGTGGTCACGGGGATCTAAGTTCCTATTGAACCAAGTAGATCGGGTAAGTAATCAAATGCCAAGATTTGAGAGTTAAATCATTGTTTGACAATGATGAACCGACTACATGAAAATAATCAATGATGGGCCCTGACTTCGTTAAGTGGCTTGAAGCCATAAAATCCGTGATAATTCCATACACGAGAAATCAAGCTTTGAATTTGAAAGACCCTCTGGAAAGGTGCAAGACCTTACAATTAGTATATGGATCTATAAAGAAATAGACATGGATGTTTCACATCTATGAAATAGTCGACATGTCGGAAAGAGTTTACGACAATGTTCAAGGAATTGACTATGATAAGATTTGATCTTTCATAGCGATATTTAGTCTGGACGGATTAATGTAGCAACCACTACATATATTTTGGTATATGGTAGTTGAACAAACAAAACAAGTTCTTATAATAGAATGGTTACCTAGGATGTGTCCATGACACGATCCAAAGGGTTTTGTTAATTCAAAGGATGCTAAAAGAGTATGCAAAACTTCAATGGTTGAAGTGAGCATCGCGGAGTTGGAATCTTCACCGTGATGAAACCGTTAAAAGGTTTAATTTCATCAGAGACGATGAAGATGTTTGCATTTTGCAAGAAATTAAGTGGGAGCGCTAAGACATATTTCTAATACATTATGTGAAAGACATATTGTTGATTAGAAATGATATATCTTTTATTGACACATGTTAAGAATTTCATTTCGATGAAAGAGTTAGGCATAACCCAAGAATTAGGCATCAATGTCTATATGGATAGATTGAGGCGCTAATATGGTTTTGCCAAATATACATAGATAAGATGTTGAATGAAGTTCAATATGGAAACAACAAGAAAGGTTCTTGACGCACGGAAAGGACTGAATCAAGATTCAGGTGTGTTGACACGAGATTCAAGTGTTTTGACACTTGGTGAAATCACAAGAATATTTTGATCAATCATTCTTTGAGATGTACACATCCAGATATGTCCTATGCTCTAAATGTTATGAGCATATACCAGAATGACTCATAAGTTGATCATTGGACAATAGTAGGGATATTCCTATGATCTTTGGAAGAACTAAGAATATATTATTTATATAGTGGTGACAAATAGTTCATTGTAAACTGTTACATTGATACTAGTTTTGTCACAAATTAAGTTTATCTCAATTTAAACTATGGGTGGCACAATGTAATGGAAAGGAAGTTCCATAACGGATTTCGTTGAGTACCAAAGTTAAAACATTGTGACAGATACTACAACAAAAGGTTAAGTATATGACTACTATTGTAGCAGCAAATGAGGGCATTTGCGTCAAGTAGTTTGTTATCAAACTAGGTGTGGTTCATAGCGGGATAATACTATGAAGATACATTGTATGACAATTGTATCAACATGATTTAATCCCAAGGAACTAAAGGTCTCACCAAAGGACCAAATTTATACAATGCCATCTCGTTGGAGAATGAGTAATGCGTATAGACGCAAGGACATGCAAATACACACGGACCTGGAAGTGTCAGATCCGAAGATTATTTTTACCACTAGCAATAGTGTCTATACAACACCAGAAAGCCATAGGTGTTGAGTGCACAAGTTTTTAACTAGATTATTGACTCTAGTGCAAGTGGGAGACTGTTGGAGATGTGCCCAAGAGGCAATAATAAAGTGGTTATTATTATATCTTTATGCTTATGATAAATGTTTACATCCCATGCTATAATTGTATTAACCGGAAACATTAATACTTGTGTGTTTTGTAAACATAAAAGAGTCCCTAGTAAGCCTCTTGTTAAACTAGCTTGTTGATTAATGGATGATCATGGTTTCCTGATCATGGACATTGGATGTCGTTAATAACAAGATCATATCATTAGGAGAATGATGTAATGGACACACACCCATAGTAAGCATAGCATAAGATCAAGTCATTAAGTTTGTTTTGCTACAAGCTTTTCAAATGCATAGTAACCTAATCCTTCGACCATGAGGTTATGTTAATCACCATCACCGGATGGGTACTTTGATGACATCAAACGCCGCTTCGTAACTGGGTGGTTATAAAGGTGACATTGGGTATTCTGAAAGTATGTGTTGAAGCGCATGGACCAAGATTGGGATTTGTCCATCCATATGACGGATAGATATGCTGGGCCCTCTCGGTGGAATGTCATCTAGTTAGCTTGCAAGCATGTGACTAAGTCACAAGGGATGACATATCATGGAGCAGTAAAGAGTACTTATCGAACGAGGTAGAACAAGGTATGGAGATACCGATGATCAAACCTCGGATAAGTAGAGTATCGCGTGACAAAGGGAATTGGTTTCGTATGTTAATGGTTACATTGATCACGAAGTAATGCGTTGAGTATGTGGAGGCGTTATGGATCTCGGATCCGCTGATGGTTATTGATCGGAGAGGTGTCTCCATCATGTGCATATTCACGAACCGTAGGGTGACACATAAGGTTGAAGTTGTTTTAAGTTGATATGGAATGTGCGTTGGAGACCGAATGTTGTTGGTCTCGGATTGGATCCGGGACATCACGAGGAGATCCGGAATTGTCAGGGAATAAGATTCATATATTGGGGATCATTTTCTAAGTTAGGAAATGTTCGAGTATTTGTATGTGGATTCTAGAAGGTTTCGGAATGTTCGAGAAGGTTCTAAATATTTCTTGGAGTTTACTTGAATACCAAGAAAGGATCAAGGAATCCTTGTGGGGTAAGTCAAGGATTCGTGGGTGAGTAGGACTCTCCCCCACCTCCTTGATCCGCCAAGGAGAGGGAGTCCTACAAGGACTCCACCTCCCCATGGCGCCTCCCTCCTTTAAATAGAGGGGTGGAGGCACAAGCCCCCTTTGCCCCTTCTATTCTCTAGATCTCAAGTTGCCTCTCTCCTCCTCCTTCCCTCTGCTCTGGTTTAGGCGAAGCCCTGCAGAATTCTCTACTCCACCACCACCACCACGCCGTCGTGCTGCTGGGATTCCATGGAGAGATCTACTACCTCCGCTGCTCGCTGGAACGGGGAGAGGAAGGTCTGCTTCGACTCCACACGTGTGACCGACTGCGGAAGCGCTGCCAGAACGCGGCGCCGAAAGGATCGTCTACTTGATCTTGAGATCGGCAAGTGATCGACTACATCAACCACGAGATCCGATCTCGTAACGCTTTCGGGTCTACGAGGGTTAGTACAGATCTATCTCGTTGCACATGTCTAATAGATTAGATCTTGGCTTTTATCTAGATTAGATCTGGGTTTTGTTCGTTCTTGCGGTAGAATTTTTTTGTTTTCCATGCTACGAACCCATCAGAAGCTAGTGGAGCACTTGGTGGCACTGGTGTCATTGTCGAGGCCACATGGCGTGGAGGAGGAGGCTGGTAGATCGGTTTCTTCCTAAGTTAATCAGGACTGGGACACCAGCCTATTGGTGGTGGCGGCGCTGATGGTGGAGGTGGCGCAGGCGGCCGAGGGACAGTGGAGAAGACTCGAGGGCGAGTTTTCTTATGTGCTTGAGCATGATTGGCCCACTGGAGCATCGAGCGCACCTTGGCGAAGGAGGGGAACTGCTGAATCAGAGGGATGAAGGAGGCATGCTTCTTGAAGCCCTCACCGAGGCTAACGAGGAGGATGTTGATGACATGGCGATCTTCGACCGGGTCACCGAGTTTGCGTAGTTCGTCGGCGATTTCCTTGAGACGCTGACAGTATATGCCAACTGGTGCATCACTTGGACCGTGTTTTGCATCTCGGTGTGGAGGCTGTTTGCGCGGGTGTTGACATTGTCTTGAAACAACTGACGGAGTGTCGCCCAGAGATCGGCGGCGGTGGCAGCGCCACAATGAACAAGTTTGAAAATCTCGGTGGAGATGCACATATAGTTCCATTGTATGATGGCTAGGCCATCCTTAACCCATTGAGGATATTGAGGGCGGGGAACAGAGTCGGGCGCGACATGATCACCAAGATTGCATCACCCAAGGTGGACGTCAAAGAGATGGCGCCAATGGTAGTAGTTGTGAGTGGCTAGATCTAAACTGATTGGGACAAAGGGGCTAACATCTGAGATTGTATCGGTGAAGGAGATAGAGGGGATCATTGGTGGAGGGTGGTAGGAGGTGGAGGATGATTAACCGCAGCCGCAGACTTGGCAGCGGTGACTTTTCGCTCGAAGTAGCCCGTCGGCGGCGATGGAGAGGTGGGCGACGGTGGTGGAATAACCATGCCCTGGGAACGGGTGTCTGATACCAGGTAAATTAGGATAAATTGATATCCAATGATAATATATTGTACCAAATACAAAGAGTTTATATAGAAGCCAAACCGATTCAGCTAGGCAAGTAATAGTCTAACACTAATTAAGTGGAACGTAGAGAGATCACACCACGAGTTTTACTACCACCCCTCTCCCACCGCTCTCCTCTCTCACATCTCTCCTCCCAGGCTTCTTCCTCCTTGGTGCTCTCTGGCCCCTCCCCCTTTCTTCTCTGGCGATGGTCAGCGTCGAGACTGGGCGAGGGACCCACCCCTGTGTACTATAGTAGATGTAGACTTGTCCCTTGTGGCGACTACGGGTTAGACGGTGGACTCCGGTGGCAAGATCCACCGAGCCTCGTGCCTCACCCGCTCTGTTGCATCCCGTTGGTGGCAAGCGGTGGTTCATAGAAGCTGGTTGATGGCGTACATCCCTCCGAATAAGGCCTCCCTCGGGTTGTTCGAGCAGGTGGTGTCGGATCTCCTCTTGCTCGATGTTGTCCCTCTTCTCCTTGCGGCGATGCTCTCATGGGGAGAGCTGAAGGCGGCGGAAGGGAAGACCACCACTCGCCCTCGTAATAAGATCCATACCACGCGTGCCTTCTGCTGCTATCTCCTTGCGTTTGTTGCAGTGGCAGTTGAAGGCATGCAGTTCCGGCAAGGAGAGGGTTTGATCTACTCGCCTTCCTCTCCTTTGTTGCCATCGTGGAGATGGACTAAGTGATGGGAAGGGATTTATCTACCTTGCCCCTCTCCGGTGGGAATTTGTTGTTGCGTCTGGCGGAGTTCCCAAGCGACGGCGATCTTGCGCCGCCGCTATACGTGGTCAAGGTAACCACTAAGCGCGGCGGTTCTGGACGAGTCGCGGCAACCTCCTGGCTTCCGTGCCTATGCGGAGGCCCCTCTGTCTCGCCTTCGCCAAGTGGTGCCGTCCCCGGTGTGGGTGCTGGCAGCTGGGGCGTCGAGTGCATCATCGACCCTAGTGGAGAAGGACTCAATTGCAGTTCCCTATTTTCTTTTGAGGTCCTTTTTGTAAAAGTCTAGGGACCGTGTGCTACTGTTTTCATTTATGAAGCCCTGTTTGTAATCTTGCCCACCTATTAATGCAGCACCGGACCCTTCTGAGTCCTTCCCATTGTCAAAAAAAAAAAAACTAGGAATATTACATGTTCCTCTCGTGGCTAGCTTTTATCAATCTTTTTGTACTGCAAACCCCAAGAACCATACATTCTATTCTGTATGCTTTCGTTCCACGAAGGGAACTGGGGAGTCACGTTCATCCCTCTGTTTTCTGCAGGGCTAAAACTGTTGTTGCTTTGAATCTCCGGCCCGGGGCCTTCTTTATCGGCGCGGTCGAATCGCGTTAATAACAGGAACGTGACTGAACGAGAATAATGGAAAGAGCGCGTGCAGGGCGTCCAATAACACGGCGAGCATGTGATGATGTGAGACGCAGCGAGAAGTCATCAATGGGGGCGTGGAGTGCCGCTGCCCGCTGTGCGTCGCGCAGGAGAGTAGACACACGGCTTCCCGTCCATCAATGTGCGCGTCCAGTCATTGGACGCTGGTGACACCGAGATGGACCACGCAACTGCTAGCCCGAGCCTCTAGTAGGCAACGTATATACATTTGAACGAGAAACGATCCATTTTATGCACCCGCTGCACCCCTAGCAAGAACATGGACCTTTGGATTGGAAACGAAGGGATATGATCCTCTTTTTTAGATTGAAGGGATATGATCCTGTTAGAAGGCGGGCTGGTGGTACATTTTACGAACTACTTCATCTTCTAGGCTCACTAAATTCTACAAGCCCGTCTCTGTCTCTCCCACACCCTCATCTATGCCACGCCAGCTTCTCTCCAGGAGAAACTGTAACAGGCGAAGTCCAGAAAGTTAACTGTGGTCTTGTTAACTTTTCCAGGTTTTTTTTCCAGTACACATCCTTAATTCTTTGGAACGAGATCGTCTGACGTACTCGGTAAAACTGCAGAGAGACATGGATCATTTTCGTTCGTTCCTTCCCCGTCGGATGGTAGCACGTCAAACACAAAACACAGCCGCTTGAGTCGGCCCAAGGCCCAGTCCAGCAAATCGGAGACAGAAAACGCGCGCTTTACCTTAGAAATATGGCGCGAGAACAGAAAATGCCCGAGACATTGAGGGCGCAAGAAACGGAGCGAGGAGCAGATCGCCAGAACCTGGATCGGACGCGCTGCTCTGCTCTTCAATCGGATCCCTTCAATCTCAGGTAGATCCCGGTAGCCCGCCTTTCTCTATTTCTCTCTGTTGAGTGAATTAAAGGATTTGTCCTGTCCTGGGTAGATGTAATGAGCGCCAGGAACATGAACAACTTAAAACTGCTCTTAATCGACGCATAATTATGACTTAGATAAAAAACAAAAGTTGAAGTAAATGGTCATAGCTTTCCAATGGTATCTCATTTGCACGATTTGGATCAGTTTCGTAAGAATTCTAGCCCAAACGAGATTCTGTCCTAGGTAGATGCAATCAGCGTCAGGAACATGAAAGAACTTAAAACTGCTCTTAATCGGTGCACAATTTCGACTTAGATCAAAATTAGAAGTTGTACTACATGGTCACACGTTTCCAATGATACCTCATTTGCATGATTTGGATCAGAGGAGTAAGATTTCTAGCCCAAACAAGATTTTTTTCATTTTTAATTGGCAATGTCAGCTGATTTCGTCGGACGTAAATTGTGGACCGAAACTGGAAGTTGTAGTAATTTCTCTGTGCATATGCAAGAAGGCAATGCATTCTATGTTTAGATAAGTGTACTGAAGTAATTAGTGCACATTTTTCTCATTTTTCTCATGTTTGAGAAGCTTTTGTTCATAGTCCATGGAAGAAGACACTGAGATGGCAGAGGAAATTAACACATCACACCATGATTCTGATTCTAGTCGGTAATTACCATATCCCACACTTTGGCATGAGATTTCTATATAGTTCTCGTGTTGGTTCTAGTATTTTCTCCACATTTGCACCACTCCCATACTTATTTTATTTTTACACTGCAGAGTTGTACTACCTAGTTTGATACCTCATGTTGGCATGGAATTTAGAAATTCAGATGAAGCTTGGACATTTTGGCTGAGCTACAGTGGGCAGAAAGGATTTGAGGTTAGGAAAAGGTACACAAACAAAAGACCATCCGATGGGAAAATTACATCGTGCAAATTTGTTTGTGCAAATGAGGGTCTTCGATCACAAGATAAAAGGGATCATTTAACAAAGTGTCCTCGAGCTGAAACTAGGACAAATTGCCAAGTACACATGAATGTTAAAATGGACCAAACGAAGGAAATTCTCAAAGTGTCTGAGCTAGTTTTAGAACACAATCACGTGCTACACCTTCTAGAAACTTTGCACTTAATGGTGTCACAAAGGAAAATTTCAGAATTACGGGCTTTTGAAATTGACATGGCAGATGATGCAGGTATTCGACCGAAAGCCGCACATGAGTTGGCTAGTCGACAAGTTGGTGGAACACTCTGTTATACCCTCCGTGATCACAAGAATTATTTGAGGACCAAACGTCAACGAGAAATGGCATATGGACAAGCAGGTAGCATGCTCAAGTATTTTCAAGACAAGATTGCTGAAAACCCATCATTTCAATATGCATTGCAAATGGATTGTGAAGAACAAATAGCAAACATATTTTGGGCTGATGCTAAAATGATCATGGACTATGCACATTTTGGTGATGTTGTCAGTTTTACCGAGTGCATAACTCATATATGTAGAGAAATACTAGAATATGGAGCATTATTGACATAAAATTTCTCTAATGAACTTGTGCATGCCAGGCTCCAAGTGCGTGAATGGCATAGAAGTAGTGCAAATACACTTGCATGCATTGGTTTGCGTTATACCAACTTTACACAGGCACATAATAGTCATACATCAAACAGAAAACGTTCCAGGTTACGGAATAATGCACCAATTCATTGGTCCAACGAGCACGAACACAGAAACTCATGCTGACAGCTGCCGCTAGAGTATCCAAGATGAAGAATTCATGATGCATGTTGAAATGATCACAAAGGCACTTGCTGCAACACTAAGTAATGGGACTACACTATATTGTAAGATGAATCAAACTATAATGCAGTGATACAAGAGGAAACATTATAAACCATTTTTTTGGGTGTGAGGCCAGGTCTTTCCCTTTTAGATATTTGGAGATCCCTATTCATTACCACAAATTAAAAAATGTTGAATAGAAGCCAACAGATGATCATTCTGAGAGAAAACTCGCTAGTTGGGTAGGTAAATTGCTCTCATATGGTGATAGGTTGGTGCTCATTAATTTAGTTTTAACTAACCTCCCAATGTTTACATTGTCCTTCTTTGAAATACCTAAAGGGGTAAGAAAAAGATTGGATTTCTTTAGATCAATTTTTTTTGCAAAGTGATGATCACAAGAGAAAGTATAGACTTACCCGATGGAACATCATTTGTAGACCCAAAGATCAGGGTGGTCTTGGAGTGGAAGTTTTAGAGATAAAAATAAGTGTTTATTAAGCAAGTGGCTATTTAATCTCTTGTCTGTACAAGGTGTATGGCAAGAGCTGAGACAAAATAAATATCGTCACTCTAAGTCTTTGTCACAAGTAAAGTCAATGCCTACATACTCTCCCTTTTGGAAAGGTCTGATGAAAGTAAAGGATGAGTTTTTTCATCGCGGCTCCTTCACCATAGGTAATGGCGAGGCAACTAGGTTTTGGGAAGACACTTGGTTAGGGAACATGTAATACCTCGAACCCTATGCTCTAAGCAACAAGCCAGGATGCACCCAAACTGCATAAGGTGTCCCGAAGGGTTCGTATCATGGAAAACAAAAAATTTCTACCGCAAGAACGAACAAAACCCAGATCTAATCTAGATAAAAGCCAAGATCTAATCTATTAGACATGAGCAACGAGATAGATCGGTACTAACCCTTGTAGAACCGAAAGCATTACGAGATTAGATCTCGTGGATGATGTAGTCGATCACTTGCCGATCTCAAGATCGTGTGGACGATCCTTCCGGCGCCGCGTTCCGGCAGCGCTTCCATGAGCGGTCACACGTCGAGTCGGTAGACCTTCCTCTCCTGTTCCATGAAAGCAGCAGAGGTAGTAGATCTTCTCCACGGAATCCCAGCAGCACGACGGCGTGGTGGTGGTGGTGGTGGAGATGAGAATTCTGCAGGGCTTCGCCTATGCCTGTGCAGAAGAAAGGTGGAGGAGAGAGGCGGCTGAGATTGGTTGTTATGATAGGAGGTCCAAGAGGGGGCGCCCCCTCCCTTCTATTTAAGGGAGGGAGGCGCGCCTGGGGAGGGGGAGTCCTAGTAGGACTCCCCTCCTTGGGCCGGCGGTGGGAAGGGGGGAGGAAACCTTCTCCCCCACGAGTCCGTGTATTGACCCACTTGGACTCCTTGATCCCTTTCTTGGTTTTCAAGTAAACTCCAAGAAATCCTCTAGAACCTTCCAGAACATTCTGAAATCTTCTAGAATCTCCATACAAACACTCTGGAACATTTCCTAACTTAGAAAATGATCCCCAATATATGAATCTTATTCTCCAGACCATTCCGGATCTCCTCGTGATGTCCCGGATCCATTCCGAGACTCCGAACATCATTCGGTCTCCAACGCATATTCCATATCTACTTAAAACAACTTCGAACCTTAAGTGTGTCACCCTACGATTCGTGAATATGCAGACATGATGAAGACACCTCTCCGATCAATAACCATCAGCGGGATCTAAAGATCCATAACGGCTCCCACATACTCAACGATTACTTTGTGATCGATAGAACCATTTAACATACGAAACCAATTCCCTTTGTCACACGATATTCTACTTATCCGAGGTTTGATCGTCGGTATCTTCATACCTAGTTCTTCCTCGTTACTGATAAGTACTCTTTACTCGTTCCATGATATGTCATCCCTTGTGACCTAGTCACATGCTTGCAAGCTAACTAGATGGCATTCCACCGAGAGGGCCCAGGGTATATCTATCCATCATATGGATGGACAAATCCCAATCTTGGTTCATGTGCTTCAACACATACTTTCAGAATACCCAATGACACCTTTATAACCACCCAGTTATGAAGCGGTGTTTGATGTCATCAAAGTACCCATCCGGTGATGGTGATTAACATAACCTCATGGTCGAAGGATTAGGTTACTATGTATTTGAAAGCTTACAGCAATACGAACTTAATGACTTGATCTTATGCTACGCTTACTATGGGTGTGTGTCCATCACATCATTCTCCTAATGATATGATCTTGTTATTAACGACATCCAATGTCCATGATCAGGAAACCATGATCATCCATTAATCAACAAGCTAGTTTAACAAGAGGCTTACTAGGGACTCTTTTATGTTTACAAAACACACAAGTATTATTGTTTCCGGTTAATACAATTATAGCATGGGATGTAAACATTTATCATAAACATAAAGATATAATAATAACCACTTTATTATTGCCTCTTGGGCATATCTCCAACAGTCTCCCACTTGCACTAGAGTCAATAATCTAGTTAAAAAACTTGTGCATTCAACACCTATGGCTTTCTCGTGTTGTATAGACACTATTGCTAGTGGTAAACATAATCTTCGGATCTGACACTTCCAGGTCCGTGTGTATTTGCATGTCCTTGCATTTCTACGCATTACTCATTCTCCAATGAGATGGCATTGTATAAATTTGGTCCTTTGGTGAGACCTTTAGTTCCTTGGGATTAAATCATGTTGATACAATTGTCATACAATGTATCTTCATAGTATTATCCTGCTATGAACCACACCTAGTTTGATAACAAACTACTTGACGCAAATGCCCTCATTTGCTGCTACAATAGCAGTCATATACTTAGCCTTTTGTTGTAGTATTTGTCACAATGTTTTAACTTTGGTACTCAACCAAATCCGTTATGGAACTTCCTTTCCATTACATTGTGCCACCCATAGTTTAAATTGAGATAAACTTAATTTGTGACCAAACTAGTATCAATTCAACAATTTACAATGAACTATTTGTCACCACTATATAAATAATATATTCTTAGTTCTTCCAAAGATCATAGGAATATCCCTACTATTGTCCAATGATCATCTTATGAGTCATTCTAGTATATGCTCATAACATTTAGAGCATAGGACATATCTGGATGTGTACATCTCAAAGAATGATTGATCAAAATATTCTTGTGATTTCACCAAGTGTCAAAACACTTTAATCTCGTGTCAACACACTTGAATCTTGATTCCGTCCTTTCCGCGCGTCAAGAACCTTTCTTGTTGTTTCCATATTGAACTCATTCAACATATTATCTATGTACATTTGGCAAAACCATATTAGCGCCTCAATCTATCCATATAGACATTGATGCCTAATTCTTGGGTTATGCCTAAGTCTTTCATCGAAATGAAATTCTTAACCTGTGTTAATAAAAGATACATCATTTCTAATCAACAATATGTCTTTCACATAATGTATTAGAAATATGTCTTAGCGCTCCCACTTAATTTCATGCAAAAATGCAAGCATCTTCATCGTCTCTGATGAAATTCAACCTTTTAACGGTTTCATCACGGTGAAGATTCCAACTCCGCGATGCTCTCTTCAACCATTGAAGCTTTGCATACTCTTTTAGCATCCTTTGATTTAAGAAAACCCTTTGGATCGTGTCATGGACACATCCTAGGTAACCATTCTATTAGAAGAACTTTGTTTTGTTTGTTCAACTACCATATACCAAAATATATGTAGTGGTTGCTATATTAATCCGTCCAGACTAAATATCGCTATGAAAGATCAAACCTTATCATAGTCAATTCCTTGAACATTGTCGTAAACTCTTTCCGACATGTCGACTATTTCATAGATGTGAAACATCCATGTCTATTTCTTTATAGTTCCATATACGACTGTAAGGTCTTGCACCTTTCCAGAGAGTCTTTCAAATTCAAAGCTTGATTTCTCGTGTATGGAATTATCACGGATTTTATGGCTTCAAGCCACTTAACGAAGTCAGGGCCCATCATTGCTTCTTTGCATGTAGTTGGTTCATCATTGTCAAACAACAATGATTTAACTCTCAAATCTTGGTATTTGATTACTTACCCGACCTACTTGGTTCAATAGTAACTTAGATCTCCGTGACCACAACCTTTGAGGCACGTGAGCCATGAGCATTGTTGCTGTCTCCGGGACACTTTCCGACGCTGCGCAACTCAGCACATATTAGCCAAGGTTCAACGACCTTGTCAAAGTTCTATTGTCCTCCCACTTAACTTTTCAACAAAATTCCTTCTCAAGAAACTCGACATTCTAAGCAACAAACACTTTTGTCTTCGGTGTTATGGAGGAATACCCAATGATTATTCGAAATAACCTACAAAGACATGCTCATCCGACTTTGGTTGTAAACACTTTACTTATGCCTAGCATACCAAGATTATTTAAGAAAGGACAACCTGGGTTTTATCCAAAACCATGACTTATATGGTGTCATTTTAGCGGATCACGATGGAGAGCTTTTCAATGTAAAAGCTGTAGTCACTAAAGCTTTAATCTTTAAAATATAATGGCAGTTTTATAAATGACACCTTTGATCTTACCATGTCAAACAAGGTTTCATTACATATCTCGAACACTCCATACTCCTATGGTGTTTTGGGAAATGCAAATCCATGGAACGATTCCTCAAATCTTAGGTGTTTTGCTAAACTTGTAACTCAAACATCTTTCTTTATGATCCAATCATAAACTTTTTATTTTCTTGTTACAATGATTTTCCACTTCATCTTGAAAGTCTTTGAACATTTTCAAATGTTTCATACTTCTTCCTTATTGAGTAAGTATATACATATACTCACTCAAATCTTCGGAGAAAGCATATGAAGTTGAAATCCATCGCCCACGACTACACATAATGGACTATATACATCAATATGTACAAATTCCAATCAGTCGTCCGTTCCTCTTTTGGCCTACGAACGGAGTTTTAATTATCCCCAGGAAAGTATCACAAGCGTCATTTGATCAAAATCAAAGACTCCAAAAATCCATCAACATGGAGTTTCTTCATGTATCCCTTTCAATATAATTTAAATGGTGATGTCACTTCGCAAGTGATTTTTCAATCATTTGTCTTGCGACATTTTAGCATTAGTTTTATGGTCGTTATTTCTCCAACCAGACTTGTATATCATCCATCTATTATGGAATACGGTAATTATTTGAACAAACTTTTGTTGTCATAATACCTGATCAAAATAACAATTATTGAAACAAATCTTAAAGGTAAGCTTTGATGTTAACGAGCAACACAAAAACCCTTTGTTTGTTTTTGATGAACATTTCTCTTGCTAGTTACTTAGGACATTGCAGTTCATGTGTTGTCCTGTATGACACTTCATACCAACCAATTCGGTATCCAATACCACAGAACCACATTGTTTAACAACCAAGGAATACAGCCATAACATGTATCTTCTATATACCTAAGTTGGATATCTCCAATCTTTTCTTTTCTGCCAAATATTTTATAGATTCTCTTTTAACAATTCCTTTTCTTTTAAAAGAATCTATCAACATCAATAGTGGTGTCATTCACATGACACATAGTACAAAGTGTGTATAGTCAAATACTAATACCTTTGGACTTGCACTTTGAAGTGGATCACCTTCATCAAATGTTTGGCATTCTTTCAAAGTTCCATTCTTTAGTAATCTTTTAGTGTATTAAACATTTTACTTACATCTTCTATTCATCATTATCATGACAACTTTCATGATCAAGCTACTATAGCTTATAAAGGTGAATTGTGAGTATAATGTTTCTTTTCCAAAACCTTTTGGAGGATTAGGACGACTGGCGTCTCCAACCTTCACAAATTCTCATCAAATATGAGAACGTATACTCTATCATGTTGTAACCAACATATTGTTTTAGATATCGCAATACCTTTCACATATGATGGTTTCTGAAACATTGCTTTCAGCTCTTATATAAACTTGATATTAAAAACAATCTTTTGAGTATCAAGAATCATGGAGGCAAACATGATACATTAGATACTAACACTGGAATTGTTACTCTTGATTTAATATTGTTTATTAAACTTCACAGAGTAAACGGGGTTTGCTGAAAGTTTGCAATATGACTTAAACTTTAGATTGACACTCAAAACAATACGATACCAGTTCGTAAAGCAAATATCCAGAATTTCTATAGTTCTACTATCTCAACTATAACTAAGCGTAAGGTGGTGAACAGATGCCAATGACTACAACAAACTATGCAAATTCACTTTGATTGTGTTTATGATAAAATGAGTTTGACTAATCCAAATTACAAATAAACTCCCACTAAAAACAACATCCCTCGAGTTTTTTTAGTGATTACACGAACCAAATCCACTACACCAAGTCCGATCATCACGTGAGATGATGTAGCTTTAAAGGCGAACAATCAACATGTTCATCATATCATCCATATGACTCATGCTTTACCTTTCGGTATTCCGTGTTCCGAGACCATGTCTGTACATGCTAGGCTCGTCAAGATTAACCTTAGTTTCCGCATGTGCAAATCTGGCTTGCACCCGTTGTATGCACACGTAGAATCTATCACACCCGATCATCACGAGATGCTTGAAGCAGCGAGTCTTAGCAACGGTGCCTACTAAGGACGAATACTTTATTACTTGATATTTAGTGAGAGGGATCATCTTATAATGCTACCGTCGCGATCTAAGCAATACAAGATGCATAAAGGATTAACATCATAGACAATTCATAATTAGTGTGATATGATATGGCCCTTTCTTCTTATGCCTTCGATCTCCATCTCCAAAGCACGGACATGATCTCCATCATCACCAGCATTGCGTCAAGGTCCGTGGCGCCGCTTCATGGTTGTCCATCATCACTAGCAACTATTACAACTACTTGGAACAAAGCTATTACAAGATGAATAGACATGCAGGTCTTAACAGAATTAAAGACAACCATTAGGCTCCTGCCGGTTGCCATATTACAACAAGGATTATTGCATACATCAAATACAATCACAATCACATGATGGCCATATCACATCACAAAACCCCTACAAAAACAAGTTAGACGCCTCTAATTTTCTTTGCAAGTTTTACGTGGCTTGGGGCTTTCGACTAAGAACGGATCTTACCTACGAAACTGAACCACAACGTTGATACAAGTGTTATCAAGTGCAAAGTGTAGATTTGATCTATACTATGATGGGAGAGACAGACACCCGCAAAGCCACTTGTGCAATACGAGTTGCACGTCAACTGTGGAGCAAGTCTCATGTACGATGACATGTAATGTTAGCCCGAGCCGCTTCATCCCACCATACCGCAAGATGCAAAGTACACAAAGCAAAAGACGGCACGAGCACCAACGCCCACAAAAACATTGTGTTCTACTCGTGCAACAGATCTACGCATAGACAAGGCTCTGATACCACTAAAAGGTTCGTATCATGGAAAACAAAAAATTTCTACCGCAAGAACGAACAAAACCCAGATCTAATCTAGATAAAAGCCAAGATCTAATCTATTAGACATGAGCAACGAGATAGATCGGTACTAACCCTCATAGAACCGAAAGCGTTACGAGATTAGATCTCGTGGATGATGTAGTCGATCACTTGCCGATCTCAAGATCGTGTGGACGATCCTTCCGGCCAGCGTTCGGCGGCGCTTCATGACGATCACACGTGCGGAGTCGAAGCAGGCCTTCCTCTCCCCGTTCAAGCGAGTAGCGGAGGTAGTAGATCTTCTCCACGAAATCCCAGCAGCACGACGGCGTGGTGGTGGTGGAGATGAGAATTCTGCAGGGCTTCGCCTATGCCTGTGCAGAAGAAAGGTGGAGGAGAGAGGCGGCTAAGATTGGTTGTTATGATAGGAGGTCCAAGAGGGGGCGCCCCTCCCTTCTATTTAAGGGAGGGAGGCGCGCCTGGGAGGGGGAGTCCTAGTAGGACTCCCCTCCTTGGGCCGGCGGTGGGAAGGGGGAGGAAACCTTCTCCCCCACGAATCCGTGTATTGCCCCACTTGGACTCCTTAATCCCTTTCTTGGTTTTCAAGTAAACTCCAAGAAATCCTCTAGAACCTTCCAGAACATTCCGAAACCTTCTAGAATCTCCATACAAACACTCCGGAACATTTCCTAACTTAGAAAATGATCCCCAATATATGAAACTTATTCTCCGGACCATTCCGGATCTCCTCGTGATGTCCCAGATCCATTCCGAGACTCCGAACATCATTCTGTCTCCAACGCATATTCCATATCTACTTAAAACAACTTCGAACCTTAAGTGTGTCACCCTACGATTCGTGAATATGCAGACATGATGAAGACACCTCTCTGATCAATAACCATCAGCAGGATCTGGAGATCCATAACGGCTCCCACATACTCAACGATTACTTTGTGATTGATAGAACCATTTAACATATGAAACCAATTCCCTTTGTCACACGATATTCTACTTATCCGAGGTTTGATCGTCGGTATCTTCATCCCTAGTTCTTTCTCGTTACTGATAAGTACTCTTTACTCGGTCCATGATATGTCATCCCTTGTGACCTAGTCACATGCTTGCAAGCTAACTAGATGACATTCCACCGAGAGGGCCCAGGGTATATCTATCAGTCATATGGATGGACAAATCCCAATCTTGGTTCATGTGCTTCAACACATACTTTCAGAATACCCAATGACACCTTTATAACCACCCAGTTACGAAGCGGTGTTTGATGTCATCAAAGTACCCATCCGGTGATGGTGATTAACATAACCTCATGGTCGAAGGATTAGGTTTCTATGTATTTGAAAGCTTACAGCAATACGAACTTAATGACTTGATCTTATGCTATGCTTACTATGGGTGTGTGTCCATCACATCATTCTCCTAATGATATGATCTTGTTATTAATGACATCCAATGTCCATGATCAGGAAACCATGATCATACATTAATCAACAAGCTAGTTTAACAAGAGGCTTACTAGGGACTCTTTTATGTTTACAAAACACATAAGTATTATTGTTTCTGGTTAATACAATTATAGCATGGGATGTAAAAATTTATCATAAACATAAAGATATAATAATAACCACTTTATTATTGCCTCTTGGGCATATCTCCAACATGTCCTACCGCGGAGGCCCAAGGGCCACCCACATGTAGGCCTCGTCTGAGCGGAGCAGGGCACCGTACCGGCCAACCACCCTATCCACTTTGCAAGAACATCGTATCAAGTGCGAGCGGCATAGTCATCATGTATGCGATCAAGACATACACAAGTGTGTATGTCCGCGACATACAATAGTACATCAGAGACATACCATCTAAAATAATGGAAATAGAAATATTCAACACCATACAACAAGATCCAAATATCCTAGATAGAGATAATAGTTTAGGATACATCCTCATATATCACACATCAGAGTATCATTCGGAAGCAGAAAACAAGATCCGAGTATGGACAAGAAGCAAATTGACATAAGATGCCTCTAAAATAAGCACATCCTGCCCACAGATCTCACGGATCTCCATCCCCGGAATCTCTACACTTGACAGTCGTTGCCACCATCATCTGTCTCCTCGACCCAGTAAACTTCTTGTGAGTAAACATGTCCATCTGAATCAAATATTTATCATGTGAGACCCTAGGGGTACTCAACAAGTCTTAATGCATCTAAAGGGAACAACCTGGGGTGACGCAATTGCAGTGAAATATAATATCTAAATAGTTCTATAGAGACACGCTACAACATCCTTCCAACCAAAGATGGACGGACGTTCATTAATTAGAAGCAACAGTTATATAAGTAACATAAATAAACATCGCTCGCCCTCCTTCTCGCTTACCGACGAGAAGGCGAAGAACATCCCATCCGGCAATTTTATTAACCATTCCATGAGGGTTGCACTATTTACTAGTCATGCTTTATTCAAATTGAAGGCGATACTTTAGTTATAGTTATCTATGATCAAGAAACTGTGCTCCAAGTCATCCATAACCGCGGACATGGCTTTTAGAAAGATTTACCCTGCAGGGATGCACAAATAGCAACACACGCATGATCAACCTCGGGAAGAACCAAATAAAAAGCAACGAGGCTTCACGACAAAGCATTCCCAGGATTTAAAAATTATTTCCGGAGGCCACCCCACTAAGCTACCCGCAACGAAGTTGGCCAGCTCTGATACAAACCCAGGGTTTGTGTCGACGGTTGTAAACGACTGGGAACCCGGAATTATGATTAGGCTTGTCGATACCGCGGAGACGTAGCACAAGTCTTAAACAGTACAGGTGCTCCATGCGCAATAGTAAATAAAGCAGTAAAGCATGGCATAAGTACAACATAGTAATAATGCCTCAAACTAGTTTGTGGCCCCAAGAAATAATATGTGAATCAAGCTCAGGCTAAGGGGATTCATGGTCCCACATGCGGATAGTGCGATAGTCAAGGAACATGAATCAAGTACTTGGGTTCTACGGGACCTAAGTGAGCGTGGAAGAACCAAATAACAGTTATTGCCCACCGGTGCCACTTTTTTAGTTATCTCATTACTACATAGTTTAACTTGTTTAAGTACCTTATTATCCAAAGACTCGCACAAACCCTACACATGTAATTCTACAACTCGCATGACTCAAACAACTCCTGTAGTAATGGCTCATAGGATTGAGGATACAAGCTCCGGTGGGGTTTAAAAGTAAAGGCTATGCAGTACTTGGGATTTCAATTTAATGCAATCGTGACTCAATGATACAAGAATAAAATAGAAGCATAGGTGTTATATGTATGCAAGCATGGGGAATTGCTTGCCTGTCAGATCGGTAGTAGGGTAACTGGGATTCGAGTAGTATTCTTGGTTCTCTTGATAGTTCTCTTGCTCTGCGTCTGTCCAGAATAAAAGCCAAACACACAGAGGCCATAACAAATAAAGTGCATTTTGCATCACTATTCTATGTCTTAATTCACTATTATTCATTGATATATTTCGTATTGAGAGGTGATACTTATGTTATTTCATCTGTTTTTGCATGGTTGATGACTTTTGGAGCATGGGCCGCTGCAGTCAGAATTCTGATGGAAAAGGTGCTGTTTGGAGGCAAAATTCGCGAAGATCAGAAAATCTGGGAAAATATACGGAAAATCCTATTTTTCCAGAAGACTAAGGATGCCAGAAGACGGAGTGCAGGTGGGCCACAGGGGGCCCACACCACCCCCCGGCACAGGCAGCCCTAGGCCGCTCCTAGAGGTGGTGTGGCCACCCTAGCCCACTCCAGCCTCTCCCGTCTGGCGTATATCATCCTCCCGAAACCCTAAGACCCGGGGGTGACCACAGAAAGATTCCGCCGCCTCTGCGGGGCAGAAAACACCGAGAGAGAAAGATCTCTCTGGCAGACAGATTTCTGCCGGGGGAATTCCTTCCCGGAGAGGGGATATCGTCGCCATCAACACCACCATCAAGTTGTACTTCATCGGGATCATCATCATCATTATCACCACCATCAGCACCCTCATCACCATCTCCATATTGCTGTAACAATTGCGTTGAATCTTGCATAGTTCATAGGGGAAACTTTCCCGGTGTTGATTACTCTTTGTAGTTGATGCTATTGAGTGAACCATTGAATTATTGTTTATGTTCAGATTGTTATACATCATTATTCCATCTCTGATCATGATCCATATGATGTCTTGTGAGTAGTTCGTTTTGTTCTTGAGGACATGGGAGAAGTCTTGTTGTTAGTAGTGGAGTTGTGTTGAGAAAGATTCAATAGATTATTATTTAAGTTGTGGTGTACTTCTTCTAGTGGTGTCATGTGAACGTCGACTACATGACACTTCACCTATATGGGCCTAGGGGAATGCATTGTGTATTTGGCTACTAATCGTAGGGGTTGCCGGAGTGATAGAAACCTGAACCCCCATTAGGAAACCATTGCACAAGGGACGTAAGGGTCTTAGAGTTTAAAGATGAGGTTAGGTTTCTACCTTAATTACTTTCTTGTACTTACGGATGTTTGCAAGGGGTATAATCACAAGTATGTATTAGTCTTGGATGGGGCGGTACATTAGCACAGGTTCAACCACACAATACTTAGCAAGTTAAAGAAGATTAATCAACTATATAAAGCGAAAGCACTTGACAGTCTCCCATGTGTCCTCGAGAACGTTTGGTCATCTTAAGTAATACAACCGGCTTGTCCTTTGCTGCATAAAGGATTGGGCCACTTGCTGCATTTATTCCTACTGTCTTTTATTTACTCGTAATTTGTTTACTCGCTTTATCGAAAACCCCTAAAAATCCGTTTGCTAAGTATTTGCAGAAAATTCCTGATCCATACCACTAGCTAGCACCTTCTGCTCCTCGTTGGGTTCGATACTCTTACTTATCGAAAATACTGCGATACACCCCCTATACTTGTGGGTCATCAAGATGCAACAATCAAACAAGGTATGCTATGATGGTATGATGCACAATTACAGGATATAACATAGCATGACATGGGTGAGGTGCGAGAACAATAGTAAAGCACTTTAATTAATTATTTAGGTGTGTTTTACTCCCATAAACCTTCATGTTTTCTTAATAGTTATATGACGCATGCTTCAAATGATATCATGGAATGCATAGCTAGAATAGGCTCATCGCGTTGATTGATTTATACATATTATTTGTTGAATTTGGAAATACGGAATTAAATAATTTCAAAATTTTAAATTTCTCAAATAATATTTTAAATAGCATATTCATAATTCTCATGTTCTTATAATTTAAAAACATATATTATATGTACTATTTGAAATTATGAATTTAAAACAATACTTAAATCAACTAATTCAAATTAGGGTAAAAGTCAAAGGTCTGACTAGTTGGAGTTGATTCTAGTCAAATTTGAATATAGGTTTGAATTCATATTTAAAAACATTCATATCTCATTTAATAAGTTTGGTCAAATTCCAAATATTTAAACATATATGAATTTAATTAGGTTTAAGCATTTTCTGAATTTTATTTGTATTACAAAATATTCCTAGAGAGGGAGGTCAAGGACATGACAGATAGCTAGGTCGACTCACCAGGAACATGGTGGAGTTGTTGGCGTGGCCGGAGGAGGACTGTGGTGGCCGGAATCGAGAGGGAACAATGACGGCCAGAGCGGAACAAGATGACCAATCACCGGGAACAGGGGCGCATCGGGACGACCATCGGGTACCTGGGGATTCACGGTGGCGAGGCGGTCTTGCCGGTGTGCTTCACGTGGCTGAACGCGGATCAGGAGGGCGGCAGCATCACCTACCTGCAGCGGCGGCGTGGCGAGGCGCATGCAAAAAAGAAAAGGGGAGAGGAAGGCAGTTTTCTACGGCGTTGGCTCGGCGCGGGGTATATAAGGACATGGGTCACGGTCTCGGCGTGCGTGCGCTGACGCGGCTGACGGGGCGGATAGCCACCTGCCCGCTATCGTTAAGCTACAGAGAGAGGGATCGAACATAGAAGAAGAACATGGGAGACGTCATCGGTGTCAGGTAGGTTGGGCTGCTCATGAAAGAGTAGAGGAAGGATGGGTCAAGGTGGGATTCTGCAGGTATGGTCCTCTCTTCCTATTTTTTTCTTCTCTATTTTGTTTTGTTTTATTTGTTGTTTGTTTATTTTACGAAAACACTTTTAACATTTGAATCTTTTTGTAAATTTTTACAGGGATTTAAATAGGAGCTTTGTGTCAAAATAGATGCAAATGAGGAATAGAAGGGGTCCAAAATGTGATGCCCACTTATTCATTTCGGGCATTTTACAAGAAAAAAGGGATACGGTAAACCAAATAGAGATGGAGAAACCCAAGACACGTTGTGTTTGAAATAGTGGTGTCTCCCAATAAATATGAGGGATCCCCTTGTACAAACCAACAATAAAGGGAGGTATGGCCACATGTAGAGATGTTGATGGAATGAGGTGAGTTTGCATGGGCCATGCATGCATATGTGGTGTGGTGGTGAAAACCACCACATCTCCACTAGCATATGCATACCACAAATTTGTGGAACCAATGTATCTTCCTCTCATGAGTGTATCTAGATGATGGACATATTTGAAATGAAGTCCAAATGTTAGTGTGCATGAGCCACTATAGTTTGTATGGTCTTGTAAATCAGGTATACACATAATATTCAATAAAATCATGACAAGATGATAACAAGGAGCCACACTCATAGCATGCAAGAGTGGCTCCCACCATAATATTGTGAAAACAATACTAGAGTATGAAAGCATAAACAAAGAGATAGGACCTACCTCAATTATTATGATCTAGATTTAAATGACAAAGGTAAATGCAATTGCTCATATTACTTGGGATGGTGGAATTTAGATAGAGCCAAAAAAAGGTGGTAGAGTTTGAAAAGATATGCCCCCAACACAACTTGAGCATCAAGTTGTATATCAAGAGCCAACTACAATACATCAAGAGGCAAATACAAGTAATACAGTATAAATGCATGTGGGATAAGAACCAAACAAAAAAGGGGTTTTATATGATGCTCAAATGCAAGGTGACATGGTGACCTGATCAAATATGATGATGATGCAATAATGACATGTAGGAAGTATCAATATATAGACTAGGCAAGTAGCATTACAATTGTTAGACAATTGGATGCTACAGAACATGCCTCTATCCCAACAATATCCGTCCATATACAACATAGTGCAACGAAAATAAGTTTTGGGTTGCTAATGTTATGTCTCAAGTGCCTCTGAACATAGGATTTAGGCATTCTCTAATAGGAAATAGAAGAGAAAGCTGGCTGCACTTATGTAGCCGTTTGATGGATGTCTAGCTTACTATGCAATAAGATGCTTTTGCTTGGAAATTAACAAAATTCTCCTTTTTCTCAGTCAAATCATTGTATCTAGATTACATGAATGACCATACAACATTTCTCCACAAATACATTTGGAAAATGAAAGTACCACTAAATACAAGAATTTTTATATGGTTCTTTCATCGCAAGGTTTTGCTAACAAAAGACAATTTAGCGAAAATAAATTGGCAGGGGTATAAAAAATGTTGCTTTTGTGACCAAGATGAATCAATTCAACATTTATTCATCTCATGTCCTTTAGCAAAACTTGTGTGGGTTATTTTTCATATGTCTTCCAATATTATTCCTCCTTCTAATATCAAAATTTTGTTTGGAACTGATTAGCAGGGGTCGCAAAAAAAGATAAAGTGCAAATCCGAGTTGGAGTCTGTGCTTTACTATGGGCCATATGAAACATTCAGAATGATTATATCTTTAACAATGCAAAACAATTTTCTTTTATGCAGGCCATACCGTTGTCTACTCATTGGATCAGTATGCGATCCTTCCTACAACCAACGGAGGAGCACGCAAACTTGCCTACTAGGTGCAACTGGCTAGAGAGGGTTGCACGAGATTTATATAGTCAGTGCAGCTGGTATTTTGATCATATGTTGACTTGTTAGTGCAGATCCACTTAATGACTTCCCTCTTATTTTGATGGTTGGTCCATGTATCAACCATGTGTGACCCATGATGTAATCTTTTGTATGACTCAACTTTGAATAAAATAATAAAAAGTTGCATGCATCGATCGATGCAGAGGCTGGAGCTTAGTCTCCATTTTGGAAAAAAACATTATAAACCATTTGAGTTGCAAAACGAACGTGTCCAACCTACTAACCGCCGCATCTACTTATCTTTGATCTTTTTGATGCTTTTAGAGGTAGATTCATTTTGGATATCTTTCGACGGCCCTGGAGATGGTCTAATCAGGCCCTTGGTCATTGTTTGGATTTCTATACTTGAGGACTCACATCCCTTGTCCCACTAATATAAGAACCTACGGGTAGAAAGCGTAAATATCTTCTTATTTCCATACCACATTATTAATCTACTTCACTTGTCGATATCATATCTAAATTCTAGAGAAACCTTTTGATAAAAGTATAGCTATGAAAAAACTACAACATGTAATTCTTAAAAGAGAAAATTCAAGAACAGATCAGAAAGAACTGCACCCTTAGCAAGCTCATCTGGAAAATCCTACATGATTCCACCTGATCAATTCCGTCCCCATTAAAATGTGTGTAGTTTCTGTACAAAATTGTGTCACACTACAATCTTACTGTATGTAGTGTATAAAATCTTCGTACACGAATGCATCGACCAACCAATTGGCGTGAAGCAAAAACAAGCATTCAAACAATGTGTATAAGATGCTACCTTAACAACCCTGATCGATTGAAGTAGAATCATAGAAATCAAAGGTTGTGCCAAAGAGAAAGGGTTTGAATCAGTCAACCATATCGAGCAATCAAGTAGTGAACTAAAGTGACACAAGTAAAAATATTCCACATAATTCAGATTCATCCGCGATACTACTTGCTCTCATTACTACCAGGGACATATTAAAACAACGCAGTTTCAACTAGAGGGATATTGTTCATCTCCTTACAAATGACGCATTAAAATTATGCCCAACTATCTATTACGATTAGTTTTAGCCCAACCCTCGAACCCTTGAACCTGCCACCGCTAGACCAGTTGGGTGCGGCTTCTTACCAATAACCAGACCCGCGGGTCTAAATCTTTACCAAACCTGCCCCGTTTACAGCAGGGCCTCGTCGGGTTAGCGGGTATCAGGTTTCCATTACCATTTGGGCTGCAAAACGAACATGTCCAACCAAGTAAGCGCCACATCTACTTATCTTATCTTTTGGGTGGTTTGAGAGGTAGACTCATTTTGGATATCTTTTAATGGCCCCAAATATGATCCTATCAGGCCCTTGGTCAATTTCTCTGCTTCTATACTCTAGGACTCACATCCCGTCTCCCACTAAAATAAGGACATAGTGGATCAGCAATGCATAAATCATAAATATCATCTTATTTCCATACCACACATGGATCTACTTCACTTGACGATATCATATCTGAATTTTGGATAAACCTTTCGATATAAGTACAGCTATGAAAAAACTACAACATGTAATTCTTAAAAAGAGAAAATTCAAGAATACATCAGATATAACTGCACCTTATCATGCTCATCCTAGGAAATCCTAAACGGTTCCAGTGGATCTATCCTGATGCCATTAAAATTTATGTTCAGTTTTCTATACACAATTGTGTCATTGTACAAGCTTAATTTATATGGTGTATAAAATCTCAGTATACGAATGCATCAACCAACTGATTGGCGTGAAGCAAAAACAAGGATTCAACCAATGTGTATAAGATGCTAGCAAAGGTTGTGCCAAAGAGAGAGAGAAAGAGTCCCAATCAACCAACAAGATCCAGCAAGTATGCAAATAGCAAACAAAAGTGATACAACTAAGCAATGTTCCACATAAATTATATTCAATACTGTTTGCTCTCATTACTACAAGGAACTTATTAAAATAACTTATTTTCAACCAGATGGACATTTCTCATATCCTTACAACTGACAAACTAACAATATCAACTGCAAGTAGTTTCAACTCAACCATCTAGATACTAAACACTACAAATCCATCCTGGACATGGGACAAGTGTTGCACGCAGGTCAACCTTCTCCTTTGGTGCGTGTCTGCGGAGCTTCATAACATGTCCCCGACTGCTCAAGCACCTCATCACTTGTTCTCCAGAAGTTCACCCAGGTTTGTGCCTCTTGCCCGTTGATGGCTTTGATTCCATCTAGGATCTTCTTCTTTTTTTGCCGCCACCGAAGAATAAAAACAATACTACCTACTCGCTTTAATTGCATTGCAACTAACCTAGCTACCAAATCAAATAGCCAAATTGGATAGTGCTATAAACAGGGCCAGTCCAACCAAATTTTGGTCCAGGGTCAAATTAAATAAATATATCTTACACTAAAATTTTATACTTTCTTATACTCCCTCTGATCCAGCTATGTACTAAATCCGCGATTCTTATTATGGATCGGAGGGGGTAACTATTTTTTTTAATACTATGCTCTTAATGCATAAGTAACTGAATATGAAAAACTACTAAAAGTAAATTTTAGCATCTTTTTATTGTAACATACATTCAACAAATGGACTTATCGTGTGCTAAACAAATATATTTTATAATGAAAACTTTGTTGGTATCATATTGTATATACGTTGGCTACAGATTACCTAAATTGTGCGTCTACTATCTCCACATCTACATTAATGTTTAAATACCTTCAATATTTTGGTATACATATCTAATGCTACATTCTAACTAGTATCTTAATAGTGAATTTTAGTGTACCTTCATGTAAGCAGATTTATAGATACTTCTAGATTATAAATTGAACCGTTGGCGTGACTCTCTACCGGTATTTTCTGCTCAAATGTATGTTACAAGCTATATTTTGTTCACAGACAATGCATGCATTCTATGTACCTGATATTGAAATATCATCACTTATAGTCTTATACTAATGACTAACTATATTCATGTGGCTACGCTTGCTAGTGCATATGTGACACTAATTTCATTAGTTAAACTCTACCGAAAATGTCTTAATAACCCAACAAATACATGGTTCACTCCATCGTCATTTTACAATTCCACATTTTTTTGACCTAAAACAGGAAGAGCTCTCCTCCCTTCTCCCCTTTGGGTGCCCTCCCTCTTGGGCCTTTTTCCCTTAGGAAATTGGCCTATTAGGCATGGGCTGCCGACTAAATTATATTTAAATCATTAAATAAATATAAATATATGTATAATTCAATAATTAACATATATTTATATATTATTTAATTCCCGTTGCACCAGAAACTCCTTCCGGACAACTCCGGACACCCGTCGGACTTTCCTGGAACCCTTCTTTTTTCCTTCTCTTTTCTTTAGTGGTTCCTATTATAGCAAAATGATCTCCGAGCATTGTCAAACCCCTAAGAGTGCTACCATAACGGTTCAGGGACACTCAGATATGGTAGAGACCCCTCTCGGACCAATGATCATCAGCGGGTCCTGGATGCCATAATGACCCCTGTGCATTCCACGAGATTTTTTGTTGTTAAACCATTAAACATAGTCATATTCCCTTTCTTACTTTGATACCTTACTTGTCCGAGACCTGATAAACAATATCGCCATGTCGAGTTCAATCTCGTTACCGACAAGTACAACTTTAGTCATTCCAAGCTATGTCATCCTCGTGACCTAGTCACACGCTGCAGCTTTATGGATGTCAGGTTTCTGTGTGGGCCCAGAGTATCTTTCCGTCACGTGGAAGAACAAATCTCTCTCTTGACACATACGCCTCTACATGCCCCTCTGAATACATAAAGACACCTTTATGATCACCTTTTCACCGAATGGCGTTAGATGCAAACAAGACACTCTCGGGTGATAGTGATTAAATATGGTCTCACGGTCTAAGAAATTGGTTACTACGTTTCCCAGTCATTATAACTGTGAACTTCGTGACTTGATAGTGTTACAATTCATGTGTTGGGTATGTCCATCACTTTCATTCACCTAATGAAATGATCCCATTATCAATTGACATAAATGTCCATAATCAAGAAACATCGACATTGATTGACCAATAAACTAGTGTCTAGAGGATCACTAGGGACTCTGGTGGTTCACATATCACACGTGTATTGACGTTCCTACAATATAGTTATAGCATGATAAAAAACATATTATGAACTTAATGAAATATGTTAATAATCTATAATATTATTTAATTTATTTCCCTCCAGGGCATATTCTCAACATGTCGGTGATGGCTTGTGTTCTATTGCAGATGATATTCTTCTTCTTTTTCTGCCACCAAAGTGAAAGGAACTTACTCTTGGCTCGCTTCAATTGTGCTGCGACGGACCAAGTTAGCAAATCAAATAGTCAAATTGGACATGGCTATAACTAGGGCCAGTCCAAACAAATTTTGGTCTAGGGTCAAACTAATAAATAAATATATTACACTAAAATTTTATACTTTCTTATAGTATTATTTTTATTTTACTACAGTCTTTGTGAGTATATCTTCCCGTTACTCAGTTAACACAATTATCCGAATATGAAAACTATCAATAGTAAATTGAGCATGGATTTTGTACTTGTACACATGGGTATGAGGCCTATCCTGTCCGTTAGTGCATCCATCGAGATCTGTGCAAGATATGGAAGTAGGCAGTATCTAAATTTTCCTTTTCATTTATCGAATCGCAGCCCCGGAGAATTGTTCCGGCCTTTACGCCGTGGGACGCGGGTCAGCAGAGGTACCTTTTTCTCCCCCGTGTGACCTACCCATCCCGTGCTAGGCTAGGATGCGAGGCTACACCCAAACTTAGAGAAGAACTATCTGCTGCTTTTCTGTCCGGGACAGAGCACCTCCATTATTTTCTCCGGCCTGCTTCACGGTGCTGCTGGACCTGCGCCGCACCTCCCGAGAAGCTGCTCTACCGGGAGGCTCTACTACGGCCTCCTAGACCACGTCCGCCGCGCGCTGGAGCGCCTTCGACGGCGACCGCCTCCATCTCGCCTCGTCGGTGTCCGGCCGCGCGCCAGGGGACATGGTCATCCGCACCTCCCCCGACGGCGGGTGCTGCCTGCTGCGTCGCGCACGGGGGGCGCTGTGCACGTCTACACCTCGATGCTCGATGAGCTCCGCCCTGTTAGATTTAGCCTCACCTCGGTAGATGCTCTGTAGTAGTGGAACAAGTAGATCTGAGAGGGAGAGATCACTGCGCGGCTTGGCAGCGGAACCGGAGGATTCGAAGCAGGCGGAGCTAGATCCGCCGTCGTTGGCCATGGGACAAAGGGGCGACGGCGTGAGCGTGGGTAGTTGAGAGCGGTGGCGGTGGAGCTTCCCGTCGGCCTAGTGCGAACCCTAATCGGTGGGTGTGTTGGTGGGGGGCTGCGACGCACGGTGAACCTCGTACCGTGTGCGTCCGGCCCCCCCACCTCTTTATATACGCACTGGCGACAGGGGCCCACAACCATGGATAAGGTTGGGCGCCCCCGATTAGGGCGCGATGAGGGACTCTGTTCGGGCCGTTGGGCCCGAACGTGGGAGAGATCTATCCAACATTCTCCCCCTAGATCTCGACTTTACTTTTAACTTTGTACTTTACTTATTTCATCACAGAATGATACATAGGGCATGTTTCATCGTCTCAGCTCAATTGCCGATAGAATCGCATGACCACTATATACCTTCATGTTCGAAACAAATTACATTACTTTTGGGCCTCTATAGTCCAGAATCATAGGCTTGCCGTTAAACCCATGCCGGCTATGTGTTCCTTGAACACATTGGGTGGTAAGCCTTTCGTTAGCGGATCCGCAAGCATATCCTTTGTCCTTATATGCTCGAGACTTATAGTTTGATCCTGGACTTTGTCCTTCACAACATAATACTTTATATCTATAGACTTTGAAGCATTACTCGACTTGTTGTTGTGAGCATAGAATCTGCGGGCTCGTTGTCACAATTACATCTTTAGTGGCTCTTGATGCGTCAACCACTTTCAAGTCGGGTAAGAATTTCTTTAACCATAACGCTTTGTCCCATGGCCTCATAACATGCTATAAATTCTGCATACATCGTAGATGATGCAACTATTGATTGTTTGGCGCTTCTCCACGAAATAGCACCTCCTGCGAGAGTAAAGACATACCACATCGTGGACTTTCGGTCGCCTTTATCTCCCATAAAATCTGCATCTGAATACCCTTTTATCTCTAGGGAATCAGATCTACTATATGTTAGCATGAGGCCTTTTGTGCCTTGCACATAACGCAAAGCTTTCTTTACCATCTTCCAGTGCTCTATGCCTGGATTCTCTTGATATCTACCGAGTACCCCGGTGATAAATGCTAAGTCAGGGCGAGTGCACACTTGTGCATACTGTAAGCTTCCAACAGCCGAAGCATATGGTGCGACTTCATTTGATCGATCTCATATTGATTCTTTGGACATTGGGATTTCCCAAAACTGTCGCCCTTGACTATGGGGCGGTGTTGAATTACTCGCATGCATATTGTATTTCTTTAAAATCTTTTCTGTACGCTTTCTGCGGATCCTACCACTCCATTCTTTACATCGGTGAATTTCTATGCCCAAAACATAAGATGCTTCACCAAGGTCTTTCATGTCAAAGTTTGATGACAAGAACTTCTTTGTTTCTAGTAGTAGACTAACATCAACGCTTAAGCAGAATGTCATCCACATATAGAATTAGGAAAATATATTTCCCACTTTTGAACTTTGCATAAATGCAATTGTCCTCAACATTTTCTTTGAATCAAAATCTTTTAATGGTATCATTAAACTTTAAATACCACTGCCTAGAGGCTTGCTTTAACCCATAAATGGATTTCTTTAGGCGGCATCCCATATGTTCCTTCCCCTCCATGAAAAAACCCTTGGGTTGTTTCATGTAAACATTTTCTTCTAAATCTCCATTTAGAAATGCCGTCTTGACATCCATTTGATGTAACTCTAAATCAAAATGTGCAACTAGTGCCATGATGATTCTGAAGGAGTCCTTACATGAGACCGGAGAAAAAGTCTCATTGTAATCTACGCCTTCTCTTTGCGTAAAGCCTTTTGCCACGAGTCTAGCTTTGTACTTTTCTACATTCCCGTTGGAGTCATACTTTGTTTTGTAGACCCACTTGCATCCTACTGTTTTGGCTCCTTTGGGAATTTCCTCTAAGTTCCAAACATTGTTGGAACTCATCGATTTCATTTCATCTTCCATTGCCTCTACCCACTTGGCTGAGTGAGGGCTACTCATGGCTTCTTCATATGAGGTAGGATCGCCCTCCATATGAACTACATTGTAAACTTTGTAGATTTCTTTGGAAATGGCTGGTCTTCGTTCTCTTTTAGACCTTCTGAGTTCATCAGATTCTTGCTCATTTCTTGCCTCAGGTTCAGGCACATTTACAGTAGGTGGCTGTTCTGGCTCCCTTTCGTGCTCAACAGTGGGTTCAGGTGGCTCCTGATGGATAGGTTCCGAACTTTCGCCCATTGTTGTCACGTGTGGAGTCGCAACAGGTGCCGGCACCACAACCTCAGGGGTTGTAAATGGTGGCACAACAGGTAGCGAGAAAAATGGCTCCTGAGTCATCGGATTAGGTGCATGCACCCTCTTCTCCTCAAGATCAATTTTCCTAGCTACCGTGCTCCCCTCATCAATTCGTCCTCCAAGAAGGCGCATGTCTCGTTTCTACAAACTTTGTATATCTGTCGGACGGTAGAAACGATAGCCTTTGGACTTATCTGGATAGCCAATAAAATGGCAAGATCTTGTTTTGGGGTCTAACTTTGCAATGTTTGGATTGAAAACTTTTGCCTCATTTGGGCTCCCAGGACCCTCAAGTGGTGCGAGAGAGGGACTCTGTCCACAATTCATACGGTGTTTTGGGCACCGACTTACTTGGTCTGTTGAGAATATGAATGGAGGTTTTAAGCGCCTCCATCCACAATCCCAATGGGAGGTGGAATAGCTCATCATGTTGCGCACCATATCCATAAGAATGCGGTTGCCTTTCATTCTCCGTTTTCTGAGGTTCGCCCGGCATAGAATCTTTGGGCGACTATTCCGTTTTCTTGCAGGAACCGTGCAAAAGGTCCTGTACTTGACCATATGGAGTATGCCGTAGTACTCCCCACGATCGGACGAACTATTTTGATTCTTTTATCGTGTTGATTTTCTACTTGCTTTGAAAATTTTAAATTTATCCAACGCTTCAGATCTTTCTTTAATTGGATAAATATAACCATACGGAGTGATCATCCGTGAATGTTATGAATGAATCATAGCCATCCACACTTTTCACGGAAGCGGTCCACAAATATCCGTGTGGATTATTTCTAGTGTAGCTATGCTTGGTTTGCACCCTTTTAATTTGTTTGACATACTTTCCTTTAATGCAATCTATGCATTGTTCTATGTCGGAGAACTCTAACGGAGGAAGAATTTCATTTTTAACGAGGTTTTCTATTCTTCCCCTCGAAATATGGCCTAGTCTGCAGTGCCATAGTTTCGATGAGTCGAGAGTTCGCTTTCTTTTCTTTTGTTCTTTGTTCGACAAGGAAACTTTTTCATTCACATCACACACAGAAAAAACTTTCTCATGTAGGGATAACAAATATAACTTATCAAATAATGTAGCAACACCCACACATTTGTCTTTCAACCAAATGGCACACTTGCCATTTCCAAAATAACATTCGTAAGAATCTTTGTCCAAACAGGAAACACTTATTAAATTCCTATGTAATGAAGGCAAGCACATCTTTGAGCAAAAGCAAAGAGCCATCAGCCAGCTCCAGAGGGACGTCACCAATGGCCTCCACTTCTGCTTCTATTCCATTCGCCACTTCAATGCATCTTTCTCTTCTTGGCGTGGTCCTTGTCGAATGGAACCCCTGTAAAGAATTGGCAACGTGAACAGTTGCTCCAGAATCAATCCACCAAGTGGATCTAGTAAACTTTTCATACAAAGATTCATTAACAAAAGAAACAATATCTTTACCATTTTTGGCCATGATGTACTTTAGCCAAATCGGGCAGTCTTTCTTGTAGTGCCTAGTCTTTTTACAGTGATGGCACTGGTCCTTCTCCCCAGGGGTGGACTGGTGATGCTGGTACTGGTGCTGCATTGGGCCCTTGCCATGGGGCTTGGAGGGTGAGCCACCATGGTTGCCACCTGTGAAGCCTCTCTTCCTGTTGTCCTTCACGAAGTTCAGAGAACCGCCGTGAAGGGCTTTCAGCCTTTCCTCTTCCTGGGAGCACATCCCAATGGTCTTTTCTATGTCCCACTTTTCAGGGGACATATTATAGTTTATTACAAAGTTTTCAAAAGGCTGTGGAAGTGAGGCCATCACAAGGTGCACCAAGTCTTGGCTTTAACTCGAGGTCCTCATCCATGGGCTTGAGCTTCTGCCATGTTTGACATCCTCAAGATGTGCTCTCTTATTCCGTGGGGTCCTCCCAGTACTTTTTTCAAGAACTAGCTGCTTTAACAATTTGGGTCGATATCTTTGAAGAGCCAAGGCTGGCTCTTTATCTTGAATGAGATACTTCCCCAGTGACTCTCCAATTGAGCCCACTATTGCGTTCTCAATTGTGTTCTTCTGAGGCGAGTCTTCTTGTTGGCATTCACCCATTTCTGGTTATCAATAGAGTAGGCCAGCTCCAATGGAGCATGGTCCCTCTTCCTTTTCTCAAATTCAGCACTTTCCTCAGCAGCCCCCCTGACCGGGTCATCGGGCTTGATTGGTTGCTTGGTGTCAACCACCCAATCCACTTCAGCGCATACGAACGCCAAGTCAACTTTCTTCCTCCATTCGGAGTAGTTGTCCCCCCTTAGGAGCGGGATGTCCTTCAAACATGCCATGAGGTTGAGACCTCCTGAAAATCACAAAAGATGTGAGATCACCAAGTAAAACAACTGTATGCGTTAATTCAACGTTGGTATAAATTAAGCATGCAATCGTTTCGTGCTATTTAAAAGATACATCACCGTTGGGCAGAAATAAATTTAAATGCACCTTTAATACTTAATAGGAAAAAAGATTATGGTCATGATTATTAATAACGTTGGTCAATTAATAGCATGAGGCATAATCACTTTAATCACATCTTTATGTCAAGATTTAATCAACTTTTATTGCATTTGTTGCAATTTAAACCATACATTTGTAAATTTGAAACAAAGACTATTTGCAGCGGAAACTTAATAATAACTTTCTTTATACTTTGAACTTTACAGAAAAAATCTGCCTTTATAATGTTCTCTAGTCACAATATACTCAAAAGTAAAAGGACTAGAGAAAACTATACAAAAAACTGTTTAAAACTTAGCAAAACTATTAAAAACAACTCTGTAAAACAAAAGACAGAAAAAACCGCTCTTAAAACCTTGCTGGGCCGACAACCTTGGGCGGCAAGCAGCGGCCAGCCTCAGCAGCAGCTGCTCTAACTGCCGCCAGATGGCCCAAGGTGGCCCATTCGCCCGTGTCGCCACCGCCATGACGCACGATCATTTTCGCGGCATCAAAAACCGGCGGACGGCGGCCCCCTTCAAACCCTAGCCCCATTCTCCCCTCACTCGCCCCGCGTCCACCCCGCGTCGGCGTGCCACGTCATACCTTGCACTGGCGTGGCTGTGGAGCAGCCAGGCGGGCGCCTCACCTCTCCCCATGCCCTCACCCGAAGCGCGTCTCCATGATGAGGCGAGGCGGGCGCCTATGGCCCCTCCTCCTGCTCCCGGCTGGCTCGCTAAGCCGAGGCGAGGCGGACGCCCTCCGGCGAGCCCCTCCCTCTGGCTGGTCTATGGCGGCTGCCATGAGGCCGAGGCGAGGCGGTGGCTGGCAAGACGCCTCCTCTGCCCCACGAGCTCAGCGGGACCGGCCAGTGAGCCCTCGTGGCGTTGGAGAGGGGAGGCGGTCGTCCGTCCGGCAGTTGTGCCGGCGACGGTCCCCTCCTTTCTACAGCGCCACCACCCTTTCCCCCTTTCTATAGCCTCTTCCATCACCCTATTGACTCTAGACAGTGGTGCACTCGAGACCAGCGCCGCCTTGGTTTCTTGCAGGCGTGCGTCTCCACTGTGGCGTGGCGCCGTCAAGTGGTCAGTGGGCGGTCCTTTTTTGCGATGGCGGTAACTTTCAGATCGTAGATCTAGGGTTTGGGGTTTTGAGGCTGTTCTTTTCGTGGCTTTTGCATGCGGGTGGGGAAAAAAGGGTCTTTCATCTTTGTTTTTCTTTACTTGGGCTGGGATCTGGGGACGGGATGGGGTTAGGTTTTGATTTTCTTTGCCCAGAAGGGTGTGTCCTTCTTCCTATGCCTCGGCTTGATGCGCATAGGGATCGAGGGGGACGGCGCGGCCAGATGGGCAAGGCGCACTTTTGGCTCTAGTGTTTTCTTTCATTTTTACTTTTCTACCAAAAAAGCTAGCATCTAATTTGCTCTGATACCATTGTTAGATTTAGCCTCACCTCGGTAGATGCTCTGTAGTAGTGGAACAAGTAGATCCGAGAGAGAGAGAGACTACTGCATACCGGCTTGACAGCAGAACCTGAGGATTCGGAGTCGAGCCGAGCTAGATCCGCCGTCGTTGGCCATGGGACAAAGGCGGCGGCGTGGCGTGGGTAGTTGAGGCGGTGGCGGTGGAGCTTCCGTCGGCCTGGTCACGAACCCTAATCGGTGGGTGTGTTGGTGGGGGCTGCGGCGCGGTAAACCTCGTCTGCGTGTCGTCCGCCCCCACCCTTTTTATCTGTATCGGCGACAGGGGCACACAACCATGGATAAGGTTGGGCGCCCCCGATTAGGGCGTGATGAGGGACTCCGTTCGGGCCGTTGGGCCCGAACGTGGGAGAGATCTATCCAACACGCCCGTGTCGCTCGACCACTAGCGGGTCAACGACGTCACCTACCTAGACGCTGCCACGCTCCTCATCGCCGCGCGCGAGCGGCTCGGCAAGTGCGATGGCGGGATGGCCGCCTTCTCCGCTATCTCCAGGGACCTACGCCCCCTGCTCGATGCTGCCACCCTCCCCTTCCTCCTTGGATGTCGGTGTGGCCTCGCCGTAGAGGCTCCTCTCCCGCTTCCCTCCAGTGCACGCGCTGCCCACGGCCGCGCTGGCCCGTTTCTTCTCCGCGCTGCCTCCAGTCGCCGGTGGCCGCATCTCGGCCTTCTGCAGCTGGGTAGCCTGGGTGCGCCGTCGTGGATGTGGCCGTGCTCGGCGAGATGCGGTGGAGAATGAAGTGTCTCCCCTCCCTTCCTTGCGCCCCGCCGTCCAGGTACAGCGTCTCGTTGCCGGCGCCATCATTTTTTTCAAAATTCTCGGCTGGTCTAATCTGGAGCGCATGGCTGTCGAAGCTATTGAGCTAACACTGTTTGGCACATGAGCTGTATACTACAGATTCTTTTTTTTTAAAATGTGTATACTACAGATTCGTTTGGCCTAAATGCTCTGTCCGCAGGTTGTCGAGCAACTTAATGCTGCAATGGCGTTGAAGCTTCCAGCCAAGAGCATGTTCGGCAGTGGCGATGCTGTTGTTATCACCGAGATCCTGCCTGAGGATGGCGATTTACATTCTGGTTTTTTGTCTACAAAAGTGCCGCCGTGTCCCTTTCGAGTTTGCCGTGCATACTGAACGTCTGAACTGCATGACGATACGATCCATGGGCACCTTGTTTTCTTGTATATAGGTTGCCAATTAGAATAGGTAGCGGTGGTTGATTTAGTGGCTGCATGACGACTGTGATGAAAAGTTTATTTGTAATTCCTGCTTGCACTAACTAATGTTGTTGAAAAGTTCATTTGTAATTCATGTTTTGTGGTATGTTGTCGAATGAAAAGAACATCGTCTCCTCGTTTGAATTGTAAATTAGCTAGCTGTTTCAGTCAGCGATGACCATAGCGGGCGGACGAAACTGTACGCTGGATACTCGTCTTGTCATGCGGCTTGCGGCTAGGGAGCGCGTGGGTTTGCACATAGAGCAAATTCAGCAAGGCGTGTTAGGACGGACGAACACCTACACAGCTAGAAAAAGATGGCCCCATGCTGCCTCTCGATGATCATGGCTCTGTTGTTGTGGAGGAAAAAGGCTATGGCCAGGCCTAGCTAGGCATCAAACCATGCTCGCCGGAGCGGGCGGGACACCGGAGCGGGCGGCCCTGCGTCTGAGCAACGGGGCGGCTGATTCTCGGATCCACCGCTGCTCCGGCGAGAGAACCCCGCTGACATGGCTACTTGGGGCGATGGGGAATCGATGATGGAGGGCAGTGCGGGCGCTAGGAGAAGAAGACTGGATGGCGTGCTCGACGGGGGACGGGTAGCGGCTCGGTGGGGTCGTTGGAAAAGGCTACAGAGAAGGCCCTATCTATTCTCTTGCCCCGACTAGATGGCAGGCCGGCCGTGCAGGCCTTTCCCGGGAATTTGGGTGCGGTGCAGGGCCTTTCCTGGGATTCCCTCTAATTTCGTCTTTTCGGAAAATAGACAAAAAACAGCTCTATGCAATAATTTGTTTCGGATCTTAACGCATAGGATAGAATCTGAACGGCCGGATAGATCTCGTACCCATGTGTACGAGTACAAATGCATTTCCCTAGTAGAGTACATTCAAAAAATGGATTTATCGTGTGCTAAACAAATATAACTTTAAACGAAAAGTTGGTTAGAATTATATTGTATATACGTTGGCTACCGATTAACTGAATTGTGCGTCTCCTATGTCTACATCTGCATTAATGTTTAAATACCTTCAATATTTTGGTATACATATCTAATGCTATATTCTAACTAGTATCTTAATAGTGATTTTAAGTGTACCTTCATGTAAGCAGATTTATAGATACTTCTAGATTATAAATTGAACCATTAGCTTGACTCACTACCTGTTTTTTTGTGTGGTCAAATGTGTGTTACAAGCTATATTTGGTTCAACGATAACCCGACAATGCATGCATCACTTATAGTCTTATACTAATGACTAACTATATGGGTGTGGCTAAGTATACTAGTGCATATGTGATACCGATTTCATCGGTTAAACTCAATTGCTTAATGACCCAACACATACGTGGTTCACTCCATCGTCATTTTACGATTCCACATTTTGGCCGTCTCCTTCCCCGCCAATAAAAAGACGCTGGAGAAAAGCACATTGTCGGTCTGGTCGGCCGATGATTAGCAAAAAAAAAGCTTGTCTGCAAACGCATCCGAAGAAACAGCCAAGTTGTACAACAGGTGAAAATTGATGTCACTCGTCACCCGACGGAAGGTATTGTCACCGTGGAGCTCTTATAGAATCTAACGGGATCCAGTTTGTTTTCTCGACTCTAAATTGTCATCGACATAGTTCTTCATGATTAACAAGGTCTTCTCGTTTTCTCAGACTTAGTTAGGTGCTTATGGGGCTCTGTTGCCTATAGATCGGGCAAAGAGAGTATGCTAATCAACCGACGGCGTGTCGATTCCGTCATATGACGGGACCTGTGTAACGGCCCAATGATCAGCTAAAACCTGCAGGAAATGGAAATCTGCAGGTACTGAGGTGTGCAGGGTTGGTTGTTGTCTAGCTAAGCCGTGTGCATCACCGGAGTAGTACTTAGTACTTCGTACTATCGAGAAGTACTCTCATACTACAAAAAAGGTTTCACCTTTCTACTTGGGGAAACAAGCGTGTTCTTTCTTGCTATGGCTAGATCCCTCTGGGATCAGATTCCATGAGTCATGGGATTTCCACCGTTTAAGGAGTTCATTCTGGGAGCATCTCCATCCATCCCCATGAGGCGCCCTGACCCCCAAAATACACTTTTTTTTGGTCCCCATGCTGAAAAGGCCCCGGTCATACCCTAGAGTCTCATTTTTATATGGATTTTGGCCTAAAATACGTCGGCGATCTTAGGCCAACCTCGGCGCAATAGGGGCGCCAGATTATTTTTGCATGCAAAAACGGCCCACTGTGAGCCTCTACCCACCTTCTCTCTCATTTTTTTCTCTCCCCCACCCACTGGTCCCTCTCTCTTCTTTTCCTCTCCCCTTCTTGGCCGCCGTCCACCTCTCTTGGAACAACTGGGTGTGTGCGGTGGGGCTCGAGGCGGGCGTGGCCAGGGGCGCGCGTGGTCGCGGCGGAGCTCGCCGTGGTGGGCGTGGCGGAGCTCGACACTAGTCCTCCTATCCAACGGATGGCGCGGGAGTGGAGGACGAGTTGTCAGCGGCCTGGGGGTCTACACGACTGGAAATCTTTTGCCCCCACGCCGAAAACTGCATCCATCCAGCGAAAAAATCCACTGGATTTTCTTGTCCTGGGGTCTCTAAAGAGTGGAGATGCTCTAAGGTTCCAAGAAAGTAAAAAAAAGATCACCAAGATTTCCGGACTGGGCATTTTTATACTCTCTCTTTTCTAAAAAAAGATGTCACAATTTTTTATAAATATGGATAAGTCTATATATTAACTGGATGCGGGAGGGAGTATTTTTTTTACTACAGGATTTTAGAGCATCTCCACTCAGGTTCACAAGATGCCGTTCCTAGGACGGTTTTTTCATCCAGACGGCGATTTTTCGCCCAGTCGCGTTCCCAGCACGTCGATTACGTCCGGATTTGGCCCAATTTTCTTCCGGGGTTCCCAGGCCGACCCCGGGGCGCCGGGAACGTCCTAGGAACGCCATATGAAGCGAAAACAAGGGTGAGCCAACCCTATCGGAGAGACAACCCCATTTCCCACCACCACTCGCCTCCTCCGCGCCGAAGAGTTCCCCCTAGCTGCCCTTGTTGCCATGCTTGCGCCGACGGAGCTCTACCTCGCGAAGCCGAAGTCACGCTTGTAGATAGGTCTACCGCCGTCGCCGCACCTTTTTACCCTCGGCACAGGCCCTTTTTCACCGCCCTCCTTTGCCGTAGCTCGGTTAGGCTCCGAGCTCCCGCCACCTCGCCCGCCAAGTGTTCGTCATTTTGCCCGTTAGACCATGGACTCCGACGACGAGGAGATGTTCGTCGTGTTGCTGGAGGAAGAGAACACTGCAACTGCCAAAGATGTAGAGCACGTGCAGATCCTCTCCTCTCTAGCACGGTTGTACATGCACCAGACTGCAGCGCCGAAGCGTGGAGGCTCGGCGAAGGGTCGCCGGAAGTGCAAAGCAAGGCAGAGGATGGAAGGCTACTGCATGTTGTACGCCGACTACTTTGAGATCAATGGGCACCACTATAATAAGGGATACTATCTTACAAATGGCATCTATCCAAGATGGCCAATATTTGTGAACACTATCTCAAACCCGATACTCTTCAAGCATGCTCAGTATGCCAAGGAGCAGGAAGCTTGTAGGAAGGACGTGGAGCGGGGATTTGGTGTGCTCCAACAGAGGTTCGCAGTTGTCCGGTTCCCTGCTATGACCTAGTCGAAAGATCAGATGTAGGAAGTAGATGTAGGAAGTGATAAATTATTGTGTGACCTTGCATAACATGATCATTGAGGATGAGAGGAAGGACTCAGTGAGTTTGGTCGAGTAGAACGAGCCATACTACAGACAGGGACATCTTGCACAGTCTGATCACCAGGTGCCGCTAACCTGGGCTGCCTTCATCGCCATGCGTCAGAAAATTCGAGACCCGGTAGTGCATCAACAGCTACAGGATGATCTGGTTGAGAACATATGGATACGTAGGGACAACACATAGATGCCTAGCATGTACTGGCCGAACTAGGCCGAAATATGTTGTATTTTCATTGTTTACCGAACTACGTTTAACTTAATGTCGAACTATATTTAATTTTATGCAGAATTATGCCGAACATTACTCTGTATTGATATTATGCCCGAATAAGCCGAAAGCTAGTCAAATTTGAGCTGAATTTGGGCGGAAACACACTGACCTAGATACTCAGCCTAGGAACGCGAGTAGAAAACTAGACGGTCACAAGCCGAAAACTAGCTTCGTCCGACGCTAAATAGCGCCGGATTTCGTTGGAAACGCCCAACAAATAGGAATACTCTTAAGAGAGTGATTCCGTGTTGTGAGGTTAAAGATTTTTCTATTTCCGTACAACTGTTTTTGTTTGAAACCACCGCGTTAACAGGAACGTGACTGAAGGAGAACGGAAATCCCACGTGCAGGCGTCCGCGGCATGTGATGATGTGAGACGTCATAGCCAGAAGTCATGAAATGGGTGGGCGGGTGGGGTATGGAGTTTGGCGGAGACGCGCGACGCTTCCCGTCAATTAATGCGCGCGTCCATTAATTGGACGCTGGTGACACAGCGATTAACGAACTGTTTGGTTCAGTGGCTATTCTGTAGATGATAAGGGATATTTTTTTTTTGTGGTTATCCAATGTTTGGTTTAGAGGGTGAGGGAATATGAATAACCACTTTTGGTTTAAAATGATGGTTGAGTATATCCCACAGAAAGAGTTGGATTAGCTCAACCACTTTTAGATAGCTCCTCCGTATGTTTTCGTGTTTGTAGATTTTAATTGGCTATCCCTAACCACTTTTTCCCCACTTTTGCCAAACACAAAAAATGGCTACCCCTAACCAGCTGGTTGGGACATCCTTATCCCCTAAATGACATCCTCTAAACCAAACAGCCCCTAACAGAAGTATCACGCACAGGACCACAAAGCTAGCCTACTCCAGCAGCGCACGCATCACGCAACACGCAGGGGGAATTATCTTACTAGTACTAGTTGAGGCATTTCCATGACAAATTCTGCTTCGGATGAAGCTAAATTTATCCAAATGGACGATTTTTTTTGCCCTGGGAATGGATTCCCAGTTGTGTTCCCAGCTTCGCGGCTCGCCTTGATGACGACGAGGCCGAGCAGATGGCTGAGCAAGACACGTGCAGGAAGCGAGGCAGCAGGGAGCTCGATTAGGGGCAGCGAGCTCGATTAGCGGCGGCCTTTCAGGCGAGTCAGGCGGCTAGGGAGGCGAGCTCGAGCAGCACCATGGCTAGGGGGCGAGGCCGGTGTCGCTCGAACTTGGCGTGCAGACGAGGCGAGGCGTGCTTGCTGCAGAGGCGGCGGCAGGGGATGGAGGCCTTTCTGAAAGGAGCGGCGAGGAATAGAGAGATGGGGGAGAGAGGGACACGTGGGGCGCGAGGATTGGCGAATAGTTTCATCCGTTATTCCCAGCGTCGGGATTGGCCCGGAAACGCCGGACAAAAATGGAAACGCTACTGGCGCTTATTTTGCAAATTCAGACAAAAAACGTGCTGGAAATGGCCTCGTGGAAATGATAGGGGAGATGCTCTTACTAGTACTAGTTTGATTTGCTGCCGATGGTTACTTTTGACCCTCTGTCTGTTGGCCGTCCGATCCTCTCCTGGAGGGATGGTGATATCTACTAGTACTATGATGTGTTGACTGCTTCACTGTACTAGCAGCGAGGCAACTCAGCTTGTCAGTCGTGACAAGTGAGTCATCTTTGCCAGGAGGCCAGTGCGTTTCACATACGCCCCTGCTGTCAGCGATGGATGCCAATCTCGCTCGTCGTCCGTGTGTGGCAGCGACCTACGCCACACGGCCTCCGCTGCCCCAACAGTGGCCAGGAGGGCGACGGGGGTATCACCGCTCGGTCGCTCTCGATGCACACGCGCCGGGTGGGGGCACGAGAGAGCGACGGGTTTCCGAGGGGGATCACATCACATCACCCGCTGCTGGCGCTGCTGCAGCGAAGCTGGAGTATTTTCGTGCCTGATCTCCAACTTCGTCGGGGCATGCCAAGCGTGCCAATCCGCCGAGCTCGTCGCGCTTGTGCCGGAACTGCTGCACGGTTCTACAGCACAACTGTTGGTTCTGTTCAAATAATTGGTTTGCTTCCTCCCTCCTACTAGCTCTCCTGCGCGCGTCACCGAATGCTGCGTTTCCTGTAGCATAGCATGTCTCCGTCTCCTAGCTAGGTCCACACCACACACCAGATCCGCAAGCTGCCGCGTGGAACAAAATACACGACGGGACAAGCCAATGGGCGGGCGAGTTACGTACCTCCGACAGTCACCACACTGCCTACCCGAAGCTAGAGTGCCTTAACAGCAAAGTTACGCGAACCGATGCAGTTTAGTAAAATCTACAAAGGGTTCATAGCAGGTGCCGCTCGGTTCTTTCAGCGTCTTCAGGAAATAAAAAAACCATCATTCGGCCAAAATTAGACCCTAGCTAGGAGATGTTAGAGCCACTCAGCAGGCTATAAGCAAGTACACGTTATTAAAATTCTAGCTGAAAGTGAGAGAAGAGAGGAAAGAGAGGGAAGCCGACGCTCCATGTATCGTCGGCTGCAGCTCAGGATGTAAGTGGCTCGTCCACTGGACTATGTGGTTGTAGCCGCTTCAGCCGTATCTCACTTAAGTGGAATTTGTGGCAGCCGTTTAAAGTTCCTGGTGGATTTATGTGGCTAAATGGCGCCGCGACGCCGCTTCATGGTTAATTGTTTCTCACTCGTTCTGGCCTATTCAGTGTACTCGTGCAGCAATGCGGTCTTCACGCTGCACAACTATTCTTGTTGGTACCGTGAGTCTTGTTGGAATAGAGGCGCTCTATTGACTGATCGATGCAGGTACTCCCTCCGAACCAATATTATTGTTCTCAATTTTTTCTAGATTCGGATGTACCTGGTTAATGATTTAGACTAGATTCATCCAAATTTAGATAAAGTTGAGAACATTAATATGGACCGGAGGGAGTAGATCAAATCTAAGAGACGTATGATTCAGAGTGAACCTATACACTAAGAGACGTCTAGATACATTCATTCACAAATCTAAAATGTCTTATATTTCTGAACTGAGGGAGTATATAGCTAAAACGACAAGTAGAACTCACGGATACTATAGCTAAAATGACGAGCGAAACCAAAACGGTCCTGTCGTGTGAATTGGTTCGACCGGACACGAGCGGCGTGACCCATTTTCGGACCAAAGGGAGGTGGAGGATTCCACGACCTAGACGAGTAGACGCGACAACATACTGACCAGCGGCAGCAGCCGTGGACATCAATGTCGGCGCTGACTTCCTCGAGTGGGAGCACAACATGCGGCGGGTGTCGACTTACCACTGCAAGTTCCAGCAATGGGAATTCTACAACAGCGTCCCTTCCTTCTCCGACGACAATGACGAGCAAGACGAGGATGAGCATGACATCGTCGTCAAAGCAGGAGGTGGAGGATTCCACCGGCACTGACGTCGGCCACCTGCCCCCGAGTACCATGCCATCATTGCGGCAGGCTATGACGCGGAGGCACTTTATTCGCTTGATTCGGACTCGTCCGGAGCGGAAGAGGACGCCAAATGGCTAGGGCTCCTCTCTGCCTCCTCCCCCGCCTTTGCCGCCGCACACGCCACCACGAGCCCCGGAGTACGGGCAAATGGTGCCACCGCCGCCACTGACTGCGCCTTAGTACGAGTGTCCAATGTGGCACGGCAGGTGATCGACCCACCGATGCAGCCTGTGCTACCGCCGTCGAACCTCTGGGTGTCGCCAGGGTACGTCGATCTCGTGTCCAACGATGAGATGTAGATGGCCCCACCACCACCGCAGACCAAGTGCAAGGACGATGATGACGGCCAGGACCATAGCTAGGGTTTCTTTTTTTATTTTTCAAATTTCTGATGTAAATTATGCATGCAATGAAAATCTAACCTAAATTTTGCCGCCATTGACGTCAGTGCCCTGGCTTGGAGAGGGTGGGTTGGGAGCGCCGTACAATTGGAGGGGACGTGCTAAGATGGATTTCATCTAGGGGTTACCGTGGGAGCCGTTTGGCCGCAAAACACGGCAAAACATGATCGGACACCCTTTGGGACTACCGTGGGACATGCTCTAAGAGCATCCCAATGACGGGTCGTGATGGGGATATGCCAAACGGGGTATGTCTAGCAGGACGTTTCGACTGGACCAAGGCCTCCACGAGTGGGCCTGCAGGACGGCGACTAGTATGACTGAAGAGGAAGCCTGGCGACTAGAAGCTGGAGGCCCAGAAGCATAGTTAGACCCAGTCAGACTAGGTCAAAACCTTAGAGTCCTTAACTGATTTGGTTGTATATCTGTAAACCCTAGCGAGGCACCTCCTCTATAAGCCTCCCTAGAGTACTCTTTGTACTCACGTTCCATCATACACCCCATCGACTCACCGCCTTGTCACCGAGCTCGCCCTGTAACTCACTCGATAATACAATCTAGCTGGAGTGGGTCTTTACCCTACAGGGGCCGAATCTGGGTAAACCCCTATGTCTTTGACCTTATCTCGCTTCGCAAATGGCTGCTCGTTTTTTCCCCAAATCCTTTCAATTATTACCCCTGGTAGCGACTGTCGTTGTCATTCCCATGACAGGCCACATATGCACTGTTCATGTCCATTTTGTTAGTCTCAATTTGCAAACACGGTATGAGATAATTGGGGTATGCCGTTGGGTGCAACCGGATACGGGCGGACTGTCGATTTGCGGCGCGCCGGTAGGATGATCTAACATGTACTCTCTCCGTTTAAAAATATAAGATGTTTTAGCTTTATGAATAGAGTGTATCTAGACCCCTTTTAGTGTGTAGGTTCATCTATGTTTAGAGTGAACCAACACAATAAAAGTAGTCTAGATACACTTCTTTCACAAAGCTAAAACATCTTATATTTTAAAACGGAGGGAGTACCAATTGACATGGGCAGCGTCGATGCATCACGTCTCCAGGTGCAAGCTGATTTTCATGGTGTCACGATGACCAAGAGCTATGTAGAGTTGGTGATGTCACGGTGACCGTATCTCCGTAAGATACGCATACGGCCGCTGTTTAGAAAAATAGCCACCGCCTGCTTTGCTCCCCCGCTCACGCCTGATTGGTTATGTATAGCGCTGTGTCCACCGGCGCCGTTGGGCAATGTGAGATTAACCGCTTCAGCCGCTTCACTTCAGCGGCTCGCCGCGACGGCTACAAACGCGTTTTTTCGCAGGCGGATCCTGCTGCCATTTACAACATTAGCTGCAGCACACAAATCAAAACGCTAAGCCGACTGCATGCTTTAAGTGCAAATCCAAGTGAGTCTTGCATGCAAGCGTAGCACCCAAACCATTAAATATCAAAATATTCAATAAAACTCACCTAATACTCCCTCCATCCCATAATATGTTGCGCATAATTTTGCGTTCAAGTCAAACTTAGCAAAGTTTGACCAAGAATATACAAAATAATATTAATATGTATGATATGAAATGTATATAATATAAAAATATATTTTAAGACAATTCTAATAATATTAATTTGGCATTGGATAGATTCATATTTGTATCAAATTACTTGGTCAAACATTGTAAAGTTTGACTTTGATAAACCCTTATATGCAACATAAATTGGGACGGAGGGAGTAGCTAGCTTAGAGCAAGTACAATAAGTCCTAGTCAGTTGGCTATAAAGATTAAAATATTATTTCCTTGCCTAGTTGGAAGAGAGAGAAGAAGAGTGAGCTCTCATGCAACGACCAGCTCTAGCACGTGCTCCTAGGCACTTTGAGAGAGTAAAAGGTAGGCCATGTAGTGCTAAAATAATATATTTTTATAGCTCACTATTGTACATGCTAGTCTAAGTTGACTATAGATGACATGACACTTGACTTATAATCAGCAGCTAGCTATACTATTGTCCTTGCTCTTATTGTACTTATACTAACTTTAGGTGACATGGCATATACATATAGTCAACAATCGGCTATATTATTGTGCTTGCTCTTAAGCCATGCTTCACGTTCCGCTCAGTACACCAAAGAAAACCATCATTCGGTCAAATATTACTAGATGCCAAGGCGCACCAACTGGACATCAAACTTTACTTTTTTCTTTTAGAATTACCAGCAAACATTACTGTAGTTAGTGAGAATTCGAGTGGGTGCTGTCATCGGACAAATATCACACTATCGATCGGTCCACCCCGATTACTGCACGGTAGGCCCGAAAAGCTTTTTTTTTCTTGACTGTGTACGCCCGTGGGCGTACGATTGGTTGTATCTACAACTGTAGCAATAAAAAGATGGTACATACAGTTGGACAGCTGCAAACCGTACTCGTCATAACTATTAAGAACTCAAATCCTTTTGCCGTCGCCGGAGAAGAATAAGATCACCAGGAGTGTTGGAATTTGGTGAGTATTGATGTTGGCCCATTAAACAACTTCTAAAATTCTCTTTAGCCTATTTGTGCATGGCAAACATATTATTGTGCTAGTGTGCTAAAGTTTAGTCTCACGTTGCTAGTTGCCTGAGAGTTATATCTCCTTATATACTAGGTTGTTCCATCACCCACTAAGGTGTGAGAAGAAGAGCAACTCTCACGCAGTCCTCCTCCGACGCCGCCCGCCTCGCCACGACGCGCGCACGCCACAGGTTGCTCGCCGAGCCGAACTTTATTTTTGCTAATCGAGAAAATTAACCATGTTATATGTTGATCCAAATTCTACAAAGTAAAGGCCAACTTCTAACGGAGCGGAGCGAGGCCCGTCGCCGGAGGCTTGGGCCCCCTGCGGTACAGATCGTTGATGACCTAGGTTACCACCGTTATATATACCTCTTATAAGCCGCCGGCTGGGAGAAGTTGCATCTGTGAAATCCCCGGCGTTGTGTAAACACTCTCCGTTATAGTGAAGTTTTGCTGGCTGGCGCCCGTGGTTTTTCCCCTCTCTTTGTTGGAGAGGGTTTTCCACGTTAAATCTGTGTCCCCCTCGCTGCGATTTTATTTTATTTCTTCGTTATTTACTTGTCGCAAAGCTAACAAGTGGTTTCAGAGCTCCAGGTTCTAATCTAGGGTTTGCGACATGTCGTCATTGAAGTTCGATCTACCACAGATGGACTACTCCACAAGATTCTGCTTGTGGCAGGTGAAGATGCAGGCTATTCTCGCCCAAACTTCAGATCTGGATGATGCGCTGGATGGATTCAGGGAAAAGGATGCTAAGAGCTGGTCTGGCGAAGAAAAGCGGAAAGACCGTAAGGCTTTGTCTATGATTCAACTTCATCTATCCAATAATATTTTGCAGGAAGTTTTGACAGAGAAATCTGCTGCTGCCCTTTGGGGAAAACTGGAATCGATCTGCATGTCAAAGGATCTAACTAGTAAGATGCATGTGAAGATGAAGTTGTTCTCGCATAGATTGCAGGAAGGTGGATCGGTAATGAATCACTTATCTCTTTTCAGAGAGATTATTTCTGATTTGCAATCTATGGAAGTAAAATATGATGATGAGGATCTAGCACTATTACTCTTATGCTCGCTGCCTAGTTCTTATACACACTTCCGTGATACAATGGTGTTGAGCCGTGATAAGATAACCCTTGATGAAGTACAAGATGCCCTCAAACAAAGGGAAAATATGAAATCTATGGTGCAGGCATATGGGGCGTCTTCCAAGGCTGAAGCTTTGTAGGTTCGTGGTAGGACCGAGCAGAGATTTAACAACCATGGCAACTGAGATAAGAGCAAAGACGACAGAATTCGTTCGAAGTCCAAGGGAAAGGACAAGTTCTACAGGTATTGTAAGAATTCTAATCATGTTATTGATGATTGTTGGAAGCTGCAGAATAAGGAGAAAAGGAATGGTACTTACCAACCGAAAGATAAGGATCAAGGTAATGGTAAGACTGCTGTTGTTTCTGGTGATAGTTCTGACGGTGAATGTTTAGCCGTTTTTGCTGCTTGTGCCTCTCGTGATGATGAATGGATACTTGATATTGCATGTTCGTTTCACATTTGCTGTAACAAAGATTGGTTCAGTTCATATGAGTCTGTGCATACTGGAGATTTTGTACGTGTGGGTAATGACAACCCATGCCATATTGTCGGAGTTGGATTTGTTAAGATCAAGACACATGATGGCATGACGCGTATGTTGGATGAGGTGAAGCACATACCTAGCATGGCCAGAAATTTGATCTCCCTGAGTACCATGGATGTTGATGGATACAAGTACGCCGGTGGGCGTAGGTTGTTGAAGGTATCAAAATGTTCTCTTATTCACATGATAGGTGATATGAATTCTGCTAAGTTATATGTCCTTAGAGGTAGCACTTTGCCTGGTATTGCTGCTGCTGTTACTTGTAATGATTCTGATGATTATGGTAAAATAAATTTGTGGCATATGCGTCTTGGGCATATGAGCGAACATGGCATGGCAGAGTTGGTTAAGAGAGAACTAATTGATGGTTGCAACTTGGGTAAGTTTGAGTTCTGTGAGCACTGCATTTTTGGTAAGCATAAGAGAGTTAAATTCAATGCTTCCGTTCATACCACCAAAGGCATTTTAGATTATGTGCATGCTGATGTATGGGGGCCTTCCCGTAAGACATCTATTGGTGGTGCTAATTACATGCTTACTATTATTGATGACTACTCAAGAAAAGTGTGGCCATATTTTCTGAAACATAAATCTGATGTTTTTGATGCTTTTAAGAAGTGGAAAGTTATGGTAGAAAAGCAAACTAAAAAGAAGGTAAAGGTACTACGTACAGACAATGGTATGGAATTCTGTTCTAATGAGTTTGAGGAGTTTTGCAGTAATGATGGTATGATCAGGCACCACACCATCCCTTACACTCCTCAGCAGAATGGCGTGGCTGAGCGCATGAACAGAACCATCATCTCGAGGGCTCGCTGTATGTTGTCCAATACAAGTATGCATAGACGTTTCTGGGCTGAAGCAGCCAACACAGCGTGCTACCTCATCAACAGGTCACCTTCTATTCCACTTGAGAAGAAAACTCCTATTGAGGTATGGTCAGGTTGATTATTCACAGTTGTGAGTTTTTGATTGCACTGCTTATGCTCACGTTGATAATGGAAAGTTAGAGCCTAGAGCTGTTAAGTGCATATTTCTTGGTTATGGTTCAGGAGTTAAGGCATATAAACTATGGAATCCTGAAACTAAAAGGGTTTTGTTGAGTAGGAACGTTGTTTTCATCCATTATGTATCATGACAGCTTGCCATGAGATCCCTCTCCTGTTGCTATTGGAGAGGAGGGAGTTCGATGTGGTGGAGCACACTGAAAAACTGTTGATAATAATGTTGTTGTTGATGATACTCATGAGGAAAATATTGATGATGATGTTGTTCAGCACTCACCTACTGTTTTGCAGCAGCCACAGGAATCTATTGCTGCTGATAGACCGAGGCGTAACATAGTTCCACCTCGTCGTTTGATTGAAGAGTGTAATCTTACTCATTATGCTTTGAGTTGTGCTGAACAGGTGGAGCATGATAGTGAACCTTCTACATACAATGAGGCTGTTGCATCCGTTGACCGCGAGAAGTGGGTTTCTGCTATGCAAGAAGAGATGCAATCGCTTGATAAGAATGGCACATGGGAAGTTGTGCGCTTGCCTAAACAGAAGAAGGCTGTCCGCTGTAAGTGGATATACAAGAGAAAGGAAGGTTTGTCTCCTAATGAGCCTCCAAGGTTTAAGACAAGGTTAGTAGCAAAAGGTTTTAGCCAGATTCCAGGTATTGACTATAATGATGTTTTCTCTCCGATTGTGAAGCATAGCTCTATTCGTACTTTCTTTGGTATTATTGCTATGCATGATCTTGAGCTTGAGCAGCTAGATGTAAAGACTACTTTTCTGCATGGTGAACTGGAGGAGGAGATTTACATGGACCAACATGAAGGGTTCATAGTTCCTGGAAAAGAGGATTTTCTGTGCAAATTGAAGAGATCGCTTTATGGTTTGAAGCAATCTCCAAGACAGTGGTATAAAAGGTTTGATTCGTTTATGATCTCACAAGGTTTTAAGAGGTCTCAGTTTGATAGCTGTGTTTATATTAAGCTTGTTAATGGATCACCTATTTACTTGCTGTTATATGTTGATGATATGCTAATTGCTGCCAAGAGCATGAAAGAAATCACTATTTTGAAGCCACACCTAAGTAGTGAATTTGAGATGAAAGATTTTGGTGCTGCTAAGAAAATCCTAGGTATGGAAATTAAACGGGACAGAAAATCTAGGTTGCTATTTCTTAGTCAGCAAAGTTACGTTGAGAAAATTCTTCAACGTTTTAATATGCATGATGCAAACTCTATTACTACTCCTGTTGCTCCTCACTTTAAATTGTCAGCATTGCAATGTCCTAGTTCTGATGAAGATATTGAGTACATGTCTCAAGTTCCTTATTCTAGTGTTGTTGGTTCCTTGATGTATGCTATGGTTTGCTCTCGCCCTGATTTATCATATGCTATGAGTTTGGTGAGTCGTTACATGGTTAATCATGGTAAAGAACATTGGAAAGTTGTTTAGTGGATTTTCAGGTACCTACATGGCACATCCAACGCTTGCTTGAAGTTTGGCAATACTAATGAGGGACTCGTGATGACCCACAAGTATAGGGGGTGTATCGCAGTATTTTCGAGGAAAGTGAAACCCAATTTATTGATTCGACACAAGGGGAGCCAAGGAATTTTTATAAGCCTTAACAACTGAGTTGTCAATTCAGCTGCACCGGGAAAACAATCTTGCTCACAGCAGTTTATCAGTAGCAACAGCTTTGTAGTAGGAATAGTAAAGTAACAGCAGTAGTAAAGCAAAGACAGTAGTAACAAAAGCAAGCGATGGGATTCGAGTGCGGTAGGCATAGGGATGGATGGACGGGCGTTGCATGGACAAGACAATCCACATAGCAATCAGAACATAGGGCAATTGCAGATAAATAAGATAAATCACCCAAGTACTAGACAATCGTAGGCATATGTTCCATATATAGTCATACGTGCTCGCAATGAGAACTTGCACAACATCTTTTGTCCTGCCAGCCCGTTTGCAGCGGGGCCTCTAGGGAACTACTAGCAATTAACGTGCTCCTTTTAATAGAGCACCGGAGCAAAGCATTAACACTCCGTGAACACATGTGATCCTCACATCAAAGCCTTTCCCTTCCGGATATCCCGATTTCTGTCACTTCGGGGCCATAGGTTCCGGACAACAACGTGTGTATACAACTTGCAGATAAGACCCAAAACAATACTATCATAATGAATCAATAACATGTTCAGATCTGAAATCATGGCACTCGGGCCCTAGTGACAAGCATTAAGCACAACAAGTCGCAACAAAGTCATAAAGTACTAATAAAATATACTAGGCACCATGCCCTAACAATCTGATGCCATTACATGAACGATCTCATCTAATCCCTACCATCCCCATAGCCTACAATGGGGGATTACTCACTCATAGATGGAGGAAACATGGATGGTCGATGGAGATGATGGTGGATATCGATGGAGATGGCTCCGGGGGCACTTACCCGTCCCGGCAGGGTGCCGAAACAGAGACTTTCTGTCCCCCGAATCTCCCCTTCGATGGCGACGGCGCAGCGGAACTTTTCGTGGAAAAACGTCGACCCCCCCAGAGTTTTTAGATCAGAAGGCTTCTTATAGGCGAAGAGGGAGACCGAGGGGGTGCCTGGGGCTACCACACCATGCCCTGGCGCGGCTAGGCCCAACCCGCGCCTGGGGGTGGTGTGGCCAGCCCCTGGCTCTCCTCCGTCTCGTATTCTGGCTCCTGGAGTCTGCTGGAAAAATAGGCGCTTTGGCTTTTGTCCCGTCCAATTCCAAGAATATTCATTTTCTGACTTTCCTGGAACCAAAAACAGCAGAAAACAGGCAGCTGGCACTATGGCTCTTGTTAATTGGTTAGTCCAAGAAATCATATTAAAAGTACTCCAAAGTGTGGACAAAACCCAAGAAAGGAGATAAAACCAAGCATGGAACATCAAAAATTATAGATACATTTGCAATGTATCAACATCCCCAAGCTTAACTCCTGCTCGTCCTCTAGTAGGTAAGTGATAAAAAGAAAGAATAATTTTTGAGGTGACATGCACCATCAAAGACTTGACCAAAGTACTTGTAAAACATTCAAAGCTAGGATCATAGTACTTCAATCATAACATGAAAGACAAAGTTCTAGCAATAAGACAAAGAAACTATGATGCAACATGAAAAGGCACAAACAAAAGATTCATGAATAACAATGCTTTGCAAGACGTTTGTTTGTTTCACATAAAGAAAATATAGCATAGTGGCACTCAGCGTGTCCCTCATAGAGTAGCAAACATAAATGCATAGGACACCTTCGAAGTTTACAAGAGTGACTAGATACAAATAGTTTAAAACAAGAAATATCAAGGTATGCACCAATCAACAAGTCTTGGGACAATGCACATAGAACTAAGAATGGCCACTATGCTCTCAAGAAAGTGCTCAAAGAATACGTGGAGACTCAACAAGGAAATGAAAAGGTTTTGAATAGTTTGAAAGGCTTCCAAATGCTGAAAATATGGTACACATTAGCTTTGAGCTCTCATTGCCCCTGTCATAAGCATCTTTAATGTGGTTAAGGTGAAAATGAGGTCCAATCTGAGTTATATGCTTGACAGACTATAAACTGAAAATCCCAAGTCCCTTGAGTACGAGGGCCGCTCCTCATGCTACTCAACTTTAGTTACCGGTAAGTTCTTGTCATCGTAAGTATGTGCGTATCATTCAGAACCGCCAACAGGGTACCCCTTGCCCGATGATACAGAAGAATCCCCATATCAAAATGACAAGGCAAGCAGACAATGAGTATCTCAGCAATCTTCTTATTTACCATGGGAAAATGGTGCTTTTTTTTTCTCTTTCCTCTTTTCATAAATCTCTCTCTTTTTTCTTTTTCTCAATAGCTATCTCTCTCTTTTTTATAAGAAGAATGCTTCATAGATATCATTATGGTTACGCTGCAGGTTTCCACCATGTCAGCATGGATTAGACCAGCGGCCCAGGCGTTTCTCTAACACACATACATAACTCCATGGACTTACAAGCTCTCCTTTTATTTCACACCGACGACATCCGCAAACAAAAGAGCAAGGTATCAACTGGGTATATATTTACAAGTGTTGAAAGCGTTCCCGTGTGACACGGTTACGCTAATCCCACCTATAATTAGCAAGAATATAACTTTAATGGAGAGTTCACAATGGTTCAGGTTTATTAAGTGCAGGAAATAAAGTGTGCCATCAAGTTCGTGAGAGCTTTACTAACTAACTTTCTTATAACAAGCAAACAATTTATTCGGAAGAAAACAAGGCATATTGAATATGCATGGAAGTAGCAAATGATGCTAATGGGTAGGTATGGTGGACACTTTGGGAAAATTTGGTTTAGAGAGTTGGAAACTTGAGTAAAACATACTCAGTGTGAGTGAAGGCTAGCAATAGTAAGGGAGCGACAAACGAGAGAGCAGTAATGGCCATAATCATGCAGAGCGAGAAAACATCATTGATCAAAGCATAAAGTGATACTACAAGTTGAAAACTAAAGGATCATAAAGGTTTAAGGTGACTTGAGATAGTCATAACATGGTGTGATCATGCGCCAAGTCAACCCAAATAAAGCATCAAAGGAGAATACCACTATACGATGCTTTAATATGCTAAAACAACACATGATTCATCCAAAACACATTAAGCAATCTCAATTGTCTATAACAAGTCATGCTACAACAAAGAATACTAAGCATAAAGCCAAAACAATATCAAGCATGGCATGACAAAGCATAGGCCACAGTCAAAAACAAGCTCTCTTTACCACTTAAGCTTCCTACTCTTTTCCAATCCAAACCAAACTATTTGAACACCAATGCATGAAAGAGGGGGTCCAAACAATTTATTCAGAAAACTAAGAAAACCACGCAAACTAAAAACCAAAATGAAAACCAAAAATAAGACGCTCCAAGAACAACACAACTGTGCATGAAACAATAAAAATGAAGCGTTTGAAAGAAACCTGAGATTTTTATTGATGAAGAAGGGGATGCCTTGGGCATCCCCAAGCTTTGACGCTTGTACTTCTTGGATATTTATTGGGGTGACACGCGTGGCATCCCCAAGCTTGAGGTTTAGTCCATCCTTCATCTCATTACTCATTCCTTCCATACACCTGAAAATTTTCCTTCATACAAATCTTCACACAATCTTTATTAGCAACATTAGTGCACTCAAGATAAATAAGTCTTAAGGTTTAGTTCTAACACCAAATAAACTTCCATTAGAATACTAGATACTGTAGCACTTCCCTCAAAAAGCTCAATTCCCCAAAAAAACTCAAAAAGAAACCAACAAGAAGCAAATGCAGAAAATGGCAGAAATCTGTCAAAACAGACCAGCAGGTAAAGACAAATTTTTTTGAAGACCTTATGTTTCTCAAATCAAAAAGTGTTGAACTAACGAAAGTTAGATAACAACCTGGGGCAGAAGCACAAAAATTCACGCCTCAAAAAGACGTTCAGAGATTTTACACGAATTTTTACGGTGAAGCACAGAAATCTGTTTCGGGACAGCAACTTTCCCAATCATTACTTCTCTCTCATTAGAGGTTACTCTTGGCACAAAAAGCAAATAAAAAGGATAAGGAGCGGTTATTACTGAGGTAATAACTTCCAAGACTCATCTAAAACTTTTGGATTATCTCCCAATAAGTACTTTTCTTTAACGCCTTTAAGTTAGGCATAAGCAAAAACTAAAATGGATAGAATAGAAGTAAGCGGAGATAATCATGGTGAAAAGATTGTTTTGTTCAATGAAATCATTTTGTTAACAAGGTTGATCAGGTCTTGTTACCAAAACAATTTCATATGAGACAAAACTTTGTATTCCACTAATGATTATGTTACCTCAACCTTGATAGCAATGGTCCCAATCATAATAGTTTCAAATTTTTCTCTTGGTATGGGACAATATATTTCTCCAAATTGAATGCCTTCAACATGTTCAATTGAATTCAAAACCATAAGTCTTATCAATCTTCTTGGGGAAATAGATAGTATGTTCTTGTCGTTGACATTGAAGGTCACCTTCCCTTAATTATAATTAATAACAGCTCCTGCAGTATTTAAGAAAAGGTCTCCCAAGGATAATAGACATATTATCATCTTCAGGCATAAAATTTTGAGAGGATGCTCTCATAAGAAATATGAGTTGAAGTAAAAGAGAGCATTAAGAAGCAAATCCAAAACACATTTAAGTCTAACACACTTCCTATGCATAGGAATCTTGTATGCAAATAAATTCACAAAGAACAAAGTGACAGGCATAGGAAGATAAAACAAGAGTAACTTCAAAACTTTCAACACATAGAGAGGTGTTTCAATACCATGAAAACTTCTACAACCATATTTTCCTCTCTCATAATAATTTTCAGTAGCCTCATGAATAAACTCAACAATATAACTATCACAAAAAGCATGCTCTTCATGATCTACAAGCACTAGAGCTTTATCATAAACATCTTCAAAAGAATCCTCAGGAACATAACATTCATCCTTCTTTAGTAAGCATGGGAGACAATCAAATAATGTAAGGGATAAAGAGTTACTCTCATTAGAAGGTAAGCATGGGTAGCTAATCCATTCTTCCTCCTTTTGTTCATCACTCTCCTTCTCTTTTTCATCTAATGAGATTTCAGGTTCATCAATTTCTTCTTCCATAGGATCCTGCAAGGCATTAGTGTCTTCCATTTGTGGAAAGCATCTATTGGTATATTGAAGAATATAGCCGTTTTCTTCCTTGTAATTCTCAAAGAAAAATTTAAGTATACCATAAACCTCATACTTATAAGGTGAATCATCAATATTTTCAAGCAGACTAGCAAGTTCAAATGCACCCTTCCAAGCAATAAATTCCTCAATTTGTTCCACATCATAAAGATCATAATTTCCCTTAACATAGGAAGATATGGTAACATTATCATTATACTCACATTGAAAAGGGAGGTGTTTGTACCTCCTATAGCAACAAGATTTATCAAAGCAATAAGTAAAATTATAAGTAGAGCACACGTTTCTAGCAATGGTATACAATCTATCAATTTGTCCCCATAAGTGTTTTCCTTTTTGTGACAAGCGGTGTTCCTTATAATAATATTTTTCATCTTCCGTGAACCCACCTTGCCAATAAGCTTCAGTTTCAAAGAAACCAACCATTGACAACAAGCATGATAAGGTAAGACAATAACAGTCCAACGAAAATAACAACTAGAGAAGGAACAACTTTTTTTGTATTTTTGATAAAGAAACAAGCAAACAAGGAGAAAATAAACTTAGCTTGAACAATAGTGAATCCAAGTGAACTTGATAAATAAAGCTATGCTCCCCGGCAACGCCGTCAGAAAATAGTCTTGATGACTCACAAGTATAGGGGGTGTATCGCAGTATTTTCGAGGGAAGTGAAACCCAATTTATTGATTCGACACAAGGGGAGCCAAAGAATATTTATAAGCCTTAACAACTGAGTTGTCAATTCAGCTGCACCTGGAAAACAATCTTGCTCACAACAGTTTATCAGTAGCAACAGCTTTGTAGTAGGAATAGTAAAGTAATAGCAGTAGTAAAGCAAAGACAGTAGTAACAAAAGCAGTAAACAGTGGGATTCGAGTGTGGTAGGCATAGGGATGGATGGACGGGCGTTGCATGGACAAGACAATCCACATAGCAATCAGAACATAGGGCAATTGCAGATAAATAAGATAAAGCACCCAAGTACTAGACAATCGTAGGCATGTGTTCCATATATAGTCATACATGCTCGCAATGAGAACTTGCACAACATCTTTTGTCCTGCCAGCCCGTTTGCAGCGGGGCCTCTAGGGAACTACTGGCAATTAAGGTGCTCCTTTTAATAGAGCACCGGAGCAAAGCATTAACACTCCGTGAACACATGTGATCCTCATATCAAAGCCTTTCCCTTCCGGTTATCCCGATTTCTGTCACTTCGGGGCCATAGGTTCCGGACAACAACATGTGTATACAACTTGCAGATAAGACCCAAAACAATACTATCATAATGAATCAATAACATGTTCAGATCTGAAATCATGGCACTCGGGCCCTAGTGACAAGCATTAAGCACAAAAAGTCGCAACAAAGTCATAAAGTACTAATAAAAGATACTAGGCACCATGCCCTAACAATCTGATGCCATTACATGAACGATCTCATCCAATCCCTACCATCCCCATAGCCTACAGCGGGGGATTACTCACTCATAGATGGAGGAAACATGGATGGTCGATGGAGATGATGGTGGATATCGATGGAGATGGCTCCGGGGGCACTTCCCCGTCTCGGCAGGGTGCCGGAACAGAGACTTTCTGTCCCCCGAATCTCCCCTTCGGTGGCGGCAGCGCAGCGGAACTTTTTGTGGAAAAACGTCGAACCCCCCAGTGTTTTTAGGTCAGAAGGCTTCTTATAGGCGAAGAGGGAGCCCGAGAGGGTGCCTGGGGCCACCAAACCATGCCCTGGCGCGGCCAGGCCCAGCCCGCGCCTGGGGGTGGTGTGGCCAGCCCCTGGCTCTCCTCCGTCTCGTATTCTGGCTCCTGGAGTCTTTTGGAAAAATAGGCACTTTTGCTTTTGTCCCGTCCAATTCCAAGAATATTCATTTTCTGACTTTCTTGGAACCAAAAACAGCAAAAAACAGGCAGCTGGCACTAAGGCTCTTGTTAATAGGTTAGTCCAAGAAATCATATAAAAAGTACTCCAAAGTGTGGACAAAACCCAAGAAAAGAGATAAAACCAAGCATGGAACATCAAAAATTATAGATATATTTGCAATGTATCAACTCGCAGGCTATGTGGATTCAGATTTTGCTGCCAACTTGGATAAGAGAAGGTCCCTCACAGGTTATGTGTTCACGATAGGTGGATGTGCCGTGAGTTGGAAGGCAACGCTACAACCAGTTGTTGCTCTATCTACAACCGAAGCAGAATATATGGTTGTTGCTGAAGCTTGCAAAGAGTCTGTTTGGTTGAAAGGTTTGTATGCTGAGCTTTGTCAGGATGATTCTTGCATTAACCTGTTCTGTGATAGTCAAAGTGTTATTTACCTTACTAAGGATCAAATGTTCCATGAGAGAACAAAGCACATTGATATCAAGTACCATTATGTTCGTGATGTTGTTGCACAAGGTATACTGAAGGTATGCAAGATAAGCACTCATGATAATCCTGCTGATATGATGACAAAGCCTGTTTCTGTTGCTAAGTAAGTTTGATCTATGCTCAAACTTAGTTGGTATAAGTGCTTAACCCACGTGGCTGTTGGCGCCGAAAGTGTTTTCTTTGTTTGTTCAGGGAGATGATTACTATTGATGCTACAAGAAGGAATTTGTCTCAAGGTGGAGTTTGTTATATGTTGATCCAAATTCTACAAAGTAAAGGCCAACTTCTGACAGAGCGGAGTGAGACCCGTCGCCGGAGTTTGTTATATGTTTAGAAAAATAGCCTCCGGCTGCTTTGCTCCCCCGCTTACACCTGATTGGTTATGTATAGCGCTGTGTCCACCGGCGCCGTTGGACAATGTGAGATTAACCGCTTCAGCCGCTTAACTTCAGCGGCTCGCCGCGATGGCCACAAACGCGTTTTTTCGCAGGCGGATGCCGCTGCCATTTACATCCTTAGCTGCAGCACACAAATCAAAACGCTAAGCCGGCTGCATGCATTAAGTGCAAATCCAAGTGAGTCTTGCATGCAAGCGTAGCACCCAAACCATTAAATATTAAAATATTCAATAAAACTCACCTAATACTCCCTCCATCCCATAATATGCTGCGCATAATTTTGCGTGCAAGTCAAACTTAGCAAAGTTTGACCAAGAATATACAAAATAATATTAATATGTATGGTATGAAATGTATATAATATGAAAATATATTTTAAGACAATTCTAATAATATTAATTTGGCATTGGATAGATTCATATTTGTATCAAACTACTTGGTCAAACATTGTAAAGTTTGACTTTGATAAATCCTTATATACAACATAAATTGGGACGGAGGGGGTAGCTAGTTTAGAGCAAGTACAATAAGTCCTAGTCGGTTGGCTATAAGGATTAAAATATTATTTTCTTGCCTAGTTGTAAGAGAGAGAATATGAGAGAGAAGAAGAGTGAGCTCTCATGCAAGGGCCAGCTCTAGCACGTGCTCCTAGGCACTTTGAGAGAGTGAAAGGTGGGCCATGTAGTGCTAAAATACTATATTTTTATAGCTCACTATTATACATGCTAGTCTAAGTTGACTATAGATAACATGACACTTGGCTTATAACCAGTAGCTAGCTATACTATTGTCCTTGCTCTTATTGTACTTATACTAACTTTAGGTGACATGGCATATACATATAGTCAACAATCGGCTATATTATTGTGCTTGCTCTTAAGCCATGCTTCACGTTCCGCTTAGTACACCAAAGAAAACCATCATTCGGTCAAATATTACTAGATGCCAAGGCGCACCCACTGGACAGCAAACTTTACTTTTTTCTTTTAGAATTACCAGCAAACATTACTGTAGTTAGTGAGAATTCGAGTGGGTGCTGTCATCGGACAAATATCACACTATCGATCGGTCCACCCCGATTACCGCACGGTAGGTCCGAAAAGCTTTTTTCCTCGACTGTGTACGCCGTGGGCGTACGATTGGTTGTATCTATAACTGTAGCAATAAAAAGATGGTACATATATCAGTAATAGAAAATAAGAAGAAAACAAACAGTTGGACAGCTGCAAACCGTACTCGTCGTAACTATTAAGAACTCAAATCCTTTTGCCGTCGCCGGAGAAGAATAAGATCACCAGGAGTGTTGGAATTTGGTGAGTATTGATGTTGGCCCATTAAACAACTTTTAAAATTCTCTTTAGCCCATTTGTGCATGGCAAACATATTATTGTGCTAGTGTGCTAAAGTTTAGTCTCGCGTTGCTAGTTGAGTGAGAGTTACACCTCCTTATATACTAGGTTGTTCCATCACTCACTAAGGTGTGAGAAGAAGAGCAACTCTCACGCAGTCCTCCTCTGACGCCGCCCGCCTCGCCAAGACGCGCGCGCGCTATGGGTTGTTCGCCGAGCCGAGCTTTATTTTTGCTAGTCGAGAAAATTAACCATGTTATATGTTGATCCAAATTCTACAAAGTAAAGGCCAACTTCTGATGGAGCGGAGCGAGGCCCGTCGCGGGTGGCTTGCCCCCCCCCCCCCCCCGCGGTACGGATTGTTGATGACCTAGGTTACCACCGTTATATATACCTCTTGTAAGCCGTCGGCTGGGAGAAGTTGCATTTGTGAAATCCCCGGCGTTGTGTAAACACTCTCCATTATAGTGAAGTTTCGCTGGCTGGCGCCCGTGGTTTTCCCCTCTCATTGTTGGAGAGGGTTTTCCACGTTAAATCTGTGTCCCCCTCGCTGCGATTTTATTTTCGTTCTTCGTTATTTACTTGTCGCAAAGCTAACAAACCATATATTAATTACGAGTCATTAATGGATGAGTTACTTAGTCAGTTGTTTCCAGTCTTTATGGGACGTGGGCTGTTACCAACTCGGACGTAGGTTGACCCCATGATCTCCCTGACTTCCGCTATATAAGCGTCTGCGCTCAACCTAATCTGGCACAATCTACCTATGCGTCTCCTTCCAGTCTATTGCGTCGTCGCCTTCGTCTTCCCCATCTCGGCTTGCGGCGTGCACCGCAGATCGGGACAGTAGGTCTCCGGAACCCCGCCTCTTGTGAACCTGTACATGTGAGGGGCGATCAGATTTTTGGTGAGCGCTTCCGCGCGACTACTGACGCCATCATGAACGATTCCTTCCCGGCGAGCACTTCTTCCCGAACATCAGCAGCCTCTCCATCGACGACATGACTAACGATGCTACTGCCACCGCTGCAGCTACTGCTGCCGCCGCGGCTACACTGTATGTGATCTCAGTCCATTTTTTTAAGATTATGCTAGAGTGTCTAGTTCTAGCGCTTGATATAGATGTAATGGGTTTGTCTTGTTTAGATGTAATCTATTCATCTACTTTGTTAGTTTGCGTGATCTATTTAATTGCTATATGTATGATCATGCTTTGTCAATTATTTATTCGGATTATTGCTTATATTTTCAACAAACAGCTGATCCACACCTTGGCTCTGAAAAAAACCCTGGCCATGAGGTGAGCCGCAATAACGACTAGCCCTATTAGACTAGATCTAGCCTCCTGCTAAGGAACATCGGCTGGAGGAGTCCTCCGAGCATCTTCAATGCCTGATCTGGGGCCATCGCCACCCCGCCTATCAAGCGGCCGGAACCAGCAGCAACCCACATCACCGCACTCCAAGGCCACCAGGACCAGATCGGTGACGAGATCAACACCACACAAAGCCAGATCACACGCCCGACAAAGACCGGATCCCACAAGCTTCTCAACGCCGTAAACGTCACCGAGATGAGGTTGAAGCCGGGGTGACATTATTCGATGTAACGCATCCACCGCTATCTGAGTTGCGCCACCACGATACACGTAAACGCTAACTTTAGAGACCTTGATGAACGCCGAGCGTAGGTCATGGGTCTCCACCCCCTCCCGCCCGCGTGAGCGGAAGCAGAGGAGGCGAGGACCCGTCAATCACCGGCGGGGAGGAGGCGGCGGCTAGGACTTTTTGGAGGAGGCTGTGGTTAGGTTTTGCTGACGAAGCTACATAATGGAAGAACGTAGCTAGCAAGTCCAAGAGATACTGGACGGGCTATAGCCTAGTGTAGGTCAACCTTGTCTAGCCAGGAGCGTCGCTTATCCATGTCCCACGCTCCCTATGCATGTCAGCCGAGGATCATTGTTCAATCAGTGAATCGGAACGCATGAGCGTTGCCGTTGCGGCACCTACCAACATGCTGAAAAGACTTGGCAACCACCTTTTGTTCTTCTGTTCACTGGGGTTGATTGGCACTTGGACATGTGCCGAAAATATCGACCTTTCATCAACCGCGACACCTTCCAGAGTGTTGGGCAGAAACTAAGGACCATCTATCCTGCACCCAAGCAGGAGTTGTACAGAAGATCGTGACCACAATGTACAGACGCCAAACAGTAATAACGGAAAGTAACAGCTAGTAGTTGTTCAGTTGCATTTCAAACAGCATAGCAGGACCATGCATGTGCGAGTACCCAATTTCACATTCAATTGCTTGTGCCAGACGTTATTGTACTAGCTTATATGATCAGTAAAGCGCGACGAAAACTTGTTTTGAGTAGTAGGAAAGCATCACCTACATATTCTTCTTCTTCTCTCTCTCTTGAGAATCTACGTTACGTTAACGACAAGAGAATGCTTCTGCTCGTAGTTTTCAAACGTAATCTGGTGACTTGCTCTTATTATACATAATAATTTAGTCTTGATTACTTGGATATACAAGTCAAAAGTTCCAAAGCATCCTGTGCTAGATTTAGTTAGACTCATACGGTCATACCGTAAAAGCATCTAGCCGCGATGACCGTAAAAAGACAATTGTCATCACTTTGTCTTGGTCCCTCTTATAAACGCGACAAGCAAATAACGAACGGCGAAAAAGAAATTGTAGCATGGAGACACAAATTTAACGTGAAAATACCTCGCAAAAAACGAGAAAAAAATCACAAGCGTCAGCCAGCAAAACTTCACTATATTAGGGAGTGTTTACACAATGCCGAAGATTTCACAGATGCAACTTATCCCAGCCGGCGGCTTACATAATTGTCCCTAACACCTCCATATTGTATTCTCTTGGTTCCTCTTGCCATCCTTTATCTATAATTGTCCATAACACCTACACACATGACAAAGACAAGAAAAACGTGATAAAATACTAAGAGCAATTCCACTAGACGCGCTAAAAAAACTGCCCAAATAGCATGCGCTCGCGTGCTCCCCCAGCAGACGCGGGAATTTTGTCGCGCATGTCCTTCTGCGCTATTCAGCGCGCCAAATATGTTGCGCGCGTTGCAGCGCTCAGTATAAAGTCAAGCGCGCGCATGTCCAACCGCCTGGAAGTTCCAGCAAGCGCCCACACTCCACTGACAGCCCACTTTCGCCGCCCCTAGCGCACCTCCCCCGCCCCTTTCCCTCCCTATCCTCCCTCTTTCGTCCATGCATGTAGTCTGCCGCCGTGGTTCGTCGGGGTTCCGGGGCGTGCGAGCGCGGGAGAACGGCACGTTCTACACCGAGCTGCGTGCTACCGGGTTTCGCCTCACGCTCGACACGTATGATACCGCACACGTGGTCACGCATGCCTACGATGCCGCAGCGTGGCGCCTCAGTCGCCCGTGGGCCTCGATGAACTTCGGCAGCGTCAACTCACTCGAGGAGGTGGAGTTCGTCGCGCTTGTGCCACGCCTCGTGACCGAGGAGGATCGTCACCGTCGCCGTCACCGCCAGGTGCAGTGGCGGCTCGCCGTCACTGAGCATGACGAGCGCAACATTTCCGCGTGGAGGTGCGAGTTCCCGCGGGACGTTCAAGCGGTGTTGGAGTTCTACGCGGCGAATAGGGCCAAGAGGAGGGCGAAGAGAGCGGAACGGTGTCAGAGGAAGCCCTTCATCACTGCCCAGCTGGAGGGTCCGACGACGATCCGAGGTAGGATGACCTCTAGACCGATTTCGACAACACTACCTCGGAGGATGATGAGGAGTAGATAGGTTTTAGTTTTAGTTTGCAGTATGTTTTAATTTCTAGACTAGAATCTTGTATGTTTGCACTATGTTTAATTTTTGTTCTATATAATATATTTCTAGCTATTTTCTAGATCCTATTTGAGTGTTTGTTTTTGAAAAATCTTGTTTCTGGCGCTGCAAAATGGAGCGCCTACGGGGGACACGTTTTTTTCTCGGCAGCGTGCACTACAAAATGGTGCATCCGGTGGAGATCGTGTCGTCGCCGCGCGCGCTAAACTGGCGCGGCACGCTACATAACGATTTTATAGCGCCATCTTACAGAGCCTCTGGTGGAGATGCTCTAATAAAACTACTAGTTGTGCAAAGTCCATATAAAAATGAATGAGAACTAGTAATCATGCATAATAAGCATAGTTGTAGCTAGATATAGCATGAGATGAGTGACAAGATGAATAATTTGTATGTTTATATATGCATCAAAATTGCACTCACCAATCACCGAATATGGAAAGCTTCACCCATATGATCTTCTCGAGATGGTCATCTTGAACTTGCACTTCTGCATTTCTTCTTAAGTGTTGATCCACTTGAAACCGCTCTTTGCACTTGACTTGATCGACCTTGTATCTTCTTCATTCTTCAACCTTGAAGCCAACAAATGGTTCAAGCGATGCCAATTGAAAATTCGTACAAATGGTACTCAATGCAAATATTAGTTCATAAAAATTATCATCAATTACCAAAACCACACATGGAGGCACACATGCACTTTCACCTGGCAAGGGTTTCCCCTGATACCGAGCACCAGGGGGCTGGAATCTCTCAAAAATATGCATGTGGCTCTAGCATATGTATGCAAGACTACAAGTGTGGTTGGATGTTAAAATATCCAAAACCCACACCATGGGTATGAGCGTGTTCGCATACATGTGGTAACACTTACAAAATATTCTAGAGCTATGGCTCAAAACTCTCGCTACGAGTCAACCAGAGAGAATCATTTGAAATATTTGCCTCAAATATGTTTTTCATGTTGGTATGATCTGACCTAGCCAAAATAAAGATAAAAATTCCATTGATCAACTACTGTTGGATGTCGGTCAAAGGGGTAGTTTCCACATATAATCTAGCGACTTCCTGTAATTACACACAATTTCTTACTTTTAGTTACTTGGATGTACAAATCAATCATCTTGTGTCTTATATCTTTAATAAGTAGACATCCTAGATTTATGGTGAGAGAGATTATTGTAAGAGATGATCCCTTGGCTAAGATAAGACAAACCTACCATCAAAATAATTTCCTCTGTACCCTCTCGGTTAGGGTTTACCTGCTCCGGCGGCGACCCAATCGCCCTGTGAGATTAGATCGTTCCCCTGACTCTGCTACCTCGCTCTCGCCCTAGATTCTTCGCCTATGTTCGTGGGTGGTGGCTGTGAACCCGCTCCAAGTTCTGTGTGTGGGCGTGGTGTTGTTGGGTTGGTTGTCCCCACTCCAGTTTGTCCGGCGGCGATGGAAAAGCTGACGGCAAGTGCGGCCTCCGCAGCTGCGGCGGCGACCTCGGATGAGACTCCGTCCTCTAGTAAGCACAAGGATGCAAATCTTGATGATATATTCAGTCACTTGGAATTGAATGAAGATGAATTGGATGATGTGGTGATCGGAGTTACCGAGGCAAGAGAATACCAACAAGATGTAAGATGGCTTGCGATTGGGAAGGTCCATACAACTAGATCCTTTAGTGCTGATGCCCTGTTCGAAAAGATGAAAGTTGTCTGGAATTTATCCAGTGATCCAATATTCAGAGAAGCTGGTGAGAACCTGTTCATCATCCAGATGCACTGTTTAGGTGATTGGAAGAAGGTAGTCCATCAAGGCCCCTGGACCTTTCGTGGATGGGGTGTGCTCATAGAGGATTACGATGGGTTAAGCGATCCTGAGGACTGTGTATTTGAAGGGCTTTATGTTTGGGCGCAGATTCATGGTATTCCAGAGCTGTATCGCAAACAAGAAGTGGTTGATGACTTAGCTCGACGTGTGGGGAAGATCAAGGAAGTGCAGATGTCTCCTAAATTGTTCTATGAAGGAAACTATGTTCGTATTCGGGTAAACTTGGACATCACACGACCTCTGATGCGCTTTGTGTCCCTTACTTTACCTGAAGGAAGAAGAAGGTTGTCGGTTAAATACGAAAAAATTCCGTTCTTCTGCAAACGGTGTGGCTTCCTTGGCCATGATTTTGAGGAATGTGGTGACGGGGTTTGGTCGGAGGCACAACTGCAGTACGGTACGTGGATGCTTGCAGTTCGCCGGGCTAATCAGCCGGCTCCAACGCCCCATAAGTTTATCCCTCGTGCTCCGATGCAAGGTGGTCTCTCTGGTCGAGGACCTACACTTAATGCGGTTCGTAAGAAAAGATCATCTGGGGATGCTGAGCTTGATGACCAAGAAACACTGATTGATACGGCTACTAGCCCTGAGAAGAAAGATACCCCCTCTGGTTCTGAAATCTCTGAAACTGAAAAAATTCCTGACGCTAGGAAACAACTGAATATGAAGGTGGGCGTGAATGTGGATAATAACTCCATGGTAATGGAGGCTAGTCTTGACGGGGTTGCGACACCTCCACCCCCATCTCAGTACGTAAAAATAAAGGACAAGGCAAAGGCTAGAAAGTCTGTTTCTTCAGAGAAAGTTAATGATCCTATGGCACCATCGGCGGCATCCCTGGAGGATGACCGCCGGGCCCAATGAGTACTCTAGGATGGAACTGTCGTGGAGCAGGGCAACACGCGACAGTTCGAGAGCTTGACTGTCTTGTGCAGTCTTATAGGCCCTGCATTGTGTTTTTATGTGAAACAAGGCAAAGTGAAGAAAGAGTTAAAAATTTGAGATTTCGGATTGGAATGGATGGCTGCTTTCATGTCAAAGGCGATGGTAAGGGAGGTGGTTTGGCCTTATATTGGAAAGATAACATCACGGTGGACTTGCTTTCATTTAGCAAACATCACATTGATGTACATATCAGTGGAGGACCTTATGATTGCATGTGGCGTTCAACTTTTGTTATGGTGAACCGAAGGCTAGTGATAGACATTTGCTTTGGTCGAGTTGGAGGCAGTTACCAATGCGTTCAAATGAACCCTGATTGATGATGGGGGATTTCAATGAAGCTATGTGGCAAGAGGAGCACTTCTCTAGGGCTCGTCGTTCTGAGAGGCTTATGAGAGATTTTCGGGAATTTCTCTCACATTGTGACCTGCACGATTTAGGTTTTTCTGGTACTCCTTGGAACTTTGATAATAAACAGCGTGGAGATCGTAATGTTAAGGTCCGGTTGGACAGGGTGGTTGCTTCACCGGCGTGGTCAGCTGCTTTCCCGGAGCTTAGGGTGAGACATCTTCAGTCCTCGAGATCCGATCATACCCCTATTCTGTTATCTATGGAACAACCTACAAACCCTCGGCCTACTAGGCCAATCCGTCGTTATGAGATTGCTTGGGAAAGGGAGCCTTCCCTTGCTGCTGCTGTGGAGGATGCATGGTCTAGACGTGTCCCCACTGATGATTTGGGTGGCATTAATACTGCCCTCAAGGATGTTATGTCAGACCTTCATAGGTGGAAGGAGGTGCACTTCAAATCCATTCCAAAGGAAATTGATAAAAGAAGAACACTTTTGGAGGAACTGCATCTACGTACGGATGCAAAGTGTGAGGCTGAAAAAACTAGAGTTGCCAAAGAGATGGATGAATTGCTCTACCGCGAGGAGATGGCGTGGCTACAGCGATCCAGGGTTGCTTGGCTTAGGGAAGGCGACCGAAATACGAAATATTTCCATCGCCAAGCTTCTCGCCGCCACCGAAAGAACCGTATCAGGAAACTGAAGCGTAGAGATGGTACGCCTACAATTGACTCTAGGGAGATGGAAACTATGACTAGAAGTTATTTTCAGGAGCTCTTTTCTAAAGATGAAAATTTATCTCCCCGCATTATTATGGATATTATCTAGCCTTGTATCGATGGTCAAACAAATGATGGCCTTTGTGCCCCATTTTCTGACAAGGAGATTAGTGATGCACTTTTTCAGATTGGGCCTCTGAAAGCCCCTGGACCGGATGGTTTCCCGGCTCATTTTCTCCAACGCAATTGGGGTCTCTTTCGTGATGAAGTGGTTCATGCGGTTCAGCAGTTTTTTAATACGGGTATTATGCCAGAAGGGGTCAATGATACAACAATAGTCTTAATTCCAAAAATAAATGACCCAGAGGAGCTCAAAGATTTCAGGCCTATTGGGTTGTGCAATGTCATCTACAAAGTAGTCTCAAAATGCTTAGTAAATCGGCTGCGACTTATCCTACAGGATATTATTTCTCCCACTCAAAGTGCATTCGTCCTGGGCAGACTGATTACAGACAATGCGTTGGTGGCTTTCGAATGTATCCATGCAATTCAGACCGGAGCTTCGGCAAGAGCTAACTTTTGTGCGTATAAGTTGAACTTAGCCAAGGCATATGATCGCGTGGACTGGGGTTTCCTTGAAGGAGTTTTAGCGAAGATGGGCTTTCATAGCACATGGATTCAGTGGGTGATGTCGTGTGTGACCACTATCCGATATTCGATTCGCTTTAACGGTCATATGTTCCTTTTCCCCTACTCGTGGACTTCGCCAAGGTGATCCCTTGTCGCCTTATGTATTCTTATTTGTTGCTGATGGACTTTCCTCTTTGATCAAAAGACAGATTGAGATTGGAGCTCTTAGGGAACTCCATATATGTCGGCGGGCCCCGGGTATCTCTCATTTATTGTTTGCCGATGACAGTTTACTGTTTTTTGAGGGTTCTGTTGAGCAAGCCAGAGTTATTAAAGAGATCCTAGACAACTATGAAAAAAGTACGGGGCAATTGGTAAGCATGGGGAAATGTTCTATTCTATATGGTAATCAGAGCTCTAGTGTTACCCAAGGGGAAATTAAAGATATACTGAAGTATGAAACTATTACTTTCGAGGAAAAATATTTGGATTTACCGGTCCCAGAGGGAAGAATGAAAGGGACTAAGTTTAAGCCAGTCAAAGGAAAATTCTCGAAGCGTGCTGGTGACTGGAATGAGAAATACATGTCAAGCGGTGCTCAAGAAGTTCTTATTAAATCGATTCTCTAGTCTCTGACTACTTATGCTATGGGGGTGTTTAAATTTCCTGTTGGCCTAACTGAAGAACTGTCTCAAATTATCAGGAATTTTTGGTGGGGAGATGAGGAGAACAGGAGATGTATGCATTGGTTATCCTAGGATAAAATGACCAAACTCAAGGCATGTGGAGGCATTGGGTTTCGGGATCTTAGAGTTTTTAACCAGGCCTTACTGGCGCGTCAAGCATGGAGGCTAATCCACGTCCCTGGTAGTTTATGTGCTACACTGTTGAAAGCAAAGTACTATCCCTCAGCTAATCTGCTTGACACGACATTTATTCAGAATCCCTCCCAGACTTGGCAGGGCATTGAGTTTGGACTTGAACTTCTAAAGAAAGGTGCAATTTGGCGTATTGGTTCAGGTACTAGTGTGCGGATCTTTCGTGATAATTGGATTCCCCGGATTGATGCTCCAAAGCTTTCAGGACGAAGGGGTGTTTCTAGAAGACGATGGGTGTCTGAATTAATTGATCAGATTACCCGTTCTTGGAATGAGTCTTTGGTTCGGGATTGCTGCCTTCCTATTGATGTCAATGCTGTTTTATCCATTAAACTTCCCGCGCGATCATATGATGATTTTATCTCCTGGCTTCTGGAAAGCAGCGGAATTTTCACCGTCCGCTCGGCCTATAGGCTTGGCATCCATCAAGCTATTGATGAGTCTAGCCATGGACAATGCAGCTCGGATACAAATGGCGAAAGGAAAATCTGGAAACTTGTTTGGCAAGCAAAAGTACCGTAGAAATTGAGGGTTTTTGCATGGAGAGTGGCGACCTCCTCCCTAGCGGTTCGTGAGGGACTACATCGACGGATTCCCTCTGTTGATCCGAGATGCACTATTTGTGGCAATGAGCGCGAAGATTCCCATCATGCTATTGTCCGATGCACGTTAGCTCGTGCGCTCCGGGAGGGCATGCGATCAAAGTGGAAGCTACCACCGGAGTCGGCCTTCTCTTACTCTGGTATGGATTGGTTTTTGAATCTTCTATCTAATACCCCCCAACAATCTAGGGCGAAATCATTTTTCTGTTATGGAGAACGTGGCATCACAGAAACAATGTAGTGCATGGTGATGGTAAGGCCTCGGTCACTGCATCTATACCGTTCTTATGCAATTATCTGGATTCCTTTACTTTGACCCATCGTCCGCTCTTTGATGCTAAAGGAAAATCCCCTGCCACACCTTCTGTTATGGCTTGTGTGGAAAATACGCCGGCCTCTTCGCGCTGGAAAGCTCCTCCTAATGGTGTGTTAAAAGCTAATGTCGATGCTGGATGGGACTCTACAAATAAGAAAGCTGGTATTGGTATTGTGATTCGGGATTATAAGGGCCAAATAGTTCTGTCGGAATGGCAATTCGTTCCTTGGTGCTCAAGTTCTGAAGAGGTTGAAGTCCTGGCATGTCTTCATGGTTTAAAAGAACTTATAAAAATCCGTGCTTCACAGGCAATTCTGGAATCTGATTGTATGCGTTCTGTCAAGACACTGCAAGGGACATAGCGAAATAAATCATCATGTTGGAGTCTCTATTCGGAAGGCCAGGAGCTCTTACATATCTATCAGTTTATATTAGTTTGCAAAGTTGATCGGGCTAGCAATGGTTTGGCACATGGATTAGCGCAACTTGGCAGGATGGGTGACTCGGGCTCTCTCATTGATTCGGTTCCCCCATCCTTAGTAGTGGTAGCTATGAATGATTGTAATTGGGTCGATGAACCCTTAGCTGGTTAGGCCTTGTTTCACCTGATGTAACCATTCTGTAACTCTGGAGCAGCAAGTTTCTTACGCACTCTTTTCCTTACCAGGGTACCTAAGGGGACTGAAAGGGTTTTAATGAGGCGGCTTGCTTGCGTAATATAAATGGTTCATCTTCAAAAAAAAAAAATCAATCATCTTGTGCTAAGTTTAGTCAGATTCATACGGTCACACCATTGAAACATCTCCTCGCTATTCTAAGGTACTGTTAGGTTGTCCAGCTTTAATAGGACATGCATGCTACAAGAGTTCACAGACAAAGCATATCAGACAACTATCGGAATGCAAAACCGTATTCAAGGTGTTGATTGCCTACTTTTCTTCGTGGTCGGTACGACATGTAAATCGCTTACAAAATATTGCGGTGCATCGTTTAGCTCACAAGGATGAGTCTTTTAGTTTGTTTTGGTTTGGCTCTGAAGTGTATATGGGAAACCTTTTGTTTGGTTCGTTTAAAAAATATAAAGCACACATGTTTTCTCTAAAAAAAGACTTTGAAGGATAGCTTACCGTCGTACTGGTCCGCCGATGATGATTAGCCACAATGCATGGTTAATGTCCTTGGACCATGGTTATAATCTTTGCACCAGGATTATAATTTCGAGAGAGGATTGGTAGCAGAAGGGTGGGATCCACGATATTTCTGGCATCTATGGTGGATTGTATGTTTCAGTGTCGTTATACAAAAGGTGGACCTGGCGTACAAAAGGGTGGGCATGCAGGTTCATGGACAAGGCAGCGATTAGCTTGGGTCCTTATACCGGGCCTCATACCAAGGAAGTGTGAACGGGTTGGCCGCTCGAATGTGCAACATAGATAAGGACCTCTCATGGGTAAAGCAACGCACCTCTAGAGTATACAGAACTCTGATACGTTACTCCTTGTTCCGGAAAGGAGTTGCGAACGCTGCAGGAAAGGAACTCCACGATGTTCTAATCAACATGTGAAGGCTAACAGACATAGTTTTTAGAATAAAAGCAATCTTTGAAGAAATATTTACAAAACCTGCATAGCCTACGACCTATGGTCTGTGGCTATAGATAGTGCATCAAACAATTCTTTTTAATAAACTTCTTGAGTATGCTTGTACTCAACCGTATCTTCTTAACTCTTGCTAGATCTCAGAACAATCAATGACGTCTTAAGGAGGAAAGCTATTTTGAGGAATTGAAGATAGCCGATGGAATCAATAGATTCGACGGCTATATTAGTGGCTATGGAAGTGAAGCTAAAGAGTAGAAAAAGCTAAAGAGTAGACAATAGATATATCCCTAAATGCTAGAACCTACTTCTGTAGAGCATTGCTATAGCAGCAACTGCAAGTTAAATAAATATTATTAGTAAGCTTATTCGTAGAACAGTCTTCGAGTTGCTATTTTTGGTTTTTTTTTCTGAAGATGCTTTCCTCGCTATATCAAGGAGGTTCTCTGGATATTTTGTAATGTATTATGTTGTAATCTATAGCCATGTCTTAGACCTTCGACGTTTCTGTTGTACCACTCTGAGGGATGTAATACTGGTGGAACGGTGTTCCATTAGTGCTATGTCAATGACTTGCGTACTATAACATGTAGTGGTATGCTGGTTCACCTCAATATATTAATCTACTTCACTTGCCTATATCATATCTAAATTCCGGATAAACCTTTTGATACAAGTAGAGCTATAAAAAACTACAACATGTAATTCTTAAAAGAGAAACTTCAAGAACACGGCAGATAGAACTGCACCTTATGAAGCTCATGCTGGGAAATCCTAAAAGACTCCACCTAATCCATCCTGGCCCGATTAAGATTTGTGTTTAAGTTTCTGTACAAAATTGTATCGTCGTACAAGCTTAATGTATATAGTGTCTAAAATCTCAGTACACTAATGCATCGACCAACCGATTGGTGTGAAGCAAAAACAAGGATTGAACCAAAGTGTATAAGATGCTACCGCACCAACATAGATCAATTGAAGTAGAATCTCATGGATCAAAGGTTGTGCAAAGGAGAAAGGGTTCCAAATAGTCAACGAGATTGAGCAAGCAAGTAGCGAACCAAAGTGACACAAGTAAAAATGTTCCTCCTAATTCATATTCATATGAGATACTACTTGCTCACATTACTACCAGGGACATTAACAGAACTCGGGTTCAACCAAAGGGACATGTTTATCTCCTTAACACCGACGAATAATACTACAAATTCATCTAGAACATGGGACATATGCTTCAAAACATCCAGAACCACTCAAGCACATCATCGCTTGTTCTGCCAAACTCCACCCCGGTTTGTGGACCAGGCTCGGTGATGACTTTGAATCCATCACTGACGATCTTCTTTGTTTCCGCCATGAAAGAAAAGTAATTGTACTCTCGGCTTGCTCCAAAATCTGTGCAAGTAACCTAACTAGCAAATCAGATAGCCAAATTGGACAGTACTATAACCATGGCCAGTCTAAACAAATTTTGGTCTAGGGTCAAATTAAATATATATACTTTATACTAAAATTTTATACTTTATGTAACTTTTGTATGATGCTACAGTCTTAATGAGTGTATCTTCCTCATCACAACTAACTGAATATGAAAAACTATGAATAGCAAATTTTAACAATATTTTTATTGTAAGGTACATTTAAAAATGGACTTAACGTGTTCTATGCAAATATGTTTTCAATGAAAACCATGTATATACACTGTCTACAAATTAATTTAATTGTGTGCCTACTATCTGTGCATCTGCATTAATGTTTAAATATCCTCAAGATTTTGGTATACATATCTAATGCTACATTCTAATTAGTATCTTAATAGAGATTTTGAGTGTATCATCATGCAAGCAGATTTATAGGCACTTCTAGATTATAAATTGAACCGTTAGCGTGACTCTCTCCCTGTTTTTCTTGTGTGGTCAAATGTGTGTGTTACAAGCTATATGTTGTTCAATGATAACCCGATAATGGATGCATTCTATGTACTTGATATTGAAATATCATCACTTATACTAGTGACTAACCATGCATATGGTTAAGTTTACAAGTGCATATGTGATACTAATTTCGTTAATTAGACTCCGCCAAAAATTGCTTAATAACCCAACACATACATGGTTCACTCCATCAACATTTTAGAATATTACAATTCCACATTTTGGTCGTCTCCTTCCCCGCCAATAAAAATACTATGGAGAAAAATACATTGTCGGTCCGGTTGGCCGATGATTAGCAAAAAAAGCAAGTCCATCCAAAGAAACAGCTATGTCGTACGGGTGAAAATTGATGTCACTTGTCAAGACGGCGGGTAATGTCACCATGGAGCTCTTGCAGAATCCAACGGGTTCCAATTTTTTTTCTCGACTTTGAATTATCATCGACACAACTCTTCTAGATTAACAAGCTCTGCTTGTACCTAGTATCAACGTCCCCTCTCGTTAGGGTTTCTGCTTCTCTCGTGGCACCGCCAACGTTGAGTTTCCGTTTCTTTCCTGAACCCCAATCTCCATCTACCTACGACTGAGTTGATTTGGGGGCATCTCGTATTGCTCCTTTGATGCTGTCTCTGGTGGGTGCTAATCACGGGCTCCTTGGACTCGTCTCACCGTGGTGGCCGGGGACTACAGAACATGGCGATGGATCGGGCATTAGCATCGGCGACTGGGACCGATGAAAGCATTGAATTGATGATGAAGCATCTTAGAATCAGTGAGGATGATCTTGATAATGTCGTCTTTGAGGATCATACCCCTCCTCCGGTGGAGGCTACACGGTGGTTAGCCATCGCCAGGGTGTTCATAGAGGGAGAGTATTCGAGCTTTTGGTTCTACAAGAATATGTGTTCGGCATGGGATCTGGTGCAGGAAGTTAAGATCAAAACCCTAGAACCAAACCTGCATACATTCGAATTTTCTTGTCTGGGAGATTGGGAGAGGGTGATGCAAGGAGGGCCCTAGGCTTTTCGAGGAAATCCAGTAGTGATTGTGCCATATGACGGCTTTACCAAGCCATCAACTATGGAGCTATTCCATGTTGACATTTGGATTCAGATCCATGATCTTCCTATGGGGTATGCGCCAATGATACAAAGGTGGGGGAATTCATATCATCAGAGCCACTATCTAATGATTTTGAAGGTAACTTCTACCGAGTTAGAATTAAATCGGACGTCAGAAAACCTCTCAAACACTTTGTCTCGATGATTCGAGCGGGCAAGAGGGAGATCTATCTAGTGAAGTTCGAGAAGCTGCCAAACTAGTGTCAGGTACGTGGTCACCTTGGCTATGGATATAAGGATCATGGTGATGGATGAAGGAAATATGCCCTGAGAGGCAATAATAAAGTTGTTATTATGTATTCCTTATATATGATAGATGTTTATTTTGCATGCTATAATTGTATTGATAGGAAACATCAATACATGTGTGTTTAATAAACAAAAAGGGTTTCTGGTTATGCCTCTCTTATAGACTAGCTTGTTGATTAACAAGATGATCAAGGTTTCCTGATCATGGACATTGGATGTAGTTAATAACAAGGTCACAGCATTTGTGAAATGATGTGATGAACATTCATCCGAAGTATAGCATTACGATCAAGTCATTATGTTTATATTGCTATAACATCATACGAAGTAATCTTTATCCTTAGACCATGAGATCATGTTAATTGCTAACACCGGAAGAGTATCTTGATAACATCAAATGTCACACCGTAACAGGGTGACTATAAAGATGGATTCAGTACTACGAAGGTGTTATGTTGAGGCTCATGGATCAAGAGTGGAATTTGTCAATCCAGATGACGGATAGATATACTCTGGGCCCTCTCGGTGATATCACATTAGGATAGCTTGCAAGCAAGTGATGTGATCACTAGAATGTTATATCACGGGAACGAGAAAAGAGTGCATGTCGGTAACGAGATCAAACTAGGTATGGAGATACCGATGATCGAATCTCGGACATGTAATATATCGAGACAAAGGATTTAGTTATAAGCGTTAAAGGTTCTCACGATCACGAGTCATCGTTGAATGTGTAGGAGTCAAGACGGACCTCCGTGTCCCGGCTGATTATTGATCGGAGAAGGGTCTCGATCATGTATGCATTATTCGCGAACCGTAGGGTGGCACACTTAAGAGTTACCGGACACCATTTTGGAGCACATATGTTTCAGACAAAAGAATTGCAAAGCGCAGGAATTGTTTCAATAGAAACCGGAAATTGTTTCAGGTGAAATTACAGAAGGTGTTTCTGCATGTGATATTGAAATATTGCAAGGGGCTATATGTGAATGTTTGTTAATTAAAGTAATTAACAAAATTCTGAATAAATTTAATAAAAAGAGTTTTATTAAATGAGAGAGCATTAAATTTGGAGAAATTTAATGCATTTAAAGTGGAGACTTTAAAAGGGAATGTGAAGAGGCATTTTAATGTGGAGGAGTTACCACCACATGAATGGGGGCGGTGAGGGGTCACCCCCCCATGCGCCGGCCATGGAGAGAGGGGGCACCCCCCCTCCTCCTATAAAAGGCCACCCATTCCCTCCTTCATCCTCACACCTCCTTGTGAAGGATCTCTCTCTCCCTCTAGAATTATTCCCCCATGGTCTTGAATTAGCGAGATACATGTTCCCGGTGGCATTTAAATGCGGAAGGAGTTGCTTTGCTTCCATTTGGATCGCTGGGCGAGGAGGTGGAGGTTGTCCGTTGCTTGAACATGTGTGCAGTGATGCGGATCTGTTCTGAGTTCGCTCGGACTTCCTCACGATCTTGAGATCGGCAAGTGTACGACTACATCAACCACGAGTTCCTACTCGTTAACAAAGCTCGTTGTCTTCGAGGGTAAGTTCTCCATGGATGTATGTCCACCCGTTGCTCTGTATCTAGTAGATAGATCTTGGCACATAGTTCTCATCATAGGAATTTTTTTGTTTTCTATGCTGTAGACCCAACAGTGGTATCAGAGCCTGATCTATGCGTAGGTGCTTTGCACGGATAGTACACATATGTTTATATGTGGGTGATGATGATCATGTTATTGCATCTTCTATGTACTTTGGATATTGGTGGCATAGTGGGATGAAGCGGCCCGGACCAACCTTACATGTCATCGTACATGAGACCGGTTCCACGACTGACATGCAACTAGTTTTGCATAAGTGGCTAGCGGGTGTCTGTCTCTCCTACTATAGTCAATATCTGATTTACAACGAGTTGCTAATAACTTGGTTATCCTCGTTGTGGTTCATGTTCGTAGGTTAAACCGGTTCTATCTCCGAAAGCCCTAAGCCACGTAAAACTTGCACTTGATAAATTAGAGGCGTCTAGTTTAGATCGTTGCTGGGCTAGTGTTTTGATATGGTATTGTTGTAAGTAGATGTATGATAGATACTCTTACAACTCACTTACACACAAAGGAATGATAGAGATCATACCACGATGCAAATGATAGAGATTAAATGCATGGACCATATCACCGTTTAGATATCAAGATAAAATGTGTTCTTCCTTAAGTATGCACCGTTTTGTGGATCGTGTTTTGAGGCATCACGTGATGATCGGGTGTTCTCGACTCTACGCTTTTATACAACGGGTGTAAGACAGTTTTACACACGCAAATACTAAGGTTCTTACTTGACGAGCCTAGCATGTACAGACATGGCCTCGGAACACGGACCGAAAGGTTAAGCATGAGTCATATAGTTGATATGATGCCCATATAGATGCTCGCCTTTGAAGCTACACCGACTCACGTGATGATCGGACTTGGTGTAGTGGATTTGGTTCATGTAATCACCAAAAGGACACGAGGGATGTCGTTTTTGAGTGGGAGTTCATTAGTAATTTGGATTAGTTGAACTCAATCTATCATAAACTTAGTCTAAATATACTTTACAAATTCTGTTGTAGATGGCACCACACCTTTTAATTTCAATGTGTTCATGGAGAAAGAGAAGCTTGCTGCGAATGGTAGCAACTTCACCAATGGGCTATGAATTTGAGGATTCTCCTCCTGCTGCACAAAACAATATGTGCTAGAGGCGCGCTAGCCCCACCAGCTCTGATGCCCCGACGAGGAAAAGAACGTCTATATAACTCGTCGGAGGACTACAACTTAGTTCATTGTGGCATCTTGTATGGGCTAGAGCCAGAACTTGAAGCGTTTGAAAATGGCAATGCTTTTGATACCATGGGAGAATTGAAAATGATTTTCGATACCCATGCTGCCGTGAGAGTTATAATGCTCTGAAAAGTTCTTTAGCTGCATGATGGAGAAACAGCTCCATTAGTGAGCACGTACTCAAAAATGTCCGATGCCGATAAGCTTGTGTCCTTGGAAATAACGATTCCCATTGACTTAGGCATACATCGTGTTCTCCAATCTCTGCCACCTAGCTACAAGAGCTTCGTGATGAACTATAATATGCAGGGCATGAAGAAGTCTCTTTCCGAGCTTCACAATGCTTAAGACTGCGAAGTGGAGATTAGGAAAGAACATCAAGTGTTGATGATCAATAAGACCACCAGTTTCAAGAAGGACAAGAAAGGCAAGCGAAGGAAAGAAGGCGGCAAATCTATTGCCGCGCTGAAAAGAAACCCGAGCTGGCCCTAAGTCGACACCGAGTGCTACTATTGCAAGGGATGGCCATTGGGCATAACTGCCCCAAGTATTTGGCGGACAAGAAGGCCGGCAAGGCAAACAAAGGTATATGTGATATACATGTTATTGATGTGTACTTGACTAGTAGTCGCAGTAGCACCTGGGTATTTGATACGGGATCGGTTGCTAATATATGTAACTTGATTCAGGGGCTGCGGAACAAGCGACAACTAGCAAGGGATGAGGTCATGATGCGGGTCGGCAATGGATCAAGAGTTGATGTGATCGCCGTCGGAACGCTGCCTCTCCATATGCCGTCGGGATTAGTTATAAACCTAAATAGTTGTTATTTGGTGCCTGCACTGAGCATGAACATTGTATCCGGATCGTGTTTGATGCAAAGTGGTTATTCGTTTAAGTCTGAAACCAATGGTTGTTCGATTTATATGAATAATATCTTTTATGGTCATGCACCTGTGTTGAATGGTTTATTTCTGTTGGATCTCGATAGTAGTATTACGCATATTCATAATGTTGATGCTAAAAGGATTAAACTTGATAATGATATATCTACATATATGTGGCACTGCCGTCTAGGTCATATTGGCGTTAAACGCATGAAGAAACTCCATTCTGATGGACTTTTGGAATCACTTGATTTTGAATCATTTGATATATGTGAGCCATGCCTTATGGGCAAGATGACTAGAACGCCGTTTTCCGGTTCAATGGAACGGGCGACAGATTTGTTGGAAATCATACATACTGATGTGTGTGGACCAATGAGTGTGTCGGCGCGAGGTGGATATCGTTATTTTGTTACTTTCACGGATGATTTGAGTAGATACGGGTATATCTATTTGATGAAACATAAGTCTGAAACCTTTGAAAGGTTCAAAGAATTTTAGAATGAAGTGGAAAATCATCGTAACAGAAAGATCAAATTTCTGCGGTCCGACCGTGGAGGAGAGTATCTTAGTTACGAGTTTAGCACACATATGAAAGACTGTGGAATAGTTTCACAACTCACGCTGGAACACCACAACGTAATGGTGTGTCGAGCGTCGTAATCATACTTTATTGGATATGGTTCGATCTATGATGTCTCATCGACTTGCCCTTGTCATTTTGGGGTTATGCACTGGAAACCGCTGCATTCACTTTAAATAGGGCACCATCTAAATCCGTTGAAAAGACACCGTATGAATTATGGTTTGGAAACAAACCTAAGCTGTCATTTCTTAAAGTTTGGGGATGCGATGTTTATGTGAAGAAACTTCAACCGGATAAACTCGAACCCAAAGCGGAAAAATGCGTCTTCATAGAATACCCTAAGGAAACGATTGGGTATACCTTCTATCACAGATCCGAGGGCAAGGTCTTTGTTGCCAAGAATGGATCCTTTCTTCAGAAGGAGTTTCTCGCGAAAGGTCTGAGTAGTCGGAAGGTAGAACTCGAAGAGGTTATTGAACCTTCTCTTCATGAAATGGTGAGTAGCGCAGCTCCATAAGTTGTTTCGGAGTTGACTTCACCTAATGAAGAGAGAGCTAATGATATTGATCATGAAACTCCGAAAAAGGACACTACCGAACCTCGCAGGTCAAGCAGGACACGTGCAGCTCCTGAACTGTATGACAATCCTGTTATAAATTTTATGATTGATGAAATAGATGACCCTGCAACGTATGAACAAGCGATGATGAGCCCTGATTCCAACAAATGGCTAGAAGCCATGAAATCTGAGATGGAATCCATGTACGAAAACTAGGTTTGGACCTTGGTGGACTTACCTCACGATCGAAAGGCCGTTGAGAATAAATGGATTTTCAAAAGAAAAACTGATGCTGATGGTAATATAACCATCCATAAGGCTCGACTTGTCGCAAAGGGGTTTCGACAAATTCAAGGAGTTGACTACGATGAGACATTCTCTCCTGTAGCGATGCTTAAGTCGGTTAGGATTATGTTAGCAATTGCTGCATATTTCGATTATGAAATATGGCAGATGGATGTCAAAACTGCGTTCCTCAATGGTAATATTGAAGAAGAGTTGTATATGATACAACCTAAGGGTTTTGTCGATCCTAAGGATGCTGATAAGGTGTGCAAACTTCAGCGACCCATCTATGGACTGAAGCAAGCATCCCGGAGTTGGAATCTCCGCTTTGATGAGGTGATCAAAGAGTTTGGATTTGTCAAAACTTATGGAGAGGCTTGTATTTACAAGAAAGTGAGTGGGAGTAATGTGGCATTTCTGATATTATATGTGGATGACATATTATTGATTGGAAATGATATAGATCTTTTAAACTGTGTTAAAAGTTATCTAAACAGCAAATTTTCGATGAAGGACCTTGGTGAAGCTTCATATATATTAGGCATTAAAATCTATAGAGACAGATCAAGACGCCTAATTGGGCTATCGCAGAGTACATACCTTGATAAGATATTAAAGAAGTTTAATATGGACGGAAGTAAGAAGGGGTACTTACCTATGTTGCAAGGCAAGACATTGAGTAACACTCAAAGTCCGGCTACGGCGGAAGAAAGAGAGATAATGGATAAGATCCCCTATGCCTCAGCCATAGGCTCTATAATGTATGCCATGCTATGTACAAGACCGGATGTGGCACATGCTATTAGTTTGACTAGTAGGTACTAATCTGATCCAGGTTCGGAACACTGGATAGCGGTCAAGAATATCCTTAAGTACTTAAGAAGAACTAAGGATATGTTTCTTGTATACGGATGTGAAGAAGAGCTAGTCGCTAAGTGTTATGTTGATGCTAGCTTTGACACTGATCCGGATGACTCTAAGTCTCAATTCGGATACGTATTTCTCTTGAACGGAGCAGCAGTTAGTTGGAGGAGCTCCAAACAACCTGTGCTGGCTGGATCAACGACGGAGGCGGAATATGTTGCTGCTTCAGAAGCAGCGCAGGAAGCGGTTTGGATGAAAAAGTTCATTACGGAACTGGGTGTGGTTCCCAGTGCGTTAGACCCGATGGTGATCTATTGTGACAACAATGGAGCCATAGCCAACGCAAAGGAACCAAGGTCTCACAAGAATTCCAAGCATATTAAGCACCGGTTTCACTCCATCCGCGAGCATGTCAAGGTTGGAGATATAAATATTTGTAAAGTGCACACGGACCTGAATGTAGCAGATCCGTTGACTAAAGTACTCCCTAGGGCAAAACATGATCAACACCAGAACTCCATGGGTGTTAGATTTATCACTATATAAACTAGATTATTGTCTCTAGTGCAAGTGGGAGACTGAAGGAAATATGCCCTGAGAGGCAATAATAAAGTTGTTATTATGTATTCCTTGTATATGATAGATGTTTATTTTGCATGCTATAATTGTATTGATAGGAAACATCAATACATGTGTGTTTAATAAACAAAAAGGGCTCCTAGTTATGCCTCTCTTATAGACTAGCTTGTTGATTAACAAGATGATCAAGGTTTCCTGATCATGGACATGGGATGTTGTTAATAACAAGGTCACAACATTTGTGAAATGATGTGATGAACATTCATCCGAAGTATAGCATTACGATCAAGTCATTATGTTTATATTGCTATAACATCATACGAAGTAATCTTTATCCTTAGACCATGAGATCATGTTAATTGCTAACACCGAAAGAGTATCTTGATAACATCAAACGTCACACCGTAACAGGGTGACTATAAAGATGGGTTCAGTACTACGAAGGTGTTATGTTGAGGCTCATAGATCAAGAGTGGAATTTGTCAATCCAGATGACGGATAGATATACTCTGGGCCCTCTCGGTGATATCACATTAGGATAGCTTGCAAGCAAGTGATGTGATCACTAGAATGTTATATCACGGGAACGAGAAAAGGTAACGAGATCAAACTAGGTATGGAGATACCGATGATCGAATCTCGGGCATGTAATATATCGAGAGACAAAGGGATTTAGTTACAAGCGTTAAAGGTTCTCACGATCATAGGAGTCATCGTTGAATGTGTAGGAGTCAGTACGGATCTCCAGGTCCCGCTGCTGATTATTGATCGGAGAAGGGTCTCGATCATGTCTGCATTATTCACGAACCATAGGGTGGCACACTTAAGAGTTACCAGACACCATTTTGGAGCACATATGTTTCAGACGAAAGAATTGCAAAGCACAGGAATTGTTTCAATAGAAACCGGAAATTGTTTCGGGTGAAATTGTAGAAGGTGTTTCTGCATGTGATATTGAAATATTGCAAGGGGCTATATGTGAATGTTTGTTAATTAAAGTAATTAACAAAATTCTGAATAAATTTAATAAAAAGAGTTTTATTAAATGAGAGAGCATTAAATTTGGAGAAATTTAATGCATTTAAAGTGGAGACTTTAAAAGGGAATGTGAAGAGGCATTTTAATGTGGAGGGGTTACCACCACATGAATGGGGGAGGTGAGGGGTCACCCCCATGCGCCGGCCATGGAGAGAGGGGGCACCCCCCTCCTCCTATAAAAGGCCACCCATTCCCTCCTTCATCCTCACACCTCCTTATGAAGGATCTCTCTCCCCCTCTAGAATTATTCCCCCATGGTCTCGGATTAGCGAGATACATGTTCCTGGTGGCATTTAGTCTGGAAGGAGTTGTTGCTTCCGCTGGATCGCTGGAGCGAGGAGGTGGAGGTTGTCCGGTTGCTTGAACGTGTGTGCGAGTGCGGATGCGCTGCTGAGTTGCGGCGCTCGGACTTCCTCACGATCTTGAGATCGGCAAGTGTACGACTACATCAACCACGAGTTCCTACTCGTTAACAAAGCTCGTTGTCTTCGAGGGTAAGTTCTCCATGGATGTATATCCACCCGTTGCTCTGTATCTAGTAGATAGATCTTGGCGCATAGTTTTTATTGTAGGAAATTTTTTGTTTTCTATGTTGCGGACCCAACAATGGAGTACATCCTCCAGATGCTCTAGTGTCCAAGAATCTGCATGCGAATTGGAGTGTTCGTACGGGTGGCAGATCTGGTCGTGGCAGAGGTTTTGGAGGTGGCGAGGGCAAGGGTGGTATGTCCTCAGGAAGAGCTGGTGGTGGTGGTTCAAACCAGCGGGAGCCCAGTCTTTCAGAAGAGGAGGCCATTCGAAAGGAAAAATATACTGATGATGTGATGACTGATGCCGAGAATAATAGAAAGAGGGGTGCTAACTGTGGCACAGATAATCAGGCTGGTACCTCCTGGAAGTGTGGTTGCTATGGTGGGTTCCATTGTAAGCAATCAGCAAAACATGTCACTTGTGTTGCCTTCTATCCCGAACCCAAAACACGATTCCAAGAGAACAAAGCTGGGCGAAGGTGAAGAGGAGGATTCTACAAACAACAAACTGATATCGGCGACTCCCAGGATGGGGTTTGTCCGGGAGCAATGAGAATCTTAGGATAAAATGGTCGTGGCCTGCAAGGGGTTGCGGCTGTCCGAGCGCTGATAAATCTTCAGAAGCGATGTGACCGGATGTCATATTTTTGTCTGAAACTCATCTAGCTGAGTGGCCGACAGAAATGTCTATGACGCAAACTGAGAATGGATAGAAAGGAGGTAGTACGTAGTCTCGAACGGAGTGGTGGACTTCTATTGGTTTGGAAGAAAGGAGTGAAGATCTTTTTACGTTTCAAGATGAAGTACTTCATTGATGTAAATGTGGAACATGGACATAATTTGGTGCGGCATTTCACGGGTATGTACGGTAAGCCTAAGTGGCAAGACGGGCACATCACTTGGCAGAATATGAGGGATCTTCATGCCCAGTCGACACTGCCATGGTTGATTATGGGGTACCTTAATAAAATCCTATACCCGTTTGAAAAGGAGGGGCAATCCATGGCCCAACCACCTAATGCAGAACTTTAGAGATGCTTACTGGACATAAATTCACATGGCATAGGGCCAACATAAGAGAAAGGTTGGATAGGGCTCTAACTAATGAGGATTGGGTTCTACGATTTGGTGATGATGTGCTACAGAATTTGGAGTATTCTAGATCGGACCATTGACCAATTCTCATGTTGTTTGATATGGAAGAGTCTGGTCGTTTTGATGGTCCGAGCCTGCTAAGGTCCGAAGCCAGGTGGCTCAAGGAGTCCCAATTCAAACAAGAAGTATAAGATGCATGGGAGTAGGCCGGGCAAAGAATCCATTTGGGGTCATTGGCGGGAAAATTGTCCATTGTTCATGATCTACTTCACAAGTGGGACAAATCTGTCCTGCAGAAGACGAAGAGGGGAATCCGTAATGCACAAAAGGAGATGGAGAGGGTGGTTTATGGTCCGCTTTATGATGAATCGATAAAACTTGAGAAAGAATTAGCGAAGGAAATAGAAGACATGTTGGAAAAGGATGAAATTCACTGGGCTCAACGGAGCTGTTTAAACTGGCTACAGTTGGGCAGCAAAAATACTTCTTATTTCCATCATTTTGCGAGTGAACGGCAGAGGACAAGTAGAATAAAAAAGTTAAGAGATGATTCCGGTGTATGCCGAGAAGGGCCAGCTGAGCTAAATCCGTTGGTGTCCCAATATTTTGCTGGTTTATTCTCCACTGAAGTGGATGAACCCGACCCATCTATATTTGAAAAGGTGGCTCCTAAAGTGTCTGAATAAATGAATGAGCGGCTCATGAGACTGTACAATGTTGAAGATGTTAAAAAGCGTCTGGGTTGGTGATGGCTCAATGCACGGCGCCCAGAAAAATGCTTGATGGCGGTATTGATGTAGAGCTCGTTGGGAACCCCAAGAGGAAGGTATGATGATCACAGAGCAAGTTTCCCTTAGTTATGAAACCAAGGTTTAATCGAACCAATAGGAGCAAGGAAACACCCCAAAGGTGTTACTAGCTGAGCTTTAGCAGGGCGCACTACCGGTGCTAGTAGCAACGTGGAGACCTGCACAACACAACCACATAACTTTGTCCCCAACTTGCGATTAGGTTGTCAATCTCACCGTGTTTTGTGAAAAACAAAGGATTAAACATATCGAATGGAAAGAAGTAATAGTTTGCAGAAAGTAAACACAAAGAAGTAAACAATTTGTAGATTGTATGTAAAGAAAAGGACCGGGATCCATAGTTCACTAGAGGTGGCTCTCCTTAAGATAGATAACATGCTGGGTGAACAAATTACAGCGGGGCAATTGACAAACATCGAGAAAGCAAAACATGCATATACTAATCATCTTGACTCCTTTGAGACTTGATTGGGCATTACAATATTATACATAGACCGCCATCCAACTGCATCTATGACTAATAATCCACCTTCAGGTTATCATCCAAACCCCCTCCAGTATTAAGTTGCAAGCAACAGATTAATGATTTACGAATTGCGTGTAAAGTAAACAATAAGATTGTTCTATGAACAAAGGATTGTTGTTTTCTCCCTAGTAGCAACAACACATCTAGTACCTTAGAGATTTCTGTCACTTCCCCAGATTACCAGAGGCATGAACCCACTATCGAGCATAAATACTAACTCTTGGAGTTGCTAGCATCTACTTGGCATGGATAGCTACTAACAACGGAAAGCATGCAAGATCACAAATAACAAAGACATGATAGAATCAATAATCAATCTGAAATAGCATCTCAATATCCATCGGATCCCCGCAAACACAACATGCAGAATTACAAATAGATGATCTTGATCATGAGCAGACTCACAAGATCTAGACATGAAAGCACAAAGGAGGAGAACCAGCCATCTAGCTACTACATGGATCCGTAGTCAAGGATGAACTACTCACGCATCACACGAGGCTTGCATGATGATGAAGAAGGCCTCTGTGGTGAATTCCCCTCTCCGGGGGTTCGAGAAGAGCTTGGATCCTCCTGATCTAGGGATGGAGATGACGGCGGCTACAGACTCTTTGGTGGATTTTTGATCGGGCACTTAGGGTTTTTGTCCCGAGGGCAATATATAGGCGGAAGGAGAGGTCGAGGGGGTGCCGGGAGTGGCCACACCACCCCTTGGCGCAGGCCAGGCCTGGCCGCATGGCCAGGTGGTGTGGTGGCCCCCTGGCCCCTCTCCGTCTCGTATTCTGGCACTTGATGTCTTCCGGAAAAATAGGCACTTTGGCTTTTGTCCCGTCAAATTCCGAGAATATTCATTTTCTAACTTTCCTGGAACCAAAAATAGTAGAAAACAGGCAGCTGGCACTATGGCTCTTCTTAATAGGTTAGTCCAAGAAATCATATGAAAAGTACTCCAAAGTTGGAACAAAACACAAGAAAGTGGATAAAACTAAGCATGGAACATAAAAAATTATAGATACATTTGCAATGTATCAACATCCCCAAGCTTAACTCCTGCTCGTCCTCGAGTAGGTAAGTGATAAAAAGAAAGAATAATTTTTAAGGTGACATGCACCATCAAAGACTTGATCAAAGTATTTGTAAAACATTCAAAGCTGGGATCATAGTACTTCAATCACAACATGAAAGACAAAGTTCTAGCAATAAGCAAAGAAACTATGATGCAACATTAAAAAGGTACAAACAAAAGATTCATGAATAACAATGCTTTGCAAGACGTTTGTTTGTTTCACATAAAGAAAACATAGCATAATAGTATTCAGCTTGTCCCTCAATAGAGTAGCAAATATAAATGCATAGTACACCTTCAAAGTTCATAAGAGTGACTAGATACAATAGTTTAAAACAAGCAATATCAAAGTATGCATCAATCAACTAGTCTTGGGACAATGCACATAGAACTAAGAATGGCCATTATGCTCTCAAAGTAGGTGCATAAAGATAGAAGGTGGAGACTCAATATAATGGTGGAAGAAAGGCCTTTGTAAAAGGAAGTAGGGATTCAAGTCTCATAAAGAGCTTCCAAAAATTATGGTACTTATAGCTTTCAGCTCTCATTGCCCCTATCATAAGCATCTTTAAGGTGATTAAGGTTAAAGTGACACAACTAAGAGGATATGCTTCACAAGTTATAAACCGAAATCTCATGCCCCTTACTTACGAAGACCGATCCTCATGTTACTCAACTTCAGTCACGAGTAAGCTCTTGTCATTGTAAGTATATGTGTATCAATAAGAACCGCCAACGGGGTACCCCTTGCACATGATACGGGAGCTTTCCCATAATCAAAATGACAAGGCAAGCAGACAATGAGCATCTCAGCGATCTTTTTATTTGCTATTTGCATAGGTTTTTATTGAGGATGCTTCATAAAGTGCTCATTATGGTGATGCTGCAAGTTTCCACCATGATTAGGCATGGCTTAGGCTAGCGGCCTAGGCGTTTCTCTAACACACATACAGACTCCATGATCTTACAAGTTCCACTTTTATTTCACACCACCGGGATCCGTAAGCAAAAGAACATGATATCAACAGGGTACAAAGTACAAGTGCAATGTTGAAAGCGTTCCCCATGAAACATGGTTCTGCTAATTTCAACTTATAAAGCGCAAGCATATACGCAACGAAGAAGGATCCAATGGTTCAAGTTTATTAGAGGCAATAAAGTAAAGTGTGCCATCAAGTTCGTGAGAGCTTTAATCACTAGTTTTCTCATAACAAGTTTAATTTGGAAGGTAAACAAAAGCATGAATATACTTGAAATAGCATAATCTAGTAGGTAGGTATGGTGGACTCTTTCGAATAACTTGGTTTAAGGAGTTGGATGCATGAGTGGAACTCATACTTGGTTGTGGAGGCTAGCAAAAGACTGGGAGCGACAAACTAAGAGTGCAATAATGGCCATAATCATGCAGAGCGACAAAACATCATTGATCAAAGCATAAAGTGATACTACAAGTTGAAAACTAAAGGATCATAAAGGCTATGGTGACTTTGGATAGTCATAACATGGTGTGAGCATGCGCCAAGTCAACCCAAATAAAGCATCAAAGGAGAATACCACTATACTATGCTTTAATATGCTAAAACAACGCATGATTCATCCAAGGCACATTAAGCAATCTCAATTGTTTATAACAAGTCATGCTACAGCAAAGAATACTAAGCATAAAGCCAAAACAATATCAAGCATGGCATGACAAAGCATAGGCCACAGTCAAAAACAAGCTCTTTTTACCACATAAGCATGAACTTTCCTACTCTTTTCCAAACCAAACCAAACTATTTGCAAACCAATATATGAAAGAGGGGGTCCAACCGATTTATTCAGAAAACAAAGCAAACAAAGAAAACGAAAAACCAAAACAAAAACGAAAAAGAAGACGCTCCAAGAACAACACAACTGTGCATGAAACAATAAAAATGAAGCGTTTGGAAGAAACCTGGGATTTTTATTAATGAAGAAGGGGATGCCTTGGGCATCCCCAAGCTTTGACGCTTGTACTTCTTGGATATTTCTTGGGGCGACACGCGTGGCATCCCCAAGCTTGAGTTTTAGTCCATCCTTCATCTCATTACTCATTCCTTCCATACACCTGAAATTTTTCCTTCATACAAAACTTCATATAATCTTTATTAGCAACATTAGTGCACTCAAGATAAAAGGTCTTAAGGTTCAGTTCTAACACCAAATAAACTTCCATTAGAACACTAGCTACTGTAGCACTTCCCTCAAAAAGCTCAATTCCCCAAAAGAACTCAAGAAGGAACCAACAAGAAGCAAATATAGAAAATGGCAGAAATCTGTCAAAACAGACCAACAGGTAAAGACAAATTTTTTCGAAGACCTTCTGTTGCTCACATCAAAAAGTGATGAACTAACGAAAGTTAGATCACAACCTGGGGCAGAATCACAAACATTCACGCCACAAAAGAAGGTATAGAGATTTTACACGAATTTTTACGGTGAAGCATAGAAATATGTTTTGGGACAACAACTTTCCCAATCATTACTTCGCTCTCATTAGAGGTTACTCTTGGCACAAAAAGCAAATAAAAAGGATAAGGAGCTGTTATTACTGAAGCAATAACTTCCAAGACTCATCTAAAACTTTTGGGTTATCTCCCAATAAGTAATTTTCTTTAACGCCTTTAAGTTAGGCATAAGAAGCAAGAAAAAGAATCAAGTGTTCTCAAATGAAGAAGCATTAAGAGCAAATTTTGTTTTCATAGGAGAGGCAAAAGAAATCTTCTCTCTCTTCTTAAGGAAGTGTTCTATACCTTTCTTGAGTGGGAGTTGATATTTAATGGTGCATTCTTTCATATCAATAGTGGCCACACCACCCCCTGGCGCGGGCCAGGTGGTGTGGTGGCCCCCTGGCCCCTCTCCGTCTCGTATTCTGGCACTTGATGTCTTCCGGAAAAATAGGCACTTTGGCTTTTGTCCCATCCAATTCCGAGAATATTCATTTTCTGACTTTCCTGGAACCAAAAACAGCAGAAAACAGGCAGCTGGCACTGTGGCTCTTGTTAATAATTTAGTCCAAGAAATCATATGAAAAGTACTCCAAAGTTGGAGCAAAACACAAGAAAGTGGATAAAACTAAGCATGGAACATCAAAAATTATAGATACATTTGCAATGTATCAGTTGGACGGTCTCCATGCGGTGTTTTTCAAAAAGTGCTGGAATTTCTTGGGTGAAACTTTAACGAAGGAGGTTCTCGATGTAATAAATAAGAAGATCATCCCAAACGGATGGAATGATATAGTAATTGTTCTCATTCCGAAAGTGGAAACCCCAGAGCAGATTACCCAATACCGGCCGGTCTGTTTAAACAAATTCCTTTATAAGGTAATATCAAAAGTGATTGCCTTTCGACTTAAGCATATTCTTGATGATGTTATTTCTCCAGTACAAAGTCCTTTTGTTCCTGGAAGACATATAATCGATAATGTCTTGTTGGCCTATGAGAGTCTCCATACCATTAAAAATAAGAAGAAAGGTAAATGGGGTTATTGTGTAGTTAAGCTTGAAATGCATAAGGCCTATGATCATGTTAAGTTTTTTTTGGAGAAGATGATGATCAGGTTGGGTTTTAATCAAGAGTTTGTTACTCTCTTGATGGCTTGTGTTCGGTCCATTAGATATAAAGTTAGATTCAATGATCAAGAAACAGATGACTTTGTTCCAAGTAGGGGGTTACGTCAAGGTGATCCCCTATCCCCATATTTGTTTATGCTCTGTGCAGAAGATTTGTCTAGTTTACTAGCTCACAGAGAGGAGGTTTGTGGCATTGAAGGTTTCAGGGTTTGTAGAAATGCCCCATCAGTCTTGCATTTTCTTTTTCTGATGATTCCCTAATCCTTATGAATGCGGATTTGAATAATGAAACCTCATTGAGACAGGTACTTGACCAACACCGTGCAGGCTCAGGACAATTGGTAGTGAAGCAAAATATAGCATCTTTTTTAGTCCAAATGTGATTCCTGAAGTCAGAGCTGAAATCTGTATTGATCTAAATATTATGACTGGGGTTGTTTCTGATAGATATCTGGTTCTACCTGCACTTGTTGGGGCGGACAAATCAGATAGTTTCCTCTACTTATCGAAAAGAATAATTAAAAGGCTAGAAGGATGGAAAGAGAAGTTCCTATCTACGGGTGGGAAAGAGATTCTGCTAGAAGCAATCATCCAGTCTATCCATGTATATGCCATGTCAGTGTTTAAAATTCCTATAAAGTTTTGTAAGGAGATGACTAATGCAATGACAGCTTTCTGGTGGGGTGACACTAACGAACAGAAGTGTATGCACTGGATAGCATGGTGGAAGTTATGTGTGCCAAAAAGAATGTGAGGTATGGGCTTTAGAGATATTTACAGTTTTAATTTGTCCATGTTGGCCAAGCAAAGCTGGAGGCTAATATCAAAACCGGGATCCCTGTGTGCACAAGTTCTTGAAGCAAAGTACTACCCCCATGGCGATTTAATGAAGGCGTGAAACAAAAAAGGATCCTCCTTCACATGGAAGAGCATTATTGCTGGTCTAAACACTTTTAGGAGGGTAATTATTTGGAGGATAGGTAAAGGTGAGAAAATAAATAGCTGGCAAGACGCTTGGATTTCGTCAAGCACCGATCGAAAGATTATAACGACAAGGGTTTTTTCACTATTAACTACAGTCGATGAGTTGATAAACCCATGCACCCTGCAATGGGATGAAGGCATGTTAAGGGACGGTTGATGTCACTAGGATTATGTGGATACCACTGAGCCAGAATGTAGAGGAGGGTTTCATTGCTTGGCACTTGACAAAATCATATATTTTTTCAGTCAAATTCGCATACTACTCGGAGTGGAATCATATTAATGGACGGAGGTTAACTCGAAGTGATGATCAAGATCCATCTTCGGATAATCTAGTGTCGGATATTTTATGGAAATTAAAAGTTCCGAGCAAGATAATTTTTTTCTCATGGAGGGCGTTGCATGGCACTATTCCTGGGATGGCGATTCTGGCGGACCGTCATATCCCGGTTTTTCCTCAATGTCCAATATGTGCGCAAGGTCCTGAAGACGTATGTCATTTGATGTTCACGTGCAAAAGGGTGAGGGAGGTCTGGAGGTTCCTTCAGTTAGATACAAGCATCAAATCTGCCTTGGTGGTTGATAGATCTGGTTCTGTGGTGTTAGAGGAGATCCTTAGAGGCAAATTAACTAATGAACAGAAGGAACTTATTTTGGTCGGTGCTTGGTACATCTGATGGCAACGTCGTGAATTTGTCAAAGGAGAAAACATTGCCCCACTAAAGCGAACTGCCTTGTCTATTCAAGTCTTGGCTGCAAACTATCTGGGCGCCCAATCGCACTCGGAACACAAGGAGATCAAGGAGATCGCGTGGACTAAGCCTGCGAATAACACCTATAAGGTGAATATTGATGCATGCTTCTTTCCAAATGGTGTGGGGGGCTGTGGTGCAGTTGTTCGCAATGATAAAGAAGACGCAATTGCTAGATCTGGTTGGATGCAGCTACAACAGAGGTATGTGCTCTAAATAATGGCTTGCTACTGATCGAACGGATTGGATGCTCACCGGTTTCGATAGAATCTGATTGTTTGGAGCGTGTCTATGCTTTTAATGGAGTCAATGAAATCTGGAGCCCCTACACTGGTGTTCTTGCTGACTGCTTCGATGTCGCTGGTAGGATTGGCCTAATCACCATGGACCATTGTTTTAGGGAATCCAATATGGTTGCTCATACTATAGCTAGGCATAGTTTTGATTCTGGTTCTTCAATTTTTTGGAACTGCAATCCCCTAGCTTTTACATCCCAACATGTAATAAACGATGTATCCTTACTAAAAGTGAAATATTGAGCTCCCCTCAAAAAAAAAAAAAGCTCTGCTTGTTTTGTTAGACTCAGTTAGGTCATTAGGTGCTTATATGGGGCTCTGTTGCCTATGAGTTATCGCATCGCCTAAGGATCGGAGTTCATTCTAAGGTTCCAAGAAAGTATTAAGAAAAAGGTCAGTGAGTTCCTGGGCTGGGCATTTTTGTACCGTACTGGTTTTACAGGATATTAGTATTTAAGATAGTTAATTTTTACAGAGAAATACTACGACCAGCTTATAACATTGCTTTATGGAGTAGTAGTACAAATCAACAATGTCTTACTCCTTTCGATCCAAATTAATTGACTCGGATCTGTCTAGATTCGGATGTATCTAACACTAAAATATGTCTAGATACCCAAGTCAATTAATTTGGATCGGAGGAAGCACTACAAACACGTCTCGTTCGTGGAACTGACTGAGCGAGAAGGGAAAAGCCCACGTGCAGGCGTCCAATAACATGGCGGACATGTCACGCTGCAAGTGGGTTGACATGCGGGAGTCCCGCAAAATACCGCCAATGTCCGCATGATTAATGTGGGATTAAGCATGTAGCCAACATAATCTACGCGGCAGCCCCGCGGCACCCGCATATTCCGCTTAAACATGAAGCTGGCAACAAAAGCTTGTGTACAGTAGTACAACATAAGCATGTCGCTGCCGCTGCATGCGACGCACGAGCCACTGAAAGGCACGCGGTAGCAGCCAGGCAGCCAGCTCAGGAATGGAACAACAGCGGATGGCTTACACTGTTTTTTTTCCCGAATGTCTTACACGTATAACAGCTGATGGTTTACACTGGTTTGACTAGGACAAGTACTTGATGACTGCTTAATTGCACTGAAAAGAAACGATTCTTTCACCATTGTTCACACATATATAGTTTAATTAGTCAATAGGTAAAAACAGTGTCGACGTATAGTTTAATTAGTCAATAGGTAAAAACAGTGTCGGGATACCACCGGCATGGTCGGGGTGTCGCGATCAGGCGCGCATACAGATCATGAGCCTGCATCGGGGTGTCGAGATCACGGACGACCTCGACCAGTGAGTCATACTCCTCATCAAGACCATGGAGCACGGCGGAGACAAACTCCTCAGGACGAAGGGGCTGGCCGATCGATGCGAGGGTACCGGTGATCGTCTTCACCTTGTTGTAGCACACTGACATCGGCTGGTTCAGCTTGTGGGTAGCACGAAGCTGATCACGCAGTTGCGTAGATCGCGTCGAGGACTGAGCGGTGAAGTTGTTCTTGATGGTGATCCACGCTTCGCGCGAGGTTTTGGCTAACATGATCATGCTGCCGACCTCGATGGACGAGGACGCGAGGAAGGCGTTGAGGATAGCCTGATCTTGCTAAACCCAGGCCGCATAGGCCGGATTGATGACACTGCCGGCAGGGACAGTACCGGTCGCGGCGACGGCGACGTGAGACGGGGGGCACGGGAAGCTGCCCTCGACATAGCCGTGGAGCAGGTGGCTCTGGAGTTGAGACACGACCTGCGCACGCCAAAACAGATGGTTGGCGGAGGAGAGCTTGACGGTGATCTTGTCGCCGAAGTGAATCGGCGATGGGGCAGAGGACGTGACACCGGCGACGGATGAATGTGCCGACGAAGGGAGGAGAGCGGCGAGGGCGGAGGTGGTGGACACGCGGCGGAAGAACCCATGGCAGCGCCGCGGTGGCTAGGGTTAGGGTTTAGGACCGAAGTTTGGCTGATACCATGTAAGACAATATGAGACAATATTGAGCGGATACGTTGGGCTCCTAGGGGTTCTCATTATATAGACATCACGTGATACAAGTTAGATACAAGTTAGGACTCTACACACACATGTACACATTACGAATTCTAACAAATAATGGAGGCGGCGCGTAAGAGCTTGGCGGCGGCGGCGGCCGGAATGTCCGTCGACTTGTCCGGCAGCGACACGACGATGGCCGACGGCGGCGGTCGGTGCTAGATGGTGGTGGACAGGACGGATCGTGTGCGTGCGGGGATGTCGTGATATGTCCCGATCTGTCTGTATGCCTCTGCAGGGGTAATATTCGGTTTGGATCCAGATTTGAATCTATACGTGAACATATTTGAACGAGTTTAGAGGGAAGGGGTTGTACTGGATCAAACCCCAAGAAATTATCGTTTTGGATTTTGAAGGAATACCATCTTGTGACTCTCCAAATTATTTTACTCTCCAGCACTAAATCTAAAATACAAGCAGGCTAATTAACTCCTAGTTTGCAGACAGAAGAAAGCAACAACGTGCACATGAGCTCATAGTTTAGTTAATTTAGGAGCAGAGTTTGCTAAAGACTAGCTAATTAACTCGTCGCTGTGCCTAGGAAGTGATGTGGTTGCGAGGCAGCCGACCGCTGGACTGGCGCACTCCGGTGGCTAATTAACTCGTCGCTATTCCATGAGTATCTTCCTCCCCCCCATATATGCGGGATTGCGGCAACCTGCGGGCCAGACCACATAATCCACTTATGTGCTTACCAAAATCGTGGACGCCCGCATACACAAATAAGTTGGCTTGGCAAAGCGGCGCCGCGGAAGGCCCGCATCCGCTTGCAGCCTTACGGACATGTGATGATGGGAGACGTACGTAGCTAGAACTCACGAAATGGGGGGCGGGTAGGGTGGAGTTTGCCGCTGCGCGCTGTGCATCGCACAGGAGAGGAGACACACGGTTTCCCGTCAATTAATGCGCGCGTGCAGTAATTGGACGCTGTTGGCACCGAGATGGACGGTGTCATGGGCAGGACCACCAAGCTAAGCCCACCCATAGTTTCATTTCATTTACTGCCGATAGTTACTGAAAGGCTCCGAAAGTTTTCTATTCTTAACCCTCCTCTGTTGGCCTCCTCTCCTAGAAGGGAAAGCGAGAGGGATAGTGATACGATGTGTTTAGTGCTTCACTGTACAGTACTGTACGTACTACTTGCAGCGAGGCAACTCGATCGGCAAGTCATTCGTGGCAACTGAGTCAGAGTGGTGATCTTTGCCTGGCCAGCCAGTTTCACATTCGCCCTGCTGTCATAGATACCGTATATCGACCGGTTCGCAAAATTTTGCGCCGATATGCGCCACCGAATCCAAAAGAAAATAGCCTTTTCAGATATCGCAAACGGTTTCCCGCATTCCGGCCCGCTCGTCCCGCGTATATTCAAGGAGGGGGGCAAAATGGGCTAAACCGCATCCCATTTTCCCTCTTCCCCACGCATAGAAGCTTTCACCGCCGCCACCGTCTCGCTCCGATTCCGGTCACCTCCGTCGTCGCCGTCAAATCGCCGCCACCTACCACGTCCCATCCACCCCTCCTAGCCATGGTCGGCCAATCGTGCTAGAATTTGGCCAGACAAGGTGGCGTTTCGCGCAGCGCGGAGGGAGATCGACTAAGCGAAGGTGATCCGCAACCGCTGCGCCCTCCGAAAAAACTCCATCACACTGCTCGCATCGAGTTGTCAAGTGCCAAGCATCACCTTCAAGAAAGGATAGCAAAACGCTGCTGCCTGGACCAGCTGGCCCTAGCCTAGGGTTTCCCCGACAGACAGGGGAGGTCGTCATCGTGTAGCAGTTAAGTAAAATCCACGATGGGTTCACAGGAGGTGCGCTCGGTTCTGGGTTACTTCAGGAAATTAAAAAAATCATCATTCCGTCAAAACTAGAGCCCACGAGGTGTTAGCGATGCTTCACGTTCCCATCATCATTTGGCCAAATATTATATGACATCATGCCACTGGACAGCAAATCTTTGTTAGTGAAAATTCGCGTGCGGTGCTTTATAGGCTATTATTGACCGGTAAGGCTACACGAAGTTTAGTCCTACCTCGCCTACGGGAGGAGGCCACACCCAGCTTATAAGAGAGAGATTCCTTCCTCTTTTCAGTCTGGGTTTTAGAATGGAGTGAGCTTTCTTCTTATAGTTGGGCCGTGAGCGCATGAACATCCAGAACGTAGGCTGAGTGCTAGGATGGGCCAAGTGAATGCTAACATCTGATATCAGAGCTAGCGATCGCCATGCCTTTCCGAGGGGCTTCTCAGGGGATGGGATGTTAGCCTGTTATTGACCGATGAGGCTACACGAAGTTTAGCCCCACCTCGCCTACGGGAGGAGGCCACACCCAGCTTATAAGGGAGAGATTCCTTCCTCCTTTCAGTCTAGCTTTTGGGTTGGAGTGGGATTTCTTCTTATAGTTGGGTCGTGAGCGCATAAACGTCTAGAACGTAGGCTGAGTGTTGGACTGGGCCAAGTGGACGCTAACATCTGATATCAGAGCTAGCGATCGCCATGCCTTCCTGAGGGGCTTCTCAGGGGATGGGATGTTAGCCTGTTGTTGACCGGTGAGACTACACGAAGTTTAGTCCCACCTCACCTACGGGAGGAGGCCACACCCAGCTTATAAGGGAGAGATTCCTTCCTCCTTTCAGTCTGGGCTTTTGGGATGGAGTGGGCTTTCTTCTTATAGTTGGGCCGTGAGCGCATGAACGTCCAGAACATAGGCTGAGTGGTGGGCTGGGCCAAGTGGACGCTAACATCTGATATCAGAGCTAGCAATCGCCATGCCTTCCTGAGGGTCTTCTTAGGAGGATAGGATGTTAGGCTATTGTTGACCGGTGAGGCTACACGAAGTTTAGTCCCACCTCGCCTAAGGGAGAAGGCCACACCCAGCTTATAAGGGAGAGATTCCTTCTTTCAGTCTGGGCTTTTGGGATGGAGTGGGCTTTCTTATTATAGTTGGGCCGTGAGCGCATGAACGTCCAAAACGTTGGCTAGGTGCTGGGCTGGGCCAAGTGGACGCTAACATCTGGTATCAGAGCTAGCGATCACCATGCCTTCCTGAGGGGCTTCTCAGGGGATGGGATGTTAGGCTGATGTTGACCGATGAGACTGCACGAAGTTTAGTCCTACCTCGTCTACGGGAGGAGGCCACACCCAGCTTATAAGGGAGAGATTCCTTCCTCCTTTCAGTCCGGGCTTTTGGGATGGAGTGGGCTTTCTTCATATAGTTGGGTCGTGAGCGTATGAATGTCCAGAACGTAGGCTGAGTGCTGGGCTGGGCCAAGTGGACTCTAACATGCTTTAGAGCATCTCCACTCGGGGGCCGTAAAGCCCCTCTAAAGGGATATGGGGGGTGCTGGCGCCCAAAATCGCGCCTAGCCTCCCCCTAATTTATTTCCGCGTCGGCGCGACCCGGTTTGACATCCGGCTCCCCAGGACAAATCCAACCCACGGGGGGCTAGCGGGGGCATCAGATGGAGCTGAAAACGATACGGGCCAGCCCTGGCAGTGAGATGGAAGGCTCGCCTCCTGCCATTCCACCGTTTCCTGCCTTTTTCACTGCTTCCCACCATTTTCTCGCTATATGTAGGCGCGGAGGCCATCGCCATTGCAGATCTACACCATGCCCACACCTGTTGTTCTTCGCAGTGCCCGCCTGCAATCTGTAGCACTGAAGCCGTAAATGAATCCCCCTCCCCCGCCGATGGAGCATTTTATAGAAGATGGGGCCTCCGTCAACGGCTACGGACGGCAGTGCCTACGCGTCCAGGAGGCGCAAGCGCTCTGGGACGCCCAGTACCCAGTACCCCCGGACACTTGGTTGCCGGGGATGGAGTGTGCTGGCGATGCGGTACCTCTGGTGCGATCGGCGGCCCTATCCACGACCATCTTCATCCACTTCTGGTCGGCTCTCACGCCGGAGGAGAGGGACAACCCCCAATGGCACCCGATAACCACCACGGGTGGACAATTTTCTTCGAACAGCAGTACCAGACTACATCATCGTCGGGAACCACCCTCGTCTTGATTAAAGTCTTAAGGGATGCGCTCAGCGCCAGAATTGATAGTTGTTGCACTAGTAGTTCTGTTTATATGTAAAATCAATGTTAATTTCGTATTTGAAAGTTACTTTGAATGTTTGAAGTTTTTATTAGGAGGGGGCACGGCTGAGAGCCAGCGCCCCCCCTCCCCCCAAATCTTTTATCTATCCGGCACCCCCAATACGGGCGAAAAATAGCCGCACCGGACGCCGTATTGGGGGGACGAGTGGAGATGCTCTTACATGTCATCAGACGGGGCTATTGCCTGCAACTCAAACTTGTCCAGCTAGTAGCGTCGTCACTCATACATGTCCCAGGCTCCCTATGCATGTCAGCCGATCATTGTTCAATCAACGACTCGGAACCGCATGAATGGATGAACGCTGCGACACCAACCAACGTGCTGAAAAGACTTGGCAAGACTTCTTGGAAAGGGTTTTCCACCTTTTGTCGTGCCGTTCACCGGAGTTGATGGGCATTTGCACATGTTGTGTCAACCCTCGGATGATGTCTTCAACCATGTGGCGAAAACATCAAGCGCGACACAATCCAAGAGTGTTGGGCAGAAAAAAGCAATCTCCTGCACCCAACCAAAGCAGGAGTTATTGTACAGAAAAATCGTGACCATGATCTGAATACACAGTAATGGAAAGTCAGAAATAGTTATTAGTTGTCCAGTTGCATCTGAAGCAACATAGCCGGACCATCTACGACTACTCCATTATCATAGAATATAGTAAGAGGATAAATTACACATGCTTTAACAACATATATATCAAAAACTGATCCACACAAATATAAGTCCAAACAAATATCTACAAGCAAGGTTGCACAACAAAAATAAAATTACTAAAGATGGCATATGGTTTAACTTCCTGAGTTTATATGACAACTTCCCCTCGATTAGCCCTTCTGTTATTCATCAGATTGAAGATACACAAATATTGCAATACTACTTTGAATAACATTGACAGCTTCTGGTGCCAAACGATACTATGTTGATGGTCCGGGCAAACATAGCAAGGATACTGATTAAAGCAGAATTTGCCAACGTGATAAACCGCTACCATAGAAATGCAATTATTTTTAAGATCAAGACAAGACAAGTAGTACACAGCAGTCAGCCTTAATCTATGGCGTAACGAAATAGACCAAACGGTATAGCACAAAGGCTACCCTGTCTGACCCGCTCTAATGTTGTCTCCCTATGTATTCCGAATTTTCTGGTACGAACCTGCTGCTTTTCCTAGATTCCCTCTTCTTTTCCGAATTCTAGAAAATATACATAAACCAGCTCTAGCAAGCATCTTTCCATGGATCTCAAAGCAACATCCATCTCCTCAACGATCAGATAGGTCATACACTCACTTGAACAAGCACAAATGTATTTCCCAAAAATTTATACTTTCTTATAACTTTGTTTATTATACTATAGTTTTAGTGAGTGTCTCTGTATATGAAATACTACTAGTAGTAAATTTTAGCATTCTTTTTATTATAACTTACATTCAAAAATGGACTTAATGTGTGCTAAACAAAAAAAATAACAAAAACTATATATGTTAGTTTTATATTGTATATACATTGGCTACAAATCAACTTAATTGTGCGCCTTGTATCTCTGCATCTTGATTAGTGTTTAAATATTTTCAATATTTTGGCATACATATCTAATGCTACATTCCAACTAGTATATTAATAGCGATTTTGAGTGTACCATCATATGTAAGAAGATTCATAGATACTTCTAGATTATAAATTGAACCATTAGCATGACTCTCTACCTGTTCTTTTTGTGGTCAAATGTGTGTTACAAGCTATATTTTGTTCAATGATAACCTAACAATGCATGCATTCTATCTACGTACTTTATATTGAAATATCATCATATATACTAGTGACTAACTATGCACGTGGTTGAGTTTACTTGTGCATATGTGATACTGATTTCGTTAATTAAACTCTACCAAAAATTGCTTAATAACACAACACATGCATGGTTCACTCCATCGTCATATTAGAATTCCCCATTTTGACCTGTCTCCTTACCGGCCAATAAAAGATGGTGGAGAACAACGCACTTTCGGTCTGGTTAGTCGATGATTAGCAAACAAGCATGTCCGCAAACGCATCCTAAGAAACAACGCAGTCGTGCAGGTGAAAATTGATATGACTTGTCACCTGACGGCAGGTATTGTCACCATGAACAAACAAATTGTTGGATCTCAAAAAACACTAAACCCTCCCGGGTCGCTCGCATGGAGGCGGCTCTGGAGGGTCCCCACCGCCCCGCCCTAGGTCTACCCCCTACCTTCCCTGGCCATTGCCATCGCCGGCACCGGGGATGGTGGCGCACCCGGCCGCCAAAGGCGGGGGGCAAGGAGTCACATCGGGTGGACTCTTCCCCGCGCGGAGGCGAAACCTGTTGGATGCGCGGCGGCTGCGCCCTCGATGAATGACACGGGAGATGGGCGGTGGGATGCGGTGTTCTGGTCCGCGATAGCGCGGCGGCGCAGCATTCGTCGGCGACCAGTCGGCCTAGTGCCTGCTCGATCTAGGCAGTGTGGGCCCGATCTACGAGGGTCGTGGCTGTTGCAACCTTGTGCGCCGATTTCCTGCTGCGGTGGAGGTTCTTCCTCCTTCGTCGTCGTTGGGTGGCGGATGGCGGCGTGGGGGCCTGCTAGTCCGCTTCATTGAATAAAGGCGGCGGTCCTAGGATTACTCTCGCGCCATGACAAGAATCTACTTGTTGCTTGCCCTCTTTGATCTGGTCGAAGTGGCGAGTTCCGAAAGGCTTTGCCGGCAAACTCCCATGAGCGAATAATGTCTAGAGATTGCCAGATTGGAGGGATTCGGTCACTTGCAACCATGATTTTCTGTTCGTTTGGTTTCAGAGGGAGCAAGGCGAAGCTCTGCAGTCTGTTGTCATCGTGGGACATGTATTTAGTTCCATGGTGAAGTCAGTATGCGGTGAATGCCATGGAAGCCGAGATCAGAGGAATACCAATGGTGGTTCGAGTCCCAGTGGCGATGTAGAATTGACTTGGTGATTCGTGACTTGTAGAAGCAACATCAGAAATTAGGGGCAGCAGCACAAGAGAAGTTCTCAGTCTTATCTTGCAGGGTGAAAACCCAAGGTCTAACCTTAATTGGTCGTGCCTGGTAATGGCCTTGTTGAAGACATTGTTTTGTGAGTGATGACTTTCTCCAGGGTGAAAACCTATGATCTTTGATCGGGCGACAATGACGATGGTGCACTGTTTCCTTCTTAAATATGTTGTTATTGGAGAGGTTGGACTTCTAATGTTGTCCTGGTGGTGTTAGTATCGTTGCTGCAAGGAATTGATCGCTATAGCGGGACTCCTTTTTTGTAATTCTTCTTTTTTTCTGGGATGTGTACATCCGTAAGGCCGATAGGGCATGCGTTGTTGCATAGGTCGGGTGTAATTGGCATCTCCGCGATATTAATATATACTCCTTAAAAAAGAAAAGGTATTGTCATCGTGGAGCTCCTGCAAATCCAACGGGATCCAGTTTGTTTTCTCGACTCTAAGTTATCATGGACGTGGTTCTTCAAGATTTTTAAATTGAAGGCCTCGGACCAGCTTTATATAATAAAGCACCAAACAAGGTTTACAAGTACGAGCGTAAACAACCCAGCAACATCGACGGTACAAGCTCAGACAACAACCAACCGAAAATTACAGAAATAAGCCTAGCCTGGAGCACTATGACCGGAGTCTCGCATATAATCTCCTAAGCGCCGCTATCACAGTCTCCAGCGCCTGCCGATCTTGCCGCCTGCTCAGCAGCCTCCAGTCCTGCAGGGATATCATCATTTGAAAAATGCAATCAGTCAGCTTGCTTATGACGGTATTTTCAATAGTCATCTTATTGCGAATAAGCCAAAGGGTCCAGGCCATCGCTGCAAAGCACGTCCAGACAATTCTACGTGGCTGGCTCGACAGCAATCTCAATGAAATCACCAGCCCCAGTTGGGTTCCAGGAGCAGGATAGAAGGTCACGTACGCAAGTCCACATAAACTCGGCCAGGTGGCAATGGAAAAAGATGTGGTTTGCATCCTCTAGTTCCCCATAGAGGGTGCACCTCCCATTAGAAGGGTCGTGGCGGATCCAAACTTGCTCGGAAGAAGGTAGCCGGTGTGTGATGAGCTGCCACAGGAAAATCTTGATCTTAAGGGGCAACCTGTTAGCCCACACATCCCTAAAGAAAAGAGTGTTGTCGCCCCGACAGAGTTTAAGGTACAAGGAATTGGTCGAGAAGCAACCCGATGCCTCAAGAGCCCAAGAGACCCCGTCATTACCTTCTGAGACTGACACATGGTCAATTTCCCGAGCCAAGTTATCCCATTCGATGGCCTCTGCAGTCCCAAAGTTACGCCTAAAACCTGGGTTCCAACCATCGCCATCCCAAGCCTCCGCCATCGTAATCGCGGGATTACTGCAGATTGCGAAAAGAAGGGGAAACCTGTCCTGCAGTGGGCCCCTGCCCACCCACCAATCACCCCAGAAAAGAGTTGACTAGCCATTCCTAACTTGAAACTTTGCCCCAAGTTTGAAGATGTGTCTGAACTTCAAGATATTGTTCCAGAACTGGGATCCTTTAGTCCTTGGGGGTGGTAAAAACGTTTCCATCACTGATATATTTAGCACGAATGATATCCGCCCACACGCCCTATTCATTCTGACTGATCTTCCAGATCCATTTGACAAAGAGCGCCATGTTAAGCAACTTAGTGTTAATGATGCCCAGTCGTCGCAGGTCTTTAGGCTTGCATAGGGTAGCCCAATTCACCAAGTGATATTTCCTCGCCTCCCCCACATCTTCCCAGAAGAACCTGCACCTGGTTTTGTCCATGGCCTTATGTGTTCCGTCGTAGAGCACGTGTAGGCACATGGCGAAGGTTGGGAGGCTCGAAAGGCAGGAGTTGGTAAGGATCAATCTCGATGCAGCCGCCAGGAACGTCCCCTGCTAGTGATCAACCCTGTGACCCACCTTCTCCGTCAATAATTCCCAATCCTTAAACGAGAGGCGCTTGTCTGAAATCGGCAGCCCCAGGTACATGATAGGGAAGGTCGTCAGTTTATAGTTTAGGAGATTCGCAATACGGACTTGTTCTCCCTCGTTGACCCCTAGGACAACGACGTCACTCTTGTTAAAATTAATCGTAAGCCCTGACATATTTTCAAAGCATAGGAGAATGAATTTGATATTGGCAATGGAGAGCTCGTCCGGTTCGAACATAACCATCGTGTCATCTGCACACTGCAGGTGTGACACCCCTGATGGTAAAAGGTGGGAAATCATCCCTTTGATGTGTCCCGCGATTTTTGCTTTCTCTAGGACCATGGCCAGGGAGTCAACCATAAAATCAAAGAGCAGAGGGGAAAGAGGATCTCCCTGCCTCACCCCTCGCTCATTCTTGAAGTAGGGTCCAATTTCCCCGTTAATGTTGATGGCTGTGTGCCCCTGATGACCCACAAGTATAAGGGGTGTATCGCAAAAATTTTGATAAGTAAGAGTGTCGAACCCAATGAGAAGCAGAAGGTGCTGGCTAGCGGTATGGATCAGGAATTCTCTACAAATACTTAGCAAACGAATTTTTAGGGGTTTTTGATAGTGCAAGTAAATAAAGTGCGAGTAAATAAAAGACAATAAGAATAAATGCAACAAGTGGCCCAATCCTTTATTCAGCAAAGGACAAGCCAGTTGTATTACTTAAGATGACCAAACATTCTCGAGGACACATGGGAATATCGTCAAGTGCTTTCGCTTCATATAGTTGATTAATCTTCGCTAGCTTGTTAAGTGTTATGTGGGTGAACCTGTGCTAATGTACCGACCTTCCTAGGACTAATACATACTTCTGATTATACCCCTTGCAAGCATCCGCAAGTACAAGAAAGTAATTAAGATAAACATCTAACCACAGCTTTAAACTCTAAGACCCTAACATCCCTTGTGCAATGGTTTCCTAACGGAGGTTCAGGTTTCTGTCACTCCGGCAACCCCTACGATTAGTAGCCAAAGACACAATGCATTCCCCTAGTCCCATATAGGTGAAGTGTCATGTGGTCGACGTTCACATGACACCACTAGAAGAAGTACACCACAACTTAATTAACAAACCATTGAATCTTTCTCAACACAATTCCACTACTAACAACATGACTTCTCTCATGTCCTCAAGAACAAAACGAACTACTCACAAGACATCATATGGATCATGATCAGAGATAGAATAATGATGTATAACAATCTGAACATAAAAAATAATTTAATGGTTTCACTCAATAGCATCAACTACAAAGAGTAATCAACACCGGGAAAGTTTCCACTAAGAACTATGCAAGATTCAACACGATTGTTACAGCGAGATGATGGTGGTGATGATGGTGCTGATGGAGATGATGGTGGTGATGATGATGATGATCCCGATGAAGTCCAGCTTGATAGTGGTGTTGATGGCGATGATCCCCCTCTATGGGAAGGAATTCCCCCGGCAGAATTCTGTCTGCCGGAGAGATCTTTCTCTCTCGGTGTTTTCCGCCCCACAGAGGCAACAGAATCTTTCTGTGGTCACTCCCCGAGTCTTAGGGTTTCAGGAGGATAATATACCCCAGAGGGGAGAGCTGGAGGTCGACCAGGGCGGCCACACCACCTGGTGGCGCGACCTTGGGTCGCCCGCGCCAGGGGGTGGTGTGGGCCCCCTATGGCCCATCTCCACTTCCCCTTCTGGCTTTCTTCGTCTTCTGGAAAAATAGGATTTTCCATGTATTTTCTCGGATTTTCTAATTTTCAATGATAGCTTGCAATAGGTAAAGGAAACACAATAAAGATACATAAAGTAAATCATAATTGGTAATGGCAAACTGAGCTCTTGGTCAAAGAATAGTTGACAATTTGCTGGAGTTCACAAATAACTGATTTTCAATGATAGCTTTCAAAGTAGTAAACACTAAGATAAGTGCAAAACAAGGAACATAAGAAACATGATTGAATAAATCATCATATGAATGAATGAAACACAATAACTCAAAATACTTGCTGAGTAGAAGGGAATAGGGTTACTGACTCAACTAAATAGTAAAAGAAAGGCCCTTCGTAGAGGAAAGCAGGGATTTCAAGTTTCATAAAGAGCTTCCAAAAATTATGGTACTTAGTAGCTTTTAGCTCTCATTGCCCCTATCATAGGCATCTTTTAGGTGATTAAGGTTAAAGTGACACAACTAAGAGGATATGCTTGACAAGTTATAAATTGAAGTCTCATGCCCCTTACTTACGAAGACCGAACCTCATGCTACTCAACTTCAGTCACAAGTAAGCTCTTGTTATTGTAAATACATGTGTATCATAGAGAACCGCCAACGGGGTACCCCTTGCACATGATACAGGAGTTATCCCATAATCAAAATGACAAGGCAAGCAGACAATGAGCATCTCAGCGATCTTTTTATTTGCTATTTGCATAGGTTTTTATTGAGGATGCTTCATAGAATGCTCATTATGGTTATGCTGCAAGTTTCCACCATGATTAGGCATGGCTTAGGCTAGCGGCCCAGGCGTTTCTCTAACACACATACAAACTCCATGATCTTACAAGTTCCCCTTTTATTTCACACCGCTGGGATCCATAAGGAAAATAACATGATATCAACTAGGTACAAAGTACCAAAGCAATGTTGAAAGCGTTCCCCATGATACATGGTTCTGCTAACCTCAACTTATAAAATGCAAGCATATACGCAACAAAGATGGACACAATGGTTCAAGTTTATTAAATGCAAGAAAGTAAGTTGTGCCATCAAGTTCGTGAGAGCTTTAATCACTAATTTTCTCATAACAAGTTTAATTTGGAAGGTAGATAAAAACATGAATTTACTTGGAATAGCAATAATGCTAATAGGTAGGTATGATGGACACAAATGGCATATGTTTTTGGTTTAAGGATTGGATGCACGAGAAGAATTCCCTCTCAGTACAGGTTTTTGGCTAGCAAGGCTGGGTAGCAAGTATAAGAGTTGAAGGAAACAAACAAACATACAAATGACAAAAACAAATATGCAATCTTCCTTGGAAGCACAAAAGATCTTAACTAGAGAATACTAAGCTTATGAGCAAATCAAGAAAGAAAGATGATGAAATTATATTTCTTTAGAGTACTTTTATCTTTTTCATTCAACTCTCAAAAATAGTGATGCTACTGACCGAGCCAGGTTTGCCAAAACCAACTAAATTAACTCAATGATCCCAAAGTGATACCAATACTAACAACAAGATTAATCATATAACCATGAATTGAAAACTAATATAAGATATGCAAAAGAGTAAATGATAGGACTTCTCATTAATATTCCATAACGGCAAATCACGCCAAGGGATACATATCTAACGAGAGGGGACACTTCCAAAATGCAAACCATCCTACATAATAACTTCTCTATTCATGATATAACTCTACTAAAAAGGTAAAAAGATAGAAGATAGTGATATGATACCGCGGCACTCCCCCAAGCTTGGAACAAACCAAGGGGATGCCAAAACCTGATGACGAATTACTCCTTCGGTGGTGGTGGTATTCTCTCGACTGGCGCGAGGAAATCTTCTAGCATCTTGCGAAGCCTGTTATTCTCTTCTTGAAGCATATCCACCTTCCTCCTCAAGACTCAGTACTTGTCGCAGAACTCATCAGTTACTCGTAGAGCTTCCACTATTGCAGGGCAGGAGCCGAGATCTAGAGGTATCAGCCCCTTCATGCCTGCTATCACGTCCTTTACTTCCTCTCCGACGTTCCTATCCATGTCGTCGCACCTAGTCGTGATCCTTTCTTGTTTCACCCGCCCCACGAGAGTCTCCTGCTCAAGATTGCGATGAAGCTCACGACGGCGTCGCAGCTCGTGATCCTTTGAAGATGAACCCCTGAACGACATCTGAACAAAACGGATTGAAAAAAAACACGACGATAATACGATATATGAACCTCGGGGGATCCGAGGGATTATATATTACGAAGTTTTACAACAAAAGGAAGGTACTGGGAGAAAACGGGTCGGAGACGGAGTCCGGGGCGGCCACACCACCTGGTGGTGCGGCCAGGGGTGGGCCCACGCCACAGGGTGGCGTGAGCCACCAAGGCTCCATTTTCGTCCCTCTTTCGCTTCATAGCTTTCCTTGTTGGATAAAAACTGCAAAAATATGACCGGACTGATTTTTCGCGGAACTTTTCTTACCAAAACTGTTATCTATTCAAAAACAGACTCTGCAAATTTCTGAATGGTCTCTGATAAATTTTTCCAGAGTTATAACTTGAAAAGCATCAACATCTTCATTGTAAGAATCTCTAGCAATATAGTGCTTGAGTCGCTGCCCATTCACCACTTGTGTAGTGTTATCTTTTAAAGAAGAAATTTGTATTGCTCCTGAACGATATACTTCTTCAATAACAAAAGGTCTGTCCCATTTTGATAGTAGTTTCCCTGCAAAAAATCTGAGACGAGACCTATACAATAGAACTTTCTCACCAACATGAAATTCTCTCTTAAGTATTCACTTGCCATGCTATCTTTTAACTTTTCCTTAAAGAGTCTAGCATTCTCATATGCTTCACTCCTCCATTCATCGAACGAACTTAAGTCAAATAATCTTTTTTCCCCAGCAAGCTTACAATCTCTATCAAGTTCTTAAACTTCCCAATAATCTTTGTGTTCTAATTCTAAAGGCAGGTGACAAGCTTTCCCATAAACCATTTTATAAGGAGACATCCCCATAGGGTTTTTATAGGCAGTCCTATAAGCCCATAAAGCATCGTTCAACTTTTTAGCCCAATTTTTTCTAGATCTATTAACAGTCTTTTGCAAAATGGATTTAATTTCTCTATTTGATAACTCTACGTGTCCACTAGCTTGGGGATGATAAGCTGAAGCGATTCTATGATTAACATCATATTTAGCAAGGGTCTTTCTAAAACCACCATGAATGAAATGAGAACCTCCATCAGGCATAAGATACCTAGGCACTCCAAACCTCGGGAAGATAACATCCTTAAGCATTTTTAGAGAGGTCTCCCCATTAGCACTCTTCGTAGGTATGGCTTCTACCCACTTAGTAACATAATCAACGGCAACAAGAATATGAGTATAACCTTTTGAAGGAGGAAAATGACCCATAAAGTCAAATCCCCAACAGTCAAAGGGTTCAATAACTAAAGAGTAATTCATAGGCATTTCATTGCGTCTAGAAATATTACCAACACGCTGACACTCATCACAAGATAAAACAAATTTTCTTGCATCTTTAAAAAGGGTAGGCCAGTAGAAACCTGATTGTAGCACCTTTTGCGCAGTTCTATCTCCTGCATGATGTCCTCCATAGGAACTACCATGACATTTCCGCAATATCTCCTTTTGCTCATATTCTGGAACACATCTTCGCATAATACCATCCACTCCTTCTTTATATAAATGTGGGTCATCCCAAAAATAATTCCTCAAATTGTAAAATAACTTCCTTCTTTGCTGAGCTGTGAAAGTTGGAGGCAAATACTTGGAGACAATAAAGTTAGCATAATCAGCATACCAAGGGCTCCCTCACGAGCTTACCCCTATTGCAGCCAACTGTTCATTTGGGAAACTATCATTAACAGGCATAGGATCAAAAGAGATGTTTTCCAATCGAGATAAATTATCAGCAACAGGGTTTTCAGCACCTTTCCTATCTACAATATGTAGATTAAACTCTTGTAAAAGTAGCACCCATCTAATAAGCCTAGGCTTAGCATCTTTTTTCGTCATAAGGTACTTAATAGCAGCATGATCAGTATGAATGGTAACTTTTGAGTCTACAATATAAGGTCTAAACTTATCACAAGCAAAGACGACGGCTAGGAACTCTTTTTTAGTAGTAGCATAATTCCTTTGAGCAGCGTCAAGAGTCTTACTAGCATAATGGATAACATTTAACTTTTTGTCAATTTGTTGCTCGAGGACGGCACCTACATCAAAATCACTAGCATCACACATTATTTCAAAGGGTAAACTCCAATCAGGTGGTTGAACGATAGGAGCTATAGTTAAAGCCTTCTTTAGAGTTTCAAAAGCTTCCCTACAATCATCATCAAAGATAAAAGGTACATCTTTTTGCAGAAGATTAGTGAGGGGTTTTGATATCTTAGAGAAATCTTTAATAAACCTTCTATAGAAACCAGCATGACCAAGAATACTACGAATACCTTTGATGTCTCTTAGATAGGGCATTTTCTCAATTGCCTCAACTTTAGCTCTATCCACTTCTATGCCTCTTTCAGAAAACTTATGTCCAAGTACAATCCCTTCATTCACCATGAAATGGCATTTCTCCCAATTAAGAACTAGATTAGTTTCTTCACATCTCTGCAAAACTTTATCGAGGTTGTGCAGATAATTATCAAAAGAAGTTCCATAAACGGAGAAGTCATCCATGAACGCTTCCACAATTTCCTCACAAAAACCATGAAAGATAGCAGACATGCATCTTTGAAAAGTAGCAGGAGCATTACATAAACCAAAAGGCATACATCTATAAGCATAGGTTCCGTAAGGGCATGTAAAAGTAGTTTTTTCTTGATCTTGTTGTTTAACAGCAATCTGAGAGAAACCGGAATATCCATTAAGAAAACAAAAATGGGTCTTTTTAGACAATCTTTCTAACATTTGATCGATAAAAGGAAGTGGGTAATGATCTTTCTTAGTAACTTTGTTAACTTTCCTGAAATCAATGCACATTCTATAGCCTACTACTATTCTTTGGGGAATAAGCTCATCATATCATTGGGGATGACTGTAATTCCCCCTTTTTAGGGACACAATGAACAGGACTAACCCATTCACTATCAGCAATAGGGTAAATATTCAATACCTAATTTCTTACCACTTCCCTCATCTTAGGATTTAAACACCGTTGGTGCTCTACCACTAGCTTTGCATCCGGTTCTATATTGATAGCATGCTGACATATAGTAGGAGAAACCCCTTTTAAATCATCCAGAGTATAGCCCATAGCCCCTCGGTGTTTCTTCAGTACCTCCAATAACCTTTCTTCTTCCTTTCCTGAAAGTTTAGAGCTAATAATAACGGGATATCTTATTATCATCAATGTAAGCATATTTAAGATCGTCAGGTAAAGGTTTTAGATCGAAAACCGGATCCTTTTTAGGTGGCAACATGGTAACCAAGTCTTCTACAGGCAAGTTATGCTTAAGCATCTTAGGTTGACGACGGATAATCTCATCAATCTCATTCCTTTCTTCCATGAAGATTTCATTTTCATGATCTTCCATAAATTGCTGCAAAGCATTGTTAGGAGCAAGAGAAATAGAAGCAAGTTGTTAACTCTAAAATCCTCATTATGGGTTTCATTTTCACAAGTTTCTTTAGTAAATTTTGAAAAATTAAACTCATAAGATTCCCCATCAAATTTAGTCAAGATTTTCTCCTTTTTGCAGTCTATAATAGCTCCACAAGTACTCAAGAAAGGTCTACCAAAAATGATGGGATAAGTTTTACTAGAAGCTGAACCAAGTACTAGAAAATCAGCAGGATATTTAATATTACCACAAAGAACTTCTACATCTCGTACAATACCAATTGGAGAGATAGTTTCTCTATTAGCAAGGTGAATAACCACATCAATCTCTTCCAGTTCGCAGGGACTGATTTCATGCATAATTTCTCTATAAAGCTCATAAGGAATAGCACTTGAACTTGCACCAATATCACATAAACCATAATAGCAATGATCACCAATTCTAACAGAAAGCACATGGACACTAGCCTTTTTAGTTCTATTAGGATGTGAGACAATGTTAGAAGCATCCTCACAAAAGACTATGTGTCCATCTTCTATACTTTTAGTGACAAGGTCTTTCACAATTGCTACAACAGGCTCAATGTTTATTTGTTCATCGGATTTCATAGTTCTCTTTGCACTTTTATTGATTACACAGTTGTCATAGGATGCTCCTTTACCTTATCCGGCAAGGGTATTTTCTCGATATAAGGTTTAGGTAGGATGTGATCAATAGTGCAAAATTCAGTACTCCCAGCAGGAACACAATCAACAATATCTTTATAAGGTGCATGATACTTGTTCCATCCCCTTTTCGGAATTTCAACATAGGAAGCAAAAGCCTTAAAACAATTTGTAATAACTTGAGAATCAAGACCATAAACATTACTAATATTTTGAAAGTCATCAGTTCCCATAAAAGATTCAATGCATTCATAATCATAATTCATACCTAACTTTCTTCCTTTGTCATTCTCCCATGCTTCAGCATTATCTTGAATACGGTCTAGAAGATCCCATTTAGCTTCTTCTTCCATGCGAGTGAATGATCTAGCACAAGAGGCATCCAATAAATCCTTAGCATGAAGAGGGAGCCTTGCATAAAAGTTATTGATAATAATATTGTTGGGAGCTCATGAATGGGACATTTGAGCATTAGTAACTTCAATCTCCCCCAAGCTTGAGATATACTCTCTCCATCAAGAGGCCAAAAGTTGTAGATTTGATTCTGATCTTTATGAATCTCACTAGGAGGATAAAACTTTGAATAAAAGAGAGGTACTATTTCCTCCCATTCAAGAGATTGTCCATTCTTCAGCAGCTTATACCATTCTTCAGCTCTCCCTTTCAGTGATAATGAGAATAACTTCTTCCTGACTTGATCTATAGTAATACCTGCACACTTGAACAACCCGCATAATTCGTGTATAAAAAGCAAATGATCACTGGGATGGATAGTTCCATCTCCAACATAATAGTTATCCATAACACGATCAATAATTCTTGTAGGTATTTTAAAAGTATCATTCTCAGCAGGTGGTGGTCTACTACCTTAGCAGTGGTAGTAGCATTACGAAATAAGAAACTCAGCGAATTATCCATAATGAAAATAAAGCAACTAACAGAAGTAAACAATACTCGTAGTAGAAGTTTCCTTTACCAGTTCCACTCTCCAATAGCGCTTCACTCCACGGCAACGGTGCCAGAAAATAGTCTTGATGATCCATAAGTATATGGGGTGTATCGTAGTATTTTCGATAAGTAAGAGTGTCGAACCCAACGAGGAGTAGAAGGTGCTGGCTAGTGGTATGGATCAGGAATTCTCTACAAATACTTAGCAAACGGATTTTTAGGGGGTTTTGATAGTGCAAGTAAATAAAGTGCGAGTAAATAAAATACAATAAGAATAACTGCAGCAAGCGGCCCAATCCTTTATTTAGCAAAGGACAAGCCGGTTGTATTACTTAAGATGACCAAACGTTCTCGAGGACACATGGAAATATCGTCAAGTGCTTTCGCTTCATATAGTTGATTAATCTTCGCTAGCTTGCTAAGTGTTGTGTGGGTGAACCTGTGCTAATGTACCGACCTTCCTAGGACTAATACATACTTCTGATTATACCCCTTGCAAGCATCCGCAAGTACAAGAAAGTAATTAAGATAAACATCTAACCACGGCTTTAAACTCTATGACCCTGACATCCCTTGTGCAATGGTTTCCTAACAGAGGTTCAGGTTTCTGTCACTCTGGCAACCCCTACGATTAGTAGCCAAATACACAATGCATTCCCCTAGGCCCATATAGGTGAAGTGTCATGTGGTCGATGTTCACATGCCACCAATAGAAGAAGTACACCACAACTTAATTAGCAAACCATTGAATCTTTCTCAACACAATTCCACTCATACCAACATGACTTCTCCCATGTCCTCAAGAACAAAACGAACTACTCACAAGACATCATATGGATCATGATCAGAAATGGAATAATGATGTATAACAATTTGAACATAAATAATAATTCAATGGTTTCACTCAGAGTAATCAACACCGGGAAATTTTCCCTAAGAACTATGCAAGATTCAACCCGATTGTTACAGCGAGATGATGGTGGTGATGATGGTGCTGATGGAGATGATGGTGGTGATGATGATGATCCCGATGAAGTCTAGCTTGATGGTGGTGTTGATGGCGATGATCTCCCCTCTCTAGGAAGGAATTCCCTGGGCAGAATTCTGTCTGCCAGAGAGATCTTTCTCTCTCGGTGTTTTTTGCCCCACAGAGGCGGCGGAATCTTTCAGTGGTCGCTCCCCGAGTCTTAGGGTTTTGGGAGGATAATATACGCCAGAGGGGAGAGCTAGTGGCGCTGGTGGCACGGCCTAGGGTGGCCCGCGCCAGGGGTGGTGTGGGCCCCCTGTGGCCCATCTCCACTTCCCCTTCTGGCTTTCTTTGTCTTCTGGAAAAATAGGATTTTCCATGTATTTTCCCGGATTTTCTGATCTTCGCGAATTTTGCCTCCAAATAGCCCATTTTCCATCAGAATCCTGACTACAGCGGTCCATGCTCCAAAAGTCATCAACCATGCAAGAACAGATGAAATTACATAAGTATCATGTCTTAATATGAAATATATCAATGAATAACAGTAAATAATGATATAGAATAGTGATGCAAAATGGACGTATCACCCTCCCCCCCGACACAAGTTGCGTGATACGGTGGACCACCCCAGGCTCAAAACCCTTAAGGGAAAGAACCGATCTGAGAAACTCCAAGGTTACTCGATCATACGCCTTCTCAAAATCTAATTTCAAGAACACGCCCTTGTGTCCTTTGGTCTTGACCTCGTGGATGATTTCTTGTAGTGCTAGAACTCCCTCGTGTAGGCCCCTACCCTTAATGAAGGCAGTCTGGCACTGGTCGATCAAGCGCCCCGCAATAGGGGAGAGGCGCAAGGCATAGGCCTTAGCAACAAATTTGAAACTTACATTGATTAACGCGATATGCCTAAACAATTTAATGGTATCCTTCCCCACAATCTTCGGGATAAGAGTTAAAATACCATAGTTGAGTCTAGACACATCTATTCTACCCATGACGAACGAGTTGAGGATGTCTAGAATCATGGCTTTGTTCCCCAGAACAGCTTGAAAATGCCACAGGAAGCCCATCCGGCCCTGGGGCCGAGTTACTTTTCATATCGGCAAGGACCGCGTCCAGCTCCTCCAACGTGAATGTGACAGCCAGGCGGTCATTCTCCTCCATGGAGATCTGCCTGTCCCTAGGCCAGAGGTCACGGGCCAGCGCCCAGCAGGCCAACTCCCCTTTAGAGCCTAGAAGGTCCTTGCAAAACTGATAGATGTGACCTTGGAGGTCTCTCTGTTCCGAGATCATCCCGTGATCCGTGACAAGGGAGGAGATCACGGACTTCTTTCTTCTGCCATTGGCTACAGCCTGCAAATATGTCGTGTTGGCATCACCTTTTAGTAGCCAATTGATTCTGCCCCTCTGTCTCCAATACTCCTCGTCGGCCCTGGCCATCTCCATCATAGAGTACTCAAGATGGTACTAATGACCCACAAGTATAGGGGGTGTATCGCAGTATTTTTGAGGGAAGTGAAACCCAATTTATTGATTCGACACAAGGGGAGCCAAAGAATATTTATAAGCCTTAACAACTAAGTTGTTAATTCAGCTGCACCTGGAAACAATCTTGCTCACAATAGTTTATCAGTAGCAACAGTTTTATGGTAATGATAGTAAAGTAGAAGCAGTGGTAAAAGTAAAACAGTAGTAACAGTAGCAGTAAACAGTAGGATTAAAGTCGCGGTAGGCATAGGGATGGATGGACGGGCGTTGCATGGACAAGACAATTCACATGGCAATCAAGACATGGGGCAATTGCAGATAAATAAGATAAAGCATCTAAGTACTAGATAATCATAGGCATGTGTTCCATATATAGTCATACGTGCTCGCAATGAGAACTTGCACAACATCTTTTGTCCTGCCAGCCCGTTTGTAGCGGGGCCTCAAGGGAACTACTGCAATTAAGATGCTCCTTTTAATAGAGCACCGGAGCAAAGCATTAACACTCCGTGAACACATGTGATCCTCACATCAAAGCCATTCCCTCCGGTTATCCCGATTGTTGTCACTTCGGGGCCATTGGTTCCAGACAACAATGTGTGTATACAACTTGCAGGTAAGACCAAAAACAATACTATCATAATGAATCAATAACATGTTCAGATCTGAAATCATGGCACTCGAGCCCTAGTGACAAGCATTAAGCATAACAAGTTGCAACAAAGTCAAATAGCACTAATAAAAGATACTAGGCACCATGCCCTAACAATCTGATGCCATTACATGAACAATCTCATCATATCACTACCATCCCCATAGCCTACAGCGGGAAATTACTCACTCATAGATGGGGGAAACATGGGTGGTCGATGGAGAAGCGATGATGGCGATGATCTCCTCTAATTCCCCGTCTCGGCAGGGTGCCAGAACGGAGTTTCTGGTGATGTTTCACAGAATCTAGTGGTATTGGCGGTGCGGAACTCTTTCTGGAAAAACATCGAACCCCCCTGGGTTTTTAGGTCAGGAGGCAACTTATAGGCGAAGAGGGAGGCCGAGGGGGTGACCGAGGCGGCCACACCACCCCTAGGTGTGGCCTGGCCTGGCCTGGCCCGCGCGGCTAGGTGGTGTGGGCTCCTCGTGGCCCCACTCCGTCTCGTCTTCTGGCTCCGGGAGTCTTCTGGTGAAATAGGATTTTTGGCATATTTTCTGGGATTTTTCCTGATAGTTGATTTTCTGTCCAAAAACTAGACACCAAGGAAATTCTGCTGAAAACAGCGTCAGTCCGTGTTAGTTGTATCCAAATCACACAAGTTTAGAGGAGAAACAATAGCAAAAGTGTTTGGGAAAGTAGATACGTTTTGGACGTATCAACTCCCCACAATCTTAGCTTATTGCTTGTCTTCAAGCAATTCAGTTGAAAACTGAGTGCGATAAAAGAAACTTTCACGAACACATTTGCTTCATATGATGTATATATTCTCAACATGTGATCAACTACTTAGGCAATTCATAATAAAGAGTATGCTACTGAGTTTACTCAATAGTCATTGCAAGCTATGAAGAGATTCCAATTCAAAAATAATAAGTAGCATGAAACATAAACGCAAGCAACATTGCAGTTTTCATAACAAGGTATGATAGAGTGGTATCTCCCTTGCCATTGATTGTAGGGCAAACATAAATGCTAAGGCACCTCTGAATTTCAAGTGAAGACTAGAAGTAAAGATATCAAAGGTACAAGCATCAAGGTCATAACACAATTACTCAAGTTTTGAGACAAGCACATTATACTAAGAATGACAACCATGCTCTCTAGAAGGTGCTCAAAGAATGTATGGAGACTCAACAAGGAAAACGAAAAAGGTTTTGAAAAGTTTGAAAGGCTTCCAAATGCTAAAAGTACGGTACTCGTTAGCTTTGAGCTCTCATTGCCCCTATCATAAGCATCTTTAAGTGGTTAAGGTTAAAGTGACACAACTAAGAGGATATGCTTGACAAGTTATAAATCGAAGTCTCATGCCCCTTACTTACGAAGACCAATCCTCATGCTACTCAACTTTAGTCACAAGTAAGCTCTTGTCATTGTAAGTATATACGTATCATAGAGAACCACCAACGGGGTACCCCTTGCACATGATACAGGAGCTATACCATAATCAAAATGACAAGGCAAGCAGACAATGAGCATCTCAGCGATCGTTTTATTTACTATGTGCATAGATTTTAATTGAGGATGCTTCATAGAATGCTCATTATGGTTATGCTGCAAGTTTCCCCATGATTAGGCATGGCTTAGGCTAGCGGCCCAGGCGTTTCTCTAACATACATACAAACTCCATGATCTTACAAGTTCCACTTTTATTTCACACAGTCGGGATCCATAAGCAAAAGAACATGATATCAATGAGGTACTAAGTACCAGTGCAATGTTGAAAGTGTTCCCCATGATACATGGTTCTACTAACTTCAACTTATAAAGCGCAAGCATATACGCAACAAAGAAGGACGCAATGGTTTAGTTTTATTAAGTGCAAGAAAATAAAGTGTGCCATCAAGTTCGTGAGAGCTTTACTAACTAACTTTCTCATAACAAGTAAACATTTTATTCGGAAGAAAACAAAGCATACTTAATATCCACAGAATAGCAAATGATGCTAATAGGTATATATGGTGGACACTTTGGCAATATTGGTTTTGGGGAGTTGGATGCACGAGTAATGGTTATACTCAGCACAAGTGAAGGCTAGCAATAGAGAGGGAGCGACAAACGAGAGAGCAATAACTGTCATAATCATGCTTGCAACAAAATAGGACCAATCATGGCATGAAAAATGATTCAAGACCCCTGAGGCAAAATAATTCATCGAGGCTTAACTGATTATTACAGTCATATGCATGCGTGAGCATGTGCCAAGTTAATTCAAGTGAAACATTCAGAGAAGGATACCACAATGTCATACCAATTTATGAATAGAGCAATGCAAGCGAACATTCATATGACATGCTACAAACTATTAGCGAGCTGGAGCTAATCATAAGAAAGCAAGAACTACTAAGCATCCATAAATAACATACACCCTACATGAACAGACTAAGCATGCCCACAATGTTGAGTATATGTACAAAAATGAAAACAAATAGAGTTCGTTACCAGCCTCTTACCACACCTCGAGTTGTCATTAATCCTCATTATTGCCCTTCACTTGTGTGGCTTGAATAATAACATGAAAACCAAACTCCACTTAGGACTGCTAAACCCTGCAACAAACTTCACAAAACCAAAGAAGAAGAACAAATATTTTTGGTGTTTTTGAGTTTTAAAACAAGAACCAAAAAGGCAGAACAAGCAAAGCAAAATCTTTTTGGGTTTTTCAATTAATCAGAACAAAACCAAACGGAAGAAGCAAACCAAAGCAAAAAGAAGAAGAAGCAAACAAAGAGAAACAACCGAAATATTTTTGGTCTTTTTGTGTTTTAGAAAGCAAAAGTAAAGAAAGAATGAAAACTAAAAATAGAAAACGAAGCATGGATATACAAAGTGCCGACGAAACATGATATGGAGATGAGTGTGGTGTCGGTGTACCTCCCCCCAAGATTAGGCTTTTGTCCTAAGTGGGTATCAAACACAAATGCGAGTAAGGGTTCCAAGCAGGCAGGTTATTGTAAGAATGGTCGTAGTAAGGCCCTTGCGAAGAAGAAGAAGCTCCCCAATCATAGGTAGGTTGCTGATATGAAGACTCTCCCTTATTCGAGGGTTGGACCGAATTGTCTGTAACCTCCCTTCCAGTATCCTGCTCCTATTAGGAGAGCTCTCCCAAGTACGTATCCAGCTCCTCCTCGGTGAGTTACCATCCTACCCTGGTATCAAGGTTAAACAAAGAAGGTGCAGGCAAAAGAACAACTCGCTCGGACTTGCTCCTCCTCCAACTAGCCTTGAGAAAGGTTATTTCATAAGACAAATCACTCACATTAGCCCAAGAAGAAACAAACTCATGCTGTATCATGGAATTAAGATCAAGCCTATCTATGGGAAACTGTAGGTATAAATGATGAGGCACTAAACCATGCAAAGCTAATAAATGAGAGGCAATGAGGCCTCCACAAATTCCACCCTTCTCGCAGTTAGCAGCAAGACGGAAAGCTATCAAGGCACCCAAATTATAAGTCCTATCTCGTTTTAAAGCAGCTGAGATGAATGCTAGATCATACAAGGATAACTTATTAGCAGTTTTCCTAGCGAGAACACACTTGGCAATAAAGTAGGCAAAGTAGCAAATAGATGGGAGATGAATGTTACGGATTTTCCCGCTCTCCTTCGAGAAGTTGCTTCCTTGGCAAATCTCTGCATACAAGTCCATGTGTGGTGTAGGTCGCTCTTTAATCTATCCACATGATCCCCACTGAGGTACTCTAATAGCTGCACAAAAATCATCGAAAGGAAGGTCGACAACTATATTGTAAATTTTGTAGTGAACCATGGGGTTAGGCAAAGAGCAACTAAATCGAAAATCCTACACCACAGACATGGTTAGCTTCACAAATTGGTGAGGTTCTTCTCCCACAAAGTGCTCCAACCCTACATTAGTGATTAAAGTATGGAAGTCCTGGGAAATTCCTGCAACCCTCATGAATTTGGAGCATGGATAGATGGAAGGAAAAACTTCCTCCTCTCGGTGAACCTTCATAACCTCAGGCACCCTCAGTTCATGTTGGTTGAGTTGATGCTCATTCATCTTCTATTCTGAAATTTAATCATCCATTAAACAAGTAGTTACAAAGTGAATACATAATGAAGGACACTACTCATAGGGACTTGTAAGAGGCCTAAACATGCATCAAAACTATATCTCTAAGCATTGAACAAGCTTACAAGCTCCCATAACCTGTCATCTACAGCAGCAAAATACTCAAGATATAATCCACTAAACACAAATCTACTTGGACAAGCGGAGGAGTCACATACCGGAGAACAAATGCTCCAAATTTCAGCAGCAAAGATGGGTTGAGCAAGGAGATCGAAAAATCGTGGGCAAGAACAGCAAGAACGCGATTTCGAGCAAAGAGCTGGTGTTTTCTCGGGAGAGAGAAGACCGAGGCAAGTGAGAGAGTGAGTGGAGGGCTAGGGGTGGCCCACACCATGGCAAGGCGCGCCCCTGGGCAGGCCGCGCCACCAGGTGGTGTTCCTGCCTAGTTGGCCCCCCTAGGTCACTCCAGGATCTTCTCTACCCCTTTTTTCATGTAAAAAAATAATATGAGTTTTCTAGAATTTTTTGAGACACTTTATTTTTGAGCAATTTTCAGGTATAGATGCATGATTTTTCTGCAAAAAAGTGATTTTGAAAAGATGCAAAAGTAAAACAAAGCAGAAGATACAGAAGTTCTAAGACACTCTAAAATGCAAGAAACTAGCACAAGAAAGGTAAATAAATGAAAGCAAAAACTAAAATGGATAAAGTAAAAGTAAACGGAGATAATCATGGTGAAAACATTGTTTTGTTCATTGAAATCCTTTTGTTAACAAGGTTGATCAGGTCTTGTTACCAAAACAATTTTATATGAAACAAAACTTTGTATCCCACTCAATGATTATGTTACCTCAACCTTGATAGAAATGGTCCCAATCATAATAGTTTCAAATTTTTCTCTTGGTATGGGACAATAAATTTCTCCAACTTGAATGCCCTCAACATGTTCAATTGAATTTAAACCATAAGTCCTCTCAATCTTCTTGGGGAAATAGATAGTATGCTCCTTGTCATTAACATTAAAAGTCACCTTTCCTTGATTACAATTAATAACAACTCCTGTAGTATTAAGAAAAGGTCTCCCAAGAATAATAGACATATTATCATCTTCAGGCATTTCAAGCACAACAAAATCAGTTAATATCAAGCAATTATGAGCCACTTGAACAGGCACATCCTCACATATACCAACAGGAACAGTAGTAGATTTATCAGCCATTTGCAAAGATATATCAGTTGGTATTAGTTTTTCCAGTTGAAGTCTCTTGTAGAGAGAAAAAGGCATAACACTAACTCCTGCTCCCAAATCACACAAAGCAGTTCTAACATAACTATTTTTAATAGAGCAAGGAATAGTTGGAATCCCTGGATCTCCAAGTTTCTTTAGAACCTTACCATTAAAGGAATAATTAGCAAGCAAAGTAGAAATTTATTCATTAGGGATCTTCCTTTTATTAGAGACAATATCCTTCATATACTTTGAATAAGGAGGCAATTTAATAGCATCAGTCAAAGGAATTTGCAAGAATAAAGGTTTCATCCACTCACAAAACTTGTTATAGTGTTCATCTTCCTTTGACTTGTGTTTCTTATCAGGGAAAGGCATAGGTTTTTGGACCCAAGGCTCTCTTTCACTATCATGTTTCTTAGCAACAAAATCTTCTTTAGTGTATTTAGTGTTCTTAGTATGCTTTTCGGGTTCTTGTTCAACTTTTTCTTTATCAGGAGCATCATTTTCCTCATTACCACTTTTAGTTTCAGCATCAGAGACAGATATACTATTAGGATCTATAGCAGGTTCAGGAGATTCTTCCAATAGTTTTATGTTTATTTTTCCTTTTCTTAGGAGAAGTACCACTATTTTCAACTTGTTGAGAATCCTTCTCAATTCTTTTAGGATGCTCTTCAGGATATAGAGGATCCTGGGTAGCAGCACCACTTCTAGTTCTAATTTCATAAGCATGTTTTTCTTTAGCAGCATTAACTAGCAAGTCTTTTTGCACTTTAATAAGTTGATCTATTTGAGTTTGAACCATTTGAAAATGTTTAACAAGCATCTTAACATCATTAGAGGTTCTTTCCACAATATATTTTAGCTCAACAATAGCTCTAGAGTTTTCCATTAAATGATTTTGCACCCTTTTATTAAAATTATCTTGCTTAACAATAAAAATATCGAATTCTTCTAAGCATTGGTCAGGAGGTTTAGAGTAAGGAATATCACCTTCATCAAAGTGTTGGAGAGAGTGTACCTTAATAGTGGATGAGTGGGGGATAGGCTTACATAACTCTTCTATATGAGGTAAATTCTTCACATCTGCAGCTTTAATACCCTTCTCCTTAAGACATTTCTTAGCTTCCTTCATCACTTCATCATTTAGTTCAATAATTCCCCTCTTCTTTGATGTTGGTATAGGCACAGGAATAGTTGGTTCAGGTATAGTTGTCTCAGGTATAGCTGGTTCAGGAGGAGTCCAGTCTTCCTAATTCTTGCTTATTTTAGCCATTAATTCTTCAGCGTCTTTGGGAGTCATGTTCCTGAAAACACAATCAACACAACTATCCAGGTATGTCCTCGATTCTTCAGTTAGTCCATTATAAAATATATCAAGAAGCTCATTCTTAGGTAATGGACATCCAGCCTGTGCATGAATCAAGGTACAAAACCTTGCCCATGATTCAGGCAATATCTCTTTTTCTCCCTGTTTAAAATCAAAAAGTTCCTGCAAAATAGCATGTCTAGCACTAGGAGGAAAATATTTCTGCAGGAAGGTACTAATCAAGCAATCAGGGCTATCAATAAATCCAGGAGGTAAATTATTAAACCAAGTTTTAGCTTCTCCTTTTAGTGAAAAAGGGAAAATCTTAGCAACAAAGTAGGTGTGTATCTTAATATCATTAGAAAACAAGACACTCATGGTAGAAAACTCGGTCATATGTGCTACCGCACTTTCATTCTTAGTCCCACAAAAAGGTTCTTTCTCAACAATAGCTATGTAAGATAGATCAAGAGAGAAATCACAATCTTTATCTTTAATGTTTATGGGAGACGCAGCAAACTTAGCATTAGGAGACAATTTGGGTTTTATAGTACGCCTCTCAAGGAGACTCTTAGCAGCACTCCTATCATGGGTGTTTTGACATTCTTCAATAAATTCATTGGTCATCTCTATATAACCGTTTTCAATATCATAGCTCTCTATAGACTCAGGTGAACTAACAGGTGTAGTAGTGTATTCATTAGGAGTTTCAGTATTTCCAGCTATAGTTCTAGCAATCGTAGCATCTAGGAAAGGACCTAATGAACCACTCTTATCAAGCACGATGAAAGCGACATCATAAGTATCGAAGTTTGATTCAGCAAGTAGCAAAGGTGTGTAACATGTTTATGTGGTGGTGTAGCAAGCTTACTCATAACAGATGGTGAATCAAGAGCAATAGAGGTGTTCAGAACCGTACCTCTTCTTGTAGTGGATGGTAAAATAGGAACCTTGCCATCACGAGACTTACCCATGATGGATGGATAGCAGCAAACAATAGTGATTCCAAGTGAACTTGATAAATAAAGCTATGCTCCCCGGCAACGGCGCAAGAAAATAGTCTTGAAGACCCACAAGTATAGGGGGTGTATCGTAGTATTTTTTAGGGAAGTGAAACCCAATTTATTGATTCGACACAAGGGGAGCCAAAGAATATTTATAAGCCTTAACAACTGAGTTGTCAATTCAGCTGCACCTGGAAACAATCTTGCTCACAGCTTTATCAAGAGTATGATTTTATGGTAGTGATAGTAAAGTAGCAGTGATAGTAAAAGTAAAACAAGAGTATGATGAGCGAAATGTGAGATTAAAGTCGTGGTAGGCATAGGGATGGATGGACGGGTGTTGCATGGACAAGACAATTCACATGGCAATCAAGACATGGGGCAATTGCAGATAAATAAGATAAAGCATCTAAGTACTAGATAATCATAGGCATGTGTTCCATATATAGTTATACGTGCTCGCAATGAGAACTTGCACAACATATTTTGTCCTGCCAGCCCGTTTATAGCGGGGCCTCAAGGGAACTACTGGCAATTAAGGTGCTCCTTTTAATAGAGCACCGGAGCAAAGCATTAACACTCCGTGAACACATGTGATCCTCACATCAAAGCCATTCCCTCCGGTTATCCTGATTGCTGTCACTTCGGGGCCATTGGTTCCGGACAACAATGTGTGTATACAACTTGCAGGTAAGACCAAAAACAATACTATCATAATGAATCAATAACATGTTCAGATCTGAAATCATGGCACTCGAGCCCTAGTGACAAGCATTAAGCATAACAAGTTGCAACAAAGTCAAATAGCACTAATAAAAGATACTAGGCACCATGCCCTAACAATCTGATGCCATTACATGAACAATCTCATCATATCCCTACCATCCCCATAGCCTACAGTGGGGGATTACTCACTCATAGATGGGGGAAACATGGGTGGTCGATGGAGAAGCGATGGTGGCGATGATGGCGATGATCTCCTCTAATTCCCCGTCCCGGCAGGGTGCCAGAACGGAGTTTCTGGTGATGTTTCACAGAATCTAGTGGTAGTGGCGGTGCAGAACTCTTTCTGGAAAAACGTCGAACCCCCCTGGGTTTTTAGGTCAGGAGGCAACTTATAGGCGAAGAGGGAGGCCGAGGGGGTGACCGAGGCGGCCACACCACCCCTAGGCGTGGCCTGGCCTGGCCCGCGCGGCCAGGTGGTGTGGGCCCCTCGTGGCCCCACTCCATCTTGTCTTCTAGCTCCGGGAGTCTTCTGGTGAAATAGGATTTTTTGCATATTTTCCAGGATTTTTCCTGATAGTTGATTTTCTACACAAAAACTAGACACCAAGGTAATTCTGCTGAAAACAGTGTCAGTCCATGTTAGTTGTATCCAAATCACACAAGTTTAGAGGAGAAACAATAGCAAAAGTGTTCGGGAAAGTAGATACGTTTTGGACGTATCAGGTACCTCCATGACCAACCTTCTTCATCCAGTCCCGTGGAGTCAGCCAGGTCGTCGACATTCCTAATTTGTGTAAGGATGGCTGCCCTCGCCTCCTTACGCTCCTTCCTAAGGTTAGCAGCCCAGCCACGTAGGAGTTGTCTAATCCCTTTAGACCAGGACTGCCAGAGGTTAATAGCATCGCGCAGGCGCCCCCCTGTAGAGCCACCTCCAATAGTTTATCCCTCACCATATCTCTGAAGATCACCAAGTTTGGTAACTGAAGCGGCTCGGCCTAATAGTTGTCCCTTCCCCTGAGGCAACAATAAGCGGGGTATGGTCTGAACCAATACGCGTCTCAGCGGTCAGAGAATAGAGAGGGTACAATGCCTCCCAGGCCGGAGAAACCAGGACACGATCAAGGACCGACCTCACAGGGTTTGTCTGCTTGTTCGTCCATGTGAACCGAGCCCTGGAGCAATGGAGTTCCCTGAGGGCCATGGTAGCAATCGAGTCATTGAATTGGTGAATCCTGGGCCAGTTTAGCCTTTGATTGTTCTTATCCGTCGGCCCATGAATCAGGTTGAAGTCACCCCCGACCACCGGGAACTGCGCCGCAGCGACCTCCCCTTCAGCTCCAACAAGAACTCCCCAGTTTGATTGTGGTCCATTGGGCCATAAACTAGAATAAACACCCATTTGGACTTCTTTATTTTATGGTAAACAATAGCACTGATGAAGAACATGCCCTTGTGCCATTCATCCACCTCAAAATATTCATCCTTGAAACCAAGCAGGAGCCCGCCAGAATGGCTAGAGGTCGGGAGCCAATTCTAGACAAACAGGTGCTTCCCCTCTAGGTTTCTAAGTTCAAATAGAGAGAAGTCTTGTTTAATGGTTTCTTGCAGCCTGACAAAGTCCACCGAGCCATCCCTCAGGTATTCCTTAAGTTGACCTACTCTCCCTGAATGGCCAAACCCTCTTATATTCCAGATGAACCCTTTCATTTGGAGCTCTTGCGTTTGGTAGTACCCTTGCGCACCGACAAGGAGGCACGTTTGGAGCCCTTCTTCCTGGGGCCCCGACTGCCAGCAGTGGCTCAGTCCCGACCGAGGCTCCCTTGCCCCAGGACGCCACCAGATCATGGGCAGATGGCTCCCCTTCCCCCGAGGCAGGAACCATCGTCGCCTTCTTCTTCCGGAAAGCCTGTTCTGCCAGGGCGCTTGGGCCAATTCCTTAGCCCGGATCAGCGACAGAGCCTCAACAGGTGAGCCCGAGGATGGCACAAACATAATCAAGCTATCACGAGCTACTTGAATAAATTGCGAGTCAGGAAGAGAGTCAAGAGCTGTGAATTTGTACTCACCAGGATCGTTGTTCTTGTCTGCCTTCCTCTACTGGTCCTTGGTCAGGACAGGGGTAGCCGCCTGCACCCCTTTGTTTCGGGCGCTCCTCCTTGTCATGTACGTCACCACCTTGCTCCTCCTTGCCCTAGCAACCTTGCTCATGGCATTGGCCTCCTTCCTCAAGTTGATGTCGTCCAGGCTGGTGTCATCAGCGCGGATAATCTGTGGGCCCAAGCTTTCTTCCACCACCGCGCCTAGGGGACCAAGCACGTGGCCTGGTGAATTCCCCCTCCCTTACCCCAGAGTTGTTCTTATGGATCTTAAAGGGGGATAGGAGGGAGGAATCTTCATCAGAATCCGATGAGTCCAGCACCATTGACATCTCTTGTGAGAGGCATTCCTTCTCTTCCACAACAACCCTAGACCCCATTGTTTTTTGCAGAATTTTGATTAAAGGCAGGATGTCCCCGTGGCCCCGTAGGTTAGACCCGTATTGGTTAATGGTGGCCTCCAAGAAATATCCCTGCTCCTTGGCCCCATTGGTCTTGCAAATAGTGGGGGCGCTAAACGATCCCACCTTCTTCTGTTGTGGGTTGTTGTCAGTTTCATTGTGGGAGGAGATTTCAGTCTCTTTGCTAGACCCTGACTTCTTGTGTTTCCAGTCCATATCCTCTAGGCTCCTCACATCTGAGTCTTCATTGTTGTCATCAGTTGGTGGCGGCGGTCAGGGTGGGCCCCTCGATCCACTCGCCCCAGAGCGTCCCCGGCCCTCAGTGTTAACACCAATGTTGTACCCATCCCCATTAACAAACAATTGGATCGATCCCTTGATGCGATCTGGGTGTCGGCATTGGAACTGCATGCGCACCGGCCCTTTGTAAAGCGAGAGCTCGTCAACAGCTAAGAGCATGCCCACCATGATCATGCCATCCATGAGCTTGTTGACGAACTTCATGTCATTCGGCACCCCATCGAGTTGCACCCACACCTTTTCTAGTACCACCGAGGGTTTGGGGTTGAGGAAAGCTTCGCGAATGATAGCATCAATCTCCTTGAGCGACAGGTAAGTCTTGCCACTACGAGAGTACATACTCAATGTGTCCCGGGAGGGGAAGTTGACCATGAACTCCTTTTCGGAGACGCGCGTGACCTCCTAGTCCCAAGAACCCTCGAGGATGTGTTGAAGCTCTGCCTCCAAATCCTTGTCCGATAGTGGTTCCCTCTGGAACGCGATGATAGCAGCATGATTCTCGGTTTGTATCGGCTGAGCCTCCATCTCCTCAACCTCAAGGCAGTAGAATCCATAGCTCGGGAATGCAAAGCCCATATGAAGCAGCTTGAGTTCCTTGCCACGCGTTGGATAGTTAGCAGAGGCATGGCCCTCCTGCTTGCAGATGACATAGAGGGGCTTGAATTTACACTCCGCCTGGAAGTGGCATGTACACCCGCACTTGAAGCACTTTGCCCCATTAGCCTTCGCCGCTGCAGAGCCTGCCCCTTCCCCGGAGAGGCGCTGCTTGGCCGGGAGCTTCCCAGACTCCAATGGCTCCTTGCCCTTCCTAGACTTGTGATGACCTCCCTCGCCTCTCTGGCGATGGTCATGGAATCCACCCTCGCCTCCCTAGCGCCGGTCCTGATGGTGTTGATTAGGCCGCAGATCTTGGTATTGCTTCAGCTTCCACTCCTTCTCGTTCCACCATGGGGGAGGCGTACCCCAGTCCTGCCTCCCAAAGTTCCTTGCCTGTTGCTTGTCTAGCTGATGGTGGCACCTCTCATGTTCCTGCCTTCGGCCCTCACCAGCATGTTTCTAGTCCTCATAGTTGCACTTTGCAGCTCTCCTGTCGCCGCCCCCGTGCTCCATTCTCACCACCTCGGCGAAAGAGCAGGAGAGGGGTGGGGGATCACAAACTCTAACCAGGAAACGGCCCTCCCCTTTTTTCTGCTGCCACCGCACCTCCAGAGCAGTGGCTGGGAAACCTAGGTCAGGATTTAGGGTTCCGACCGGTATCCACATCTAGGTACTTATCCCTCTTTTCTTCTCCTTTAGTTGGGCCGCTACCGGGCATGGAGTCTCATCCAGTGCCATCCCCGAAGAGACCACCAAGTCCAGTGGACCGGCCGACCCCGCCACTGGCCCGAGAGATGGGTCATGTTCATCCGGAACCGGCCCACCAGGGCAAGCCGGCCCATCCAACGAAATCCCCTCCTCCCCATCCCGAGGGCCTGGTACTGGAAATCCCAACGGCAGGTCCGCCGCCACCGCCGTCGTCCCAGCGGGTTGCCAGCAGGCCGCCGTCCGGTGACCGGCCACGCGCAGATCCTCCCTAGATGAAGCGCGCCCGCCCTTGGAAGCCGTCCGGCCGCAGCCCACCCTGCTCCCGCAAGGACCCTCCGCCATCCCGGATCTGAAACGCGAAACCCTACCGCCCGGTGCAAAAGCACCCTGTCTCCGGCGCCGGTGGTTAGGACCCCCCAGTCTCATGGCCCGCTCGACGAACTCGGCCAACATAGGTGACGAGGGGCCCTTCCGCGGCGAAGAGCCACAACCAGCAGGATCCTCACGGTCAGAATCACCATCCTCGGAGCCCTCCCCCAGGGAGGGCGCCGCCCAGAACTTTCCACCCAGCGAGCCAAGCTCCGGTGCATCCCCTGCCGCCCGCGGCGGGCGGGAGTCCCTTCTCCCCGCTGGCAGGGGGGAGTCCCCTCTCCCTGCCGGTGGGGCCACCAGCCCCAGCAACACCGAGGAACCACCCGAGTCGCCTTCCGAGTCTCTCATGTCCGCCTTTCCAGTTCTTCAAGATTAACAAGCTCTTCTTGGTTTTGTCAGACTCAGTTAGCTGCTTGTGGTGCTCTGTTGCCTATGGATTGGGCAAAGAGAGGATGCTAATCAACCATCGGCGTGTCGATTCCGTCAGATGCATGACGCGACGTGTGATCATACCTCAGGGCCCAATGATCAGCTAAAACATGTAGGAAATGGAAGGTAATCGTACCTCAGGGCAGGGTTGGTTGGAGTGCTAAGCCATTGGCATCATGCTTCCTTTCGCCTCACCATATGTAACTATCAAACAGTACTTAGTACACTCCGCACTGTAGAAGCACTCTCACACTAGTAAAAAAGTTTCACCTTTCTACTTGTGAAAATAAAAGCACGTCCTTTCTTCTTTGGTCGCTATGGCTAAATCCATCTGGGATCCGGTTCCAAGAGCCAATGGGATTTCCATTCTTTAAGGACTTCATTATGAGGTCTAGGGTTACAAAGAGGCACCCCTTGCTTCATAGTCAAAATTGTTTAGTCTAGTGTTCCAAAAAAATTCAGCAAAATTAGACTAGTTTGCATATTTTTTTGCTTTCACGGTCTTCTTATGCGGGTTGGCGCTTGCAACCCTACAGAGGTCCCAAGAAAGTGAAAAAAGGTCACCGAGTTTCCGGGCTGGGCATTTGCGTACTGTTTTTGTTTTAAGATAGCGATTCCGTTGTGAGGTTAAGCTCTTTCTAGTATTTGTGTGGAACTGAACTGTTTTTGTTTGAAACCATCCGCCTTTGTAGTGGCGCAGTCCAATTGCGTAAGGCCTTGTTTACTTCTCTTGTATTTTTAACTAGTAGAGTTTTGGAGATATGAGGGCATTTGATGTTCACCTAATACTCTCCAATCCCCGTAAATACTCTTTCCCAAAAATACTCTACCATGTAGGAAAGTTTTCAATCTAGAAAAAATTAAGAAGGATTTGTGGGGATATCCCGGAATTATCCCGGCCAAACCCGGAGTAGTAAACGGACTACGAGGATTTTGCGGGAATTGGAATAATCCCCTCTATTGCCCGCAAATACACTAGTCCGTTTTACGTGAAACGAGAAGGGAAAGCCCACGTGCAGGCGTCCAATAACGCGGCGAGCATGTGATGTGAGACGTAGCGATAACTCATTAAATGGGTGGGTCGGGGTGGGGGTGGAGTTTGCCGCTCTGTTGTAGAGGAGACACAGGGTTTCCCGTCAATTAAAGCACGCAGACAGAGGCAACTCGGCAAGTCATCTGTGACAAGTGCGTCAGAGTGGTGATCTTTGCCAGGCCAGCCCGTTTCACATTCGCCCTGATGCTGTCAGCGATTGATGCCCGTCTCGCTATCTGCCCTCGGGCGTAGCTCTCGATTCCTGTAGTGGGGCCAGTTTTCTCACTTGTTCAAATTGCTTGCTTGCTTCCTCCTAGTTCTCCTGCGCGCGCCACTGAATGATGTGTTTCGTGTAGCATACTAGCATGTCTCCTAGGTCCACACCACACACACCAGATCGCAAGCTGCCACATGCATGCAACAAAATACGCAAGGGGACAAGCCAATGGGCGGGCGAGTTACCTTGCCATGCCCACAGTCACCACACTGCCTGCCCACCTACCCTCGGTCGGAGTTACGCGACCCGATGCAGTTAAGTAAAATCAACAATGGGTTCATAGCAGGTGCGCTCGGTTCTGGGTCACTTCATGAAACAAAAAAAAAATACATCATTCCCACAAAACTAGAGCCCTGGACTTGGCAAGACTTCTTGGAAAGGGTTTTCCACCTTTTGTCGTGCCGTTCACCGGGGTCGATTGGCACTTGCACATGGCCACATGTTGTGTCAACCCTCAGATGATCTCTTCAATCGTGTGTTAAAAAACATCAACCGCGGCACAGTCCAGAGTATTGGCCAGAAAAAAGCAATCTCCTGCACCCAAATAAAACACGAATTATTGTACAGAAAAAATCGTGACCATGATCTGCATACGCAGTAATGGGAAGTCAGAAACAGTTACTAGTTGTTCAGTTGCATTTGAAGCAACGTAGTAGGACCATCTACGACTACCCAATTTCACATTCATTTTTTTGCGGGGAAATTTAACATTTAGTTGCTTGTACCAGACGTACGTTATTGTAGCATGTGCGATTTCTATTACTATCAGAAACCTTGGTAGACACGTTCCATGGGGTGGAGCGGTGTTGGCCATGGCTTGGGTGGTAATTTGGTGTCGCTAGTGCGGCAAGGTTGCCGGCTCGGCCGATGCCGCTCGTCAGAGGCGGTCGGAGTCGGGATGGCGACCATGGATGTTGGCACGACGGTCGTGGTCTGCGAGTGGTTTGCCTTGTGTAGCTTGGGCTGCGGGCGACTGGGTCGTGTGGCATCACGGCTCTAGAGCGAGCGGTGGCACGTCGAGACGACGGTCCCGGATGGTAGTGTTGGCGGTCTGCTAGGCGTGGCAGAACAGTTGAATGTCGGGGTGGCGGCACCGGTGCTTTGCGGTGTTGAGGACATCAACCTGGTGTCGTGTGGGCGACAAGGTTGATCTGGCGCAGTTTCTTGAAGGGTCTGGTTCTTCAGCTACGTTCGAGTGTCCAGTGTCTGCTCCTCCCATAGTACTTAGTACACTCCGTACTGTAGAAGTACTCTAATACTAGTAAAAAAGTTTCACCTTTCTACTTGTGAAAATAAGAGCACGTCCTTTCTTGTTTGGTCGCTATGGCTAAATCCATCTGGGATCCGGTCCAAGAGCCAATGGGATTTCCATTCTTTAAGGACTTCATTCTGAGGTCTAGGGTTACAAAGAGGCACCCCTTTCTTCGTAGTCAAAATTGTTTAGTCAAGTTCCAAAAAAATTCAGCAAAATTAGACTAGTTTGCATAAAAAATTTCTTTTACGGTCTTCTTATGCGGGTTGGCGCTTGCAACCCTACAGAGGTCCCAAGAAAGTGCAAAATGGTCACCGAGTTTCCAGGCTGGGCATTTGCGTACTGTTTTTGTTTTAAGATAGCGATTCCGTTGTGAGGTTAAGCTCTTTCTATTTGTGTGGAACTGAACTGTTTTTGTTTGAAACCATCCGCCTTTGTAGTGGCGCAGTCCAATTGCGTAAACAGGAAGGTGAGTGAATTATTAAAGCACGCATATAGAATTATTATCATACAGTAGTTTTTTTATTCTTAACCCCTCTGTTGGCCCTCCTGTCCTGGAAGGGAAAGCGAGAATGGAAAGCCCATGTGCCGGTCTCGCTCGCCGTCTGTGTCTGGTAGCAACATGACTCGTCCTCCGCTGCCACAACAGTGGCCCCGCCGGGGTATCACCGTACCGCTCGGTCGCTCTCGGTGGGCGCACGAGAATGACCGACGGCGTTTACGAGGGGGATCACATCACCTGCTGCTGCTTCTGCTTGGCGAACCAAATATCGTGTGTGCCTGAATCTCCAACTCCTCCAGGACCTGCTGACGTGCCAATACGCCTAGCTCGTCGTCGTCGCCCTTGTGCCGGAACAGTACGCTCTTCTATAGAAAAACTCGTGCGTACGGAGTATTAAACTTTCGGGCCAGTTTTCTCACTCAATCAAATTGCTTGCTTGCTTCCTCCTAGCTCTCCTGCGCGCGCCATTGAATGTTGTGTTTCCTGTAGCATACTAGCATGCCTCCTAGGTCCACACCACACACACCAGATCCGCAAATTGCCGCATGGGACAAAATACGCAACGGGACAAGCCAATGGGCGGGCGAGTTACCTTGCCATGCCCACAGTCACCACACTGCCTGCCTACCCTCGATTGGAGTTACGCGACCCGATGCAGTTAAGTAAAATCAACAATGGGTTCATAGCAGGTGCGCTCGGTTCTTGCTGGGTCACTTCATGAAACGGAAAAAAAACATCATTCCCACAAAACTAGAGCCCTAGACTTGGCAAGACTTCTTGGAAAGGGTTTTCCACCTTTTGTCGTGCCGTTCACCAGGGTCGATTGGCACTTGCACATGGCCACATGTTGTGTCAACCCTCAGATGATCTCTTCAATCGTGTGTTGAAAAATATCAACCGCGACACAGTCCAGAGTATTGGCCAGAAAAATGCAATCTCCTGCACCCAAATAAAACACGAATTATTGTACAGAAAAAATCGTGACCATGATCTGCATACGCAGTAATGGGAAGTCAGAAACAGTTACTGGTTGTTCAGTTGCATTTGAAGCAACGTAGTAGGACCATCTACGACTACCCAATTTCACATTCATTTTTTTGCGGGGAAATTTAACATCAGTTGCTTGTACCAGACGTACGTTATTGTAGCATGTGCGATTTCTATTACTATCAGAAACCTTGGTAGACACGTTCCATGGGGTGGAGCGGTGTTGGCCATGGCTTGGGTGGTAATTTGGTGTCGCTAGTGCGGCAAGGTTGCCGGCTCGGCCGATGCCTCTCGTCAGAGGCGGTCGGCTTTTAAGTCGGGATGGCGACCATGGATGTTGGCACGACGGTCGTGGTCTGCGAGTGGTTTGCCTTGTGTAGCTTGGGCTGCGGGCGACTGGGTCGTGTGGCATCACGGCTCTAGAGCGAGTGGTGGCACGTCGGGACGACGGTCCCGGATGGTAGTGTTGGCGGTCTGCTGGGCGTGGCAGAACAGTTGAATGTCGGGGCGGCGGCCCCGGTGCTTTGCGGTGTTGAGGACATCGACCTAGTGTCGTGTGGGCGACAAGGTTGATCTGGCACAGTTTCTTGGAGGGTCTGGTTCTTCAGCTATGTTCGAGTGTCCAGTGTCTGCTCCTCCCATAGTACTTAGTACACTCCGCACTGTAGAAGTAGTCTAATACTAGTAAAAAAGTTTCACCTTTCTACTTGTGAAAATAAAAGCACGTCCTTTCTTGTTTGGTCGCTATGGCTAAATCCATCTGGGATCCGGTCCAAGAGCCAATGGGATTTCTATTCTTTAAGGACATCATTCTGAGGTCTAGGGTTACAAAGAGGCACCCCTTGCTTCGTAGTCAAAATTGTTTAGTCAAGTTCCCAAAAAAATCAGCAAAATTAGACTAGTTTGAATAAAATTTTGCTTTTATGGTCTTCTTATGCGTGTTGGCGCTTGCAACTCTACAGAGGTCCCAAGAAAGTGCAAAATGGTCACCGAGTTTCCAGGTTGGGCATTTGCGTACTTTTTTTGTTTTAAGATAGCGATTCCGTTGTGAGGTTAAGCTCTTTCTATTTGTGTGGAACTGAACTGTTTTTGTTTGAAACCATCCGCCTTTGTAGTGGCGCAGTCCAATTGCGTAAATAGGAAGGTGAGTGAATTATTAAAGCACGCATATAGAATTATTATCATACAGTAGTTTTTCTTATTCTAAACCCCTCTATTGGCCCTCCTCTCCTGGAAGGGAAAGCGAGAAGGGAAAGCCCACATGCCGGTCTCGCTCGCCGTCTGTGTCTGGTAGCAACATGACTCGGCCTCCGCTGCCACAACAGTGGCCCCGCCGGGGTATCACCGTACCGCTCGGTCGCTCTCGGTGGGCGCACGAGAATGACCGACGGGGTTTACGAGGGGGATCACATCACCTGCTGCTGCTTCTGCTTGGCGAACCAAATATCGTGTGCGCCTGAATCTCCAACTCCTCCAGGACCTGCTGACGTGCCAATACGCCTAGCTCGTCATCGTCGCCCTTGTGCCGGAACAGTACGCTCTTCTATAGCAAAACTCGTGCGTACGGAGTATTAAACTTTCGGGCCAGTTTTCTCACTCGTTCAAATTGCTGCTTGCTTCCTCCTAGCTCTCCTACGCGCGCCATTGAATGCTGTGTTTCCTGTAGCATACTAGCATGCCTCCTAGGTCCACACCACACACACCAGATCCGCAAATTGCCGCATGGGACAAAATACGCAACGGGACAAGCCAATGGGCGGGCGAGTTACCTTGCCATGCCCACAGTCACCACACTGCCTGCCTACCCTCGATTGGAGTTACGCGACCCGATGCAGTTAAGTAAAATCAACAATGGGTTCATAGCAGGTGCGCTCGGTTCTTGCTGGGTCACTTCATGAAACGAAAAAAAAAACATCATTCCCACAAAACTAGAGCCCTGGACTTGGCAAGACTTCTTGGAAAGGGTTTTCCACCTTTTGTCGTGCCGTTCACCGGGGTCGATTGGCACTTGCACATGGCCACATGTTGTGTCAATCCTCAGATGATCTCTTCAATCATGTGTTGAAAAATATCAACCGCGACACAGTCCAGAGTATTGGCCAGAAAAAAGCAATCTCCTGCACCCAAATAAAACATGAATTATTGTACAGAAAAAATCGTGACCATGATCTGCATACGCAGTAATGGGAAGTCAGAAACAGTTACTAGTTGTTCAGTTGCATTTGAAGCAACGTAGTAGGACCATCTACGACTACCCAATTTCACATTCATTTTTTTTGCGGGGAAATTTAACATTTAGTTGCTTGTACCAGACGTACGTTACTGTAGCATGTGCGATTTCTATTACTATCAGAAACCTTGGTAGACACGTTCCATGGGGTGGAGCGGTGTTGGCCATGGCTTGGGTGGTAATTTGGTGTCGCTAGTGCGGCAAGGTTGCCGGCTCGGCCGATGCCGCTCGTCAGAGGCGGTCGGAGTCGGGATGGCGACCATGGATGTTGGCACGACGGTCGTGGTCTGCGAGTGGTTTGCCTTGTGTAGCTTGGGCTGCGGGTGACTGGGTCGTGTGGCATCACGACTCTAGAGCGAGCGGTGGCACGTCGGGACGATGGTCCCGGATGGTAGTGTTGGCGGTCTGCTGGGCGTGGCAGAACAGTTGAATGTCGGGGCGGCGGCCCCGGTGCTTTGCGGTGTTGAGGACATCGACCTAGTGTCGTGTGGGCGACAAGGTTGATCTGGCACAGTTTCTTGGAGGGTCTGGTTCTTCAGCTACGTTCGAGTTTCCAGTGTTTGCTCCTCCCATAGTACTTAGTACACTCCGCACTGTAGAAGTACTCTAATACTAGTAAAAAAGCTTCACCTTTCTACTTGTGAAAATAAAAGCATGTCCTTTCTTGTTTGGTCGCTATGGCTAAATCCATCTGGGATCCGGTCCAAGAACCAATGGGATTTCCATTCTTTAAGGACTTCATTCTGAGGTCTAGGGTTACAAAGAGGCACCCCTTGCTTCGTAGTCAAAATTGTTTAGTCAAGTTCCAAAAAAGTTTAGCAAAATTAGACTAGTTTGAATAAAATTTTGCTTTTACGGTCTTCTTATGCGGGTTGGTGCTTGCAACCCTACAGAGGTCCCAAGAAAGTGCAAAATGGTCACCGAGTTTCCAGGTGGGCATTTGCGTACTGTTTTTGTTTTAAGATAGCGATTCCGTTGTGAGGTTAAGCTCTTTCTATTTGTGTGGAACTGAACTGTTTTTGTTTGAAACCATCCGCCTTTGTAGTGGCGCAGTCCAATTGCGTAAACAGGAAGGTGAGTGAATTATTAAAGCACGCATACAAAATTATTATCATACAGCAGTTTTTTTATTCTTAACCCCTCTGTTGGCCCTCCTATCCTGGAAGGGAAAGCGAGAAGGGAAAGCCCACGTGCCCGTCTCGCTCGCCGTCTGTGTCTGGTAGCAACATGACTCGGCTTCCGCTGCCACAACAGTGGCCCCGTCGGGGTATCACCGTACCGCTCGGTCGCTCTCGGTGGGCGCACGAGAATGACCGACGGGGTTTACGAGGGGGATCACATCACCTGCTGCTGCTTCTGCTTGGCGAACCAAATATCGTGTGTGCCTGAATCTCCAACTCCTCCAGGACCTGCTGACGTGCCAATACGCCCAGCTCGTCGTCGTCACCCTTGTGCCGGAACAGTACGCTCTTCTACAGCAAAACTCGTGCGTACGGAGTATTATACTTTCGGGCCAGTTTCTCACTCGTTCAAATTGCTTGCTTGCTTCCTCCTAGCTCTCCTGCGCGCGCCATTGAATGTTGTGTTTCCTGTAGCATACTAGCATGCCTCCTAGGTCCACACCACACACACCAGATCCGCAAATTGCCGCATGGGACAAAATACGCAACGGGACAAGCCAATGGGCGGAGTTAAGTTACCATGCCCACAGTCACCACACTGCCTGCCTACCCTCGATTGGAGTTACGCGACCCGATGCAGTTAAGTAAAATCAACAATGGGTTCATAGCAGGTGCGCTCGGTTCTTGCTGGGTCACTTCATGAAACGAAAAAAAAACATCATTCCCACAAAACTAGAGCCCTAGACTTGGCAAGACTTCTTGGAAAGGGTTTTCCACCTTTTGTCCTGCCGTTCACCGGGGTTGATTGGCACTTGCACATGGCCACATGTTGTGTTGATCTCTTCAATCGTGTGGCGAAAAACATCACACAGTCCAGAGTGTTGGCCAGAAAAAAGGCAATCTCCTGCACCCAAGTAAAGCAGGAATTATTGTAACAGAAAAATCGTGGCCATGATCTGCATACGCAGTAATGGAAAGTCAGAAACAGTAACTAGTTGTTCAGTTGCATTTGAAGCAACGTAGCAGGACCATCTACGAGTACCCAATTTCACATTCATTTTTTTCGGGGAAATTTAACATTCAGTTGCTTGTACCAGACGTCCGTTATTGTGCGATTTCTATTACTATCAGGAACCATGGTAGACACGTTCCATGGGGTGGAGCGGTGTTGGCCATGGCTTGGGTGGTAATTTGGTGTCGCTAGTGCAGCAAGGTTGCCGGCTTGGCCGATGCCTCTCGTCAGAGGTGGTCGTCTTTTAAGTCAGGATGGCGACCCTGGATGTTGGCACGACGGCTGTGGTCTGCGAGTGGTTTGCCTTGTGTAGCTTGGGCTGCGGGTGACTGGGTCGTGCAGCGTCATGGCTCTAGAGCGAGCGGTGGCATGTTGTCATGGTGGTGGCACGGGTGCCATGAATAGGCTAAAGATGGGACCAATGAGTGCTAGGAGAATTCAGGGAGGGAAAACGTGATGATTCCACGTACAGATGTACTTGTATTTTCTCTATCAATGGTGGATACAAGTGCTCCTCGAGCTGTTCGTAAGAAGGAGACTAAGTCTCTTACTCCCCACACTCTAGCTCTACAGTTCTAACTTAGACAGAGAAAATGAGCGATCTCTCTCTATGGAGGCCCCGGTGCTCCTTATATAGAGAAGTCCAGGTTATAAAGTTAGGGCACACGTGGCAGCATATTCTTCGAATATGCCCCTTGGTTAAAGCTAGATGCTTTTTTATTCCCTTTAATGGCTCGTCAGGGTTTTGGACGTAACCCACAACGTAATCCTTGCCTTTAAGCGTCACCAGACACGGGCTACGTCAGCCGACATTGCCCGCGTCATCTTGGTCGCCCCTGACCCGCTGGTCCTCCTCTCTGATTTGCTTTGCTCACGCTACAGCTAACAAAACCACCTTTTGACCAGCGGGAGATTTCTTCCTTCTCTTGGAAGCCATATGATAGTCCGGCTTGCACGTGGTTAACCCGGCTATGTGGGTACCTGCATAATAGACAGACAAACATGGTCGACATATATTTTATGCCGGCTAGGCTAAGCTAGGGAGATGCTCCATGGGCCGGGTCACTCCGTGGTTCGGCCTGTCTTGAGGTGACCCGGTCAGCACCTTCTTTGACCGTGCCATACCTCGGCTACCTCGGCCTTTATACCCCGGTGTTACCCTACCCAGGGTATCCCCCCAACATGTTGGGTCCGAAGCATAGAAAACAAAAAAATTCCTACGGTGTGAACTACACGCCAAAATCTATCTACTAGGTACAAAGCAACGGGTGGACATACATCCAACGAGAACTTACCCTCGAAGACAACGAGTTTTGTTAACGAGTAGGAACTCGTGGTTGATGTAGTCGTACACTTGCCGATCTCAAGACCGTGAGGAAGTCCGAGCGCCACAACTCAGCAGCGCATCCGTACTCGCACACACGTTCAAGCCACCGGACAACCTCCACTTCCTCGCTCCAGCGATCCAGCGGAAGCAGCAACTCCTTCTAGACGAAATGCCACCGGGAACATGTATCTCGCTAATCCGAGACCATGGGGGGGAAATTCTAGAGGGGGAGAGAGATCCTTCACAAGGAGGTGTGAGGATGAAGTAGGGTATGGGTGGCCTTTTATAGGAGGAGGGGGTGCCCTCTCTCTCCATGGCCGGTGCATGGGGGGGTGACCCCTCACCTCCCCATTCATGTGGTGGTAACCCCTCCACATTAAAATGCCTCTTCACATTCCCTTTTAAAGTCTCCACTTTAAATGCATTAAATTTCTCCAAATTTAATGCTCTATCATTTAATAAAACTCTTTTATTAAATTTATTCATAATTTTGTTAATTATTTTAATTAACAAATATTCACATATAACCCCTTGTAATATTTCAATATCACATGCAGAACCACTTTCTGCAATTTCACCCGAAACAATTTCCGGTTTCTATTGAAACAATTCCTCCGCTGTGCAATTCTTTCGTCTGAAACATATGTGCTCCAAAATGGTGTCCGGTAACTCTTAAGTGTGCCACCCTACAGTTCGCGAATAATGCAGACATGATCGAGACCCTTCTCCGATCAATAATCAGCAGTGGGACCTGGAGATCCGTACTGACTCCTACACATTCAACAATGACTTCTGTGATCATGAGAACCTTTAACGCTCGTAACTAAATCCCTTTGTCTCTCGATATATTACATGTCCAAGATTCGATCATCGGTATCTCCATACCTAGTTTGATCTCGTTACCGACATGCACACTTTTCTTGTTCCCGTGATAAAACATTCTAGTGATCACATCACTTGCTTGCAAGCTATATTAATGTGATATCACCGAGAGGGCCCAGAGTATATATATCCGTCATCGGGATTGACAAATTCCACTCTTTATCCATGAGCCTCAACATAACACCTTCGTAGTACTGAACCCATCTTTATAGTCACCCTGTTACGGTGTGACGTTTGATGTTATCAAGATACTCTTCCGGTGTTAGCAATTAACATGATCTCATGGTCTAAGGATAAAGATTACTTTATATGATGTTATAGCAATATGAAGAGAGGCATAACTAGGAACCCTTTTTGTTTATTAAACACATATGTATTGATGTTTCCTGATCAATACAATTCTAGCATGTAAAATAAACATCTATCATATATAAGGAATATATAATAACAACTTTATTATTGCCTCTCAGGGCATATTTCCTTCAGTCTCCCACTTGCACTAGAGACAATAATCTAGTTCTCATAGTGATAAATCTAACACCCATGGAGTTTTGGTGTTGATCATGTTTTGCCCTAGGGAGAACTTTAGTCAACGGATCTGCTACATTTAGGTCCGTGTGTACTTTACAAATTTTTATATCTCCATCCTTGACATGCTCGTGGATGGAGTGAAACCGGTGCTTAATATGCTTGGAATTCTTGTGAGACCTCGGTTCCTTTGTGTTGGCTATGGCTCCATTGTGGTCACAATTGATAACCATTGGGTCCAACGCACTGGGAACCACACCTAGTTCCGTAATGAACTCTTTCATCCAAACCGCCTCCTGCGCCGCATCTAAAGCAGCAACATATTCCGCCTCCGTCGTTGATCCAGCCACCACAGGTTGTTTGGAACTCCTCCAACTAACTGCTGCTCCGTTCAAGAGAAATACGTATCCGGATTGAGACTAAGAGTCATCCGGATCGGTGTCAAAACTAGCATCGACATAACACTTAGCGACTAGCTCTTCTTCACCTCCATATATAAGAAACATATCCTTAGTTCTTCTCAAGTACTTGAGGATGTTCTTTACCGCTATCCAAAGGTTCAACCCGATCGACCGGTACCTACTAGTCAAACTAATAGCATGTGCCACATCCGTCCTGTACATAGCATGGCATACATAATAGAGCCTATGGCGAGGCATAGGGATCTTATCCATCATCTCTCTTTCTTCCGGCCAGAGGACTTTGAGTCTTACTCAATGTCTTGCCTTGCAACATAGGTAAGAACCCCTTCTTACTTTCGTCCATATTAAACTTATTTAATATCTTATCAAGGTATGTACTCTGCGATAGGCCAATTAGGCGCCTTGATCTATCTCTATAGATTTTAATGCCTAATATATATGACGCTTCACCAAGGTCTTTCATCGAAAATTTGCTGTTTAGATAACTTTTAACATTGTTTAAAAGATCTATATCATTTCCAATCAATAATATGTCATCCACATATAATATCAGAAATGCCACATTGCTCCCACTCACTTTCTTGTAAATACAAGCCTCTCCATAAGTTTGGACAAATCCAAACTCTTTGATCACCTCATCAAAGCGGAGATTCCAACTCCGGGATGCTTGCTTCAGTCCATAGATGGATCGCTGAAGTTTGCATACCTTATTAGCATCCTTAGGATCGACAAAACCCTTATGTTGTATCATATACAACTCTTCTTCAATATTACCATTGAGGAACACAGTTTTGACATCCATCTGCCATATTTCATAATCGAAATATGCAGCAATTGCTAACATAATCCTAACCGACTTAAGCATCGCTACGGGAGAGAATGTCTCATCGTAGTCAACTCCTTGAATTTGTCAAAACCCCTTTGCGACAAGTCGAGCCTTATAGATGGTCACATTACCATCAGCATCAGTTTTTCTTTTGAAAATCCATTTATTCTCAACGGCCTTTCGATCGTGAGGTAAGTCCACCAAGTTCCAAACTTGGTTCTCGTACATGGATTCCATCTCAGATTTCATGGTTTCCACCCATTTGTTGGAATCCGGGCTCATCATCGCTTCTTCATACGTCATAGGGTCATCCATTTCATCAACCATGAAATTCACAACAGGATTGTCGTACAGTTCAGGAGCTGCACGTGTCCTGCTTGACCTGCGAGGTTCGGTAGTGTCCTCTTTCGGAGTTTCATGATCATTATCATTAGCTCTCTCTTCATCAGGTGAAGTCAACTCCGAATCAACTTCCGGTGCTGCGCCACTCGCCATTCCATGAAGAGAAGGTTCAATAACCTCTTCGAGTTCTACCTTCCGACTACTCACACCTTTCGCGAGAAACTCCTTCTCAAGAAAGGATCCATTCTCGGCAACAAAAACCTTGCCCTCGGATCTGTGATAGAAGGTATACCCAATTGTTTCCTTAGGGTATCCTATGAAGACGCATTTTTCCGCTTTGGGTTCGAGTTTATCTGGTTGAAGTTTCTTCACATAGACATCGTCTCCCCAAACTTTAAGAAATGACAGCTTAGGTTTGTTTCCAAACCATAATTCATACGGTGTCATTTCAACGTATTTAGATGGTGCCCGATTTAAAGTGAATGCAGCTGTTTCCAGTGCATAACCCCAAAATGACAGTGGCAAGTCAGTCAGAGACATCATAGATCGAACCATATCCAATAAGGTACGATTACGATGTTCCGACACACCATTACGTTGTGGTGTTCTGGCAGGCGTGAGTTGTGAAACTATTCCACACTCTTTCATGTGTGTGCTAAACTCGTAACTTAGATACTCTCCTACACGGGTCAGACCGTAGAAATTTGATCTTTCTATTACGATGATTTTCCACTTCATTTTGAAATTCCTTGAACTTTTCAAAAGTTTCAGACTTGTGTTTCATCAAATAGATATACATGTATCTACTCAAATCATCCGTGAAAGTAACAAAATAACGATATCCACCTCGCGCCGACACACTCATTGGTCCACACACATCAGTATGTATGATTTCCAATAGATCCGTCGCCCGTTCCATTGAACCGGAAAACGGCGTTCTAGTCATCTTGCCCATAAGGCATGGCTCATATGTATCAAATGATTCAAAATCAAGTGATTCCTAAAGTCCATCAGAATGGAGTTTCTTCATGCGTTTAACGCCAATATGACCTAGACGGCAGTGCCACATATATGTAGACATATCATCATCAAGTTTAATCTTTTTAGCATTAACATTATGAATGTGTGTAATAACACTATCGAGATCTATCAGAAATAAACCATTCAACATAGGTGCATGACCATAAAAGATATCATTCTTATAAATCGAACAACCATTGTTTTCAGATTTAAAGAAATGACCACTTGCATCAAACACGATCCAGATACAATGTTCATGCTCAGTGCAGGCACTAAATAACAATTATTTAGGTTTATAACTAATCCTGATGGCAAATGGAGAGGTCGCGTCCCGACGGTGATCACATCAACTTTTGATCCATTGCCGACCCGCATCCTGACCTCATCCCTTGCTAGTTGTCGCATTAGTAGCCCTGAACCGAGTTACATATATTAGCAACCGATCCGTATCAAATACCCGGTGCTACTACGAGTACTAGTCAAGTACACATCAATAACATGTATATCATATATACCTTTGTTTGCCTTGCGGACTTCTTGTCCGCCAAATACTTAGGCGATTATGCTTCAATGGCTAGTCCCCTTACAATAGTAGCACTCGGTGTCAGACTTAGGGCCAGCTCGGGGTTTCTTTTCAGGCGTGACAACAGACTTGCCACCCTTCTTTCCCTTGTGCTTGCCTTTCTTGTCTTTCTTGAAACCGGTGGTCCTATTGATCATCAACACTTGATGTTCTTTCCTAATCTCCGCTTCTGCAATATTAAGCATTGACAGAAGCTCGGGAAGAGACTTCTTCATGCCCTGCATATTATAGTTCATCACGAAGCTCTTGTAGCTAGGTGGCGGAGATTGGAGAATACGATGTATGCCTAAGTCAATGGGAATCGTTATTCCCAAGGACACAAGCTTATCGGCGTACCCAGACATTTTGAGTACGTGCTCACTAACGGAGCTGTTTTCCTCCATCATGCAGCTAAAGAACTTTTCTGTAGCATTATAACTCTCTACGGCAGCATGGGTATCGAAAATCATTTTAAATTCTCCCATGGTATCAAAGGCATTGCCATTTTCGAAACGCTTTCAAAGTTCTGGCTCTAGCTCATACAGTATGCCGCAATGAACTAAGTTGTGGTCGTCCTGACGAGTCACATAGACATTCTTTTCCTCGTCAGGGGCATCAGGAGCTGGTGGGGGGCCTAGCGGCGCAGCTAGCACATATTGGTTTTGTGCAGCAGTGAGGAGAATCCTCAAATTCATAGCCCAGTTGGTGAAGTTGCTACCATTCGCAGCAAGTTTCTCTTTCTCCATGAACACATTGAAATTAAAAGCAGGTGGTGCCATCTACAACAGAATTGGTAAAGTTTATTTAGACTAAGTTTATGATAGATTGAGTTCAACTAATCCAAATTACTAATGAACTCCCACTCAAAAACGACATCCCTCGTGTCCTTTTGGTGATTACATGAACTAAATCCACTACACCAAGTCCGATCATCACGTGAGTTGATGTAGCTTCAAAGGTGAGCATCTATATGGGCATCATATCAACTATATGACTCATGCTTAACCTTTTGGTCCGTGTTCCGAGGCCATGTATGTACATGCTAGGCTCGCCAAGTAAGAACCTTAGTATTCGCGTGTGTAAAACTGTCTTACACCCGTTCCTATGAAAGCGTAGATTTGAGTACACCCGATCATCACGTGATGTCTCGAAACACGATCCACAGAACGGTACATACTTAAGGAAGAACACATTTTTATCTTGATATCTAAATGAGGGATTATCTTATAATGCTACCAAAAGCGCCAAATTAGCAGTATAAGATGCTAACATCTAATGTGTAAAGTGAGATGATATGGTCCATATATTTGATCTCTATCACTTGCATCGTGGTATGATCTCTATCATTCCTTTGTGTGTAAGTCCAAGGTCTATGGAACTTACACGTTGAGTGTGTTGTAAGAGTATCTATCATACATCTACTTACAACAATACCATATCAATACACTAGCCCAGCAACGATCTAAACTAGACGCCTCTAATTTATCAATTGCAAGTTTTACGTGGCTTAGGGATTTCGGAGATAGAACTGTTCTCACCTACGAACATGAACCACAACGAGGGTAACTAAGTTATTAGCAACTCGTTGCAAATCAGATATTGACTATAGTAGGAGAGACAGACACCCGCCAACCACTTATGCAAAACAAGTTGCATGTCAGTCGTGGAACCGGTCTCATGTACGATGATATGTAAGGTTGGTCCGGGTCGCTTCATCCCACTATGCCACCAATACCAAAATACATAGAAGATGCAATAACATGATCATCATTGCCCATATATAAACATATGTTTACTACCCGTGCAAAGCACCTACGCATAGATCAAGCTCTGATACCACAGTTGGGTCCGCAGTATAGAAAACAAAAAATTTCCTACGGTGTGAACTACACGCCAAGATCTATCTACTAGGTACAAAGCAACGGGTGGACATACATCCAACGAGAACTTACCCTCGAAGACAACGAGTTTTGTTAATGAGTAGGAACTCGTGGTTGATGTAGTCGTACACTTGCCGATCTCAAGATCGTGAGGAAATCCGAGCGCCGCAACTCACGCATCAGACACTTTTGCGTTCAAGCCACCGGACAACCTCCACCTCCTCGCTCTAGCGATCCAGCGGAAGCAGCAACTCCTTCCAGACGAAATGCCACCGGGAACATGTATCTCGCTAATCCGAGACCATGGGGAAAAATTCTAGAGGGGGAGAGAGATCCTTCACAAGGAGGTGTGAGGATGAAGGAGGGAATGGGTGGCCTTTTATAGGAGGAGGGGGGTGCCCCCTCTCTCCATGGCCGGCGCATGGGGGGTGACCCCTCACCTCCCCATTCATGTGGTGGTAACCCCTCCACTTTAAAATGCCTCTTTACCTTCCCTTTTAAAGTCTCCACTTTAAATGCATTAAATTTCTCCAAATTTAATGCTCTCTCATTTAATAAAACTCTTTTATTAAATTTATTCAGAATTTTGTTAATTACTTTAATTAACAAACATTCACATATAACCCCTTGCAATATTTCAATATCACATGCAGAACCACTTTCTGCAATTTCACCCGAAACAATTTCCGGTTTCTATTGAAACAATTCCTGCGCTTTGCAATTCTTTCGTCTGAAACATATGTGCTCCAAAATGGTGTCCGGTAACTCTTAAGTGTGCCACCCTAAGGTTCGCGAATAATGCAGACATGATCGAGACCCTTCTCCTATCAATAATCAGCAGCGGGGCCTAGAGATCCGTACTGACTCCTACACATTCAACGATGACTTCTGTGATCGTGAGAACATTTAACGCTCGTAACTAAATCCCTTTGTCTCTCGATATATTATATGTCCGAGATTCGATCATCGGTATCTCTATACCTAGTTTGATCTCGTTACCGACATGCACTCTTTTCTCGTTCCCGTGATATAACATTCTAGTGATCACATCACTTGCTTGCAAGCTATCTTAATGTGATATCACCGAGAGGGCCTAGAGTATATCTATCCGTCGTCGGGATTGACAAATTCCACTTTTGATCCATGAGCCTCAACATAACACCTTCGTAGTACTGAACCCATCTTTATAGTCACCCTGTTATGGTGTGACGTTTGATGTTATCAAGATACTCTTCCGGTGTTAGCAATTAACATGATCTCATGGTCTAAGGATAAAGATTACTTCGTATGATGTTATAGCAATATAAACATAATGACTTGATCGTAATGCTATACTTCGGATGAATGTTCATCACATCATTCCACCAATGGTGTGACCTTGTTATTAACAACATCCAATGTCCATAATCAGGAAACCTTGATCATCTTGTTAATCAACAAGCTAGTCTATATTCTCCCAAAAAAAACAAGCTAGTCTATAAGAGAGGCATAACTAGGAACCCTTTTGTTTATTAAACACACATGTATTAATGTTTCCTGATCAATAGAATTCTAGCATGTAAAATAAACATCTATCATATATAAGAAATATATAATAACAACTTTATTATTGCCTCTCAGGGCATATTTCCTTCACAACACACGTCGGGACGACGGTCCCCGATGGCGGTGTTGGCGGTCTGCTGGGCGTGGCAGAACAGTTAGATGTCGGGGCGGCGGCCCCGGTGCTTTGCGGTGTTGAGGACAGCGACCTGGTGTCGTGTGGGCGACAAGGTTGATCTGGCGCAGTTTCTTGGAGGGTATGCTTCTTCAGCTACGTTCGAGTGCCCAGTGTCTGCTCCTCCCATAGTGCCCACTGCGTCTACTCTTCGGCATGGGTGAGAGGTCGTTTGGTCTCGACGATTGTGTCGTCCGTTGTATCGTTGGTTGTGGTTCTTGAGTGGGCGTGGCTCAGTGGTGTTGCCGTTTGTTGTATGGGACAAAGCTTTTGTCTCTATTTAAAAAAAAAGCATCACCTAGTACATATTCTTCTTCTTTCCTTTGATCTTTCTTGAGAATCTACATAATGTCTTGTGTCACTGGACATCCACATTAGCCATACCATCAAAGCATATGGCATAACATCGTAGTACATCGTACTGTAGCAGCAAAACATGTCCAGGAACGCATCCCAAGAAACACCAGCCGTACGGGCGAGGTTGATGTCGCTTGTCAAGACGGTAGGTATTGTGAGTGTGGAGCTCTAGGAGAATCCAATGAGATCCGGTTCGTTTTCCTTTCGATCGGTCAAGAGCTCGACTCTGAATTACTACTACTTCCTCGGTTCCAAAAAAAAAAATTAAAGTTTGTCTAAATTTGGCTGTATCTGGACACACTTCCTCCGTACCAAAATAAGTGATTTGAGTTTATCGAAATTCACATGTACTCTAAATACTAAAATATGTCTAGATATATATGAATCTAGATAAATTCACGTCACTTATTTTAAGACGGATGTAGTATATAGATAAATCCAAATTCAAACAAACTTGTTGAGAATAGTATAGTAGATACAGTTCAAGGCTTCGAGAGTAGCCAGAAGAAAGAAAAAGTCCCCAACTCGATTCGGTCTCATTATATATATGTGGCTCGGTTGCCTATGGATTGGGCGAAGAGATAATGCTAACTAACCAACGGCGTGTAGATCCCGTCAGATGCATGACGGGACATGAGAAACGGCCCAATGATCAGCTAAAACTTGCAGGAAATGGAAATCTGCACGTACTACTATGTGGCCCGAGGACAAGGTTGGTTGGTCCGTTGGTGTCTGGCTAAGCTCCGTCACTACGGGAATAACTTTAAACACCGACGGCCGTATTCTACGCCGACGGCAAAATATCGGGCCGTTGGCACAGCTTGACAGGCTCGATAGCCAGACAGTGTGGCCGTCGGTCCAGTTTTGCCGTCAGCGTAGGATAAATAGGCCGACGGCAGCCGTCGGCGTAAACAGGGCCGTCGACATAAGCGATTAGGCTAACGACAGAGCAACGACGTCAAGTCTACGCCAACGGCAAAGCCGGCGGCGTAGATTTCACACCTACGCCGACGGCAAGCTATTTTTCTTTTTTGCCACATTAATCTTAAAAATATCATAACTAAATCATTTAAATTTAGAAAAATACATATAATATATCAAAATTTGTAGAAAAAAAGATCTATCTATATAAACTCAAATATTACATATTTTTGTTTGAAAAAAATATATATAATACAAATACTTTCGTATAACATATTTTTCATTTTTCGAGTGCAAAAAAGGGGTGTTTTGTGAAGCAACCATCAAATCAAAGTTTCAAAATGATGCTACCCTATTTTTCAAAAATACTAGATAACCTTAAATAGACAATGTCCCAACTGGGGTATCTCAAAACTTTCCGTCCACCCCTCGTGAAAAAAACAAATTCATGCCGAATCGGTAGGAAGTGAGTCAGATTTAAACTACGGGTACATGATCTGATGGTCATGATTTTTTGCAAAATCATTTTTAGGTTCACAATATGCTATTTTATCAGAGATCCAATGCAAGTTTAGCGAGGCTGAGCCCCAAGCTAAGAATCTTAATGTCCGACGATTTAGAAAGTTTGTCAATAGTTTGAAACGGGCATAAAAAATTTAAAAATGGTCGAAACAATGTAAAACCTTAGCGTGGTGTCATATTATGTGATATAGTTGCAAGGAAAAATATCAAACTTAGTATATTGATTGTGTCTCGAAAAAACCTTCACAAAATGACCTATCTCAATCGAGGTTTTCTGGCTTTCAGGTCAAATAACCAATGTTATGGCTTGAATCGTGGTATAGTTTGCGATAATGTGCCCATATTATACACGCATGTGTATCATGGGATGATGAATAATGTTGCAGGAGGAAGTTTTCCTTTTCGTTGCACCAAAAAGCAATTTTTTATTTTTCGAGTGCAAAAAACAGGGTGTTTTGTGAAGCAACCACCAAATGAAAGTTTCAAAATGATACCACCCCATTTTGCAAAAATACTAGACCACCTTGAATGAACAATTTCCCAACCGGGGTATCTTAAAGCTTTCCATTCACCCCTCGTAAAAAAGACAAATTCATACCAAATCGGTAGGAAGTGAGTCAGATTTGAACTACAGGTACATGATCTGATGTCGTGATTTTTTGCAAAATCATTTTTAGGTTCACAATATGCTATTTCATCAGAAATCCAATGCAAGTTTAGCGAGGTTGAGCCCCGAGCTAAGAATCTTAATGTCCGCCGATTTAGAAAGTTTGACGATAGTTTGAAATGGGCATAAAATTTTCAAAAATGGTCGAAACAATGCAAAACCTTAGCGTGGTGTCATATTATGTGATATAGTTGCAAGGAAAAATATCAAACTTAGTATATTGATTGTGTCTCGGAAAAACCTTCACAAAATGACATATCTCAATCGAGGTTTCTGGCTTTCAGGTCAAATAACCAATGTTATGGCTTAAATCGTGGTATAGTTTGCGATAATGTGCCCATATTATACACGCATGTGTATCATGGGATGATGAACAATGTTGCAGGAAGAAGTTTTCCTTTTCGTTGCACCAAAAAGCCATTTTTCATTTTTCGAGTGCAAAAAACAGGGTGTTTTGTGAAGCAACCACCAAATGAAAGTTTCAAAATGATACCACCCCATTTTGCAAAAATACTAGACCACCTTGAATGGACAATTTCCCAACCAGAGTATCTCAAAGCTTTTCATTCACCCCTCGTGAAAAAGACAAATTCATACCGAATCGGTAGGAAGTGAGTCAGATTTGAACTACAGGTACATGATCTGATGGTCATGATTTTTTGCAAAATCATTTTTAGGTTCACAATATGCTATTTCATCATAGATCCAATGCAAGTTTAGCGAGGCTGAGCCCCGAGCTAAGAATCTTAATGTCCGCCGATTTAGAAAGTTTGACGATAGTTTGAAACGGGTATAAAAAATTCAAAAATGGTCGAAACAATGCAAAACCTTAGCGTGGTGTCATATTATGTGACATAGCCGCAAGGAAAATATCAAACTTGGTATATTGATTGTGTCTCGAAAAAACCTTCACAAAATGACCTATCTCAATCGAGGTTTTCTGGCTTTCAGGTTAAATAACCAATGTTATGGCTTGAATCATTTTTAGGTTCATAATATGCTATTTCATCAGAGATCCAATGCAAGATTTTTTTTGCGTTGAAACAAAAAGCCATTTTCTATTTTTCGAGTGCCAAAAAGGGTGTTTCATGAATCAGGGCATAGTTTCGGTCTAGTATTAAAAAATTATGATATATAATTAAATAGATGATAGGGATGTCATATTTGGATTCCTCTTATTTTTCTGATCGATTTGGATATATTATTTGTCGAATTACGATTTACGGATTTGTATATATGAATTATTCAATTTTAAATAGAAAAAAGGCAAAATAAATAAAATTTATTTTATTTTTATTTGAATTTAAGATTATTATTACTTATTCATTATTGTTTACTTAAATAATTATATGGAGTGTAAAAAATAAAGGCGTCTAACATTATAGTCTAATGGTTAATAGAATTGATATGATAGTATTTACAACAAGTTCTATTTTTTTGTCGGAAGGTCATGTGGAAGGAATGGAGAAGTTAAGTGTGCCGGGGCTGAAATAGTGTTAAGATGGATGACCGCTCGGGAAGTTTGACTAGTAGTACAATTTTACTTGAGATTAAGTGTAATTAGAATTAAAAATGTGTATGTGAGATTAATGAGTCAACAATTCAAAAATGTTAAAAAAATAAAAATGTTTTTTGAAAAAAAAAGTTGAAAAAATCTAGGCCGACGGCTTTGCCGTCGGCGTAGCCAAACGGCCGTTAGTCATCTAGGTGGGACCCATATGGTCTACGCCGACGATACTAGCTATATACACCGACGGCTTTTCTACGCCGACGGATAAAGGGGATACGCCGACGGCCATACGCCGACGGCAACCGTCGGCGCAGCCTACGCCGACGGGATTTTGGGGCTACGCCGACGGGACGGTCCCGTCGGCGTATCAGTCTTCTCCCGTAGTGCGTGGGCATCATGCATCCTATTGCCGCGCCATATGTATCTGTCGGATAGTACGTGGATGTACTCCGCACCAGAGCAAGGTACTCTCATAACTAAAGGTTACTTTACCCTTTGCTACGTGAGAAAATAAAAGCATGTCCTTCCTATAAGTAGCTAGCAAGATTCATCTGGTATCAGGCTGCAAGTATGAAGATAAGCTTGCAAGAGCCATTGGGTTTCCTATAAAGTCGAGTTTCATGACCGGTATTGTCGTACTTCTTCCGTCCAGAAATAAGTAACTTAGAATTTGTCTAAAATCAAATGTATTTATCCGTATTTTAATATATAAATATTGTCAATCTAGACAAATATAAGTCACCTATTATTTTGCGGAGGAAGTACATTTTTTACAAGATTGCCATTGTTGATCAGAACTGAAATACCCCATGCCTTGTTTCAAAAAAGAGAATACCCCATGGGGCTAAGTGGAACACGGAAAAAAATGACACTGAGTTTTAATGAGACCGTTGGATTATTACCATTTACCAAGGTACGTTGCATCCAACTCTCAAAAAAACGTAGCAATGTTTACGACACTATAAGTCGGTGCCACTAGATCTATTTTCAAATTTCGTTTCACAGTATGTCGATTTAGTCTAATATATATTGTTTCATTTATCCGTAAAGTTGGTCGAATTTATTTATTAAAATTTGACTTGGACAAAAGCTAAAAGTAGACTTATTTGTGGACGGAGGGATTATGTATGGTTTCGTTGGACTTGAACTTAAGTGGGGTGTAGTTTCTAACATTCTAAAAAAAAAAGCTCCTATAGAACTTATAATAATCCCTAACTGAGGGAGGGAGTACTGCGGCAGCTGAGAACTATGTATGGTTTCGCTGGGGGAACGTAACGAGTCCGTGTCTGCTAATCTGTTTTTGCTCTGAATCTGATCGTGGCGGTAACAGGAAACGTGACTGCACGAGAAGGGAAAGCCCACGTGCAGGCGTCCAATAACACGGCGAGAGAGCATGTGACGATGGGATGGGAGACGTAACTAGAGCTCATCAATGTGCTGCGCCACGGCGTTCAGCTTGGCAGCTGCGTTCGTTCGGGACCGGCCGGGTGGGCGCTCGAGAACGACTCGGGGTTTCTTTCCGACTCCTCCGCCAATTCGCCGGCCTCGTCTGCTCTGCTCTGCTCTGGTGTGCTCGTGGCAGAGATCTGCAACGAGACAAGCGAACGGGGGTTAACCTCGCCATGCCAACGAAACGATTAACCACCAGACTGACTGTCTTCTTCACAGGCTAGAGTGTCTTAACACCAAACTTACACGACCCGGTGAAGTTTGATACAGTAAATAAAATCCACGAGATGGCTTACAGCAGGTGCTCTCCGTTATTGCACGTGCCGGTTACTTCAGAATTCAGATAAACTGAAAAAGGCATCATTCCATAAAACACTAGAGGCCGATCCACAGCAGCTGTCAGCAATGCTTCACGTTACGACCACTCAACAAGAAACCATCATTTGGTCAAATGAATATAGGTCTCTGGGCAGCAATGCTAGTGAATTGGCGTGGTAACTAATTCCTACAGATGTCCATCGTAAGGAGAAAGCAAACCAGGGACCTGCTACTCTCTCGGTTTCACTAAAATTGAAGCTGCCAAGCTAGGAGAGCGGACGGGACCTACAAGTCAGCTAGGAGCATCACTAATCCATGTCTCAGGCTCCCCATGTCAACTGATCTTGTTCAACCAAGGACTAAGATGCCACCAACGTTGCAGCAGCACCAACCAACAGCCCAAACTACTTTACTGGACAAATCTTCTCGAAAAAAGGGTTCCACCTTTTGCTTACTAGTACTAGGGTTGATTGGCTTCTGCACATGCTGTCAACCTACACAAGACCTCTTCAAACATGTGCCGAAAACATAGACCTTTCATCAACCACACGACACGATCCAGGGTGTTGGGCAGGGGGAAAAAAGCACTCTCCTGCACCCAAGCAGGAGTTGTACAGGAGATTGTGACCACAATCTGCATACGCCAAACAGTGAAGGAAAGTCAGAAACAGTTAGTAGTTGTTCAATTACATTTGAAACAGCATAGCAGGACCATCCACGGGTACCCAATTTCACATTGAATTGCATGTGCCAGACGTCATTGTAGCATCTGCGATTTCTGTTATCAGAAAGCGTCACCTCTCTCTCTCTCTCTCTCTCTCTCTCTCTCTCTCTCTCTCTCTCTCTCTCGAATCTCTCTCGAATCTCTCTCGAATCTCTCTCTCTCGATCGAATCTACATAATACGTTATGTGACGACAAGAGAATGCATCTGCTTATGGAATCTTTGTTTTCAAACATAATCTAGTGAACTTCTGTAACTAAACATAATTTCTTATTCTTGATTACTTGGATACCAGGAATTACATTTGAAACAGTTAGTGGTCGTTCAGTTACATTTTAAACAGCATAGCAGGACCATCTACAGGTACCCAATTTCACATTGAGTTGCATGTGCCAGACGTCACTGTACCATATGTGATTTATGTTATCAGAAAGCATCACCTACATATTTATCCCTCCCTCTCTTGAGAATCTACATAATACGTTATGTAATGACAAGAGAATACATCTGCTCATAGTTTTCAAACATAATCTAGTGACTTGTTGTAATTACACATAATATTTTAGTCTTGGTTACTTGGGTATACAAGTCAAAAGTTCGAAATCATCCTGTGCTAAATTTAGTTAGATTCAGACAGGCATACCATAAAAGCATCTGGCACGAAACTGTACATCGCCTCACTATTCTACAGTACTGTCAGGCTGTCCATCTTTATCAGGACCTGCACGCTGCAAGAGTTCACAGACAAGAATTTCAGAGAACTGCCCGAATGCATAATCCATGTATACAAAGAATAAAGAGAAGTATAAATGTAATACATGAATATCATACAAGGCATGCTTGCGCAAACCATATTATAATGTGAAATACAAATAGGACAAGAATTATCTATAGTTCATCTTGATATCTCCACCAAACGGTAAGACTACTACTAACCCCTCAACGCACTACATTTTCCTTCTGGCATAAAACCACATAATGAAACTTCACTGCAAAAATTTCCTTACAACTGCACAAAGGTGAAACAGTTCATCTTAACTGTTACTGTAGCCATAAGCCTCAATTAAAAACATATGTCAGGTGGCATGGATGAATTATGCAGTTATGGCACATATGTTGCTTCTATTAGGAATCAGGAGAAATCAAACGAGTAACAAAGCAATTAGAGCATTTTTGGTCTACCAATACTAGATAAGTTAATATTACCAAACAGCAGAAATTTCGATATTTCCAAGTGTCAAAAAGATAATGAAGTTCTTTTTTTACCCAATACTTAAGGCGGTCAGACGAAAATCGATGTTCAAATTTTAATGGTGTATAAGACCATCGAGTGAAGAATAACAAAAGGTCGGAGATTACTTGCTAAGACACCAAAATCCTGAATACCAACCTAAACGTGTAGAAAAGGACGAGGAGAAAATGAGAAAACACATTTACCATCCTTTTGCTGATATATGGTTTTATCTCAGGGGATAACTCAGGACTGTTCTTCTCGTGAAGCTTATGACTTTTCTCAAAGTCTTTCCTCGATTCCTTGCGCGAACCAGATTGCCAGACACTACCAAAGTTAGGGAGCCAACTAGAATCAGACGTTTCTGGAATAACTTCACCACGCTTTTCCATTTCTATTTCAGCTCGTCTTCTCTCTGCCCATGCAGCTCCAACACGCTTTGGGTTAAGTTTTCTTGATTTTCCTTTCCCAGAAGATGGAAGAGCATGGCTGGCAAGTGAGCCATTCTTTGGGTCATGCTCACTAGCTTCTAACCAAGGAGGAGGAGCGCCAGTATGCACATTTGCTTTCAGACCTTCATAACACAATGATATTCTATAAAAATCCACGCATGGATCAAAATAAGAATTTACTAGATATATCTTTTGTTTGCTAAAGCTGCAGCAGTTTCACGTTCAGATTAGTGCAAGGAAAATATATACTACAGAAAGTGCAGTATCCAATACCCTGATTCGAATTCCCTCCATAGTGACTCTGTTGGACCTGCAAGGGCAAATATTTCATGACAAAATAAACCAAAAAGGTACTAAAAAAGATAACATAAACCAGATGCCAATTACGCACACAGAACGGTGATGTGTATATAAACCATTACACACGAACATTTACATCTGTGTGTAGTTGCTTCTTTTAGGAAACAAGAACGAAGAATAAAACCCTATTATTACAAGAAAAGAGATGTTGTCACATTTTGTTTGATATCAATATTGTGCAAGTTGTGCTTACATATGACAGTGTAGCAAATAACGTTACTAAGAAAGGTAAACATATGCCTTAAGATATGGAGGAACAGTGGAGGGCCATGAGTAGAGGCGAGTGAGAGATCAGAACATAAATTCAATAGCACATGTGACATGTCCAATGTACTCACTCCCAGCATAGTAAGAAGATGAATTATAGATGCTTCTAATTAACAAAATACAGATCAAAACTGATCCACACAAATATAACTGCAAACGAAGATCTACAAGCAAGTCTGCACAAGAAAAATCACATTAGTAATGACGGCATATTGTTTAACTTCCTGAGTTTGTATGACAACTTCCCCCCGATTAGCCCTTATGCTATTCATCAGATTCAAGATACACAAACATTGCGATACTACTTTGAATAACATTAATTAAGCTTACGTTTTCTTTGCATAAATGAATACTCCCTTTGTTGTTATCACTTATCAGAACTTCAAATTTCCTAGCTAATATTATTTACGTAACAACCCCTAAATAAATGTGTACTTTTAACACGCACATGAGTGCATGCACAGATTACATACTTACATGCACAAAAGAAGAACCCGGTGGATTTTGTCCATTTCCGACGGAAGTAATTTGATCACCTGTAAAGGGTTAGAAAAATCAGACAAGTACAAACTAAGCTGCACAATTTTACAATACAAAAATATAGAGCAAAAGAGAATTTCAAAACTATTGCTCACCTTTTATTTGCACATCAGACTTAAGGAACATGTTTGTACTCGGTATACCCTGATGTTCGTGTGTTGTGGCCCAGGGTTTGATGTCCAGTCCGGAAGCACCAAATGGGGCAGAATAAGCAACACTTCCAGAAGCTGAAGATCCATAACACGCTGTACTAGTGGGGTGAAAGGCCCCATTGGTAGGACTTTGTAAAGGCATAACAACAGAGGATGCAGTATTACTAAAAGATGGGATGTCAGTTTCAGCAAAATTATCCATAATTTTAGAGGTAGATTCATTGTGGATATCTTTCAGCGGCCCCAGAGATGGTCCGATGATCATCCCCTCAGTCAATGTCTGTGCTTTACTCGAGGACTCGCAGCCCTTCCCCCACTGAAATTGCAAGAACATAACGTATCAACAAATGCAGTAACCATAAACATCATCTTATTTCCAGAACACATATTAATCTACCCCACTTGCCAATATCATATATAGAGCTGTGAAAGAACTACAGCGTGTAATTCTTACGAAAAAAATGCAAGCACAGAACAGATAGGCACCACACCTTAGCGAGCTCATCATCTGAAATCCTAAATGAGTCCGCCTGATCCATCCCGCCCCCATGCTTCCGCAGGAAATCCTTGACGCCCTTCAGGTGCTCCTCGCTCGCGAGATGGTAAATTGCATTGCTACTGCAGTAGAGTAACAATGTTGGGCTTAACTTTTCACGTAAACTCAGTAATGTCTACAGTATTTACTTCTAAAACATTTTCTATGCTTGCAGCAACACCCAGATACGAATGTACTGCTAGTGCCTGATCGTGTGGCTGTCGAAAGTGCAAACTACTGTAACCAGAACCAGCATGTCTAAATCAGAACCCTAGGTGTGTGGGGACGGCTACGAGGAGGAATAGGCAGAAGCTACCAGGCGAAGCGGCTGTCGAGGTCGACGAGGTCGGCGGAGCAGAAGGGGCACCAGAGGCGGGAGCGGCCGGTAGGCGTGGAGGGGCGGAGGAGGGCGCGGCGGAGGTCGGAGAGCTTGGAGCGGAACCCGGAGAGCGCGGCGGCGAGGGCGGCGCGGTGGGCGGGGAAGTAGCGGTGGCGCCGGCCCTGGTCGTGGTTGCGGCGGCACAGCTCGCAGTACTCGAAACCGCCGCCGCCGGCGGGCGGGTTCTTGTCCCGCTTCGGCGGCATCGCGGTCGCGGGGCCGGGGTCTGGGCGTCAGCGTCCGGACTCCAGATTTCCAGAGTGGGTGCGGGCAGATTTGGGGGAAGTGCGGCAGCCAACGGGCAACGGTGGTGGCCTGGTCCCCCTGGTAATAGAGAGGGGGATTCAGGGGAAACTCTGTCTCGAATGAGTGTTCAAGTTTTCAGAAAGGAAACTGAATCTGGGTTTTGGTTTCAGAAAAGGGAAATTCAAGTTTGTGTTTTCTTTCTGTAGGTACAGAAATGCTGTGGTTGTATATATCAAAAAATGTTGCGTTTTCTTGCTTTAGGTAAAGAAAATTCAAGTTTGACTAACACACCGACGCGATTCAGTTCCAGATTGGGTCACATGTTGATTTGTTATCAAAACCAAGACATGAGGTCTCCAGATTTCTTGTTCGTCCAGATTTCTAGCCAAGGCCGCTAGACATTGATCTAGTTTGAGTGTTCATCGTTCTTACTGTAGAAACCATTTTTGTGATGGAGCTATGCGAGGGACACCAGGTCCTAGTCACGTCTCAGTAACTGATCTGAATCTCAAGTACAGTACGTGTTATTAACACGACAGAAAAATATGTGTCCGTGCCAGATATAGACTGACCGGCGACGATGATGGAACTGCTCAGCAAGGCCATAACCCACAGTGGCCGCCAGAAAACAGCAAAGCAAGGCAGCGATTGCTTTGCCGGCGTACACATCTCCGAACAGTAGCTACAGCAAACAAGCAGCGCCAGGAGAGCAGAGAAACTTTCATATGTAGTGATCTCAGCACAGGAATGCATATAATGATAATGATCCAACCAATGCGTATAAAAGATGGCTACTGTCACGTTTCAGCAGCAGGCAAAATGATCTCAGTAGAATCTCGCGTGAAACAACATCATGGACAAGATCTCAATGGACAGGTCGCTCGCTCTCTCGTTTCACTACCAAGCGCAGGGCAAAGGATGTACATCTCTCACTATCTTCACAATCTGCAAGGACCCGAACTAACTGAACTAGGGCTGTCTGCTTCTTCTCCACTGAACTAGGGGTTGTCTGCTTCTTCACATGAGCTACGAGGTTAGTTGCGCTGCTGGATTCCGACCCTCACTGAACAACCAGGGGGGGCTTCTGGCGCTTCACGTACTGGAGGATCGGCTCCTTCGCCTGCGTTATTATTTCACAGAAACCAAGGATCAATATCCACATGCAGAGCACCAAACTGCTAATCGATCGACGCAAGCTATCGGGTGACCGACATGCCAAATACACTACATTTATGGATCATATAATTTTGGCTCATTCGAAGAGAGAAGCCTAGTGGGGGAAAGTTCTTACCATGCTGGCCTTCCTGGCTCGCTTGCCTTGTTGGGTGCACTGCATTTCCCCGCTAGCCAAGGACTTTCTGATCCTCTGCCCAAGAACCCCGCTCTCCAGGGACGTAGCTGGCTGCAAGAAGGCATCACAGTTCATCAAGTTCCAAATTCTTAATGGTGCACAAGGTTGTTGACTACTTGGGGATCAGGCTTGGGTCGTACCTCGCGCATGCTGGTAGGAGTCCTGCTGGGGTCCTTCTGAATCGACATATTCTGCTCTGTCTCTGGTAGCTCCCGAGTGCGTGTAAGATCAGATCCGACCGAGTGGAAGCAGCCATTTGTCGAGCCATCTTTCATTTCTTGGTCTGTTGAGAAGACAAAGTAGGGTAATGTGGCGGTGTTGCTGCAGCAGAGACTGCTGCCAAATCCAAGGTACAAGGGACATGGAGATGTGGTTATTTGCCACTTACCAGTCATAGGGTGGTGGTCTCTGCGTTCAAACTCAGCAGCTCCTGGGATGGTGTCAATGGGCTGCATGATGCAGCAGAGTCTCAGATCAACCAATATATATACATGAGTGGTAGAATTACTACACAAATAGCACACAAAGCTTAGTTCTGGTGGTCAGACAGTTATTTGAGAAATTACAGCATACCATTTCTTCATTTAAGTCGGCTTCCAGTATCCTTTTTACCTCAAGAAGCTTTCTGTTGGAGGCTTCAGAGTGAATCACAGCTTTGCCTGTAACACAAAGTAACATGTATTACGTAAAAGACTAACCTAGTAAACCGCATAACAGATCATACTAGCATAATCAAGCTCATCAATTTCACTGGGGACAGTAAAATGACATGAACAGTTATCCTAAAAATCAATTGTATCAATGAATCAAAACAACTTAATGAGCATTCCAGCTGATGCATATCCAAGAAAGATCCACAAGCAATTATTAGTGCTAAAATATTTTTCATGAAAAAATGGTTCTCCTTCAAGAAAGCTGTTCAACAGTTCTCCAAAATATTAGTGTCAACATGCATAAAGTGATCACTTGAGCTTCAGAAGAAAAAAATTCAGGAGCTGTGATTAGGACTGGTTTATTGACTTATTCTTCTTCACTGGCTGGCCAACTCACAAAAGTAACATTTAACATGTGAACCATCCAGAAACACAGATGCTAGAATCCAGGAAAGGCAGAGATAAGTTCAAGTAGTTACCTAATCTTCGGTTGCCTGAATTCTTAATGTATCCGTCTTGCACCATTTTGTCAATTAACTTCCGGACTGTATTCTGGTTGGCTTCCCCATCTAGCTTTCCCTGAAGCTTGGCTACGGTAACATAATCCATCGGAAGTGCATGGTACAATGCCTGTAACAACAACAATATGTTAGGAAAACGAGATATATTAACAAGTCAATGGTAAAAGGAAGGTCACCTTCATATACATCGGATCAACATTGTTACTTTTAGTTCCTTCAGGAGGTGAAACATTTTGCACCGGGACCTCCTCTTTCTTTATATGTGGAGTTTTGGGATCAGTAATCTGAAATCATAAAATGATCATGTATTCATGTTGGTGAAGTCAATATAGCACATGGTAAACAACAATGCTACTTAGGTTGACCTTGTTAACAGCATAACTATCCTTGCTTGCCCTGGAAAGTAAACCATCTTTAAGTAGCTTCTCCAGAATATCTGGAAAGTGACCCATTAGTCTAGTAATTCAATGTAAATGTAGAAAGAATGCCTGTCACAAGAACAGAATCAAGCTGACACAGAACTGTATTCCCCTGCATTACCTTCCACCATTTCCTGCAAAACATTCGACGAGCAGCTGTCAGCAGCAGTCTACAAAACTCCAAAAGTATATCAATCAAGGCACGGTCTGTTTTACATGCACCAGTGCATAACATGTATAATTTTGCACATGTGTGAAAGTTCAGCGACTAGAATAGAACATTAACAGGTGCAAAATATAAATAATCACTGAAAAGGGAAATGGCAGCAACAATTACCATTGATATGTCAGGGAAGTTACAAAGGACATCTGAAGCATGGACATTACTGATGTCTATTGAGCATATCCATTCTCTTACTTGAGCTGTTATTGCTTCCTCGTGAGCAGGATCTTGAGTATCCTCTGCAAATATACAAGGTTAGAGAAGAGCAAACAAATTGACAGTCTGGTTTTGTATGAAAATTGTACATATGCATGTGCAAATAAAGCTCTTCTGAACAAAATCAACCGACCTTCTGAAACTGAACCACTTTGTCCTTTGCAATTTCCATCTGTTTTAGTAAGTATATTAGCACCAAACACAACAGATACAACAAGAGAATCATTTAATAAATGTTACCATTAGGAGCAACAACATAACGATCCACTTCAGACGGGCGAACCTAATAGAATCAGGGATTATGTAATGCCAGGAATGCATGGATAAAAACAAAATGAAATATGTAGAAGCATTAATATTTGCATCCATAAGTGCATAACACAATAGAGAGCAATTTAAGATAGTTTCACTGAAACCTATCAGCAGTTCAGGGCCATGATCTTTTCTCATCTCAAACACATAGTTTATATTAGGAGATATCAGTTACTATGTGATTTGACTGGCATTTACCTCAGTGTCAGAAAAGTCATCATCATCATGGTCAGACTCATGACCCAAGCTCATGTTGTCATCTTCACTGTTGACATTGTTAGCTTCACATGGGTCAAGGACACTCTTAACCTGCATAATATTACAAAACCTGAGAAATTCAATTGAATAACACGACAAAAAGTTCTGGCCAAATGCCTGCGGTTCTTCACTACCTTCAAAGCTAACACAAGATGCTTGCTATTGACACTCCCCACTTCCATCTTCAAGGGGTTCTTGTTCCATATATTTATAGCCTCATTGTCACCACAGCCCTTGAAAAAGGGAGGCTCATAATCCTCAGGCTGGCAACATAATAAAATGTCTAAGCTTCCACCAAGAAAGGTTAAATCGTTTCTCATAAAGAGCAAAGTAATTAGGTTATATACATTGCAGCATGTTTCAATGAATAACTACAACCAAAGGCACTCACCGTCACATCATCGTAGTATAGCAGCTTCATTAGAATAGTTCGCTGAACAACAAACAAGTGACAGAGTTAGCTCAGCGCAATGTACTCTAGCCAAATTACGGCATGCCAAAACTACCTCGTCTGGCATTTGGTCCAAGGTCCTCATAAGTGAAACCAGCGTTCTGATCATCTTACAAGCTGAGCTTCTGAAAGGAAAACCATTGCAATGTCAGGACATTGCCAGTTTACCCTTCATTGGTTACAAGTTACAACTGAAATTTTTTTTACTTTGAAAATAGCATGCACATATGGACCAATAAACAGCAATTCATGACAACGTTACTTCTGTACAGATACTACAGCTACACTGAAGAACACGCTAGATGCTAAGGACCACAAAATAATTAGAAAAAGAAAAAAACAAGGCATCCAAAAGGGATATGCAAGATATCACCTCATCTGATCAGGAGTGACCTCTGCTGCGTTTGATTTGAATGTGGCACTATTCTTCTTGCTCCCTGTGCGACTCATGTTCATTGAAACTTCCTCACCCTTCATGTTGGGGTAGCTAAATGCAACTGCATGATAATCATGACACATAATAAGCAAAGACGGGACAGATAATCCATAAAAAATGTGAATACAACTTAATATGCTACAAAACAGCCAAACTCTACAATAGTAAGACTCACAGGTATACTCCTCAATCATTGGGCCTTCTTCCTTCTCACATATGCAAAACAGAAGGGTCTTGAGATATTTCCTTTGTAAAGCATCATAGACACCTGAATGTGATCACAAAGTTAATCAAATAAACAAATAGAAAAGCACACCTTCACATACATAACATATACAACAAAACAGTTAATTCAACGAATGCACAAAAGTTGCATAGGAACATATTTTACCTTTCTCCATCCAATCAATCAATCTCCTTGACTCAGCATCCATGGGCATCAGCTTCTTAATCTTCATCGCTGCAACAAGCAAAAGGTCGTTTGAGGCTTGGAGCTTATAAGTATCACATTTACTTGCAGATTTTGCATAAAAATACTGGGTTAAGTCCTGACCTAGTGCCGGAACAGACTTATCATTGAAGTACTTCTCAGGGAATAGGCCTCTGATGTAGCTGATGTTGTATATAGCAATCCGGAGCAAATTCCTTGTCTGTTTGGTCAAACAGGCCACCAATATCAATTCAAATAGCTATATGAACAACTTGAAACTATGCACTATGCTACCACTTACATCAGATGATATAGATACTTAAGGAAACAGCTCAATTCTTCACAAAATTGTGTTACTGACAGACAATCTCAGAGTTAAGCAGACAGTTTACAATAAAGGTGGAATGATGGATCATGTAATATATTGCACCAATTAAAATTTGAGAGCAGTATGACCATTGATCACCAAAATTTTCAACTTAGCATAGACCAAAACGTTGCAACTGAGCACGAACAGGTACACGAGAAATGCAATGAAAATATTTTATAGTGGATAAGCCAGCCAAAATTTCGAAGGAAAAGCAACCAGAACTAGATTATCAACTAATAATCCTGCAAAGTTATGTCAAAACACTGTCCAATTACTTGAAACTAGCAATATCTAACACTGTCCAGTTCTTGGGGTGGTTTACAAACATGCCAAGACAGTTTTGCTGAACTCACATAATTCCTGAAGGCAGAAGATAGATTCATAATTTCACAGCATAGCAGAAAACAACTGATTCGAAACTACGGAAGAAACTCAAATAGAGACGTTTACTACAGAGTTAGGGGAACAGCTCAATTCATCACAAAATTGTGTTACTGACAGACAATCTCAGAGTTAAGCACAGAGTTTACAACAAGGGTGGACTGATGGATCATGTCATATATTGCACCAATTAAAATTTGAGAGCAGTATGACCATTGATCATCAAAATTTTCAGCTGAGCATAGAACAAAACATTGTAACTGAGCATGAACAGGTACACGAGAAGTGCAATGGAGATATTTTATAGTGGATAAGCCAGCCAGAATTTAGAAGGAAAAGCTACCAGAACTTGATGATCAACCAATAATCCTGCAAAGTTTTGTCAAAACACTGTCCAATTACTTAAAACTAGTGGAGTAATATCTAACACAAGGGAGACCAGAGTTCTTGGGGTGGTTTACAAACATGCCAAGACAGGTTTGCTCAACTCAGATTATTCCTGAAGGCAGAACATAGATTCAAAATTGCACAGCATAGCAGAAAACAACCGATTCAAAACTACAGAAGAAACTCAAATAGAGACGTTTACTACAGCATTGGAAGTGTTTAAACAACAGAAGATCTTGCTTCTATAGAGACTAGTATAGTCCAACTGAAACTCAGATGAAAGAAGTCTGTGCTGCTCTCCCAACTGTCCCAAGCTAGATATGCAAAGTCAGTACGATCAACAAGACAACAATCGGCTGATACTAAACTAAATCCACACGTACAGGAGAATAATTCGAAGCACGGAAAATTTCTAGACGCCTCTATCAGAACTAATAGCATCCACACTTCTAGCAGATCAAATCTAAAAGCGAAAATTAGAAGCATACTACGGCCACAGCGAAGAACCGAAAATCAAGACGGGATTAGCGAGCAACTAGCGCCTCTACAATTTTCCATAAGAGCGAACAACCAGTGGAGTAGAAAAACCAAAAGCGACGGATCAGTTCAACAACGCCCCCCGAATTTCGGAACCGCAGAGATCAAACCACGAAGGAGGATTTCCACACTAGTTCGCTGCGAAATCGAGAGAACCGTCGAGGCAAACGTCCGAGAGGGAGATTCTACGGTTCAAATCAGCGAACAATTCGAGCAAGCAAGTAGCATGAAGGGAAAACCATCAGCAAATCCACCGGTTCTAGCGCAACGGCTCGTTTCAGTACGCCCGAAAGCATCCGAGAGGCGGGTGTGCTTCGCGGATAAAACTAGGAACCTATACTACATTCGAGCGGCACGGAATCTACCGAGAATTCGAGGCGGTGGCTCCACTAGCAACACTAGAGGAGAAACCCCCACAAAAACCCCACCGCTTAGCATCCTTACAAGCCCCCCAAAACCCGCACGAAATCGGTGAAATCCTCGGAGCAGCACCCAAAATCCACCCCCAAAAAAACTCGAAAACCCTCCCCAAAATGACCCCGATACCCGACCCGACGCTCGAATCTGCGCAAATCGAACCTGCGCCACCCAATCGCTACTTCCAGTTCAACCCGAGCAACCAAATCCCAGGGTAAGCGTTTCTCAGGAATCGCAAGAGGAAATCTCGATCTACCGGCACGAAACCCTCGAGGGAACCAACTCGAACCGCGCGGAATCCGACCGGAGACGGGCGAGGGCGAGGGCGAGGGCGAGGGAGCGGGACTTACTAGAAGCAGCGAGTCCTGCTCCGTGATCTCCGCCTCCTTGGTCTTCTGAGCCATCACCTGCATCCATGGGGACAACGGCGCACTCCGGTTAGCACGCGCTGGCCGGCGGCGCAGGATGGAGGCGGGGTAGGAGAGGAGAACTCACCATCTTGGCTGTACGGTGGTGTGGTGCGTTTGCGGTGTGTGCGTGTGAGACGGGGAGAGAGAGAGAGAGAGAGGGGAGTGGGGAGAGGGTGGTGAGTGGTGACGTGAGGGGTTTGTGACTGGGAGAGGGGGTACTTGTAGAGGACGGGACGGGGCAGTGGCCCGAGGACCGAGGCGTGCACAGAAAGGCACGGGCGGTGTTGCTACTTTTCCTTTTTTTCGAGACTGGGGAGAGAAATATCTCTCGGTCGTAAATTTAAGTTTTAGTTAACTCGAATTTATTTAAATTTGGATATATCTAGTACTAAAATATGTCTAAATATATCTTATCTAGTACTAAAATATGTCTAAATATATCTGAATTTAGATAAATTCGAGTCAACTAATATGGGTTGAAGGAAATATTATATCTTGGTCGGTCACTGTACTTGCTTAGCAAGTTTAATATGTACTCCCTCCGTTTCAAAATAAAAGATGTTTTAGCTTTATGAATGAGTTTACCTAGACCCCTTTTAGTGTGTAGGCATGTACCTACACACTAAAACATCTTCTATTTTGAAACAGAGAGAGTACAATCGTCATACGAGTTTACGATCACTTAACTTGCATGAGGACGTCAAGTGAGCAGTCACTGAGCGGTACGACACAATGTATCGGATGATGTGGCTGTTAGTAGGACCCGTTTGTAATCTCACATGTGAATTGATGGTGTCCGGAGAGATAATTAATTAGCCCATAGGCCTCCTAGACAACACAAGAATTTTCGGATAGCCCCTCCGCCCCCTCTACTCCGGAGCTCTCGAGGTGAAGTGAGATAGAGGGAGCGGAAACGGCACGAGGCCACTATGAAGGGGGAGAGAGCGATCGAGGTCGGCGGCAGTCATGGTTCGTCATCGACAACGGTGGGTTGAGAGGCGAGGAGCCGCGGCAATGTTCCCAATCCGGTGGCCGGAAGACGCTCCCCCTCCCTTTTATGGTAATTCCTCAACCACATACATGGATTTTTAGCAGTTTTTTTGTTCAAGATGTCAGATTTTGGTGCTCTGTCTGCTCTATATGTGTTCTTTCTATGTTTCGCAATTTAGTTCCGACAGGGTCTTCAAAGATGATTTGGGTGCGGTTGGGGCTTAAGGTTTAAGAAATTTTTGATTTTTTGCTACACAGATTGTCCAAAGTGTGGGGGTTGATGGTGGCATGTACATATTTTGTTCAATATGTTAATTCTTTCTTGATGTAGGTTCCGAATATGATGTTTTATGTTCAATAAGTAAAGCTTGCAGTAGGTATTTAACTAGTTTAGTGATCATAGGTTTAAATAATGTTAATTTGCAGGAGCAAGCGGTGCTTAATTCACATTGAAGATAAATCATGGTGGTTTTTTCTGGGCACTGGTAACAACAGAAGTTATGTTGATGGGCGCATCACCTACTATGATAAAGTTGAAACTTTAAGTTGGTCATCACTGATGGTTGAAAAGATAATTGAAAAAATAGCTATGAGATGGTAGGTAGATAATGAAGATTCACTACTGCATTCCAATTGCCAATAATGGTCTCAAGGAGCTAAAGGATGACCATTCATTCATGATTATGGTTACCTTAATTGACACGGGCCATCAGAGCTTGAGCTTCAAAGGTTGGGATGATGTAGTGCATTTTCTAGTAGCTCCTTTCCCTTTTGTTATTAGCCCTACCAAGCCAAGAAGCAACACCCTACCTGATGATCCAAGTGTAGAGGTACCTCCAGTACCAATTCAACTTGTCTATCCTACAAGTTCAGTACAATATTCAGATAAGGACATAATGAAGGACCTGTTGCTGGTAGGCTAAGGCCAAGGAACATGAATACAAGCAATAGTGCAGCTACATATTTTGAAGAAAGTGAAGAAGCAAGTGAAGGGGAACACAGTGATGCACTGTGTGATAGTGAGGATGTTGCAGACTCTGATTTTGCTCTAATTGAAGGGGATGTTGATCTACATGGTGAGGAAGAGACATATCACAAAGGCAAGAGTACAATTGTGAAGAAGAGAAGGAAAAGATCAATCAGATGTAATGCTGCAACTAACAAAAGGCAAAGATAATTGTGAAATCAAAGAGGAGGATTCAGAGGAAGAGGATCTAGATGGACCTAACTCTGATGATGGTACCATGAGGATGAGATTCAAAACCTTCAGAGAGGATGACTTGAATGATCCAAAATTTCCTACTGGCCAAGTGTTTGGTAATGTGGAGTTGCTTAGGAAAGCAATCCGGGCATACAGTTGCATTCACAAAAAATACATAAAACTACCTATAACTGATGAGAAGAGGTTAAGGGCAATGTATGAGAAGAATTATAGTTGGTACCTATGGGGATCGGTAACACAAGAACATGAGCATTTCAGATAAGGAGGTACACAACTAAGCACACTTGTAGAGGAAGGTGGAAGATTTGTGCTTTCTAAATTCGCGGCAGAGAAGTATTTGGAGAGCTTTAGAGTAGATCAACAAATGATTCTTGAAACTTTCTCGAGGGTGGTTCAGAAAGGGTGGAACATGACACCATCTAGGAGCAAGTTATGGAGAGCTAAGAGGATTGCAATGACCACTACAAGAAAAGTATCCTTCCGCAACGAATTGGCCTGACGGTCATCGTACAAGACGCGACTTCCGCGATGAAATTCTCGGCTCGACCGTGACCGATGGAAAACTTTTTTTTCGGTTTCGCGACCCTCTACTATGACGGATCTGCTAAAAACATGGAGGAAGCTCGACCAGCGCGTGGCAGAAGCAAGATTTCTTTTTCCTCGCGCGATGTTGACTCGCCGAAGTCTTTTGAGGCGTGTGGGTCCCGGACGTCAGTGTCTCTAGCGGACCATACTTTTCGGTCGCGCCTCCCTGATTTGAACTCGATAACGTTGCTTAGGCTGCTAGGTCCCACATGTCAGGCTCTCATTAGAAGGATCGTGTGTATGATGAAATTTTTTTCCTTCGCTCGCGCTACCCTGTTCCGAAGTTGATAGCGCTACTCGATGTATCTACCGTCTAATCAACCTCCTGGGACCCATATGTCATCCTCTCATTAGAAGAAACGTGTGTGTGATGGAATTTTTTTCTTCGCTAGCGTTACCCCGTTCTGAGTTGATAGCGCTGCTCGACGCATCTACCGTTTAACCAACCTCCTGAGCCCCACATGTCATCCTATTATTAGAAGAAACGTGTGTATGATGGATTTTTTCCTTCGCTCGTGCTACCCTGTTCCGAACTTGATAGCGTTGTTCGATGCATCTACCGTTTAATCACGATGCTGGGGCCCACATGTCATCCTCTCATTTGAAGAAACGTGTGTATGATGGAATTTTTTCCTTCACTGGCGCTACCCCGTTCCGAGTTGATAGCGCTGCTCGACGCATCTACCATTTAACCAACCTCCTGAGCCCCACATGTCATCCTCTCATCAGAAGAAACGTGTGTATGATAGATTTTTTCCTTCACTCGCGCTACCCTGTTCCGAACTTGATAGCGTTATTTGATGCATCTACCGCTTTATCACGTCGTTGGGCCCCACATGACATCCTCTTATTAGAAGAAACGTGTGTATGATGGATTTTTTACCCTCTGTCGCGCCTTCGCGTTCCGAACTTGATAGCTTTGCTAGCTGCATCAGCCGTTTATTTAGGCTTGTGGATCCCTTATGTCAGCCTCACATTAGAAGAATCGTGGGTATGATGGAATTTTTTCTTCTCTGGCGCTACCATGTTCCGAACTAGATAGCGTTGCTCGATGAATATGCCATTTTTCTCATCTGTCGGGTCCCCCATTTCAGCCTCTCAATAAAAGAAACGTGTACATGCTGAACTTTTTTCTCGCTCGCGCCTCCCTGTTTCGAACTGGCTATGTTGCTCGGTGCATCATCTGTATAAGGTAACACTGCTGGGTCCCACATATCATCCTCTCTGTAAATGAAACGTGCGTATGATGTACTTTTTTGGCCATGTTCGCCGTTTTGACATTGGCAACTTGCTGGGTCCCATATGTCAACCACCTCTGTGTAGAAAACATGTCTATGCTGGGTCCCAGCTGACAACCTCTATTTGAAAGAAACGTGTGTATGTTGAACCATTTTTCGGGTCCCAGATGTCAGCCTCAGAGTACAAAAAATGCTCAGAAAGGCCGAATTAAAAATATTCTGGGCTAACTCGGGGCGGATGCCCTATTTGTCATGGCTTATATTCCATGGGCTCACTCCTAAATTGAATGGGCTACGGTCGGTAGCCACAAGACCATGAAAAGGTCGAATTAAAAGGTATTGGCCTATGCTTGGGGCTGATAGGCTAATTTCATGGGCTATGCTTAGGCCTGCTGGGTCTGACATGTCAGCTTCTCTGTAAGTGCAATGTGTGTATGATGAACTTTTTTTCGGCCGCGTCCGCTGTTTTTGTTCAAAATATAAGCAATAATCCATATGATTTAATCCGAATAATAAACTAATAAATCATGATCATATAGACAGTACCAAAACTAATCATGCAGATCAACAAAGCAGATGAACAAATTACGTCTAAATAAGATAAACCTATCACATCTACACCAATTGCTAGAATAAAGAACTCTAGCAGAATCTGAAAGAGACGGTTCAATATTACGTACGATAGAACAGCCGCAGCGGTAGCAGCAGTGGCCGTGGCGGTAGTAGCAGCGTCGTCAGCCATGTCGTCGATGTAGAGGCTGCCGATGTCTGAGAAGAAGTCCTTGTCGGGAAAGGAGTCGTCCGTGATGGCGTCAGTAGTTGCGCGGAAGCGCTCCCCAAAAACCTGATCGCCCGTCACCCGTACAGGTTCACAAGAAGACGGGGTTTTGGAGCCCTACTGTCCCGATCTGCGGTGCACACCGCAAGCCGGAATGGGGAAGATGAAGACGGCGGCGCAATAGACTGGAAGGAGACGCGTGCGTTAAGTCGTGCCGATTAGGGTAGGCGCGGAGGCTTATATAGAGCAGGTCAGGGAGATCGTGGGACTCAGCCCCCACGACCGAATCGATAACAGCCCACGTCCCATAAAGACTGGAAACGGCTGACTAATTAACGCGTTCGTTAATGACTCGTAATTAATCCAAGATTAATTTCCCCGACTAGCAAAAATAAAGCTCGGCGCGGCGAGATTCCCGTAACCCGCAACCCGCAGCGCGCACGTGTCGTGACGAGGCGAGGCATGGCATGGCAAGGCGAGGCAGGCGCGTCGGAGGAGGAGTGCACGAGAGTTGGTCTTCTTCTCACACCTTAGTGAGTGGTGAAACAGCCTAGTATATAAGGAGGTGTAACTCTCACTCAACTAGCAATGTGAGATTAAACTTTGGCACCACTAGCACAGCCATATGCTGCCGTGCACAAATGGGCCAAAGCGAATTTCAGAATTTGTCTAATGGGCCAACAACCCAAAACTCACCAAATTCCAACAGTTTCACCGTGGCAACCGTGTATGGTCTTACTGCTGGGGCCCTTATATCAACCTCTCTGGCATGTTCTGGCTTGTAGGTCCCCGATGTAGCCTTGTATGTTCTGTCTGGTGGGTCCCTAATGCGAGCCTCTCTATACAAGTATTTAAACTTTTTTCGAACCCACCCTCAAAACAAACTCCAGGGACGCTGCATGCTGGCGGGTCCGTGATGTCAGCCTCTCCGTAATGCGATATTGCTAGAAGAAAAAAATGTAAACCCAAGATACACACACAAAGGCGATTCAAACAAAAGACCTTCAAATCAAATAAACGTAAACTGAGTGCCAAATACAACAAAGATATTTATTGAAAAAATATTATTGAACTTTTATTAGTACTACAACTTCTGTATTAGTCTTCTTAAAATATTTTGTGTGTCTACGTTTATCTCTTTTAAAATATAATAGGGCAACGCTCCTGGCATCTCAATTTATAAAATACCACATAATAGGGTATTTTCTTAAAAACATGGGTAGGCAGAGTTTTTTTATTATAAGAGGTGGGGGGCAATGACCAAAAGGCCAAATTAAAAAGAGTTTGGCTATTGCTCTACATGGGTTATATTCCATAGGCTATGCTCTATGGGCTTCATTCTCAAATTTCACTAGGTTGTGCTCAGTAGTCCACTGACCCGTAAAAGGCCGAACTAATATGTTCTCGGCTATGCTCCATGGGCTCCTTTTTAAAATTTATGTTGGCCTGTGATCAGTAGTACCCGAGCCCAAAAAGACTGAATTAAAATGTTCTGGGTTAAAGAGGGGCCGAATGAGCTACTACACTCCCTCCGATCCAAATTAATGTTCTCGGATTTGGCTAGATTCGAACGTATCTAGCACTAAAACATGACTAGATATGTTAGAATCTAGACAAATGTGAGAACATTAATTTGGATCGGAGGGAGTACTATATTTCTTTTCCTGGTTAATAAAAATTGCATTGTGATGTGGTCTACCGGATTCGAAACAAAGACCTCAGCGAGGGCGAGGAAAAGCGATAATTCTTTTTGGCAGATATTCATGTCAAAATTCAGCAGTGCAGAATAAGGTAGAAAAATTATCAACAGATCCGAAGTTAATATTCGGGAGCACTTGACCAATTCAGCAACATTTCAAAAGTGACCAATGTAGCAATATAGACAATGAAATACAATACCAGTACATCAGTATTAGTTGCACAAATGCTTTAGTAATAGCAATGACAGAACATTTGAGAGATTCAGTAGCTTTCCTGCTTGAAATTCAATAACAGTACAGAGAGAATCAGTTCTTGTTCCAGCTAAAAAAAACCTTGGCCCACGATCGGTTTAGCCCGTTCTCCGAATAGACTCAATCATTGGAGCAACCAAAACTGACGTTCAAGTCTACTTCTGTGTGAATACCTCCTCCTTACGTCAATGCCTCTGCGACCGCCCATAGCAACCCAAAATCCCCAGGACTCATCCAGATAATTGTAACAATGCTAAGCTTCAAAAGAAAAGCAAGACAATCTAATGCACTTCATCTAACCAAGTACCAGTACATCACAATTCGTTTTACAAAATATTGTACTAATAGTAACGACAGAACATTTGACAGATTCAGTAGCATTTGGAAGATTCAGCAGTATATAATAGACCATAAAAATATCAGATAGATTCTCGGTTCATATTCAGTAGCACTTGATAGAGTCAGCACAACATTTCAAAGTGACCGGTTGTGATAGTACACAGACAGTGACCAGAAGAATTGATAGATTTAGCAATGCGGACATTCAAATTCAATAGATGTAGCAAGGACTAATTCAAAAGGAAAGCGAGACCATATTCTGCACTCGACTGGTCGATCTGAATAAGTACCCAACAAAACTTTTGATAGGTTCAGTAGCATTTGAAAGATGCAGCAATACATAATAAGAAAGAAAAATATCGACAGATTCACAGTTCACATTCAGCGTCACTTGGACATATTCAACAACATTTCAAAGTGACAAATTTAGTTTGCCCTTTTCTACGAACACTCGTCATTGGAAGAAACAAAATTAACGATCAAGTCTGCTTTTGTGTGCATGCCTCCTTCTCGCATTGATGCCTATGTGTGATCTCCATAGGCAACTCAAAATACTCAAAGCCTTGTCTAGATTATGAGTTTATGACAAGGCCAAGTTAGAAAAGAAAAGCAAGACCATTTACTGCACTTGATCTAAACTGAGCTATCCTATTACATAGTATTACGATTACTTACGGTAGTTTGGTTCCAATCGCGGGCATTGGCGATGCTCGGGATGAACCATAATTGAGTCTCCGAAGATTTCCATGCAACGTTGGTTGAGAAACCAACAGCTGCTTCTTCGGTCTTTAGACTGAAGCAGCATATTTCAGGAAACGACGTATATCCAAGTCCTATTGCATGGTGGGAGGTGTAGACACAGTTGCTTCTCGTCAGATATCCTGGGGCAACATCTACACCGTCAGATATGGACTTCCAAGTTAGCAATCTCTATCCATGGCTTAGGTGGATACAAGTAAGCAATGTCCTTTGAGTACACCTTGCAACCAAACCCAGTAGCATAGGTGCCACAAGTGCGACCGCAGCGATCAACAGTATGATCAACAGCAGGATTGCCATGACCATAATAAGTACCACCATAAAACTCCTCATCAGTAACGCCCATGGTATGGATAAGAAGAAGGCGAGATTCATCTGCAGATATTGATAAGAACCATAAACCAGGTTCGTGCTTGTCATCATCTATGGCATCAAGGTTGCCCTCCTCGAGATGCGCGATAGGTGGTGATAGGAGCAGAATAAGACCTATAAAAAGAAATGACGGCCAAATCGGCCAACACTAGTTTACATCCATTAAAACTGAAGCTAGTGTTTAGAACAGGAATGGATCAAACTTACCAAAATATAGATGATTCCAAACATAAATACTGCCACTCTTAGTGGCTGCAAACACCAGACCCTTGTGGATAAGTGCATCACTATATCTGAAATAGCACTGGAATTGGTTCTCAAGAACTGTCCATGCATACTCATCGCCATCAAGGGTAGCAATTGAGTAGTCGAAGATAGCGACAAGAGAGAAATCTAAATAATCAGCCGCAGCTATGGGAGCTCGACAAATAGCAATCTTCTGGAGGAGAATATGCGATCATTATGCATGAATGTAAATGGATCGTTGGTGGGTACTCATTGACATGTGGGAGAGGAACGTGTTGATGAGTGTACACATTGACAAGCTCCCACTTGCACTCGGACCTAATAGTGGCGATCCAATCTCCATTGGCATCTACCCACTGCTTACCCATACAATTCGGGAACACAACGTCGGAGGAGAACCTGTCCAGTAGCGTCAACTTGCATGTCATGCCCTTGCCCTCGAAGTACTCGTTGCATTCCCATGGTTTCTTAGTCGGGTGAGAATGAAGAACATAGGGGAGGCCAAACGGCTGAGAAGCATGTAAAGTTGCACTATATTTTGCCGATTCAAGAAGATGTTTGGACGAACCGGCGAGGCTCGCGGCGATGATTACGTCGCATCTGGTTATGAGTTCTTCAAAGCGGGCCTTCGGTAAAAACATGCTGGAACAACCCAGAATCATCACTGTCCTTGCTCGGTCCTGCCATCACAAGTGAGCTGATGGAAGTTGGGCAGTGGCTTGATTTAGTTTTCTGGAAAAGAGGGAAGATCGATGGCGGTAGGCGGGACAGGGAGAAGAATAAACACTCTCATACTGTGCGGTGAACAGGATCAGAAAGCGGCATTGTGGAGGAGAAGAACGACGACGCTTGGCGTAGAAGTGGGGATAGAGCGTATAGGCGAGATTGAATACAATGAAAATGGACGCATGTTCCTCTGCTCTAGTTCCCTTCAGAATAGTACTACTCTGCTCCCAGTTCCCTCCACAATAAATCTTTCTTGTAAATTGAAGAGGAAGTAGTATGAAGAGTAGGGCCCGATCATCTGCTCTCTCGAGGAGCCGAACCCGACTGTTTTCTTTGCTAAATTTTATGGTCATTTATGCTAAATGCATGGACCTCAGTGTGATTTTACCTTTTTTTAGGTCCTTGGTGTAAATGTACCCCCACCATCTGTGTAAAATTCTAACCAAAAAGTGTAAGTTGTGAAATTTGAACAAATTTAAGCTTAGTTGTCAATGAGTATGAAAATTCTTGGATTTCAAGCCGAACGACCAAGGTCGAGGCCATATCAACATCATATTTTATGGTGATGATGCCATGCCCAAGAATTAGCATGCCGATAGATTTGGACATATTTTGAAAACAATCGAAGATGAAGTAGTACGAAGAGTATGGCTCGATCAGCTGCTCTCTCGAGAAGGATCCATACACGACTGTTTTCCTTGATTATTTTTACGGGGGGGGGGGTACTAAATGTATGGACATCGATGTAATTTCCCCTTTTGGGTACTTGATGTAAAATGTACTTCCACACACCGTGTAAAATTCTAACCAAAAGTCTAAGTGGTGAAATTTAGACGATTTTAAGCTTACTTGTCAATGAGTATGAACAATCTTGGATTTCAGTCGAATGACCAAGGTCAAGGCCATATAAACATCATACTTTATGCTGATGATCCCATATCAGAGAATCTGCATGGCAACAGATTTGGCCTTATTTTGAAAATAATCGAAGAGGAAGTAGTACGAAGAGTTTGGCTCAGATCAACTGGTCTCTCGATAAGGAGACGAAACAAAAAGTTTTCCTTTGTAGGGTCCTTTGTGCTAAATGTATGGACCTCCATGTAATTTTCCCTTTTTAGGTCCTTGATGTAAAATATACTCCCACCGACCGTGTAAGATTCTAAACTAAAAGTAAGTGGTGAAATTTAAACGAATTAAAGCTTAGTTGTCAATGAGTATGAACCATATTCTTGGATTTTCAAGACAAACGACCAAGGTCAAGCCATATCTACATCATACTTTATGCATATGATCCCATATCCAAGAATTTGCATGCCGACAAATTTGGCCATATTTTGAAAACAATCGAAGATGAAGTAGTGTGAAGAGTGTGGCTCGATCAGCTACTCTCTAGATAAGGAGTCAAACCCGACTGTTTTGCTTGCTTAATATAAGGGTCCTTTGTGCTAAATGTATGGTCCTCGGTGTAATTTTCAGTTTTTTTAGATCCTTGATGTCAAATGTACTTCCACACCCGTGTAAAATTCTAACCTAAAAGTGTAAGTGGTGAAATTTTGACGATTTTAAGCTTATTTGTCAACGAGTATGACCATTATTGGATTTCAAGCCAAATGACCAAGGTCAAAGCCATATCAACATCATACTTTATGTTGATGATCCCATATGAGAGAATTTGCATGGCGACAAATTGCCCTATTTTGAAAACAATCGAAGAGGAAGTAGTGTGTAGAGTTTGGCTCAGATCAGTTGATCTCTCGAAAAGGAGCCGAACCAGATTTTTTTTCCTTTTAGGGAGCTTTATGATAAATGTATGGACCTCAATGTAATTATTGCTTTTTTCGCGTCCCTGGTGTAAATTGTACTCCGACCAACCGTGTAAAATCTAACCTAAAAGTAAGTGGTGAAATTTAAATGAATTTAAGCTTAGTTGTCAACGAGTATGAACCATTCTAGGATTTCAAGATGAACGACCAAGGTCATGATCCCATATTCAAACATTCGCACCCCGACAAATTTTGCCATATTTTGAAAACAATCGAAGATGAAGTAGTATGAAGAGTATGGCTCGATGAGCTACTCTCTCAAGAAGGAGCCGAACTCGACTGTTTTCGTTGCTTAATTTTAGGGTCCATTGTGCTAAATGTATGGACCTCAATGTAATTTTCCCTTTTTAGGTCCTTGATGTAAAATGTACTTCCATGCCCATGTAAAATTCTAACCTAAAAGTGTAAGTGGTGAAATTTCGATGATTTTTTAGCTTACTAGTCAACGAGTATGACCATTATTGGATTTCAAGCCGAACGACCAAGGTCAAAGACATATATATCAACCATCATACTTTATGTTGATGATCCCATATGAGAGAATTTGCATGGAGACAAATTTGGCCATATTTTGAAAACAATCAAAGAGGAAGTAGTATGTAGAGTTTGGCTCAGATCAGCTGATCTCTCGAGAAGGAGCCGAACCAGTTTTGTTTTGTTTTATGGAGCTTTATGATAAATGTATGGACCTCGATGTATTTTTTTTGCTTTTTTTAGGTACCTGGTGTAAACTGTACTCCAACCAACCATGTAAAAATCTAACCTAAAAGTAAGTGGTGAAATTTTAAAAAAATTAAGCTTAGTTTTCAATGAGTATGAACCATTCTGGGATTTCAAGATGAACGACCAAGGTCATGATCCCATATCCAAGAATTTGCATGCCAGCAAATTTGGCCATATTTTGAAAACAATCGAAGATGAAGTAGTATGAAGAGTATGGCTTGATCAGCTACTCTCTTGAGAAGGAGCCGAACCCGACTGTTTTCCTTCCTTTATTTTAGGGTCCTTTGTGCTAAATATATGGACCTCGATGTAATTTTCCCTTTTTAGGTCCTTGATGTAAAATGTACTTCCACACCCGTGTAAAATTCTAACCTAAAAGTTTAAGTGGTCAAATTTTAGGGTCCTTTGTGCTAAATGTATGGACCTCGATGTAATTTTCCTTGCTTAATTTAATGTTCCTTTGTGCTAAATGTATGGACCTCGATCTAATTTTTCGATTTTTAGGTCTAAAAGTGTAAGTGGTGAAATTTAGACGATTATTTTAAGCTTACTTGTCAACGAGTATGAACATTCTTGGATTTCAATCTGAACGACCAAGGTCGTCAAGGCCATATCAACATCATACTTTATATGCTGATGATCCCATGTCAAAGAATTTGCATGGCAATAGATCTGACCATGTTTTGAAAACAATCAAAGAGGAAGTAGTATTAAGAGTTTGGTTCAGATCAGCTGATCTCTCGAGAAGGAGCCGAACCAGATTTTTTCCTTTTAGGGTCCTTTATGCTAAATGTATGGACCTCGATGTAATTTTTGCTCATTTGAGGTCCTTGATGTAAAATGTACTCCGATTGACCATGTAAATTTCTAACCTAAAAGTAAGTGGTGAAATTTAAACGAATTTAAGCCTAGTTGTCAATGAGTATGAACCATTCTTGTATTTCAAGACAAACGACCAAGGTCAAAGCCATATCTACATCATACTTTATGCTGATGATCCCATATTCAAGAATTTGCATATCGACCAATTTGGTCATATTTTGAAAACAATCAAAGATGAAGTAGTATGAAGAGTGTGGCTCGATCAGCTACTCTCTCGAGAAGGAGCCGAACCCTACTGTTTTGCTTTCTTAATATTAGGGTCCTTTGTGCTAAATGTATGGACCTCGATGTAATTTTCCCCCTTTTAGGTCCTTGTTGTACAATGTACTCCCATCGACCGTGTAAAATTCTAACCTAAAAGTAAGTGGTGAAATTTAAACGAATTTCAGCTTATAGTTATCAATGAGTATGAACATTCTTTGATTTCAAGCCGAGCGACCACAAGGTCGAGGCTATATCTCTACATCATACTTTATTCTGATGATCGAGTATCCAAGAAATTGCATGTCGATAGATTTGGCCATATTGTGAAAACAATCAAAGAGAAAGTAGTATAAAGAGTATGGCTCGATCAACTGCTCTCTCGAGAAGGAGCTGAACCCGATTGTTTTCTTTGCTCAATTTTAGGGTCCTTTGTGCTAAATGTATGGACCTCGATGTAATTTCCCCTTTTTTTAGGTCTTTGATGTAGAATGTACTCCCAACGACCGTGTAAAATGCTAACCTAAAAGTAAGTGATGAAATTTAAATGAATTTAAACATAGTTGTCATCAAGTATGAAAAAATCTTGGATTTTCAACCTGAACGACCACGAGGTCAAGGCCATATCTCTACATCATACTTTATGTTGATGATCCCATATTCAAGAATTTGCACGACGACAGATTTAACCATATTTTGAAAACAATCAAAGAGGAAGGAGTATGAAGAGTATGACTCGACCAACTGCTCTCTCGAGAAGGAGCCGAACCCGACTTTTTTCTTTGCTCAATTTTAGGGTCCTTTATGCTAAATGTATGGACCTCAATGTAATTTTCCCCTTTTTAGGTCCTTTATGTAGAATGTACTTTATGCTTATGATCCGATATCCAAGAATTTGCATGCCGATAAATTTGGCCATCTTTTGAAAACAATCGAAGATATTAAAAACAAAAAATAACCAATTTCATTTTTCCAAGTGATAGGAATTTATTTTTTGAAAAGCAAGAAGAATTTATTTCCTTATTTCCGTTAAAAAAAGAGCGAGAAGAGACTATATGAGCACAGAGGAGGCAGCGAGAGAGCTGCGAAGAGGAGGATTTGAAGGCGGTGCGATGTCAGAGCAAAGCTGGGATGGGTTCTGACCACGAGGCGAGGTACAATGAGTAGAGTAAATTTCAGGACCACGATATGTATGCACGCAAAATAAAATGTGTTTTCTCTCTCCTTCACTCCCTCATCAGGCTAGTCATAGTGGGAGTAACTTAGGTACTACTACGTAGTAACATAGTCCTACATGTATTGCCAACAATAAATATTTAGATGACACGACATGCAATTAAATGATGAAAGAGAGCCTTGTGGTAACTAGCTATGTTAACATCACACATTTCAATACAAAATGAGTCTACATTGCAATAAACGAGGCTTTGCATGATACCACATCTATATTATTTTCCACTATGGAGGTAGTAACTTGGACTAGTAACATATGCATGTTAGTACTAAGTTACTCCCCACTATGACCAACCTCACCACCCCACACCCCAGTCGGATGATCTCTCCCTTGTCCACAAAGTGGCGCTGCACACGCGCGTCGACCGACAACCTGCCTTGTGTCGGTGGCTCCGTGTTTGTGTCTAGCGTGTTCCTTAGTTATGTCGGTGGGAACCATTTTGGTCCTTGGTGGCAAAAATTATTACTACTACAGTACTCCCTCTATTTCAAAATATAAGATGTTTTAGCTTTGTGAAAGGAGTGTATCTAGACTTCTTTTAGTGTGTAGGTTCATCTAGATTTGGAGTGACTCTACACATTAAAAGGGATCTAGATACACTCCTTTCACAAAGCTAAAACATCTTATATTTTGAAACGGAGGGAGTACAATAGAGTAGCAATTCAAACTTTCCCGGTTTCGAAATTTTCACTTCCTTCACAAACATCTGTGGGGAAGGATATTCAAAAGATCGCCATTCGCAATACTACTAGTACAAGTACGAGTACTACTTAAGTGCTAGACAAGGGATTGATTGATCTGGCCAGCAAAAAAACAAAAATGTCCCATCGCATTGGATGCTCACCATTATGATCTGACCAGCCTACCTACTCTGCACTACACCTCTGTACCCTAGGAAGAGGAAGCACCAAGCACACCCGCAGCAAGCTGGTTCGAAAGTGAGGAACGCTCCTTTTTTTCTTCTTCCATGAAGCATGTAGTACTCCCTCCTTCCCAAATTAGGACGCGTATTACTTCTGGTCAGAGTCAAATTTAATAAACTTTGACTAAATGTACGACATCAACTCAATGTTATTAGAATCATCATGAACTATATTTTTATATTATATGCATTTGTCATTAGAAAAGTCAGTATGTTTTTACATATAGTTGGTCGAACTTTATAAAGATTAACTTTGACCAAACCTAATATGCGTCCAAAATTGGGAAAGAGGAAGCAGTATGAAGAGTATGGCTCGATCAGCTGCTCTCTCGAGGAGTCATACCCGACTGCTTTAATTTCTTGTTTAGTTTTAGGGTCCTTTGTGCTAAATGTATGGACCTCAATGTAGTTTTCCCTTTTTTAGGTCCTTGATGTAAAATGTAGTCCCACCATCAGTGTAAAATTGTAACCAATAAGTGTAAGTGGTGAGATTTAAACGAATTTAAGCTTACTTCTCAACGGGTATAAACATTCTTAGATTTCAAGCCAAACGACCAAGGTCAAGGCCATTACCAACATCATACTTTATGTTGATGGCCCCATACGAGAGAATTTGCATGCCAACAGATTGGGCCATATATTTTGAAAACAATCGAAGAGGAAGTAGTATAAAGAGTTTGGCTCAGATCAGCTGATGTATTGAGAAGGAGCCGAACCGGAAAGTTTTCCTTTTATGGTCCTTTGGGCTAAATGTATGGACCCCAATGTAAATTTCCCTTTTTAGGTCTTTGATGTAAAATATGCTCCCACCGCGACTATGTAAAATGCTAACCTAAAAGTAAGTGGTGAAATTTAAACGAATTTAAGCTTAGCTGTCAACAAGTAGGAACTTTCTTGGATTTCAAGCCGAACGACCACATGGTCAAGGCCATATCTCTACATCATACTTTATGCTGATGATCCTATATCCAAGAATTTGCATGGCGACAAATTTGGCCATATTTGTAAAACAGTCGAAGATGAGGTAGTATGAAACGTATGGCTCAATCAGCTGCTCTCGCGAGAAGGAGCCGAACCCGACTATTTTCTTTGCTCAATTTTAGGGTCATTTGTGCTAAATGTATGGACATCAATGTAATTTTCCCTTTTTAGGTACTTGATGTAAAATTTACTCCCACCGCCCGTGTAAAATTCTAACCTAAAAGTAAGTGTTGAAATTGAAACGAATTTAAGCATAGTTGTCAAGGAGTACAAAAAATTCTTGGATTTCAAGACGAACGACCAAGGTCAATGACATATCAACATCATACTTTATGTTGATGACCCCATATCAGAGATTGCATGGCAACAAATTTGTCCATATTATTTTGAAAACAATCAAAGAGGAAGTAGTATGAAGAGTTTGGCTCAGATCAGCTAATCTCTCGAGAAGGAGCCGAACCAATGCAACAAAAGGTTTTTCTTTTAGGGTCCTTTGTGCTAAATGTATGGACATCGATGTAATTTCCCCCTTTTTAGGTCCTTGATGTAAAATATGCTCCCACCGGCCGTGTAAAATTCTAACCTAAAAGTAAGTGGTGAAATTTTAATGAATTTAAGCTTAGTTGTCAATGAGTATGAACTTTCTTATATTTCAAGCCGAATGACCACAAGGTTAAGGCCATAACTCTACATCATACTTTATGCTGATGATCGAAGTTTTACCCAGGTTTACCCAGCAAACAAGCACACAGGGATGCAAGTTTTACCTAGGTTCAGGCCTCGTAGAGGTCCCTACTCTTGCTTGTCTGCTCTTGGAATTAACAAAGGAATCGAAGATTACAGGGGCGCATAGATGCAATCTGGTGAGAGTTGTGGAAACTAGGGTTGCGTGTGTCCTCCTCGCTGCCCCCTCCTAGCCTTTATATAGATAGGCTAGGTCTCGGGTAGCAGGTCGAGTCGGTTACAGATTAGGGTTCGCCCCTTTGAACTTTCTATCTTAAACTTCATCTTGACTCGCAAGCAATCGAAGAGTCCGTGGGTCACCTGAATTCTTCATTGGGCCTTGGTGATACATTGCAAATGTATCTATAATTTTTGATGTTCCATGCTTGGTTTTATCCACTTTCTTGTGTTTTGTCCACACTTTGGAGTACTTTTCATATGATTTCTTGGACTAACCTATTAACAAGAGCCACAGTGCCAGCTGCCTGTTTTCTGCTGTTTTTGGTTCCAGGAAAGTCAGAAAATAAATATTCTCGGAATTGAACGGGACAAAAGCCAAAGTGCCTATTTTTCCGGAAGTCATCAGATGCCAGAATACGAGATGGAGAAGGGCTGGGGGCCCACCACACCACCTAGCCGCCTTGAGCAGGCTGGCCCGAAGGGGTGGTGTGGCCCAACACCCTCGGCCTCTCCTTCCGCCTATAAGATGCCCTCGGGACGAAAACCCTAAGTACCCGATCAAAAATCCACGAAAGAGTCTGTAGACGCTGTCATCTCCATCCCTAGATTGGGAGGGATCTGAAGCTCTTCCCGGCACCACTGGAGAGAAATTCACCACAGGCCTTCTTCATCACCATGCAAGCCTCCGGTGTGATGCGTGAGTAGTTCATCTCTGGACTACGGGTCCATGTAGTAGCTAGATGGCTGGTTCTCCCCCTTTGTGCTTTCATATCTAGATCTTGTGAGCTCCATTCATGATCAAGATCATCTATTTGTAATTCTGCATGTTGTGTTTGCAGGGATCCGATGGATATTGAGATGCTATTTCAGATTGATTATTGATTCTACCATGTCTTTGTTATTTGTGATCTTGCATGCTTTCTGTTGTTAGTAGCTATCTTGGCCAACTAGATGCTAGCAACTCTAAGAGTTAGTATTTATGCTCGATAGTGGGTTCATGCCTCTGGTAATCTGGGAAGTAAAATCTCTAAGGTACTAGATGTCTTTGTTTCTACTAGGGAGAAAACAACAATCCTTTGTTCATAGAACAATCGTATTGTTTACTTTACATAATTCATAAAGCAATAATCTGCTTGCAACTTAATCTTGGAGGGGTTGGATGATAACTGAAGGTGGATTATTAGTTATAGATGCATTTGGATGGCGGTCTATGTATAATGTTGTAATGCCCAATCAAGTTCCAAAGGAGTCAAGATGATTAGTATATGCATGTATTGCTTTCTCGATGTTTGTCAATTGCTCCGCTGTAATTTGTTCACCCAACATGTTATCTATCTTAAGGAGAGCCACCTCTAGTGAACTATGGATCCCGGTCTTTTCTTTTACATACAATCTACAAACTATTTACTGCTTTGTGTTTACTTTCCGCAAACTATTACTTCCTTCCATTCGATACGTTTAATCCTTTGTTTTCAGCAAAACCGGTGAGATTGACAACCTCATCGCAAGTTGGGGGCAAAGTTCTGTGGTTGTGTTGTGCAGGTCTCCACGTTCTTTGGCACCGTAGTGCGCCCTGCCAACATTCAGCTAGCTACACCTTTGGGGTGTTTCCTTGCTCCTACTGGATTGATAACCTTGGTTTCTTACTGAGGAAAAACTTGCTGCTGTGCTCATCATACCTTCCTCTTGGGGTTCCCCAATGATCTCGATATATTTTGGACCATCACTTGGAAACGGCGTGGGCTTCTGCCGTATCTGGGCCATATATACAAAACTCGAGTTCCTGTAGGGTATACCCATGTCAGTGACAGATCGCACCCTTTGGCCACGAAAACTTGTTCTGTCGTAGATCTGTTGGCCAGCCATGCTACCTACTAACATCACGTGAACTGCCACATGGCAGCCACCGTTAACGCCCGGTTACTGCTGTTAACGATCGCAGAAACCGTGGTAGAAGCCAGGCCCAGCCAAGGCCTGCTGGTACGTCCATTTTGCATCACTATTTTATATCATAATTTACTGTTATTCATTGATATATTTCATATTAAGAGATGATACTTATGTTATTTCATCTGTTTTTGCATGGTTGATGACTTTTGGAGGATGGACCGCTAAAGTCAGGATTCTGATGGAAAAGGCACTGTTTGGAGGTGAAATTTGCGAAGATCAGAAAATCCCGGAAAATATATGGAAAATCCTATTTTTCCAGAAGACGAATGAAGCTAGAAGGGGGAGCGGAGATGGGCCACAGGGGGCCCACACCACCCCCTGGCGCGGGCCACCCTAGGCTGCACCACTAGGTGGTGTGGCCATCCTGGCCCACCTCTGGCTCTGCTCTTTGGCATATATAATCCTCCTGAAACCCTAAGAATCGGGAGCGACCATAGATAGATTCTGCCGCCTCCGCGGGGCGGAAAACTTCAAAGAAAGAAAGAGCTCTCCGGCATGCAGAAATCTGCCAGGGAAATTCCTTCCCGGAGAGGGGAGATCATCGCCATCAACACCACCATCAAGCTGGACTTCATCGAGGTCATCATCATCATCATCATCTCCACCAGCACCATCATCACCACTCCATACCACTATAACAATTGGGTTGAATCTTGCATAGTTCTTAGGGGAAACTTTACCGGTATTGATTACTTGTTGTAGTTGATGCTATTGAGTGGAACCATTGAATTATCATTCATGTTCAGATTTTTACATATCATTATTTCATCTCTGATCTTGATCCATATGATGTCTCGTGAGTAGTTCGTTTAGTTCTTGAGGACATGGGAGAAGTCATGTTGTTAGTAGTGGAATTGTGTTGAGAAAGATTCAATGGTTTGATATTTAAGTTGTGGTGCTATTCTTCTAGTGGTGTCATGTGAACGTCGACTACATGATACTTCACCTTTATGTATTGTGTATTTGGGTACTAATCGCGGGGTTGCCGGAGTGACAGAAACCTGAACCCCCGTTAGGCCTTTGCACAAGGGAGTGTAGGATCTCAGAGTTTAAGGTTGTGGTTAGGTTTTTATCTTAATTACTTTCTTGTAGTTGCGGATGCTTGCAAGGGGTATAATCACAAGTATGTATTAGTCCAAGGAAGGTCAGTACATTAGCACAGGTTCACCCACACAACACTTATCCAACTAGAGAAGATTAATCAACTATATGAAGCGAAAGCACTTGACGATATTCCCATGTGTCCTCGAGAACGTTTGGTAATCTTAAGTAATACAACCGGCTAGTCCTTTGCTAAAGAAAGGATTGGGCCACTTGCTGCAATTATTATTATTATCTTTTATTTACTCACACTTTATTTATCTGCATTATCAAAACCCCCTAAAAATCCGTTTGCTAAGTATTTACAAAGAATTCATGCTCTAAGCCACTCATCAACACCTTCTGCTCCTCGTTGGGTTCGACACTCTTACTTATCGAAAATACTACGATACACCCCCTATACTTGTGGGTCATCAAGACTATTTTCTGGCGCCGTTGCCAGGGAGTGAAGCGCTATTAAAGAGTGGAACTGGTAAAGGAAACTTCTGCTGTGAGTATTGTTTATTTCTGTTAGTTACTTTATTTCAATATGGATAATTCACTTAGTTTCTTATTTTGTAATGCTACTACCACTGCTAAGGTAGTAGATGAACCTCCACCTACTGAAAATGATACTTTTAAGATACCTACAAGAATTGTTGATCGTGTTATGGATAACTACTATTTTGGAGATGGAACTGTCCATCCTGGTGATCATTTGCTCTTTATACACGAATTATGCGGGTTGTTCAAGTGTGCATGTATTACAACAGATCAAGTCAAGAAGAATTCATTATCATTATCACTGAAAGGAAGTGTTGAGGAATGGTACAAGCCGCTGAAGAATGGTCAAGCTCTTGAATGGGAGGAAGTAGTACCTCTCTTTTATTCAAAATTTTATCCTCCTAGTGAGATTCATAAAGATCGGAATCAAATATACAACTTTTGGCCTCGTGATGGAGAGAGTACAGCTCAAGCTTGGGGGAGATTGAAGTTACTAATGCTCAAATGTCCTATTCATGAGCTCCCTAACAATATTATTATCAATAACTTTTATGCAAGACTTTCTCTTCATGATAAGGATCTATTGGATGCTTCTTGTGCTGGATCATTTACACACATGGAAGAAGAAGCTAAATGGGATCTTCTAGACTATATTCAAGACAATGTTGAAGCATGGGAGAATGATAAAGGAAGAAAGTCAGGTATAAATTATGATTATGAATGCATTAAATCTTTTATGGGAACTTATGACTTTCATAATATTAGTAATGCTTATGGTCTAGACTCTCAAAGTATTGCAAATTATTTTAAGGCTTTTGCTTCTTATATTGAAATTCCTAAAAAGAAATGGAATAGGTATCATGAGCCATACAAAGATATTGCTAATTGTGTTCCTGCAAGATATACCGAAGTTTATACTGCTAATCATATTTTACTTGAACCTTATATTGAGAAAATGCCTTTCCCAATCAAGGTAAAGGAACATTCTATGATAGCTAGTATGGTTAATGAAAGTACGAATAAAGCTGTTGAACTTGATGAACAAATAGCTGTTGAACCTATAATAGAAAATGTGAAAGACTTTGTCACTAAATATGTAGAAGATGGACACACTATCCTCTGTAAGGATACTTCTAATATTGTCTCACAAAGTAGAGTTAGGAGAGCTAGTGTCCCTGTTTTTTCTGTTAGAATAAGTGATCATTGCTACAATGGTTCATGTGATAGTTATATCGTTAAATTTATGCACGATACTGAAAGTTATTATGAGAGAGGGAAAATTGTTCTTATGCATCTCAATAATATTAAGTTTCCTCGCTTTATGCTGAAAGTCTTTATGTTGCACTTGTTTTGCCTTCCTATGCTAGCAACCTCTGGCTTCAACAATTTTTTTCTTACAAAACTCCCTTGCATACGAAGTGGGTTAGACTTAAACATGTGTATTCTTGCTTCTTTATGCTCTCTTTTACTTCAATTCATATTCTTATGTGAGCATCATTGAAATTATCATGCCCATCTTAATGGCTATAAAGAAAGAGCTTTTTGGGAGACAACCCAATATATTTTTGCTTTCAATTTGTTTTTGTTTATTTGAGTCTTGGAAGTTATTGCTTCTGCAATAACCTCTCCTTATCCTTTTTGTTTGGTTTTTGTGTGAAGATCAACCTCTAATGAGAGAGAAGTAAGATTTGGGGAAGTTGCTGCCCCGAAACAGTTTTTTGTGCTTCACTATAAAAAATCGGTAAAAATCCTAGAACGTCGTACTGATCTGTAATTTTTTGTGTGCATGCCCAGGTTATTATTTAAATTTCGTTAGTATTGCACTTTTTTATTTAAGCAATAGAAGATTTTCTAAAAAAATGATCTTTACTTGCTGGTCTGTTTTGACAGATTTCTGCCATTTCTGCATTTGCCCGTTAAATCGATTTCCTTTTTGAATTCCTTTTTGGCCTTTCGGAAGGAGTTGCTACAATAGCTTATGTTTTGATGGATTTCAGTTGAAATTGAACCTAAAAGGTTTATGATCTTGCATGCAATAATGTTGTTAATGAGAATTGTGTGAAGTTTTGTGTGAAAGAATTTTCCAGGTTGTAGGAGAAAATGGTGTAATAAGATGGTGAATGGTTAAAAGACTCAAGAAATATGTTTATGAAGATGAAGATATTGATGTTATTCAAGTGGTGACTCCGTAAAAAAATATTAAAGACCAAATTCAGAGACCTGCAGAGTCCGTTTTTGAATAGGTAACAGTTCTGGTAAGAAAAGGTCCGCGAAAAACCTTCCAAGTTATATTTTTGTAGTTTTTATCTAACATGGAAAATAATGAGTCGAAAGAGGGACGGAAACGGAGCCCGAGTGGCTCACACCACCCCGTGGCACGGGCCCACCTGGGCGTGCCACCAGGGGGTGTGGCCACCCCGGAGCCCGTCTCCGACCCGTTTTCTCTCAGTACTTTCCTTTTGTTGTCAAACTTCATAATATATAATCCCCCGAATCCCCTGAGGTTCGTATATCGTGTTCTCGTCGTGTTTTCGTTTCGATCTGTTACATTAGGATGTCGTTCGAGATTCATTTTGAGGACTATGAGCTGACGGCCTTGATCTGAGCTCCATCGCAACCTTGAGCAGAGGACCTTCGTAGGATGGGTGGGAGAAGAAAAAATCACAGCTAGGCGTGAAGAGATGGATCAGAGCATCAAGGGGGAAGTGAAGGACAAGTCAGCAGGCATGAAAGGACAAGGGCTGATACCTCTAGTTCTGAACCTCAGTTCCTGCCCTGCAGCAGTGGAAGCTCTACAGGCCACTGATGAGTTTTGCGATAAGTACCGAGTCCTAAGGAGAAAGGTGGATATACTGCAAGAAGAGAATAACAGGCTTCGCAAGATCCTAGAATATTTTCTCACTCCGATCGAGAGAACACCAGCACCACCGAAGGAGTAATTCGTCATTAGGTTTTGGCATCCCCTTGGTTTGTTCCAAGCTTGGGGGAGTGCCACGGTATCACATCTTTTATCTTTTATATCTTTACCTTTTTAGTAGAGTCATATCATGAATAGAGAAGTTATCATATAGGATGGTTTGCATTATGGAAGTATCTCTCCTCTAGTTAGATATCTATGTATCCCTTGGTGTGAGTTGCCGTTATGGAATATTAATGAGAAGTTCTATCATTTACTTTTTGCACATCTTATATTAGTTTGCAATTTCTGTTATATGATTGATCTTGTTGTTAGTATTGGTATCACTTTGGGATCATTAAGTAAATTTAGTTGGTTTTGGCAAACCTGGCTTGGTCAGTAGCAACACTAATATGAGAATTGAATGAAAAAGATAAAAGTACTCTAAGAAATATAATTCCATCATCTTTCTTTCTCGATTGGCTCATAAGCTTAGTATTCTCTAGTTAAGATCTTTTGTGCTTCCAAGGAAGATTGCATGTTTGTTTTTATCACTTGTATGTTTGTTTGTTTCCTTCAACTCTTATGCTTTCTACCCAGCCTTGCTAGCCAAAAACCTGTACTAAGAGGGAATGCTTCTCGTGCATCCAATCCTTAAACCAAAACCTATGCCATTTGTGTCCACCATACCTACCTATTAGCATTATTGCTATTCCAAGTAAATTCATGCTTTTATCTACCTTCCGAATTAAACTTGTTATGTGAAAATTAGTGATTAAAGCTCTCACGAAGTTGATGGCACACTTTACTTTCTTGCACTTAATAAACTTGAACCATTGTGCCCATCTATGTTGCATATATGCTTGCGTTTTGTAAGTTGTGAATTAGAAGAACCATGTTACTATGGGGAATGCTTTCAACATTGCACTTTATTTAGTTGATATCATGTTCTTTTGCTTATGGATCCCGGTGGTGTGAAATGAAAGGGGAGCTTGTAAGGCTCATGGAGTTCGTATATGTGTTAGAGAAATGCCTGGGCGGCTAGTCTAAACATGCCTAATCATGGTGGAAAAGTGCAGCATAACCATAGTGAGCAATTTGTGAAGCATCCTCAATAAAAAACCTATGCAAATAGGGAAAAAAGAAAAAGGCCTATGCAAATAGGAAATAAAAGGATCGCTGAGATGCTCATTGTCTTCTTGCCTTGTCATTTTCATATGGGAAAGCTTCTGTATCATCGGGCAAGGGGTACCCCGTTGGCAGTTCTCTATGATACACATGTACTTACAATGACAAGAACTTACTTGTGACTAAAGTTGAGTAGCATGAGAAACGGTACTCGTAAGCAAGGGGCATGAGATTTTCAGCTTATAACTTGTCAAGCATATCCTCATATTTGTTCACTTTAACCTTAATCACCTAAAGATGCTTATGATAGGGGTAATGAGAGCTGAAAGCTAATAAGTACCATAATTTTTGGAAGCTCTTTATGAAACTTAAAATCCCTGCTTCCCTCTACGAAGGGCCTATCTTTTACTTTTTAGTTGAGTCAGTAAACCTATTCCTTTCTATCTCAGCAAGTATTTGAGTTGTTGTGTTTCATTCATTCATATGATGATTTATTCAATCATGTTTCTTATGTTCCTTGTTTTTGCACACTGCTCTTATCTTAGTGAATATTACTTTGAAAGCTATCATTGAAAACCCGATTATGTTTGAACTCCTGCAAATTGTTAACCGTTCTTTGACCAAGAACAAAGTTTGCCATTACCAATTATGATTTACTTTGTGTATCTTTATTGTGTTTCCTTTACTTATTGCAAGTCAAGTTATATAATAGTGAGTTGTCTTCTATTATGATTTGTGTATTGATGAATGTGATGCTTCTTGTTCGTATTCTTTCGTCGACACTTCACTCCATAAACCCGAGGTCATGTTTATTGAGCTCAGTTTTCGCTTGGGGACAAGCGAAGTCTAAGCTTGGGGGGAGCTGATACGTCCATTTTGCATCACTATTCTATATCATAATTTACTGTTATTCATTGATATATTTCATATTAAGAGATGATACTTATGTTATTTCATCTGTTTTTGCATGGTTGATGATTTTTGGAGGATGGACCGCTGAAGTCAGGATTATGATGGAAAAGGCACTGTTTAGAGGCGAAATTCGCGAAGATCAGAAAATCCTGGAAAATATATGGAAAATCCTATTTTTCCAGAAGATGAAGGAAGCCAGAAGGGGGAGCGAAGATGGGCCACAGGGGCCCACATCACCCCTGGCACGGGCCACCCTAGGCCGCACCACCAGGTGGTGTGGCCACCCTGGCCCACCTCTGGCTCTGCTCTTTGGCGTATATAATCCTCCCAAAACCCTAAGACTCGGGGAGAGACCACAAAAAGATTTTGCCGCCTCTACGGGGTGGAAAACTGCAGACAAAGAAAGAGCTCTCCGACAGGATGAAATCTACCAAGGAAATTCCTTCCCGGGAGGGGAGATCGTCGCAATCAACACCACCATCAAGCTGGACTTCATCGGGATCATCATCATCTCCACCAGCACCATCATCACCACTCCATACCGCTGTAACAATTGGGTTAAATCTTGCATAGTTCTTAGGGGAAACTTTCCCAGTATTGATTACTTGTTGTAGTTGATGCTATTGAGTGGAACCATTGAATTATCATTCATGTTCAGACTGTTACATAACATTATTTCATCTCTGATCTTGATCCATATGATGTCTCGTGAGTAGTTCATTTAGTTCGTGAGGACATGGGAGAAGTCATGTTGTTAGCAGTGGAATTGTGTTGAGAAAGATTCAATGGTTCGATATTTAAGTTGCGGTGTTATTCTTCTAGTGGTGTCATGTGAACATCGACTACATGATACTTCACCTTTATGGGCCAAGGGGAATGCATTGTGTATTTGGCTACTAATCGCGGGGTTGCCGGAGTGACATAAACCTGAACCCCCATTAGGAAACCTTTGCACAAGGGCGTGTAGGATCTCAGAGTTTAAGGTTGTGGTTAGGTTTTTATCTTAATTACTTTCTTATAGTTGCGGATGCTTGCAAGGGGTATAATCACAAGTATGTATTAGTCCTAGGAAGGTCAGTACATTAGCACAGGTTCACCCACACAACACTTATCCAACTAGAGAAGATTAATCAACTATATGAAGCAAAAGCACTTGACGATATTCCCATGTGTCCTCGAGAATGTTTGGTAATCTTAAGTAATATAACCGGCTTGTCCTTTGCTAAAGAAAGGATTGGGCCACTTGCTGCAATTATTATTATTATCTTTTATTTACTCACACTTTATTTATCTGCATTATCAAAAAACCCTAAAAATCCGTTTGCTAAGTATTTACAGAGAATTCCTGCTCCAAGCCACTCGTCAACACCTTCTGCTCCTCGTTGGGTTCGACACTCTTACTTATCAAAAATACTGCGATACACCCCATATATTTGTGGGTCATCACCTGCTAATAATTAAATGGACCGGCCCATGTGGAGATCCCAATAGGAATATGGCCATTTATTGTTTTGTCCTGCACTATCTGGAATCGGCCCAGTACTGCAGCCAGCTATGGCCCGTACACTTTCAGGCCCGATCGGGGAATGTAAAGGGGGGGGGGAATGTAAAGTCGAGACCAACGGCTCGACCGAACCTTTGACCACGTCCTGATCGGGGACGTCCAACCCCTCTGGTTGGTGGGCCCCTGTCACCTGCGCATATATATATATATGGGTGGGGTTCGGTGGCACGACTCACGAGGTTCGTCGTGTGCCACTCCCCACGCCCTTCCGATCGAGGGCTCGCGCAGTGTGGCGGGAAGCACCACCGACGCCACCGCCTCGCTCACCCACTCACACCGTCGCCCTCCCCGATGGCCACCGGCTCGGGCTCCTTGAGCCACACCGAAGGTTTGTCTCTCTCCCGATCTCCCTCTCCCTCTCAGTTTTCGACTAGATCTCTATAGACAAAGATCTACCGTGATGATTCTAGACTAGTTGATCCTAAGGCAAACACAACATACATATCTGCTCAGGTAACAATTTTGATGTGCTGTCATGTCATACATCTGTTTAGATAATCGTTGTAGCTGAAAAGACTATTTTTCTACATGTTTTTTTTCCTAAGAACTACTCCCTCCGATCCAAATTAATTGACTTGGATTTGTTCGGATGCATCTAGCATTAAAACATATCTACATACATCCGAATCTAGACAAATCAAAGTCAATTAATTTGGGTCGGAGGGAGTACTAGTTTTATAGATGTAAACTTGTAACATACTGGAATGCTTATATTACATTTGTATTTTGGGTTGGCCCTGGGGTACCCAATGGGCCAGCAGGGCCACAGGATTTTCCCAAAATGGGCCGACCCGTGGCCCTTGAAATTAGCCCTGGAGCCACAGGACCATGTCCAAGGCCAGGCCCGGGCTGGCCCATTCCCATCTTGAACCATGAGTTAGCTTACTGACCAGTAGTCCATCTGAGTAGTGAAGAGCTTAAATTAATTAACCAGAGTACCGCATCCGAGTAGTGATGAGCATGTGAACTTAGTTTGTGTTGACTTCTTTCTACTTAGGGGAGTACTGATGATCATGTTAGTACACAGAGCATGTGAGCACACTGCTCCTGATGAGCATGTAAATATACTCCCAGAGTAGTACTGACAATAGCTTAACTTGCATTCATAATTCCCAGCATGAAGCAGTGCATCGATTTTGATCATCAGGTGGATTATTGACATGCTCTTCTTGTTCTTCAGGTGGACTAGAGTTAAGATCTGGAATCAGCATGGTTCAGGCGCCTCGACGACCTTGGGAGCGGGCGGAGCTGCCAGCGAGCTGAGACGGAGCTGCCGATGAGAAGATGAGGTTGCCGAGGAGATGAGACGGAGCTGCCAGTGAGAAGGATGGGTTTGCTAGCTGGGCGGTGCAGCACCCGTGGATTCTATTCCGGCAAGCTCGCGGTGTGTGGACGCGGTGTTGTGGAGACGTGGGCGTTTCGGACATGTTGCAGGGGTATTTTGGTACTCCCTCCTTTCCAAAATAAGATGCCTATTAGTTTTGGTCAAAGTCAACCTTTCTAAAATTTGATCAACTATATATAAAAATATAGTAACTTTTGGAATATAAAATACATATAATACGAAAATATATTTCATCATGGTTCTAATATCATTAAGTTTATGTTGTGGATGTTTATATTATTTCATATATACTTGGTCAAAGTTTATAAACTTTGACTTTGATAAAATCTAATAGGCATCCTAATTTGGGAAGGAGGGAGTACAAATCGCTGTAATCGAGCATTGTCGGAAACTTTTTTAACATCTTGTCTTAGGCTGATCATAGTGGAGAGTGTGCATGTTACTAGCTATGTTATTACTTTTAGAGTGGAGAGTAACATACAAGTTATGTCATGCAAAATATCATATCATTTATAAGGTGATAGACTCACATATGTTACTCCCTACTTTCTCTTTATTAACTCCTTAATTACTCGAAGTTACTTTATCACATAAGCAAATTTGCTGAGTTAGATCCTTAATTACTCCTGAAGATACTTGCAATATGACTAGTCTTCTATTCTTGAACGGAGGGAGTATATACAAATCTAGATAAACTTGGGGCCATTAATATGGACTAGATGGAGTACTAAGATCCATGATTCTTTTTTAGAGCCAAAGGGCCTCCTCGCCCGTGTTCCATTCCATTGAAAACGAACCACAAAGTTTACAGCATCGTTATTACAAACCAGAGCTCAGCTCTCACAATTTTCTTACTTCATGAACCTGCAGATTCATCTTTAGTTCTGAATGCTAACAAATTAAGCCAGAAATAGTTTTTACTCCCCAAACCCCAGCCAAACCTACTCTACAAAACAGAGCTAAATCCTCTATGAGTCGCATCTCCCAGGTTGACCACGAAGTCCAAACAGCATCTTCAGATCCTGGGATCTTCGTGGCACTTTGTTTCGAGCATAGCCATCATTCCTCCTCGCTTGCTGGTCACACGGGTCGCCATCTACTGTATGTAGCATGCGCCAAAGTACCTGTGAATTGCAGACCACGTCAACTTGCGAAAATGAATATCATTCTTTGCTTTCCACAAAGTCCACAGCAGAGCAGCTGAGAACATATTGATCAGTGTTTTTTTGCCACTTAACCAACCAGTAGCAAGGTATATTCATAATTCCTGCCCATATCACATCCGAATATATCAGAAATTTCAGACCAGAAAATTTGGTAATATCACATTCAAAAAATACTCCCTCCGTTCAGAAATAAGTGACTTGACTTTTTCTAGATTCGCATGTATCTATATACTAAAATCTGTCTAAATACATACGAATCTAGACAAATCTAAGACACTTATTTCTGGACGGAGGGAGTGGATGATAATCAGTTTCCTGTTCTGCACAGAACAAACATGTTTGATCAATAACTAATATCAAGGCTAGTGCCCCAACCAACAATTTTCCCAGAATTTCAGACTTACTGTTGCCTACATTGCACTGGTAACCCAGTTTTGCCGCATTACAGGCCCACATAAACACCTTTCCAGAGAGGAGAAAGGTTTGGATTATGAGTGTTGCATTCATAGTCTATAATCTATCTCCAAAGCTTATTTTCATCCAAATGGTATCTTTTGATGCAAGATGCTAATCAATGATATTTATATAGCTGGGCGAAAGCCTGATTCGAGGAAGGAAAAATCCAAGTTATCTAATGGGCGTTTCAGTATCTGGCAGGTTAATAATGGCAATCAAATTTAACCAACAGATATTTTGCTTGTGTAATTTTAGCCTTCCAGTTCAACCAATAGTTGGCTGAGTCCAATGGTAAGAAGTAGGACGACCATTGTACATCATCTCACTGCCATACCAATATTGTGTTCTTGCAACAGGTCCCACGTGTAAAAAACTAGGCTAGGTCTAGTGAATTCACCATCAACTCTAATCTTTAGAAAAACTCCATTTCGAAAAAAACTCTAATCTTTAGAAGTATGGAAGATTTGAATGTTTCTGCATGATTTGTTGGTGCACTTCCTTAGTGCAGATTGCCCAGCAGTTAGTAGGCAGATTTAACAGAGAAAATACTTTTAGGGTCAACGAACCAGGCAATAGAATCTTTCATATTCTCTCTTATTAACAAGATTGTTTTACTAGTATTACAAAACCTGAAGAATGGGCAAGTGCCATACCTGAAGTAATATTTGAGGTTCACATCAAAGGTTCAACGGTATGGCAGAGGCTGCAAGGCTCCAGAATATTTAACTTGACCATAGAGGGTACTTTCCCCAAGACGTATCTTCTAATGGCCAAGAGTGCTTTCTGGGCTTCGACGAGGCGATCCCTATCCATGAGAGGGTAACATTTGCTAAATTTCGTGACAGAGCATCTAAGATATCAACTGGCGGTGTCCAATGTAAGACAGTCGAGTGCTGTTGTATTCTCAAGGATATGACATGTTAACTCAACTAAGCTCTTTGCCGAGCAAAAGCCAGAGATCTTCACATTCTTAAGCTTGTCATAGCGCTGCTCCCGAATCTGCCTTAAATCATGGGAGGGGCCTCCAAGAATCGAATCATGCTCCATGCGATGCTGCTTTATCTGCATAGGGACAATATCAGTACCACTACCCTCTCTAGAAACCAAGATACTTGAATCGGCAGTCCACCCATGGATACATGATACGAATGGTGGATGAAATGACTTACAACCAGCATGAATTTCTCCAGGTGAGGAGAAGCGTCAAGAAAAGAAACCAAAGATAAATAATCATATGCAGCCATTCCCGCTAATAAAATCTCCAAATGCTTGAGGTGGAGAAACTTGCCAGATAGCATCGGTGTGTTCACCGTCTGCATAAAATACATCTCACGTCTTAATTGCATTCCAATGTATAAGTATTGTTATTGGCACAAATAGTAAGTCTATTATCATCTAATGTTCAGAGTATACCTCACTTGATGATGATATGGTAAGTGTCTCAACATTCGGCGCAATAGACAAAAGATTATGAGCGTACCAAACAATGTTGGCCTGACTCGGGCATATCATGCGTAGAGTCTTCACTTGCAGTGAACCACCAAGTGAGATTTGACCTAGTAAGCCACTAAAGTAAAAATTGGTGAGATTTGGAGCATTGCTCTCTACCTCCTGCAGGCTATCGCATTGAATCACATTCAAGAAACGGAATCGCTGCAGAGAAGGTATCTTCAAGGAAATTATCTCCTTGCAGTACCAGAGTTCCAAGCGCACCAAAGCGGGAGAATTGGAAAGAAGACACCATAGTTCATCCCCACTAGTCCGCACTCTAAACATATACAGTCTTGTCAGGCTTCTTAAGCAACCAAGACCAACTGTGGAATGTAAGGTACAGTGACCTAGTTCGAGATATTGGATCGAATTTCCGCTCCCATTAGATAAAAGTGAGCATGGGAAGTTGTATACTGAAATGGTGACTAGAGGGGGGATCAGGATGAGTTCTTCAATCCCTGGTTTAACAGCAATGTGAAGCCAACTATCAAGATAGCTGAAGTCAATGTTGTCACACTCTAGAAGATCAAGATTTAGTGTCTTCACGCCGATGCCTGAGTGATTTTGCAGAATCTGGTCAACGTTGCTGATAAGGTCTCTTGTTATTACATCCCTAGATGCATTCCTATTTGATCCAAGTGTTTCGGGACTGAATGTAAGGTTGGGAAAGCATATCCAGGAGCGTTGAAATGTGTGCGACACGCAAGCAGCACGTGCAGCATCTCGAAGTGTCATTTTGGCATGAATATGCCGCAAGATGTCCTGCATGCACCAGAATAGGAGAATACACACATTGGAATTCTAGATGCAAGAAAATAGATTGAACAAACCAGAATAGTAATCCCTAAGAAAAAAATGGTGATCCATTCCACCTATAAATTTGAATTAGAAATTATAAAGTGAAGAGTGAAGCGAGTGATAGTGCGCAGATATGCATCGAACTATGGTTACAGTTTTCTTTTGGAGAAAGGAAAACACTGATTACAACTCAATACCTCAGAAAGGTAATGAAGTATTCAGAGAAATGATTAAACAGTAGAAAGTGTTTATTTTCATATCCTTCTAGTCAGAATGTGCATCCTTTGCAAAGCTTGGTTATAATTCTGGGTACTCTTATTAGTTGGTTCAAATCTTCCAACTTCTACTCCAGGTTCCCAGGTTTTTGGATGCTGTGTTTTTCAACAGAATTCTTGTGTGCCAGCATTACGAATCTGATAGTTATGCCATAGACAAATTTGTCTCAATTTTAAATAGATGGACTTTACTCTTATTACAAACTGCAACAGTAACAAACTAGTACTCTTGTTTGGACATAATTGGATTGTTGAATGGAGATTATAGGCCACTGTTGTAATGGGAGAAACTTAGTAACTTCACATGAATTTAGCTTCAAATTTTGATTTCCTCTTAAACCCTATCCACTTTTCTATAAGGTTTCCCCTAATTTACATTAACAGAAACCACAAGCTAGAAAGTTTGAAAGTAAAAACATCTCGCCCAGACAGCTACCTACCCAAATTCCGAGCAATTCGTTCTCCAATCAAATGTAAAGAAAGGACCGGGATCCATAGTTCACTAGAGGTGACTCTCCTTAAGATAGATAACATGCTGGGTGAACAAATTACAGCGGGGCAATTGACAAACATCGAGAAAGCAATACATGCATATACTAATCATCTTGACTCATTTGAGACTTGATTGGGCATTACAACATTATACATAGACCGCCATCCAACTCATCTATGACTAATAATCCATCTTCAGGTTATCATCCGAACCCCCTCCAGTATTAAGTTGCAAGCAATAGATTATTGCTTTACAAATTGCGTGTAAAGTAAACAATACGATTGTTCTATGAACAAAGGATTGTTGTTTTCTCCCTAGTAGCAACAGCACATCTAGTACCTTAGAGATTTCTGTCACTTCCCCAGATTACCAGAGGCATGAACCCACTATTGAGCATAAATACAAACCCTTGGAGTTGCTAGCATCTACTTGGCCAAGATAGCTACTAACAACGGAAAGCATGCAAGATCACAAATAACAAAGACATGATAGAATCAATAATCAATCTGAAATAGCATCTCAATATCCATCGGATCCCCGCAAACACAACATGCAGAATTACAAATAGATGATCTTGATCATGAACGGAGCTCACAAGATCTAAACATGAAAGCACAAAGGAGGAAAACCATCCATCTAGCTATTACATGGATCCGTAGTCCAAGGATGAACTACTCACGCATCACACCGGAGGCTTGCATGATGATGAAGAAGGCCTCCAGGGTGAATTCCCCTCCCCGGCAGGGTGCCGGGAAGAGCTCCAGATCCCTCCCGATCTAGGTATGGAGATGACAGCGGCTACAAACTCTTTCGTGGATTTTTGATCGGGTACTTAGGGTTTTCGTCCCGAGGGAAATATATAGGCAGAAGGAGAGGCCGAGGGGGGTGCCTGGGCTGGCCACACCACCAGCGTGGGCCCGGCTGCCGCTGGCCAGTGGTGGTGTGGCCCCTGGCCCTTCTCCGCCTCAGATTCAGCACTTGATCCCTTCGAAAAATATGCACTTTGGCTTTTGTCCCGTCCAATTCGAGAATATTCATTTTCTGACTTTCCGAACCAAAAACAGCAGAAAACAGTACCGGCACTATGGCTCTTGTTAATAGGTTAGTCCAAGAAATCATATGAAAAGTACTCCAAAGTTGGAACAAAACTCAAGAAAGTGGATAAAACCAAGCATGGAACATCAAAAATTATAGATACATTTGCAATGTATCAACATCCCCAAGCTTAACTCCTGCTCGTCCTCGAGTAGGTAAGTGATAAAAAGAAAGAATAATTTTTGAGGTGACATGCACCATCAAAGACTTGATCAAAGTATTTGCAAAACATTCAACGCTAGGATCATAGTACTTCAATCATAACATGAAAGACAAAATTCTAGCAATAAGCAAAGAAACTATGATGCAACATGAAAAGGCACAAACAAAAGATTCATGAATAACAATGCTTTGCAAGACGTTTGTTTGTTTCACATAAAGAAAACATAGCATAATAGTATTCAGCTTGTCCCTCAATAGAGTAGCAAAATATAAATGCATAGGACACCTTCAAAGTTCATAAGAGTGACTAGATACAATAGTTTAAAACAAACAATATGAAAGTATGCATCAATCAACTAGTCTTGGGACAATGCACATAGAACTAAGAATGGCCACTATGCTCTCAAAGTAAGTGCATAAAGATAGAAGGTGGAGACTCAATATAATGGTGGAAGAAAGGCCTTTTGTAAAAGGAAGTAGGGATTCAAGTCTCATAAAGAGCTTCCAAAAATTATGGTACTTATTAGCTTTCAGCTCTCATTGCCCCTATCATAAGCATCTTGAAGTGATTAAGGTTAAAGTGAACAAACTATGGTGTACATGCTTGACGAAGTATAAGTCAGAAATCTCATGTCCCTTGTATACGAGGGCCGCTCCTCATGCTACTCAAGTTTAGTCACCGGTAAGTTCTTGTCATTGTAAGTACATGTGTATCATTGAGAACCGCCAACGGAGTACCCCTTGCCCGATGATACGGAAGAATCCCCATATCAAAATGACAAGGCAAGCAGACAACGAGCATCTCAGCATTCTTCTTATTTACCATGGGAATATGGTGATTTTTTCACTCTTTCCTCTTGTCATAGTATCTTTTTTTTCTCTTTTTTCTCAAGATAGGACTCTTTTTAAAGAAGAATGCTTCATAGACAGCTCATTATGGTTACGCTGCAGGTTTCCACCATGTCGGCATGGATTAAACCATGGCCTGCATTTCTCTAACACATATACATAACTCCATGGACTTACAAGCTCCCCTTTCATTTCACAAGCGACATCCATATACAAAAGAGCATGATATCAACTAGGTACAAGTACCAAGTGCAATGTTGAAAGCGTTCCCCATGAAAGCATGGTTCTACTAATTCCCAACAAATAAGTGCAAGCATATACAACATAGACGACAGAATGGTTCAAGTTTATTAAGGGCAAGTAAAGTAAAGTGTGCCATCAAGTTCGTGAGAGCTTTAATCACTAGTTTTCTCATAACAAGTGGAAGGTAAACAAAAGCATGAATATACTTGGAATAGCATAAGCTAGTAGGTAGGTATGGTGGACTCTTTGGAATAACTTGGTTTAGGGAGTTGGATGCATGAGTGGAACTCATACTTTGTTGTGGAGGCTAGCAAAAGACTGGGAGCGACAAACTAAGAGAGCAATAATGGCCATAATCATGCAGAGCGACAAAACATCATTGATCAAAGCATAAAGTGATATTACAAGTTGAAAACTAAAGGATCATAAAGGCTATGGTCACTTTGAATAGTCATAACATGGTGTGAGCATGCGCCAAGTCAACCCAAATAAAACATCAAAGGAGAATACCACTATACTATGCTTTAATATGCTAAAACAACGCATGATTCATCCAAGGCACATTAAGAAATATCAATTGTTTATAACAAGTCATGCTATAGCAACGAATACTAAGCATAAATCCAAAACAATATCAAGCATGGCATGACAAAGCACATGCCACAGTAAAAAACGAGCTCTTTTTACCACATAAGCATGAACTTTCCTACTCTTTTCCAAACCAAACCAAACCATTTGCAAACCAATGTATGAAAGAGGGGGTCCAACCAATTTATTTAGAAAACTAAGCAAACCAAGCAAACTAAAAATCAAAACGAAAACGAAAAAAGAAGACGCTCCAAGAAAAACACAACTGTGCATGAAACAATAAAAATGAAGCGTTTGGAAGAAACCTGGAATTTTTATTGATGAAGAAGGGGATGCCTTGGGCATCCCCAAGCTTTGACGCTTGTACTTCTTGGATATTTCTTGGGGTGACACGCGTGGCATCCCCAAGCTTGAGCTTTGGTCCCTCCTTCATCTCATTACTCATTCCTTCCATACACCTAAATTTTTTCCTTCATACAGAACTTCACACAATCTTTATTAGCAACATTAGTGCACTCAAGATAATAAGTATTTAGGTTCAGGTCTAACACCAATAAACTTCCATTAGAACACTAGCTACTGTGTCACTTTCTTCAAAAAGCTCAATTCCCCAAAAGAACTCAAAAAGGAACCAACAAGAAGCAAATGCAGAAAATGGTAGAAATCTGTCAAAACAGACCAGCTGGTAAAGACGAATTTTTTCGAAGACCTTTTGTTGCTCAAATAAAAAAGTGTTGAACTAACGAAAGTTAGATAATAACCTGGGGCAGAAGAACAAAAATTCACGCCTCCAAAAGACGTTCAGAGATTTTACACGAATTTTTACGGTGAAGCATAGAAATCTGTTTCGGGACAGCAACTTTCCTAATCATTACTTCTCTCTCATTAGAGGTTACTCTTGGCACAAAAAGCAAAATAAAAATGATAAGGAGCGGTTATTACAGAAGTAATAACTTCCAAGACTCATCTAAAACTTTTGGGTTATCTCCCAATAAGTACTTTTCTTTAACGCCTTTAAGTTAGGCATGATAGTTTGAGAAGATGCTCACATAAGAAATATGAATTGAAGTAAAAGAGAGCATCAAGAAGCAAATTCAAAACACATTTAAGTCTAACCCACTTACTATACATAGGAATCTTGTAAAGAAACAAGTCATGAAAGCACAAAGCAACAAGCATAGGAAAGCAAAACAAGTGCAGCTTCAAAATTTTCAACATAAAGAGGGGAAACTTAATATTATTGAGATGCATAAAACCATGTTTCCCTCTCTCATAATAACTTTCAGTAGCATCATGAATAAAATTAACAATATAACTATCGCATAAAACATTCTTATCATGAGCCACATGCATAAAAGAATTATTACTCTCCACATAAACATAGTCATTCTTATTAATTGTAGTGGGAGAAAATTCAACAAAATAGCTATCATTATTAGTCTCATCACCATAATCATCAAATATAGGAGGCATATTGTAATCATTAATTTTCTCCTCAATAGTAGGTGGACTAAAAATATCATACTCATCATTGTAATCATCATATATTGGAGGTTTGGTATCATCATAAGCAATAGAATAGCTATCTTCCAAAGCTGGGGAACTGAAAAGATCATTTTCATAAAAACTAGCTTCCCCAAGCTTAGACTTTTCCATAGCATTAGCAATAATGGTGTCCAAAGAATTCATACTAAGAACATTGCTATTAGCATGCAAATAAAGTTCCATAGGTTTTTTAATTTTCTCTTCAAACACTTCATGTCCTAACTCAAGATAGATACTATAAAGCTCTCTAATTTTTTTTTGTTTTCCATTAAGCCTAACTAGTGAAAACAAGAAACAAAAAGACAAAATTGCAGAATCTAAAGGAAATAACTTCGAGCACTCACACCGGAGGATGTGAGTACCTTTACCTCCCAACAGCGCCCGGAAAATAGGTGTTTGCCGTGGGAGGTTCTTTTTCTTTAATCCTCCGGTGTGAATACCTTTTACCTTACCTCCCTGGCAACGGCGCCAGAAAATAGGCGTTTGCCGTGGGAGGTTCTTCTTCTTTAATCCTCCGGTGTGAATACCTTTTACCTTACCTCCCCGGCAACGGCACCAGAAAATAGCTTGATGTCTACGCACTTCTATTCTTGTAGACAGTTGTTGGGCCTCCAAGTGCAGAGGTTTGTAGAACAGCAGCAAGTTTTCCCTTAAGTGGATCACCCAAGGTTTATCAAACTCAGGGAGGAAGTGGTCAAAGGTATTCCCTCTCAAGCAATCCTGCAATCAAGATACAAGAAGTCTCTTGTGTCCCCAACACACCCAATACACTTGTGAGGTGTATAGGTGCACTAGTTCGGCGAAGAGATAGTGAAATACAAGTGGTATAGATAATTATAAGTGGTAACGATGCTAGAAAATAACTTGATGGCGTGGAGGAGACTAAAGGCAAACTGAAATAAAGATGGAAGCAAGCAAACATGTAACAGATCTAATAGCAAACAGTGTTTCAGTGCTTATAAACAAGGCCTAGGGATCATACTTTCACTAGTGAACACTCTCATATAAATATATCATCTTCATGATACTACACTGAACTACTCTCCGGTTGGACACTCTAATCGTTGGTAGGGCTATAACATCACACCTCAAAGTAAGCCTTTCCCATCTAGAAAACCCCACACTGTCACCTTGAGTACTAGATGAGTCCAACAAACACCACAATTTCATAAAGACATCCAACTCCAAATATAACTCATAACAAGTATTTGTATTCTCTAGCCTAAGTGCCACCATGGTGTGCACACTGTCGCTTTCACACACATGGGGAGAGCAGAGATCTATTAAAGCACTTGAGTAGCAAGGTAGATCTATAGATTACAAGCTCATGATCACAATATGATCATGCATAGAGAGAGAGAGATGAACACATAGCTACCGGTAGAACCCTTAGCCTCGAGAGAGAACTACTCCCTCCTCATCATGGGAATCAGCAATGGTGATGGAGATGGTGGTGGAGATCGATGGAGATGGCTTCGGGGGCACTTCCCCATCCCAGCAGGGTGCCAGAACAGAGACTTTCTGTCCCCCGAATCTCCCCTTTGGTGGCGGCGGCGCAGCGGAACTTTTTGTGGGTTTCTGATTGACGATTTAGGGTTTCTGCCTCGGGAGGCTCTTATAGGCGAAAGAGGCAAGGTCGGTGGCATCAAGGGCCCAGCGGAACTGGGCTAACCCGTGCCAAGGGGGGTATGGCCACGCTGTGGCCCCTCTCCGACTCTCCTTCTGGCTCCGTGAGTCTTCCGGTAAAATAGTAACTTTGGCTTTTGTCCCGTCCAATTCCGAGAATATTCATTTTCTGACTTCCTGGAACCAAAAACAGCAGAAAACAGGCAACTGGCACTGTGGCATCTTGTTAATAGGTTAGTCCAAGAAATCATATGAAAAGTACTCCAAAGTTGGAAAAACACAAGAAAGTAGATAAAACCAAGCATGGAACATCAAAAATTATAGATACATTTGCAATGTATCAGGAAGGTACTAATCAAGCAATCAGGGCTATCAATAGATCCAAGAGGTAACTTATTAAACCAAGTTTTAGTTTCTCCTTTCAACGAAAAAGGGAAAATTTTAGCAACAAAGTAGGTGCGCATCTTAATATCATCAGAAAATAGGCCACTCATGGTAGAAAGCTTAGTCATATGTGCTACCGCACTCTCATTCTTAGTTCCACAAAAAGGTTCTTTCTCAACAATAGTTATGTAAGATAAATCAAGAGAGAAATCATAATCCTTATCTTTAATGTTTATGGGAGATGCAACAAACTTAGCATTAGGTGACAATTTGGGTTTTATAGTACGCCTCTCAAGGAGACTCTTAATAGCACTCCTATCATGGGTGTTTTGACATTCTTTAATAAATTCATCGGTCATTTCTATATAACCGTCTTCAATATCATAACTCTCTCTAGACTCAGGTGAACTAACAGGTGTAGTAGTGTCTTCATTAGGAGTTTCAGTATTTCCAGCTATAGTTCTAGCAATCGTAGCATCTAGGAAAGGACCTAATGAACCACTTTTATCAAGCCTGATGAGAAGCGATCATAAGTATCAGAAGTTTCAGATTCAGCAGTAGTAGCAGTGTGTGTAGCATGTGTATGTGGTGGTGTAAGGAGCTTACTCATAACAGATGGCAGATCAAGAGCAACCGAGGTGTTCAGAACCATACCTCTTCTTGTAGTGGATGGTAAAATAGGAACCTTGCCATCACGAGACTTACCCATGATGAATGGATGGCAGTGAACAATAGTGATACCAAGTGAACTTGATAAATAGAGCTATGCTCCCCGGCAGCGGCGCCAGAAAATAGTCTTGATGACCCACAAGTATAGGGGGTGTATCACAGTATTTTCGAGGGAAGTGAAACCCAATTTATTGATTCGACAAAAGGGGAGCCAAAGAATATTTATAGGCCTTAACAACTGGGTTGTCAATTCAGCTGCACCTGGAAACAATCTTGCTCATAGCAGTTTATCAGTAGCAACAGTTTTGTAATAGCAATACCAAAGTAACAGCAGTAGTAAAAGTAAAGACAGTAGTAACAATAGCAGTTAACAGTAGGATCAAAGCGCGGTAGGCATAGGGATGGATGGACGTGCGTTGCATGGACAAGACAATTCACATAGCAATCAAGACATAGGGCAATTGCAGATAAATAAGATAGAGCATCCAAGTACTAAATAATTATAGACATGTGATCCATATATAGTCATACGTGCTCGCAATGAGAACTTGCACAACATCTTTTGTCCTGCCAGCCCGTTTGCAACAGGGCCTCAAGGGAACTACTGGCAATTAAGGTGCTCCTTTTAATAGAGCATCGGAGCAAAGCATTAACACTCTGTGAACACATGTGATCCTCACATCAAAGCCATTCCCTCCGGTTATCCTGACTGCTGTCACTTCGGGGCCATTGGTTTCGGACAACAACGTGTGTATACAACTTGCAGGTAAGACCATCAACGGTATTATCATAATGAATCAATAACATGTTCAGATCTGAAATCATGGCACTTGGGCCCTAGTGACAAGCATTAAGCATAACAAGTTCCAACAAAGTCAGAAAGCACTAATAATAGATACTAGGAACCATGCCCTAACAATCTAATGCCATTACATGAACGATCTCATCTAATCCCTACCATCCCCATAGCCTAAATCGAGGGATTACTCCCTCATAGATGGGGGAAACATGGATGGTCGATGGAGAAGCGATGGTGGCGATGATGGCGATGATCTCCTCCAATTCCCCATCCCGGCAGGGTGCCAGAACGAAGTTTCTGGTGCTGATTCGTGGAATCTGGTGGTGGCGGCGAAGCGGAACTCTTTCTAGAAAAACATCGAACCCCCCTTGGTTTTTAGGTCAAGAGGCAACTTATAGGCGAAGAGGGAGGCCGAGGGGGTGACCGAGGCAACCACACCACCCCCAGGCACGCCCTGGTCTAGCTCGCGCGGCCAGGTCGTTTGGGCCCCTCGTGGCCCTGCTCCGTCTTGTCTTCTGGTTCCATGAGTCTTCTGGTGAAATAGGATTTATGGCATATTTTCCGGGATTTTTCCTGATAGTTGATTTTCTGCAAAAAACTAGACACCAAGGTAATTCTGCTAAAAACAACATCAGTCCATGTTAGTTGTATCCAAATAACAAAAGTTTAGAGGAAAAACAATAGCAAAAGTGTTCGGGAAAGTAGATACGTTTTGGACGTATCAGTGTGCCTTTTCTGCCTTTTGTTTACTTAGACGGTGGGACTAGTAGTAGACACGTGCCTAAGAATTTTTTGGTTAGACACAGGTAGTCCACCATTTAGACTCGAGCTACGAAACAAAAAGATTCTCTTAGCCACCGCAATTCTCATACGCCGCGCTAGATACATAGTGTTGCAATCAACTGGCTTATGCGGTACTAAGTGGGTCCCATCTTTAGGATTGGTTTTTGCCGGCCAGTCTAGTAAATTTCTAGTAGATTCGGAAAAATAAGTCTAGTACGCACATTTCTTATCCATGTTAGGAACGACTCACACTATGCTTGCTCGTAGTAGTAGTACTCCCTCCCATCCATATTTACTCGTCGCTGAATTGGACGTATCTAGCAATGAATCAGAGGGAGTAGTAGTAGTAGTAGTCACATTGAATATACTTAGGGCTTGACACATAAGCATCACAAACGGTTGCCAAAAGATCGAACGACAAACTTAAAGATAACTTTGGGATTCTTTGGATAACAGGATTTAAAAACACAGGAATTTTACTCGGTCATAGGTACAAAATAGTGGATTGCAAAACAGAGGGAATAGCTTTCTTTGGATCACAGAATTTTAAAACACAGGATAACAGGGTCGGAGGTACAAAACAGAGGAAATCTACTGGCTTAAAGTCATTTCAATGAAACACAGTAAACACGGAGGAAATTGCCTCAATCCTAGGCGAATGAGTGTAAAAAAGTGGACGTTGAAATTCCTATGGGATTGGGGTGTAGAAATGCAATCTATATGAATTTTCGAGGTATGATTCCTTTCATCCAAAGGGCTTCCTTATGAAAAAAAATACTATGGGTTGAATTCCTCCAAAATTCCTTTGATCCAAATTGGCACTTAAACAAGATGTGCGTGCTCATGACAGACGAACACCTTCCGGCAGGAGGTGATGCGCTCATGGATTTTCATCTTGAACCCGTCTGCGGTGACCTTGAACATAAGGCAGTCACCCTCCTTCAACCTATGGAAAGCAGCAAAGGTAGCCCACTCTTTGTGCAGGACGATCTAGTCTTTGTTGTTGTTGGCATGGACAACCCACTCGCATTCCTCGCATGCTTGGACCACCACTAGTTGTGGGTAGGGACGTCGCTTCAAGTAAGGCTTGAAGTAAGTCAGAATGATAAGCATATACAAGTCATGCTGGACTAACTGGATGTAGAAGCGCCTAGGATGATGCGTCATGGCATGGTGTCCAACCGACCTAGGACGTCTTCTCGGTTCGGCAGAACTAGCGATCGACCTGGCAGCACTTGCCCTTGACAAGGCCTCCACTCTCCTTCCCGGTAGCTTCAACTCCCTTGGTATGATGGTGAGAGCATCTTCATAGCCACCTGGAGCTGGAGCAGTCTGATCAAGAATGTATTCTAAGTTCGGCATTACAACTGGGTCGTCCTACATGAAAATTACCATTGCGTCAGTCCTTTGGAATTACCAAAACACCACAATGCATTTTATAAATTGACTAAAGATCACAATGAGGCATTGCACCATCAAAATTACCTAAATAGCACAAGGTATCAGGTAAATTAAATTGCCTACACAACACAATGCATCATCAGAATGACCAAACCCGATGGATCCTCAAAATTATCTGAACAACTACTAGAGGGCATAACATTTAATTAGATTGATTAAATACCACAATGCATATCCCCCGCAAAAAACAGCATAATGCATAATCTGAATGGCTAAAACAGCACAATGCATTATCTGGATAGACAAAACAGCATATATCCAGTGCATCATAAAAAATACCAAAACAGCAAAAGCTATTATGTAATTAAATTTAATAAACAGTGTCTGAACAAGCAAAATTACCTAAACTGATGGGTCATTGAAATAATCTGAACAGATAGAAGGCATATCATTTAATCCTAAGCAGCAGAACACAGATCAAAATGGACAAAACAACACAGTGAGGAGATAGGACACAATGCATCATACAAAAAACACCAAAACAGCACAACGCGTCATGGAAAATTCCTAAACAGCACAATGCATCATCTAAGTACCAAAACAGAACCCTGCATCATCGTCATCAAGACTATTCCATAACTAAGTATAACAGCACAAAAGACAAATATAGATACATTCAAATCTAGGCAAAGTCAAGTTAGTTATTTCTGGACGGAGGGAGTATAAAGAACAACATAAAAGACAACTATCAAGAATATGCCATACAACTAAGCAGTTCAACAAAGGACCTGCAGTACATGTTGCAAAAATCTGACTAG